>JAWNPU010000090.1:0-625000 GCA_035047325.1 Drosophila vallismaia | reverse complement strand
CCAAGCTGTTTTTATAGTCTCGAGGGAATTAATCAAGCTGAGATATTTTTTCAACGCTCTAGGCCATAGAAAAGTAGCCAGTTTCCATGAATTAACAGAAAGTTTCGAAATGGAAACACAATTAGACGGGTTCGATGGTTCGAATGCTTCACTGATCTAACATAAATTGATTGCAAATTGTGAAATTTAAAGCTAAACTAAAAAGTATTCTGCAAATTAAAATGACTTTTGACTTTTTTGTATTTATCTTTTAAACAAGGTGTCATGTTTTAATCATATTTCCGTTCCCTATAAATGTTGTCATAGAGTTTCATAAGCAATTTTTAAAGTAAAAATAATGTAGAGTTTTAAAAAAATATTGCTTTAAATATAAACAAATATAAAATGGCAAACGATTAATCTTTCGAATGGAAAGTCACAATATTTCTGATTTATCATAAAATTATAGGAAAGTGTTTGAGGGGAACCACAAGTTTTTAATAGAGTAATGTTTATTTTTATCTTTTAAACTAGGCGTCATGTTTTAATCGTATTTTCGTTGCCCTTAAATGTTTAAATGAAGTTTTTAAATTGGTATACATTCTTTATAAAGAAATTCTATAACCAATTAGTAATTTAAGAACACAGCAAACAGTTTGTGTTTCTAATGAAAATTCATAAAATTTCTGATTTAACATCGAATTGTAAGCAAGTTTTTCATAGAGTAATGAATGTCAGTATAATTGTCTATTTAAAAAACATAAAAAGTAAAAATAACTTGGCTTATTTATGTAAACAAGATATAGAATGTTTATGATATTCCTGAATTTTGATCAAAACCAAGATAAACCAAAATGTTTAACTAAGGAAACCCCCAACTTTGAACAGAAGCGATAGAAAATCAATAGAATTTGGCCAATAAGAATGACTTTTTATAAAAAAATCTATGAGGCAATCCTACACTAAAAATGAAATGATTAAATTATTGAAATTATCATTAATTAATTGTTTCTTAGAAACTAACTTCAGGAGGTACAATATTTATTGCCAGAGCAGCTGAGATCTTCAGGCATTTAGTTATTGAAATAATTGAATTATTTTTACGCTTCAGTTTATTCAAATTTGTTTCCTGGAAAAAGGGTTAGTCTGTTTGTTTTTGCTATCTTCAAAAATAAAACTTGACAAGCTTTCAGAATTGGCGCTTTGTTGGAGCTAACCATTAGCACAACCCCACACACCCCGAAAAAGGTGTGAAAAAGCCAAAGTCGAGTCTTCAGAGAATCGAACAGCGGTCGATCAATCAATCAGGCGACCGGATCGGACTCGCCATCTGTCCGATAGCTGCGGATCGAAAGATTTATAGACAGATATATATCTATGGGAAGACGGACAGACAGACATGCGGTATGGAGATTAATAGCCACCCATTGACCATTCTGATGCTCAATCTAATCTCTGGTCTCAGCCGATAGGAAGCATATGTGGAATAGTGTGGACATTTAGACCCCATACCCTGCTCCCAGCTGATTAGGATTACCCTTCAGTATGGGTGTCAGTATCGCTATCAGTGGCAGCTACAAACTTGCAAAGCTCGCCGCATAAATATATTTGTTTGTTTTTTATTTTTCGGGGGGCCAAGCTTTTGGCTCTCATTGATAACGCGTTCCGTTGACGTTCGTGGGGCTGGCAATAGAGAATTAGAATTCAATAAGCGACGAGGCGTCTCAAAGAGCAGAAAAAAGTAATAGCATTACTATCGGAGCATTGCAGCAAGTTTTGTGTAAATAATTGGGGGTCGTAAACAAACGGCAAGCGTGTGGTATGATAAGAAGCCAAACACCTGGCCAAAAAGTAGTTCCTACGAACCACCGTGAATCACCCTGAAAAGCGAATCAAAAAAAAAAACAAATTTTGGAGGGCGCTGGTGCAAACAGGTGGCCTAAAAAACGGAAGATATCGAAGTCATAGCTAAAATGTTTGTTCACGCCACCACAGTCTGGTATAAATGGACATCCTCATGGTGTTTGATCAGCTCTCCCTCTCGCTTGTCTCCCAGCAGGACATCTCCCAGCACCGGCTAAGCGATCTCACCCCACACGAGTTGAGCCTTCTCCGCGTCGACAGGGAGCAGCAGGTGACCAGCAGCAGCTCCACCTCCAACGAGAAGCCATCAAAGCCATCGCGGCTCTCGGAGCGGGCCAAGAAGAAGTCCTGGTACAACGTCATTTATCCCAACTACAAGTCCCGTGCTGAGGACTTTAAAAAGCTCTTCAAAGATGTCCCCAACGACGAACGTCTGATTGTGGGTGAGTCACAGAGTCAATCAAGAATCGAACAACACGTGAAGATTGGTAATAAATTATCGAATTAACCGACAAATCATTTACGTCTAAAGCAATACTGGATAGTCAAGAAATAATTAACTATCGGAAACGAATATTTTGTTCAGTAAAAGCCATTAGGTAAAGCCTTTTTAAAATTCTGTGCAAGCAACTCAATAAATTGAAACAAATATGGTAATGATGGGTTATGAAGATTATCGTTCAATTTGTATTTATTTTTATGTATCAGTTTTTAAATAAAGAATTCTAAAAATCTATTTCTGTTGCAGATTATTCGTGTGCCCTGCAGCGTGATATCCTTGTCCAGGGTCGATTGTATGTATCACAAAACTACGTCTGCTTCCATGCCAACATCTTCTCCTGGGAGACATACGTGAGCATCAAGTGGAAGGATGTAACAGCCATTACCAAGGAGAAGACGGCCTTGGTGATACCCAATGCCATTTCGATATCCAGCGGCAAGGACAAGTACTTCTTTGCCACATTTACATCGCGCGACAAGAGCTTCTTAATGCTCTTCCGTGTCTGGCAGAACACGCTGATGAACAAGCAGTTCTCGCCCCAAGAGATTTGGAAGTATGTGCATAGCTCCTACGGAGAGGAACTGGGCCTAACCACCGACGACGAGGACTATATCGATCCCACGCTGGACCACGACAACGAGACGGACTTCGACTTCCAGACGGCCATCGACGACGACAGTCAGTCGCAGCGCCAGTCGCAGCAGTCGAACCAGTCCACCCAGTCTAATCCCCAGCTGCCCCAGAGCGGCAACAGCAGTGCCAGCAGCGGCGGCGGTGCCAGTCGAGCCTCGGCACCCCGCAAGTCGAAGACGAAATACTTCTTCAACTCCTCCAAATCCTCGGCCAACGCCTCGGCCAGCGGATCGGACAACAACAAGACCCGGGAGAGTTCGCGCAAACTCAACAAAAAGATGAAACAGAACGCCAAAGAGCTGACGCTCAGTTCCGTAAAGCCGGCGGAGCAGTCGGTCAGTGTTACGATGATCCAGGTGCCAGCAACCGGCAGCAGCAGCACTGCCGGCTCCACGACGAACACATCCACCTCCTCCACAATCGCCAATCATTCCGGTTCCGGGACGGTAACTGGTTCGGGATCAGGTTCTGGCCCAGCAGCCCCAAGCGGCAGCGACAAGAAGATCGCAGAGAAGAAAATTAGTACGGGTTCTAGTTCGGGCATCACAGCTGCAGCAGCGGCCGTGGCTTCGGTATCCCACGGAGCTGGCACTTCCATCTGCCCCGCCACGGAATCCAAACTGGAGACTAAGCGCAAGCTGAGCAAAAATCACAAAAACGCCGAAGAAGCCGTACCCACGGATGTATCGGACTCCTCCGACTCCGAAGCGAATAATGTGCCGTAAGTTTCAGGAGTTTCTTGAAAGATCAACCTCTAATGAAGTTTTTTTTCGCTGCTAGATTTGTGCCCACCACTGAATGCACCTCCACGCACGAGGGTCGCCAGATTGTCCACACGATTCTGCCCATCAACGTGGACACTCTGTTCAATATGCTCTTTAGTAAATCGAAATTCCTGACCGACTTCCATGCCTCGAGAAAGTCCACAGACCTCATAATCGGCGAGTGGTCCAAGAACGAGGATGGCCTTAACGTGCGAACCGTAAACGTCACCGTACAGCTGGCCGCCTCCGTGGGACCCAAATCGTCAAAGGTGACTAAACCAGGCATTAAATTTGTTAAAATTGTTGCTCATTGATTGGTTTTATAGGTAACCGAGTACCAGACAATGCGGGGGTGCAGCAAGCCCGGGGAACTGTATTCCATAGACGTAAATAGTGTAAATGCAGGCATTCCATATGCTGATAGTTTCAGTGTGCTCATCCACTTCTGTCTAGCCAGGTGAGTCATGATTACTCATCGCGGCTATTTGTTTAAAACTATAATGGTTTTCCGCTAATCTCTTCCCGTAGAACTGTCGACGATCACACGATGTTGTCGGTGCACACCCAGATCAAGTACAAGAAGTCGATCTGGGGCGTTGTCAAGGGATTCATCGAGAAGAACACCTGGGCGGGCCTTGAGGACTTTTTCGGCGCCCAGCTGCACGCTTTGCAGAGCGAGACGTGCATTCCGCCCGCCAAGGGCAAGGGCCGGCGACCGAGGAGGGGTAAGCATTTAGTTTTAGGACACAATAACCAACTGACAACAATGCAACAACCACAACAACAACAACAAGAACAAGAACAACAATCACATAGAAATACTATAGCAACAATGCAAAGCAATTTATCTGTAATTTTTTAACGAAAATTTCGATATCTAATATCTAATACAAAATTCGATCTGAATGCGAATTCGCTAACAACACTGCCAATGTCAATGCCAATTGCCAATTGCCATTGCTTCTTCTAACCACACAAAACGCACGCATGACAACATCTCAACATCAACTACAACAATCGATACAATATGTTAACAACCAAAAGCCACAACCAGCTACAACCAACATACATCACAGGCATGAATCCCCCTTCTGCAACATCAACATCAACATCAACATCAGCCACAACGGCAGCTGTGGCAACAACAACCACGACGAGTACGGACAATGACAGCCTGCACGAGGCGCCACATCATCTGTCACCTGTCAGCCTGCTGCTCCCTTATCAGCATCAGCAGCCCCAGCACCAGCACCTGCACATGCATCACCATCACCACCATCATCACGGTAGCCAGCAGCATCATCACCACCATCATCAGCATCAGCACAGCCACCACGATCCTTCCAGGCCCTCCCAGCATCATCATCAACAGCTTTCCAATCACCATCTCCATCATCACCAGCCTTCCCATTGGCATCATCGTAAGACTTTATTTCAGTCGAGCAGAGGTACAGCTTTGAAAACAGATTTTGTTTAGCTCAGAAGTTGCCACAGTAGATTAGGCTTTGATTAGGTTGTCTTTTAGTTTTGAATCCCTTTAAGAGTTCGGTTGTAAAATGTATTCCTATCTAGACTGCCATTATAGGCATTTAGAAAGTTTATTTTATACTTTAAAATGTCAGTAAATTAAAAGTTTGCCAGGCAGGATTTATAAACGTTGCCAACTTATCAGTTAATGGATTGAGGTGGTCGGGTATTTGGTTTCTTATCAAACATGTGCCGGATTTCATATATTTATTTTATTTTGAGGGATATTTCTTGTTAGAACACATTACTATTGAAGCCTTTGTTCAAATAATTTATGAAATCATAAACAAATTGATTCTTCCTAAAAACAAAATTGTAAAATACTTTCGAAATGAAAACATTATTGAGATTAACAAACCGGAATCTTCCCGTTTTTTTATGTTAATTTATTAATTTTAATGTGTTACAGGGAACAGCAATTCAAAATCGATAGAATTTAAGTTTTTCAAAACAGATTCATCATAAGAATGATATTTTTCATCACAATTAATTACTATGTCCATGCAAACCCATATTTTTTTTATGAAATGCCTACCTTTCTCTCATATTTTTAAATCTAAGAATTTTTCCAATGTAATGCATACTTTTTCCGCTTAATCGTTTTGTTTTCGATAAGATTCCGTATAGTTTTTTTCGAGTCCGAACCCTTGTGGCAATTTCTCACCGATCATAAAACATAAACAGTTTGCTTTGTTATTGCAGTTTAATTTATTTACTAGCTATCGCTCTTTTGTTGTATTGTTAATGTTGTGATTATGTTGCCAGCACCACCGATTCTTGCTTATGTTTGGTTTGATTTTTCCGTTTGACTAAGTTGATTTCTAACCGTGCCATTTGCCATTCCTCTCGACGCTCGTCCCCGTATTTTTGCAGGAACCGCCACACAAATACGCCCCCTGGAGGAAGCAGGCGGCACGGCACAGTCGGGCATTGCCGGCTTGCCCGGCGACACCCTGGAGACCCAGCCGCTCGTCGCCGGAGCAGCAATCGGCGCCGCTCCCGGTCATCCGCTGCTGCTCGAGGGCGGCAAGCTGCACCACCACCACCAGCAGCCACATCTCCACCACCAGCAGCCGCACAACCTCCAGCCGCACCACCTCCAGCAGCTCCAAAAGCAGCAGCAGCAGCAGCAGTTGCTCCCGGGCGGCGACGATGGCCAGCCGATGGCGATGGGTCAGGGGCAGGGTCAGAGACTCGGTTTCAGAAACAAAGGCTTGTCGTTGTTGGTTATTCTGTTGCTGTGCTTGATGCTGGCATTAAATGTGATATTATTACTTAAGCTCTGGAAGCTGGAGGAACGGATTGACGTGGATCTCAGTCGGCGGGCGCGACTGCCCAATCTGGCGGCCTTAAAGTGAGTTTCCCATTTTAGGAGTGGTTCCCTTTTACACTTCTCATAATTCCCCAAAACTCCTCCAATAAATAGGGGTTTGGTATTGTATAATTGGGTGCAACTTATGTGTTGTTACTGAACATCGATTTTGATTAATGATATGATTGCCTTTTTTAGGGAACTACCCAACACAAATCAGGAATGGCTGGAGCTGCTGCGCGATCAGGAAATCGCCCACGAAACCGAGCTAGACAAATGGCAACAGGTGCTCCAAACGGCCATCGAGTTGCTGAAAAAGGTGAGCAATGTATGCGAAAAGATCTACAACGATGGCAAGCTGCGTCAGAGAATTGAGTCGATGTCGATGCCGATGCCGGTGCACAGTGAATTCTAAGCATCTCATTAGGCCGTCAATAACAACAGCACATCAGCAACAGAAATCAGCAAAGCGACAGCTAATTGTAACTTTAACACTCATAACCACACACATGTATACTTGCAGAGCGTTTATCCAAATAGCAAGGCATTTTGATAGAGTTTTTGATAAAATTCTTCCATCGAAATGCCTTTAACCTAGGAAACGCACTGCTCTAGCGGACATTTGTTACTGATCTCTTAGTTAGCAATACACAAACCCGAAAATGTTGCATGTTCTTCTCCCTCTGTTCAAGAAATGATTTCTCTTCAGCTGACTGAAGATGGGCGTTGGATTTTGCCACCAAACAGAAGTCCAACCTGGACACCTTTCAACGCCCATCGCAACCGGAGAAATCACTTCTTTAGCCATAAGTTCTGTATTCCGTAGAGAAAACTCAAGACGAACTCATTTTGATTCAAAACATTTATGAAATGCATTCGAATTGTATTCAAAACATGCATTCAAAATTCAAAAGTCGAAAGTTCAGAAAGAGGAAAGAAAAACAAAACTTTGAGGCCCCAACCCAAAACTCACAGTCACAAATCTTAATTTTTGTAAGTAAATTTTTTATTTTTTTTAAGATACTATCTATCTATATCTCCTTAATCACAATTGACTAACACTTTTAATTTGTTACTTTTCAATCTAATCAAAAGGAATGGGTCTTACTTACTTTTGTAAATTCGTTTTATATTGGAAATTATGTTTGATTTTGATACGGCATAGATTAGCTTTTATCTTTTTTTTACTCAAATACCTTTTGTTTTTTCAGACTGAAAGAACTTTGGCTGAAATGATTGTACGCTAAGCAACTAAGAAAATTAAAACATTGAAACATTGAAACCGAAATTGTGCAAATAGCATTAAACCCATCCAATTGTCTTCGACACAAGCAAGCTATAAAAGCGAAAGCACAGCCTTTTGCGATGTGCAAAGCCACCAAAAAAAAAATTAAACAAGAAAATCTAAAATTGAATTTAAAATTCAACTAAAATTTAGTCACAACATACTACTGTACTGTACCGTGTAAGAGAAAAATTGAAGAAAACCAACTGTCATTTTGAAACATTTACGATTATGTTGTATTTTAAGAAGAAAGTAAAAAAAAGAAAGCAAAATGTAATCTAGATACTAGGTAGCTGCATTTTAGTTAGATTAGAGCAATTATATGTTTTTTTAATCGCGCATTTACGTGTAGCACCCGTTTGCTTGACTTTGATTTATAGGAAATGTTTCTACGAATTCCTCAAGTATAATATTTCATATCTCACATACAAAACATACCAAAAATCGTAGCAAATCAAAAATCGAAGATCACAAATCAAGAGAGAGCGCCCTGAATTTTTGTTTTAGAAAGTTCATTTACACGTCGAGTAAGCGCAAAGCTGGTAAGCTGGATAGCTGGATAGCTGGCAGGCTGGATAGCCGAAGCCCAATAATTAATTAATATTGTATAATCTATAAAATTTGATAAAACCGTTTATACAAACTGTTTATTGTGTACGATATTTTTGTAAACCAATCTTCTTTTGTGAAACTCCAGCTAAGTCTATACCCTACCCGATTTTGGCGCCCGTTTACAACAAGTACACTTGATAAAGATAACGATTTAAATATTTAAATGCAAAATGCAAAATACAAAATGCAAAGCCAGAGGAAAACCAATAATTGCATACTCTATATACATTATATATATATATGTTACATATATATGCATATATATAGCCAAGTATTGTTAGTCGATAGTAGTTGCATTTTAAATCTGTAAGAGAACAGAAACAGAAATCGAAATTCAAGAAGGCAAAATTATAGTAACATTGAAAGCAGCAACTCTTGCTAATTTTGAATGTGAAGCGCATTAAAAAGAATATTTAGATAAAATTTAATTAAGGTCATGCATGTTGGTTAACCCAAAAACAAAAAATTGTCAAATTAATTTGAGCCTCAGCAAAATGGGTTTACAATTTTTGTCACAATCTAGATTTGTAAGAAAACCGAATGTTACGCTGCAGCAAAAAGAAAATTCTAATTTATTATAAAAACCGAATAAATAACAAAAATGTGTTTAAACAACTTTGGTTGCAATTTTCTCTTTATTTTTGGTTAAAATTTACTTCTCCAGTAACGATGAATGGCATTAGTAGTAATTAATCCATTTCTCCAGGACATTGGGACCGCAATAAACCTTCAATTTAAAAACGCTTTCTCCATGGTAGTCGAAAGGGTCCTCTATAATGGACCCTGGTAAATACCATGAGAAAGCGGTTGAAATGGAAAACATACTCTAATCTATTGGCAGTTTACACGGCATATGGTATATCAATTAAATTCTCCACCGACCAGGGGGCGATTGAGGAACATTGCCATACGGAATTGATAACTTCGATTTCAGATTCTGAAGACGCGTCTTTTTGGTTGGAGACTTGGGAGTCCTGGGCTTCGGAGTCTTGGGAATCGCGGCACTGCCTGCCTTTGAACCTCCTCCCGCCTTTCTGGGTGACAAGGGCATTCGCTTAACCCCATTGGAGCTCGACTTGGTCTTCTGCTTCCCGTGCGACGTCCTCTGGCCTGAAGTCTTCTTGCGGCGAGAGCTGGCCTGTGGTTTGGATCGGCTGGTGGAGCTGCTTTTCTTGGCCAAACGTGGGGAATCCTTCTTTAAGAGTCCTTTGGACATCCGCTCGACCAGCTCGCTAATCACCTCCTTCTTCCCCGGCTGCTGCACCTTGATGAACACCTGCTTTTTGGTGAGGTGAGAGGCGGTGATCGTGTTGGTCGGAAGCGCATATTCCGAAGTCGGGGTCTCACACACCGACGACGATCCCTTCACAATACTCATCTTGGACTTCAAGAGCTTTGGCTTGGTTGGAAGCTTCTTCACATCGCTGGACAATGGAGAAGTCTTTTCCTCCATCAGCTTTCGCAGTCCAAAAGGTCTCCGGTACATGGCCTTCTTCTGGTTTTCGCGATTGAGGTTTCGCTGACGCTCCATCATCATGTCGTAGATGGACACTATCGGATTATCGATCACGATTGCCATTTTCTCTTCTCAACTGGTGTATAAAGATTAAAAACGAAGTAAAGTTTTTTTTTTAATATTTGGTTAAAAATATGTAACCGAAATGGCAATGAAAACTGGGAGTGTTTTACTGTGTGTCTATCAACTGATTTTTCAGTGAAAATAAAATCTCAGAAAAACTACTACCGGTTTTTTTTAGAATTTTTATTCTCAAGCCTATTGTGATCTGTATGTGATTAAAATATTTATATGACTGTTTTCAAAACTTCTGACAGTATATCAGCGAAGCATAGAAGGAAATACATAAAGTAAGAGTTGTGTAGATTAAACTTCTTTGCGAAATTAATATATTATTATTGGGTATTGTGGTTTGCATTTATTTACTATAAATATTATATACATTTCTGATTAAAATACCTTCCTATTGAGTGGTCTAATAGGTTTAGACTCCAAAAATAACACACATCGGGCACAAGATCGTCGAAATGCGTTGGCAGGTAGCAACGTGACTTCAGATTCAACGTGGAGTATCATCGAGTGCCAAGCAGCGTTCTAAGTGGAGATCGAGCACCTACGAAGAGGGAATACTTGAGCCTGGTGATGTCGACGTTTGATCCCCTGGGATTCCTGTGCTGCCTCATGATTACAGCGAAGCGCTGCTACGAGAGATTTGGAGGCAGAAGATCCAGTGGGTAATATATTTGTAATATATCTACAAATATATTATGGTCTTATCAAAATTTCCGACTTTTGTGTTTGTAAAGTACAGCTTTGAACTTTCTTTATTATCTATTTTGTGAGAACTCCGAAAATCAATTATTTGGATCGCTGCAATCCTATGGAGCAGGTTGTGTAAATGGAATTTTCATAACATGATTGAAAGTCCAATTGAAGTTTCATTTAGAAGCCAACATTTAATTAATTATTTAACTTTAGTTGGTTAGCAGTAATAATAAATATAATTAAATAAATAAATACTGACCAACAAGATAGTCAATAGTCATCTGGCAAATTATCGCGCCAAATTAAGAGAGTACAGACGTCCCGAATAGAACTCTAACACTGATCACCGGATGCGAGTGGTACCGTATATTCGAAACTCTATGTTGCAAAAAAACTTAAAGATGGCCACAGTCCTTGATGAAATAAATAACCACTCCAGCCGCTAAAATAGCAGACTACAGGGTCACAGAAATAGCCTGGCGAAAAGATTGGATAGGGAGACGACGCTAAGGAGTCTGAAAAGGCGCCAGCCGAGGCACCTGATAGGACGATCCCCAAGATTTCGAAGACAACGACTATAAATTGTTAAATTGTTATATGTTCATTGTTAGTTGATGATTATTCTTAAGCTAGACAAGAAGCTAGCCGGCGTGCCCATTGGGCTATAAAAACAGAAAGAAAGGCAACAAGGACCTTATTACAACTTTATTAAACAACGAAAACAATTAAATAACAAATATAATATTACACTAATTCAAGCACTCATCTTCTTGTACTAACTCCTATAGGGATTGGGTCTATAGGTTGTCGCCTGTTGAGCCTTCTTGTTGGGCGACCCTTAGCGAGTCGCTTTCGGTGATGCTCCAGTCTTTCATTATATAAGCTGGAGAGAAAATTTATGGCCTCGAGGACAGAACTCTGATATCTGGGTATGTGGTGCTTCTTATGGAATCTTATTTTTGGCAGCCAGGATACTTCGAAACCAGGCTTCATATGTGGCACCCTCCTAGTATATTTTCAATGTAAAATACTGAAAAGGTTAGTTTTTGAAACATCGTAGCATACTTTTAGGCATCTAGAAAGAAAACAAATGGTTCGGTAGATAACTTTACTGTAAACTAAAAGCAAACCAAACAAAGAACATTAAACAAGTATTACTTAAAAAAACTATTTAAAATATAGAAAGTTTAGACTTGCATTTAAAATAAGTATGATGCAAAAAGTGATTATTGTTAGGCACAATTTTGATATAGAAATATTTGTACTTTGGATTTATAGGTCCGAAACCTTATCGGAATAATATTAAAAAGCAACTCTCATTGCCTTTATTATTTCCCAACTCGTCCAAGTTCAAAAGCCCAAAGAATTTCGCTTGACGCCAAATGACTAAGATCGCCGACTTTTTGTGTCGCTTCTTTTGTTGCATTACAGTTCCCCCCTCCGACTCGGACGGTCTCACCAAATGCAAACCTGACTGACTGACTGATAAGAGTTCAAGTTCATTAAACCTAATAAAAATCAGGAACAATTCCCTCAATACATGAATTCAAAGGCACCTGAAAAGTGGAGGAAAAATATAAAGAAACGTGGACCTTTTTTTTTATTTCAAAATAAGAACAGTTTAGGAAATCGAAGTTTTAAAGAATTCAGAAAGGTATTTCGTGTTGGTCAGTTTAATTGGTATTTTATTTTTTTAGTATTTTTTCAAAATAACTGTTATTATTTTATTGATTATGATTTGAAAATAAAGTAAATTAATAGAAAATAAATACGAAAATTGGCATCGCAACAAATTATTCACATTCTGAGCAATTTGCCTAATAAAATTTTTCTAGAAATTCAATATTTGCTGTGCACGCATACACCGAAAGAAACTACGCACTCACGCACCGTTAAGAACGGGGGGAATATAAAAAAAAAGAAAGAAAGAAAATAAGAATCTTATCAGCAGAGCAGCAGAAAACCAAAAACAAAGTACAGTAAACACCTAAAACTGAGTTAATGCAAAAACAAAAAGAAAGCTGGCATAAAACAACAACAACAATATGATGATATTTTTCAAGGTTAAGAGCAAGTGCGTGTGCGTGAGCTTTTTTTTCCCCGTCTCGCACATTTTGCACATAGTGCGTATACATAAATAAGAACAACAAAAGCGGCAGCAAGACAGCGACAGAAAAATAATTTTTTTATGGAGAGCCCGAGCTACGCACTGAAAATTAAAAAAAAAGAGCCAAGACTGCAACAACAAAACTTAACGGGAAAGAATGGTGGCCGGCTGCTTGGCAACTTTTTGGTTTTGTTTTTTTTTTTGGTTTATGGCAACATAATAAACTTAATAATTTCACTGGGTTCTTGGGAACAGAACAGAGAAGGGAGGACAGAAACTGAAAAATCATCATTATTTAGGCCTAATATGCAGTTGTGCGTAATTTTCCATTTCCATCCATATTATTTGGTCAACGACCCACCTGAGACCGGAGATCTGAGCCCCCAAACAGCTGACACATTTTATTGCGGTACAGTTCCAGGTCTCTTTCTCTTTTCTTCTTCCTGATCTGGCCCCACCCACACCAATGCACCGTCACCGTCTAATTACCGAAATTATATTGCGTATACGCAGCGGTTGCCCACTGTGAGTTTAATGACTGATAAGATTTAAAAGCTGAAATTCGGCGAGGACTTGGAATAAAAATGGCAATTTGAAGACGTGAGCACACAAGATCAGATCTGTGGGTAAATATTGTAAAAAAGTGGCTTTTTAATTACAGTAATATTATAATTTAAGTATTATAGTTAAAATGTAGTAGGTATTTAATTAGTATGTGTGGTATATTCTATTATTTTAAACGGAAGATCATAATTCATTATGAATCAGAATTGAATTTGTATTAGAAATTTGCAAAGGTTTTGGACCACATAAAATCGCTTGAAAGCAGTTTGGGATACGAAAACGTCACGAAACTTGTCGAGTGACTGTCTCGGTTGCCAATCAAGACCTTAAATTTCTATTTCCAAGTCTAAATTCGAGATTGCTCTACCAAAAACCAAAAACCAAAAACAAAACCAAACTGTTTTCAAACAACGCGGCCTAAACAAAGTTTTAAGGTTAGAATAGAGCTTACTAATTTTGATACAATTCATCTTTTTCATCTACTTTAATTTAATTACTTATCAATAGTTAATATCATTCCTAGGCATGGACTGCTAGTAAGAACATTTAAATATTTATCAACGGCTTTTATCAATTGTAAATAATAAAATGCAAGTGATCGTTACACGGCTTAAAAGTAAGAGAGGGAGAGAGCGAGAGAGAGGCTGGGGCTTTACCCCACGCACGTGAGAGCGTAAGAGAGAAATAGAGAGCCAGCTCGTGTCATTCATGGGACCGGCAGTGGCAGCAGCAGCAGCAGCAGCCCCACAGCTGCTCCACAGCGTTTAACGGTCTTCGATCGCTCCCTCTTTGTCTTGCCTTGGCAACCGGGCTGCTAGCGAGAGATGTTTCAAGAAAGAGATGGAAGCTGGAAATATGAGAGAGAGAGAGAGCGCAACACGAAGATGTACGACGAAGCACGAGCATACGTCGGCTCCATGGGGAGCTCCAAAACAGTACTCGACAATGGGCCCAAAAAATTCAAAACGAATTCAAAATCGGTTGACGCTGGGTGTTTTGCGCGCCGAAGTCGCGTGGAAAAGAATAGCGGAATATATATATGCGTATATTCAGTGTCCGTTCCGATCGTTGTTGTTTCGCCTTTTTGTCGCGTTTTTGTGCTGCTTCTTGTTCTTGTTTCGGTTCCTGCTTTACAAAAATCCCCACCACACCCCCACCCCGCCCATGATTTGTGTCCAAAAAAATTCGCGTGTTATCAAAAATGTTTACAAAAAACCTACATATGCTCCATGAATAAAAACAAGAAAGTTAACCGAAAAACCGAAAAAAAAGTGCTGACGATTTTTAATATCAAAAATTTAATTTTAAAACGTTCTCCGAGTCGTCTTCCCATCGTCACTGTTGTCGCCTTCACCGTTTTTTGGGTGCGTTGTTTGTTGTTATGTTTTGATTGTACAAGTAAAGTACATTTTACATATTTATATATATTATATATATATTTCAATATTTTTTATCCAAATAAATACATTCATTCGCATTGCACAAAGTAAAAAAAAAATGACGTTTTCCTTTGGGGCTTTGTTTCGCGCGGGCTAATTGACAAATATCGCAAATATCGTCTCTGTCTCACCTGTTTATCTCCTATTCTGTTTCCTTTTATTTCGGTTTCTGTTTCTGTTTCTTTTACTGTTACTGTTACTTCTAGAATAAGGAATTCGAAAAACGACGAAATGGCGTCCTAGGAACATTCTGCGCAGACGCCGCGTCGACTAAACAAAAAAGTTTACATTTTTTGAATTTTTTTACTTTTTTAAATCGATAATAACTGAATATCCTGAAAAATTTAATTGAAGTTTTTTTTTTATTAACAAATTAAAAGATATTTTTCTGCATAAAGAAAAGGTACTTGAGGTGAAAATTAAAGAAAATTAAAGAGATTTGAAACCGCTTTTCGTGTCAAAGTTAAGAGTTTTTCCCAAAAGAATTCTTTATTAATTAATTAATTCATTTCCATTTAAAATTAAGAACAGTTTAGTATTTTTAAAAGAATTCTTTATTAAGCTTGTGTTAATTAATTCCTTTTCCTTTAAAATTAAGAAAAGTTTAGTATTTTTCATAGAACTCTTTATTAAGATTGTATTAATTAAATAAAATTTAAAATTAATTAAACAAATTTGAAAAATATATTTTCTTAAAAGAATATCTATTAAAATTGTTTTAATTAATTCCTTGTCCTTAAAAAGTAAGAAAAGTTTAGTATTTTTAATAGAATTATATAATAAGATTGTTTTTTATTAACTTAAATGTAAATTAAACTAAAATAACTTAAAGAATAGCTTTTAGTGTTAAATTTAATACAGTTTTTCTTAAAAAACTTAGTATTTAGTTTATTTAAATTAATTTTGTGTCCTTAAAAAGTAAGAAAAGTTTAGTATTTATTTAGTATTTAATTTTTTTATGGTTTAAGCTGGCACTTCCGGTTTATTTAATCTAAATCAAAGCTTTTTTTTACTCTTTTTTATCCCTGATATGTAATAATTTTAATTACAATCTCCGTTTTTTTTCGCCCTTTTTTCATGTTTCATTTCAGGATGTCATAAAGAGGAGCAAAAAATTATGAAATTTTAAAGAAATCCCCCGAAAAAAAATGGCCACAAAATATGTTTAATGCTGTAAATTAAGGAAAAAACGTGTTTTAGACGAGAAGAGAGAAAAAAAGAAATATAGATATTTAAACAAGATTTACATTTAAAACACGAAAAGGCATTTAAAGCTGTGGCGGCTGTGACCGAAAAACAGCACCAAAACGTTCACAAAAAGGTGATAATGATTATTTCCAAGGATCTTTTCATATTTGGCGAACAAATTTTTGCAACAATCATACCAGAAGGTGGAGCCGCAGCGGTAGCAACACAGCAGCAACAGCAGCAACAACAGCCGGCAATTATAAATACAACATCGGGTTCCACGGCGGCAACTTCGTTGGTAATAAACTCAGGAGTAGGACCAGGAGTCGGAGGAGTCGGAGGAGCAGGAGGAGCAGCTGAACAAGTTGTAGAAGAGTCATTAAAAGAGGCAGCAACACCGGCAGATACAGCAACTGTAGTGGCAGCCAAACAGGAAACAGTTGTACCAGTGGCACCTCTCGCCGCCAGCTCCTCGTCCTCGTCCTCGTCGAGCTGCTCAAAAATTCCAAAAATTCCCAAGGAAGCCGAGAAAAAGGCAAAGTGTGAAGCGGCGGCGGCTGCGGCTGCGGCGGCGACATCTACGCATTACGAAAAAATGCCAATGAATTTGATGATAGTGGAAAGTGTTGAGGCGGTGGACCTGGCTTCGGCCTCCTCGGACAATGACAATGACAATGAGAACGAGGCAGAGGAGGAGTCCACGGAGCAGGTACCGTTGGTGAGTGCCAGCCGGCGCAATCTGGCCAAAATAGTCACCGCCGATTGTCGTCTGCAAATCGACAAAGAACTTGCCACACCAGCAGCGACGACAACATCGTCTGCCCCAGAGACGGGAGTTGCAGGCAAAGAAATCCCAGCCAGCAGCGAGTCTTCTGCCTCGTCGTCGTCATCTTCCAGCTGCACATCCTCAGAATTCACGCACACATCACAGACGACGATACCAAGTACGGATAATCTAACGTCATCCAATGGGTTAACCAATATGGGCAAAAGCATTTTAGTTGATGCCAAAAGGTAAGTTTTCAATCACCGGTGACCCAGTTGCCTCTGTTGCCTCTGTTGCCTATGTTGCCTCTTAGTTGCCGCATACAAACTTGCAACATTTTTGATACCCCTTCAAAAAGAAGGGGGAAAGTGTGCAAAGGACCTGGTTCTCTCTCCTCCAACCGGGTTGCTACTTTGTAGTCTTAATACTACCGGTTGGAGTCGATTGAATGTCCAGTTCGAGTTAAGGTCCACTCTCTTTGGATCTAGTTTAAGATTTTGCTAGATTTAAGCTCTCCTTGAAGTAAGTTTCTGAATAAAAACACAATTCCGAGTCCTATTTTTTTTTTTTTAACTAAAACTACCTCAAAGGGAGCTATTTCCATGATGGAAACTTGTTCTGCCGAACTTGATCTCCTACTGTCCTAGGCCATAAATCGGGTTTCAAGGGATATCCCCTCGAATGAATTTCCAACATCTGCTTCGGCTTCGATCCCACATCCTTTGCTCTCCTGAAAAGCAGGTCACAACTGCAACGTTGCCCCAAAAGTTGACTTTCATTCTGCAACATAAACAGCGTTCTCTGGCTAAAAAAAAAAATCAGGTTTTTAGCTCCCCATCTGGATTCTGTTTCCTTTTTTTTGGGTTTAAATTCCTGGATTTTTATTCATTCAGAAATTCAGAAAATTGTTCATGTTGCAAGTGTTGCTTGGAAGTTTTAAGAATCCTTAAAGACTGTTGCACTTCTCTGCGAGAGGTAAAGGATATTGAATTCTATTCTAGGATTAAGGATATAGGATATATGAGAGTTAAAGCTTTCTCTTCCTGATAAACTTCCACTGAACCTATAACTAACTTTTAAGCCATTCAGTATTAAATTTCTGTGTTAAATTTGGTTTACAAAAAGGACTATTAACGTTTTGTGAGAATCGAAGAGGAAAGCGGTATTTAATTTATTAAATACAGTATTAAATCTGGTATCAAAAATGATTATTACCTTTTTATGAGAATCGAGGAGAAAAGCGGTATTTAAGGTATTAAATGCAGTATTAAATCTGGTATCAAAAATGAGTATTAACGTTTTATGAGAATCGAGAAGGAAGGCGATATTTTATGTATAAACTTTAGTATTAAATTTGGTATTTAAAAATCATCAAATATATCAAAGAATATGATATTTTTCGTGCATAACGTACATCCCCCGCTTAGCCGACCGAGGGGCGCTGACGTTTATCGTACGGCTCGGATCCGAGAGAATAAAATACAGAAAAGATAACGATTTTTGATAGCTAATTCAGATTATTTGAATGATTCATTAAATAAATGGGAAGCCCCTTTTTTCTGAGCGATATTCCTAGCAGTAGCGTTTACCGTGCAACATGTTGCATGCAATCTGGAAGCAGTATCTGCTGCTGCCTCCATTTTTTTTTGTTGATCTTTTTTTTTCGTTGGCTGCCAGCTGCCAAATCGAGCATCAATTCCATCCTCCACTCTGGCTCTGGCTCTGGCTCTGTTTCTGTTGCAGTTTGTGTTGCTTTTGCTGCTGCAACCAAAACTGGGTCAACTGTGAACCAATTTTCAGGCAAAATTGCGACAACAGACGACGAGAGGCAACAACAACAGAGACTGCAACTTGCAAACAAACAGTAATAATCACAAGAGCAGCAGCAGCGAAAATAAAACGTGCCACAAGATAAAGGCAAACAGAAAAATTCAGAAAATAAAATGCATTTAAATTGCTCTTCGGAGTCGGAGTTGAGGCAACAGAACTCGGATTCGGATTCGGATTCGGATTCGGATTTGGATTTGGATTCTTTTGCACAGAGTACAGTGAGTGCAGGAAAACCAACTCCACCGACTGCACTCTGAATCGCATAATAATTGAAAAAATGTATCTTAAATGCGGATAATGAAGCCGACCCAACAATGTTCTCATTGTAATTTAATTTACTTCATTTGCCAACACATAATTGAGGCTGTCCCGTCGGAGTGACAAACGAATTAAAATAAATAATTGAAATTGCTGGCCAACTTCGGTCTTTTCCTTAAGAATTGCAACAGTTGGATTTTTTTGAATCACGGCGTATTTATTCTGCATTATCGCTAAACTCTAATTGAGGCACCTCCAAAGGGCAACCAAAACAATTGGGCAACAGATTAAAACCTAATTGTAGTTTACCTTCCGAGAAAAGATACTTTTATGGGTGATTGTTTGGCTTCGACTTCGTTAGAAAACTTGAACGTCATTTGAGAGCTCACTTAAGAACACATCGAAAATTGTTTGTTTTCTATGCAAAGCTTATTCGAAAATCTGTTTCTGATTTTTTCCCATTTGAATTCGATTACAAAACAGAAATGTTTGCGGCTTTCCAGGCAAACCATCTGTGGATTGGCTAAAAAATTCCATACAGATTGTTTAGAAAACGCTGCTGCAAGAACTGTAAACATTTTCTGACCCATTAAGCTTCCAAACAAAATGCGGATCCCATTTCCAAGTGGCTAATGCCCGATTAAAGTTTATTGAACTTTTCATTTTGTGGCAAGTTAAATGGGGTGAGGGGCAAATCGAAGCATAAACAATCAAACTATTTATTTTGCTTAAGTTTACGAAGCAAGCTTTTTTCCAAAATGCTTTGGGATGAGTTCTATAAACAAAATTATACTCTTACAGAGCATTTTTACGAGTGTCCTGCAAAGCATTCCATTTGAAGTTACAGCAAACACAAATTCAAAGAGAAACCAACTTGTTTTTACACAAAAAATTGCATTTAAAGCTAAAACTTTGGTTAGTTTGATTAAATTTCAATTGTTACGACAAGTTGAAACATGAATGAACATGAAAATGCATGAAAATACAAAGAAATACAAGACGAAACATAAATTAACATAAAAATACGTGAAAATACATGAAAATACATGATGAAATATAAATTAATATGAAAATATATGAAACCACGTGAAAATACGCGAAAATACGTGAAAATACATAAAAATATAAGATGAAACATGAATGAACATGAAAATAGATGAAAATACATGAAAATACGTGAAAATTCAAAGAAAATACAACACATGATAAAACATGAATTAACATGAAAATACAAGGTGAACCATGAAATAACATAAAAAACATGATGTAATATGAAAATAAATGTCAAATCATGTTTAATCTTGATCTTCTTTCTGTTCCCATTTGTTGCGGAAATAAGAAAACTTTTCAGGATCAAATCTATTGCAGTTTCTAAGCCCCTAACCACGGCTAACCGGTATTTGAACTTGTATGTAGGTCAAGTTTTGGAATGATAACATACAGAGACTCACAAAAAAAAATCTAGAGAGAAATCCAAAAAGGTGCGCCAACCCGAAATGGCGCATTTCTTAATTCGGGTTGGGTTGGGTTTGATTTGGCTTTGATAGAACGTTAGAAGGCGAATCGAATTTCAGCTCCAGGTCTCTAGAGCTGGTATCTAGGTAGCTACAAGGACTGAGGGCTAGACCGGGAAATAGATGCGAATAGGCAGGTAAAAAGGCGCAGCTGTCTATCAAAATGGGTTTCGGAAGAGCTTAAGAGTTCCTAGAGCTTGGGGAGAGGTCCCTGAACTGCGTGAACCGCATGAACCCCTTGTCCCCTCCAAGAGATTCAAATTTCAGTTCTTATTGTTCAGTTTTTGGATAGAAATTTGCATAAAAAAGGCTTTTGTTTTGGGGATTCATTATAAAAAGCTTAGAAACTTCAAGGATGTCGGAACCGGTTGATAGGAAACTTAAAACTATTTTTGTCAATAATTATATTTAGTTAAAAATATTTTTGATAACAGCTCTTAAACCGATGATTATATTGCAAAGATCCTCGGCGAGATACTTATGTCAATCTTTTGGTTCCTCCTTTATTTTGACATCCTTTACATTGACATCCTTTTCTTTTTCGCGTTCCAACATTGCATTATAAACCCTCAAGTGCTCTTGATAGATGTACTCCAGCCTGTTGTAACAGTTCATGCAGATGGTCTGTGGCAAGCCGTCGTGGCTGTGCCCCCACGCGTGCTTCGGATAGAGGCACCTGATCATCTTGTCGTAGATTCGCTCCCGCTGTCCTCTTGGTCCGTGGATGAGAATGACGTTCCTCTCGGCCACGTGGCAGACGCGGCAAATGAAGCCCTCGAAGGTGGCATTTCCCAGACTCCCCATTTTCCTTTTTTCTTTTTTCTTCTCGTTCGTCTGAATTTCTTTTTGACACTTACAGTTAGACAGTCTTACAGTTAAGTTAGTGATGCATTCTGTGACTTTTCCCAAAAATACTTGCCAAAAACAAAAACAAAAAAAAACTACCAAATATTAATTGGACGATGGGCTTAAAGTTTAAATAATGACTAGAAATTAATATTGTTCCATCTCTCTCTCTCTTCCATTTCTCCGGACTCGCCGCGTAGGCGTCCAGACTTTTTCGATCTAGAAAATCCCCCAACAAATTGCCAGACGACCGAAACAGGAAAGCGCAATGCATTGCGCAATGCAATGTAAAGAAAATATAAAAAAAAAAAAAATCCACTAAAAAGATGCAGAGTAAATAAGGCAAAAAAAAAATTGCAATTTATTATAATTTAATCTAGAATAGAAAATTAAATAGAGTCGGATGTGGCGGGCTGGGTTCTCCACACAGTTTGGAGCTGCATACATTGTGAGCTGTTTGCCCTGTTTGGGTTTTATCTACCGTTAGGCGTGCAGTGTCAATAACACAGCGTGGGGTGGGGCGGTACAGGAGGGGGCTAAGGCCCAAGAAAGAGATGGGGCAAAGTCCAGGGGCAGGGGCGCGAGACACGTGTGCGCGGGCGTTGATGACTGACGAGTAGTGGTAGGGGAACGGGAATCGCAATGGGAATCGGACTGAGAATGGCAGTGGGAGTCGGATCAGCCCTGGGGGGTGGCGAGACAGCTGCGAGAGCGGCTGGGATGGGAGGGGCTGGCGCAGCCATTGCAATGGAGGCCAACGTCGGCGTCGCTCTTTGACAACTGTCACTGTCACAGTCACAGTCACTGCAACCGAAAGCGGCGACCACATTGCACACTGGTTGCAAATCTAGTGGTGGAGTCGAATACTGATCGAAACTATCGAAAAACTATCGTCTAAGAATTTTGCGCCAAGAACGATAAAAAAGTTTATTTTTCCCATATTAAAACTTTAAAAAACATATAAAAAAATTGTAGTATAAAGAACAGTATTAAAAACAGAGTTTTTTTTATTATTATTTTTTTTTAAATATTTTTCCTTAGTAATGGCTTTGCGTTCCACTGTGCGGATGACAATGTGGTTGGAATTGGAAGTTGCATGTGTCTATTGTTGTTGCTGTTCCTGTTGTTACTTAGCAAACGAATAAAAATTAATTCAAAAATAAATTATTGTCATTGCCATTGTTGCCGATTGTTGTAGCTGCCGCTGTTGTTGTTGTTGCTACTTTTGTTATTGCAAGTTATTAGTTTAAATTGCGGTTGCAGCGGTAGGAATCAGCAGCTGTCAGCTCCAGTCCCTTTTTTTTATTATTTCATATTATTATTGCCGGCTCTCGAGTGCATTCACTTCTACTGCAAAGATTTGATGGCCTTTTCAAGTTCATGCCGCACGAACGTTCTTGAACCCGAATCTGATAGATATTTTCCGTTTCTTTGCCAAATGGATTATGACTAAATAATTCAAGACACCCAAATTATTTGTTTCTTGCAACATTTGGCTAATTGCCACACTAACCGGGCATAAAAAATGCAAACTGTTGCATAACACGCACATAAAACATTGTGTCTAACTATCCTTTTGGGCCACAGCTGACCATTAAAAAATCTCAAATAAAAATTCGCCACAGCAATAAAACGCGAAATGCATTAAGCCAGCCGCCAGGCCATAAAACAAATTGCTTTGGTTCGCTTTGGATTCGGTTTTTTGTGTAACGACATTAGGCCAAAATGAAAACAAAATAAACAGAATCAAAAGGAAACTTAAAAACAAATCTTCAACTTTTTGAGTTGCATTTTTTGAAAACACTCAAAATTTTACTCATAAGCGATAAAAAAACAATTTTTAAAATATAGATTTTGAAATAATATTCTAATAAGCTCATTAAATTGTGTTTTTTGACCATTTCCCTCAGTGCGATAGCGTGCCTGGTCAGAACTTTTGGCCAAATTATGGAAGGAAAGCAAAAAGCCACTCCAAAATCGTGCCCTCTCGCTCTCGCCTTGCTGTGCCTCTTGTTCTTTTGGGTTCCCATCTGTCCATCTGTCCATCGGTCCATCTGCGATCTGTTGCCATGGGGGCACCGGTGCCCCATAGAGGATTTCGTGAAACCCATAGACCTACATTTTAAACAAATTGCCCCTCACTGACCGTCTCTCGTTGCGTGTCCGCGATGAGATCAAGAATTTCTCGGGTTCTTTCGCTTTTTAGCCGTTTGAGTCTTTCTTTCTTTGGGTTTATTTTCGGCGGTTGGGTTCTTCTTCTTCTGGCAAGAGTTCTTCTTCCGAGAAGCGATTGCATTAAAGCCAGCCAAGCAAGACGCGCAATGATAATCAACTTAATGATGATGAAGCAGAAGATGCCAAGAGCCAAGAGTCAGTCAGTCAGTCAGTCAGTCAGTCAGTCAGTGTGTCTCTTTTTTTCCGAGTGGCTCTGTCTTTGTTGCGCCCGCATTCTTCTGCAGAGTCATCTTGCGCCACCATCCTCCATTGCCAACCACTTTTTCTAATAGCATTTTCTTGTTTCTTTTTTCTGCAGCATCATCAGTTTTGTGTTTGTATGTTCTTACGAATACCCTTTCTTTTTATAGAGAGTATATGCTTTGAATAAAATTTAAACTGAAAAGTAATGTTTTTGTTACAAAGGATATACATATGTATTATCTTTACTATATAAAATGATCCAAAAAGTATATTTTTTATATCCGAAAAAGACATTTAAAAAAAGTAAATAAAAAATAAAATAAATAAAAATTAAATTTACTTGCTAAATAAATTTATTAATATTTTTTTCAAAATTTTTTATTATTTTTGGTAAGGGTATTTGTGTTCCATCACCTTTATCAAAAGTTTGTCCTCTTTATTGTTATTGTTTCTGTTGAGTCTTTCTGGCTACTACGTCATAACAACAAAAACAAAACAACAAAAGTAACATCAGGCCCCAAAGCTGTGAAGATCGTGCGTGGTCTGTTCTGCTCGCACCCGCTCTCCTCGTCTGACGATCTGTCTCTCTTCCGCCTGCGGCAGTGGGTCTTCACTTTCGCCAATTCTGAGCTCCACTTGCAGGTTCAATGGCCGGCATCTCCACTCGCTGCCTCAGCCTCTGCCGACGTCGGCGTTGAGCGCCATTCGCACGTTTTTTTCAGTTGTTTTGTTTTTGTTTTTTGTTTTTTCTGTTGTCGCTTCTTCCACGATTTTGTTGTTTGTGTTGTTGTTGTGTTCATAGCGTCGTCTCGTCATCGTCATTTGTATATTTGCTTGTTTGTTTGTTTGTTTGTTTTTCGCCTTCGCTTTGCATTGCAATTTGTGGTTTTGTGTTTACTTTGGTGCATTTTTTGTATTTCTGTATTTCTGTATTTCATATCGTTTCATTCTATTTCATTGTTTCTTCTCCTCCATCTTCGCTCTTGTCGCTCTCTTTTGTTTTTAGTGCTTATTCATCGTCCATCCTTCTCTTGGCCAGGTTATTTTCCATTATTCTTGTATTTTTATCGTTCCAAGGCGACGAAGATTACATTTCTACTCATTTGGATGCAAATGGAATAAGACAAGGGGGATATCTGTCTTGGTTGAAGTTGTTACCAGCTTGATGCCCATAAATGTGATAATTTAAAGGATAATTTAAAGTAACAAAGAATAACCCTGCTAAAAAAAGCGTATTTTTTAAACTCTATATCCCTGTTAATAGGTAGTTATCATACCCTGTGAAATTATTATAAATTGCCAAAATTATTTCCCTATATCCCGAAAACGGTAATTTTCTCACTGCAAAGGGTAACCCTAATGAAAAGGGTATTTTTTACTCTACCCCCTCCTGTTACCCCTATTAACAGTTAGCTATCATTTTCATTTTTTAAGTAGGTTAAGTAGTTTGTATTACCCATTTTAATCCCCTGGGAAATTATCATAAATTACAAATATGCCCAAAATAATAATTTCCCTATATCAACGGTAACAACGGTAATTTTCTCACACACTTCCGCCAAAGAGTTGCGTTGCCAAATAGTTTTTTTTTTGTTTTTTTGTTTAAAGTTGCCAGATTTCTGGGTGAAGTCATCAAGCTGCTTGGTACCATGTAATTTTTTAGCAACTACGCCCAAAAATTACACACTCCCCGGAGGAGGAGGAGGAGGATGGACCGTGTGGGGTACTACCCTGTAATTAGGCTATTTACCGTAAATGGGCGATTTCCAACGGTGAACGAAACGAGCCCGAAACGATTATAATTATACGAATTAAAATCATATTTGGAACGTAAAACGCAACACGCCCACACAAATTCTAGTAAAAAAACGTATCCATACTTTGTTGGTAAAATGTTTAAATAAAAAAGTTCGCCAAATTCCATAAAAAACTGGGAAATTTACATAAAAATGGGGAAATGGGAAAGTTTTGTTCTCAAAAGAATGCCGAGTTTTTAATTAAAATGAGGAAATTAACTTTTAATTAGAATTCAACTAAACATAAAAGGAAAATACTTGATAGTTTTATTTTAATTAAAATTTAGACTATAAACAATTGTAAAATGAAAGAAAAGATAGTTAATGAAGTTTTAATTATAATTCCGATGTATTTGCTAACCTTAAATGGTTTATTTTTGATGGTTTCATTTGAATTAAAATTTAGACTATAAAAAAAAACGGTTAAATAAAAGAAAAATAACTAAAAAACAAATGGGAAATGGCAAAGTTCAATGATCAGATAATTATCTGTCTGGC
The DNA here is from genome assembly GCA_035047325.1 of Drosophila vallismaia. NCBI lineage: Eukaryota > Metazoa > Arthropoda > Insecta > Diptera > Drosophilidae > Drosophila > Drosophila vallismaia. The sequence goes on along the minus strand of JAWNPU010000090.1, from coordinate 599,018 downwards.
AAATCCAATTGGGAAGCTCATCTGTCAGATGCAGATACTTTTCTAACCGAGAGATACTTTTTATGACAGCTGCAAGGCCGCAAAAGATGTGTTATTTTTGGGTGGGAAACAGCTGAAGATACATCGGTTCGGATGGGCAGATGCAGCAGATACTTTTGTGGGGTACAAAGTTGCGGATACTTTTGCGCGCAGACTTTTCGACTTTTCTCCGCCTTTCGCCGCCGCCGGTTGCATTGTTTACGACATTTCGCTGCCTCATTTTCCGCAGTCAGAGACATTTTTGTGTCGACTTTTTCTCGGTTTCACTCGGTTTTCTTTTCTCGATTTGCTCGCTCCCCCCAAAAAAAAACTGTCTCTCTGGGTGTGGGATGCATCTCGTGATCTTCTGGGCGAGAATAGCCTTGAAGACCCCTTCGAAAGCTTAGCCATTTCCGCTGTTTACTTCCTAAAACAAAGGTCGAAAGTCAAACAACCCGCAACTGCAGTTTCAATATTTGTGCAACTAATTCCCATGAAGGGTTTCCAGTTTGATTTGTCGGGTTTTCAACTGCCGGATTGGATGATGCAATTGCCTGGATAAGTACTCCGACTCCGACTCAGACTCCGACTCCGACTGGGACTGGGACAGGTGGATAGATCGGAATTCTCAGGTGATTGCGATGACCCAATTGCAGTGACACTTTCAGCTAACAAATTGCACTTAGTATTTCTTCTTTCACTTTGCGGCTGCTTTCTGGTGACATTTCTTTTCGCACTGCACTGCAATTTGTGCGCAAAGAAAAAAAAAACAGCATTTTTATAATTTTTACATAGTTCATAAAGTTTCTTGATGCTTGAAGTCTGAAGTCTGGAGAAAGTGCGTGGCTGGGAATTAGCTGCAGAAAAGCAGGAAAGATACACTAGAAACTGTGTCAATTAATATGCTAAATTATACACCAAGTCGGGTGGGTGAAACGAGAGGAGAGGAGGAGACGATGTGGGGAGACGCCCCAGATGGATGCCAATCAATTGCTAACTAGGAAGCATAATTCCCAGCTCAGCTAATTACCACACAATGACGTGAAAGTTCGTGAAACCGCAGATGGAGATCTATAGATGAGGCTTAAGACGAGGCCAAAGCCAGAGCCAAAGCCAGAGTCAGAGCCATAGCCAGAGCCCAAGCCCAGGCCGAGATGCCAAAAGAAAGCACTTTCTTGTTTCATTTGCAATATATCTCGCTTGAAGAGTCACGACATCTGCGTTTTGAATCTTTATTGCAACTTGAACCAAGCAACTGCGACGCTCTCGCAAACACTCCATCGAATGGTATGGAATGGAATGGAAAATGGCGAACAAACGAACACATGTCGTATGCGCAATATTTGCTTCCTGCCCCAAAGTGCCATCAGATAAACTGTCGCGCCCCCAACCCTGCGCGTTACAGCACCCTCCAACTCGAGTGGCAAGCAACAAGTGCCACTTGACTCGACTTGGCTTCGTTGCTTCACCCACCACCCATCACCCCATCCCAGCCCCACCCTCTTTTCTTTTACATTCTCTCTTTTGTTAGCCGCCTCGCAATGGTTTTGACCCCACATTTCAATTACGCTGCTCGAAGAGTCGTCGTGGTTGCATAACATGGCTCCCGGGTGGGGTCATGGGGAAGGTCATTGCAGGTGGGAGCTCGACTTTGGGGATTAATATTTGAAATCCATCTAACACGGGGTATCCTGGGAACCCCTTTGCGTCCTTGTTGCTTGTTTCTGATTATTCTGCCCAATGGGCTTCATTGGACTCTCAACATTGGACTCCCTGTGCGTCTTAGGGGTTTCCGGTGGATTAGGTCCATGGGAAGGTGCCTGTTGAGCATCCTTGGTAAGGAGTTGGAAGAGTGGGTTTTAATGACGATCCAGTCTATCATTGTAGAGATTGAGGTGGAAATTTGTGGTCTCAAAGAAAGATCTGTGGAAAGATGGAGTTTCTCACAAATAACTCGAAGCCAGGGATCGTCCTCGCTAATTAGCAACTAACTCTAACCACTTCAAATGGTAAAAAAAGAGACTCATTAAAATACCATTAAAGTCTCCCAAAACTGAAGCATACTTTTCGGGTTTCTGTTGGACAACAATCCTTGGAGAAACGGTTGGACAGGATTGTTGTTTATGTGGCCTAAGAGCCAAAGTTGGTCAACTCTGAAAGTAGTTTGCCTCCGATGAGGTTCTGCTTTCTATCGTTTCTATCTTCCTGATCCTCGTCCCAACCCACCTCCAGCTCCTGGCTCATTCCCAGCCTCTTTCCTCTCACCTTTCCAATTCAATTAGACGGGCAAAGAAATAAATAAATAACCGCGGAAAAGGCGAGAGACACCCACACACAGCATGGCGGAAGCATGGCAAGAGAACTCCGACTCCTCTGGAGAACTGGTCTGCTCCGACTGGACACTGGACAGTGGACACTTGATATAAATATGCATGATATGCATGCATAAATTACGTATACGACATGTTGTTCTGCCGCCTCTCCTTCCACTTTCTTTCGCCTGACCTGCATTTCCCCGCTTGGCGATTCTGGTCGCAGCTCCAAAGACCCAAAGCCAAAGCCTTGGCACATTTTGTCAGCAGAAACAAAACAAAACTATAGTAGAAATGTTTAACAAATTTGAATAGTTCTCCCCTTGAAAGCAGAAGGCCACAAATTAAGGCAGCAATAAATAACAAATCAAAAAGAAATGACCACAAAAAAAAAAGAATCAAATCGAGTCGAAGAAGAACGCAAAAAAAAAAAAATGCTGCCAAAAGAATTGGGTCAGTAACACGCCAAAAAAAAAAAAAAAACAAAAAACAAGTCGAAACTGGTAAGAGGAGCAGGCGGGTGCAGAGAAAGAGGGAGATAGGCACAAAAAACACGCAAATAAAAAAAGTCAATTGAGCGTGGTCAAAGCTTCAAAGACAAAAAACAAAAAACAAAAACAAACGCAATGACGCGACAATCAAAAAAAAAAATTGTGTTTTAAGTTTGGAATTTTGTTGTGAAATGTTTTAGGAAGTCAAAGGAAAGCGGAATTTAATTAAAAACGAAACATCAAATAAATTGCACAAATTCGCTGACCTAATTCTTTTAAATCATTTTGTTTTCTATTCATCTATTTATGAATTCCAAAAAAAAAAGAAATAAAATCAAAAACAAAAACAAAAACAAAGTCAATGAACTCTGCAAACCCTTGTCATCAAACGATTAACGATAACCGATAAACGATACGATACGGTATAGTATTTTGTATACGATCATCTGTTTTATTTTGGCAACTTGTTTAATATCGGTCAATGTATTCACAAACACAATGGGCGAGCATAAAAAAAAAATATTTTTAAAACAAAAAAAACGAGATAAGAATTTCAACATTTTTTTTTTTTTTTTCGTATTTTTGATTGCGTGCCGCAAACTTTCACGTAATTTCTGCCCCCCCTCTCGCTCTGGTGTGTGAATTATATTATTTTCTGATTTTCAGATATTGTTGTTGTTTTATTTCGGCGTCTGTTTTGCTTGTTGTAAAAGTCAATAACCTTTTCGCGTTCGCGTATTCAAGAAGCCAGTTCCAGTTCCTCCAGAGGAGAGTTCCCCCAAGAAAGCGACCGAAACAACTAAAAAAACTAAAAAAAAACCAAATTCAGATTTAGTTTTTTTTCTTTCCTTTCTTGTGTTTGCTGTTGTTGTTGTTGGTTGATGATGGCCTTAATCAAGAGTCGCAAAAAAACGTAAAAAAAAGACAAAAAATGGCATCATACACGGCTTCAGTGGGTTAGGTAAATTGTTAGCCGGTTACTTGGTCAGTAAGCTACATGGCCCAGAGACAGGAGGAGGAGGAGGAGGAGGAGGCGGAGGTCAGGGCGGGCTAATTACGTAAATTATGAACTTTGCTGGAAACTTTTGCCGGAAGTCAAGGGGCGTCTAATGGCAAGAGATATCTCATATGCTCTGTTCTCGTAAGGCTCTGCTTCATCCTTGGGTTTAACCCTTTAAGGACTTCTCTTGTAATCCCAACAAGAAATCCATTTCCTAGAAATCCGCTTCTTAAATCTTGGCCTACGTGATCTTTGGCACACAACCAAGCCCCCAGCAAAGCTCGACTCAAAAAAAAAAAAAGAAGTTTACAAATTGAAAAGAAAGCCAAGTTGTGGGGAAAAGCGGGTGGAAAGAAAGACACTTTTTCCCAAGACGCCACAATTTCTCCCCCGCAAAGCCACAAGGCATGCGGTAGTTCGTGTGCAGTGACCCCGCCGAGAGATGTCACGTGTCTCCCCCAGCTGACTGGCGGATTTTAATTGGGAAACCCAGAATGGGGTCACTTCTGGGTCAGTTTCTGGATTTTCTTTTAGGAAAATATAAGAAGCGTTCTCGTTGCTAACTATTTTCGTTCAAAGTCGCAAAATTGGTTTACATTTTATTTTCGAAAGTTTGTCAAAATCAAAATGTGTTGATTTCGTTTCGCAGCTACGTCAATGGAGTGGTTTGCGGGCGAAAGTAACCAGCTTTGGAGCTGGAGTATATCACTAATAAAAAACCCTAAAACTCGAAAAGAAAATGCTAAAAAAAAAAGGTTTTTTTTACCAAGAAATTGATTTCTCTCTGTGAGCCATTTTGTGTCAAATTATATAAGACGAAAATTCCTTTCTGTTTCTAGGAACTCTCCTGAACACCCCTGATAAGGGTCACAGTTTCTGGAAACCATTGTGACCCCATCGTTATGATTTTTTGACCAATTCTAAGCTACTAAGAATAATTCTAAGAATACTTTTATCTAGCTATCGTTTTGGCTATCGGATCCCGACATTGTAACAAACCGGGAACGGGGACTTTACTTACTGGAAACCCTGCTGAACACCCATGATCGGGGACTACAGTTAGTGGAAACCCTCCGGAGGAGACCCCTGATTAGAAATCCTTTTTCTGTGAAATATTTGTCGTCGTTTTGGCTATAAGACCCGGGAACGGGGACTATTGATCGGGAGCTACAGTTTGCGAAAACCCTTTTGAGGATTAATTAGAAAGCCTTTTTTTTTAAGAAGAACTTCTGTGGAATATTTCCCGTCGTCTTGGACATCTTTCTATCAGACCCGGACATTGGCTATTGGCTATTGTAATAAACCGGAAACAGGGACTACAGGATCTAAACTTTCTGGAAACCCTTTTTGGAGAACCCTGATTAGGAATCCTTTTTGTAGAAAAGCTTCTCTGGAGTGTATTCCGTCGCCTTGGACGTCTTTCTATCAGAACCGGACCGGAGTTTCTAGAAACCCTTCTGAAGAGTTTTCTGCATCTGATCGGGATTATAGATTGAAGATTACAAATCCGAACCCCAACTGAAGACCTTTTGATTAGAAATCCTTTTTCCTACAAAAGCTTTCTACAAAAGTGAAATATTTCCCTTCGTTCCCGGCTATCGGACCCGGACATTGGCTATTGTAATAAACCGGGGACGAGGGAGGGGACTACTGATCGGCGGGCAGAGGAAAATACAGAAAGAAAAAAAAAAAAACATGTAAAAATAAATTGTATTCATCAGATACTTTGCATGCAGACTGTGCGTGAGTGTGTGTCTGTGAGTATCTGTGTGTTTTGTGGCTTTGTTCGGCGTTCTCTGCTCTCCGCCTCAGCCTCAGCCTCTGACGTTGCCGCTGCCTCTGCCTCCGTCTCTGCCTGCCTCGCTGACTGCATTGACCCCCACTTGGAGCCCTTCCCCTCCCCCTCCCACTCTGTCTTGCCGTTCTTGTCGCACTCACGCACACTGCGGTTCAATGCACTCGCCTCGGACTCTCTATTTACTTTCGGCGCCTACCGGAGTCGATCAACAGAAATTTACATTTCTGTATAATTTGTAAATTAAATTGCTTGGCTTTGGAATAATTTGATGCTGGCTGGCGCTGTCGCTGCTGCTGCTGCCTTGGCGCTGATCCACAAATCGGTGTTATGACCATAACGGAGTTATCGAGGGTCCAAGGCCCCCCCACCCCTCCTGTTCTAGCCAGGGGAGGGGGGTGAAGAAAATATTTAAATAATTTTGATAGGTACACAAGCAGCCACCGGAGGAGAAAAGAATCGCCGAGTGGAATCCGAATCCGAATCCGAATCAGAATCAGAATCAGAATCCAAGAGGCTATTGACTCCCGGGGCTCCCTCTGCCCGCAGTTGACTGCGCTGCTGGCGTCTCTGCCGGCGCACAAGTTGTTTGTTTGTATTGGTGGCGGGGTAGTGGGAGTAAAGTCGAAGCATTGACCGAGACTCCCGTCCGGAGAAAGGAAAGTCTATAGGGTTTTCTTTTGTAAACTTGCATTTACGTTAAATATTTGGAATATTTAATAGCAGCTACATTCTAGAAATAGATAAAGTTCTTTTGTTTAACTTTTGCTAATAAAGTTAAAGGAAAGTTCTTCAAAATAGAAACAAATACCATAGAATAAATACCAATATACTATTAAATAATACTAAATTTTTTTAAAATGGTATTTACTTTGTTTATTTTCAGCAATTTTTAAGTATTTATTTAGTATTTTCTTTTAAAACTCCCCTAATTATTATCCCTAATTGGTATTGTCACTGAATACCCCCTACTAAGAGTACCCTTAACGAAAAATATTGCTCTCTTTCTGACAAGCACACATACACATTTACGAAGAGTGATAATGCGACCGCTACACACATGTACGTTTGTATGTATGTGATAGCTGCGATAACAGATAGCGGTGCTCCCGTCTTTCCCCATTGAAAAGTGGAGCGGGGAAGTGATTTAAGAGAGTCGAGAAAAAGTTTGTCGCACTGATTTTACCTTTCCTCGCTCTTCGAAGTGCATTGACTTTTGTTTTTGTCTTTCTTCAGTTTTTGTTTTGTTTTTGTTTTGTTTTTGAATTAACAAAGACTCGCGATAATGTTGCATGACTTTAACTAAGAATATTGAATTATTTATATAGAAATTTCCATTTCTAATCTAAGATATTCTCTTTTTTTATTGAATTTTTTTTCCAGTGGCTGCCCTTCTTCGTTATCCTATCACTTTGAAAAGACACAAAACCATCACAATCCGCAACAAAAGCATCACAACAACATCAACCACCACCCCCAGAACCAGTTGCAACAACAACAACAACAACAACAACAACAAGTGCCACACCAGCAGCATACACTGCAACTTACATTTCAGAACCTGAACGTCTCCCACAACGAGCGCCAAATTCTATCCGATGTGAGTGGATTCGTCAGGTAACAAGATCAGCCAGTAAATAATATAATAAATAAGAATATATAAGAGTATATAAGGTCCTTGGAGTCCTTCAAAAAGTGTTGCCAATTAAAGCGGGAATAAAAATGTATTCCACTTCCTAAAAGCCTCTTAAGAGTTCTAAAAGTTTCCTCTTAAGACATCTCTGCTAAAGGATATAAGATCCTTAAGGAGGATGTACATAATTGGCAACACTGAAAGAAAAAGAAAATCCCTACAACCTACAACCCTAATCCCTGTTTTTGATCCCTTTAGTCCCTGCGAAGTCCTGGCCGTGATGGGACCCTCCGGCAGTGGCAAGACCACCCTGCTCGACTGCCTCAGTGGCCAGCGGCACATTGACAGTGGCAGTGTCTTCCTGAACCGCGAACCCCTGTCCAAGAAGTGGCGTCGCAGGATTGGCTATGTCCTGCAGGAAGAGATATTCTTCCCGCAACTCACGCTCCGCGAAACGGTGGTCTATACGGCGCTGCTGCGACTCCCGGAGTCCATGCCGCGGGCGGAGAAGATGCGACAGGTGGACCACATCCTGGAGGCGTTGGAGCTCAACTGCTGCCAGCAGACCAAGTTCGGGGACTACCTCAACCGAGGACTCTCCGGAGGAGAGAAGAAGCGAGCCAACATTGCCTGCGAGCTGCTCACCAATCCGCTTCTGATGCTCCTGGATGTAAGTCTAAGCCCGAAAACCCTAAAAACTGATCCTTTTAAAAGTTTTGTCCTCTCAGGAACCCACTTCCGGGTTGGACAGCCACTCGGCCATCTCGCTGATGAAGGTCCTGAAGCGCTACGCCCAGCTGGAGCAGAAGACCATCGTGATCAGCGTCCACCAGCCATCGTCGCAGATGTTCCACATGTTCGACAAACTGCTCCTGCTCCACCAAGGACGCACCGCCTACTTCGGGGACGTGCACAACATCTACCGGCACTTCGAGGACATCGGGGTCACCATCAAGCCGCACTACAACCCGGCTGACTTTGTCTGTAAGTGGGAGTGTCTACTGTAGAGTCTAAGGTCAAGGTCAAGATTTCCATTTATTCAGGAATCGTTTTTGTTGAATAAAATTCAGGGATAAAGAGCTTTAGTGGCTCCTATCCCAGTTCTGGCGCTCCTCCCGCTCCTTGATGACCTCGTTCAGGTAGGGCTCCAAGTACTTGACGTCCTCCTCGTACTTGGTCCACTGCTCCTTGGGCAGGATGGTCTTGGTCATCGAGAGGTGCAGAGCGCGCAGGATGCGGTAGTTGCGGTCGTCGTATATTTTGCGAGGCAGCCGGCGGATGGCTTCCTGGACATCCTCGTTCTCGTACAGGCAGTCGTCGCGATAGAGTCCGTACTGGTTGAAGCCGGACATGTTGTAGGCCCACTTGCCGAGCTTCGAGAAGATGGCAGGACCCTTCCTGGGAAGATACTTCGACATGGTTTTGCTGAGAATTTATAGATTCTTGGTGTCCGTTCAGGTTCCTTTCTGGTTCAGGAATAACTTTAGACAGAATGACAGAAGGGTTTTGTGCAATAAAAGTTCAGGGTTGCTTTGGGTTTGGTTAGACGAGAAATGGCCACATTTATGAGTAGCTTACTGAGTGAACGTTTTTTTTTTCAGTGGAGCAACTTAAATCCCATCCAGACATCCGCGAGAAGCTCTTCATCGCCGCCAGGGAGTCGCACGGAAACTATCTGAACCGCAACTGCATCACCCACAAGTCCCATCAGGAGGGAACTGAAACAGAGCCGAAGGGCAAGAAGCAGTCGGACAGCATCCTGATCGACGACATCATCAACAACTACTACAACCAGCACCACCACAGGCCCAGTCGGCACCACCACCTGCACCACCACCACCATCACCAGTACGAGAACCTCAACCACTCCGTGGCGGGTGGCTGCCAGGTGGAGGAGGACGAAGAAGCGGCCCAGCACCTGGTCTGGTGTGCCGCCGACTCCCAGTCCAACTTCAGCTCCTGCGCCTCCAGTGATTGTCATTCCTACAGCGCGGGAAGTGGCTCGGGAGCCGGGCACACAGCGGACGATGACTGGCTCTCCTACCCCACCAGCTTCCACACCCAGTTCTGTGTCCTGTCCAGCCGGAACTTCAAGGAGGCCAAGCCCAGAATGCTGTCCAAGCTCAACTGGTTCCAGACCATCGGCCTGGCTCTGATGGCGGGTGCGATTTGGTTCCAGCTGCCCCGGACAGAGGAGTTCCTGCATGACCTGCAGGGTTGGATGTTCTTCTCGCAGACCTACTGGATGCTATTCGCCTTGTTTGGTGCCCTAAATTCATGTGGGTTTTGTATAGGAAAACTATCTAAGAGGAAAAGTAATTGTTGTTTTTGATTTCTCAACAGTCCCCGCGGAGCGTGAAGTCATCAGCAAGGAGCGTCGTTCCGGAGCCTATCGACTTTCTGCCTATTACCTGGCCAAGATGTGTGCCGAGCTCCCCCTGGTGGTTACCCTGCCCACGGTCTACCTCATGATAAGTTATCCCATGCTGGGCTGCACCAGGTACGTTACCCTCTAGCATTCTCATTACTCATATTTAAATGCATTTTCATCTTGCAGCATGACGCTTTTCTTCCTGATGCTCATCTTCCTGCTAATCAACACGATTGTGGCCCAAAGTGTCGGCTTCTTCATCGGAGCCTGCTGCATGGACATGAACGTGAGCATCACCCTGAGCGCCCTGTACACGCTGGCCACGCAGCTCTTCGGGGGCTACCTGTCGTCCCGCATTCCGGAGGGTCTCAGCTGGATCCGGTACACCTCGATGATCCACTACGCCTACCAGAACATGCAGATCCTCGAGTTCCGTGAGGGACCAGCCATCCAGTAAGGGGATTCCCTTTTAATTTCCTATTCTTGCAACTTTTTAAATAAATTTGTATCCTTCAGTTGCGGCTCTCCCAGCAGCTATGAGATTTGTAAACAACAGTCAACCGAATTCATTCCATACGAGGAAATACTCAAAGCACAAAACTCCACATCACCTCTCTGGCTGAATACACTGATATTGATGATGTTCTTCCTGGTATTCCGCTGCCTGGGATACGCGGTGTTGCGCTACTTGCGATGCCCCAAAAAGACGTGATATCCCTTGGGCATATACCTATATATAGGTATAGGTATAGCTATTTCAATTACACTATACATGTATATCCATCTGAGCAGACATCGAACCAGTGATACGTTAATACGTTAATACGTTATTTGTTAATGCTAAATCGTTACAACTGAACAAACATGCTAACTTCTGCGCCAATTTTGTGATTCAATTTACTTTCAAGCCACATCATATATATTACCTAATATTATTATTATTATTATTGTAACTATTATAATTGATACCAATTACACCTATTATTATTATTATTATTATTATACTATTGTAATTAGAAGTGTTAATCAAGATGCGGTAATGCGGTAGGGCAGTGCGAGAAAATTGTTTTGTGTTGCATTTTGTAAACGTAAATTTTGTTTTGTTTTATGCATTTTAATTGTTAGCCGTTTATACAATATTATTATTGGCTATATTGCCGCTAAAACAAAAGGGAAAGCTAGAAAGATAGAAGAAAGCAAACTTTTTGTTTTAATGTACGTTTTAAAATCCCCCCAAAAAACCGAAAAAAATATTAAAGCTGTCTGCCCTGAACCTCGTGCCCCCAAAACCCTATCCATACATACAATATAACGCCTACAAATCTTGTATGTTTATATAATGAAAAGGTAGTAATTTTCTAGAATATTGCAAATTTTTTTCGCTTGGGAAAAAACACTGTGATTTAGTATGCTAGTTTTTTAATTAGTTTTAATTGGACAGCATTAGTGAATTGTCAGGATGCATGTCAGGATGTCAGGAGAAGTGTAAAGGATATTTTTTGTAAAGGAACGTGTAAGGTTTCCTGCGAAAGCTCCAGAAACATGTTAAATCTTATGGCATAAATTGTATTTTGTTTATATTATCAATTGTATTTAATTAAACTTATTTAAATATACATGAAAATGTAATATGAAAAGTTGTTCCAAAGTTTTTTCTTCTATCTAATAATAATTAATCGTCGAGCATAGATTTTCCCTTGGTTTCCTTGAGGAAAACTGATAGGTAAACGAAGCAGATGGCTGTCACTCCCGCACAGGACCACATTGTGGCTGAGATTCCCCATTGTTTCATGCAAATCGGGAATATATTCAGCATTAGGAAGACAAAGCAGCTGGAAACCACAATGGCCATGGAAGCGGCCTTGGCGCGAATCTGAAAAGTTCAAGTTGAAGTTCAAGATAATTAGGACTATGAAGTTTGTGAGGTTGGATAACCCACCTTGACGGGGAATATTTCCACCAGGCTAACAAAGAAGCAGCCAACCAGCCCGATGTTTCCCAGGAAGATGTCCATCGACATTAGGAGCAGGGGAACCCAACTGTACCCAGTGACATCGTGGTCCTGTGCGTACTGGGTGTAGAATCCGAATCCGGTCAGGCTGAGGGTCACTCCTGACATGGACACCAGCAAGAGTAGCTTCCGCCCACAGATATCGCAGAGCAGGGTGGTCACATAGGTGCCCAGGATCTGCACTGCTCCAATGATGATGGAGCAGGTGTTGGGGTCCATGGTGCTGTGCGACTGGGCAAAGATGTCCGACATGTAGCTGACCATGGAGAAGAGTCCGCTGAACTGATTGGCCATCATGAGGACCAGGGCGGGGCCATAAGCCTTTAGAGCGGGTCGAGTGCCTTTAAATCAATAACAAAATCATTATAATTAAATAAATTATAGAAATAAATAAGCAAAACTCAGGAAAGAGTGATATCTTTTTCTTGGCTATCCATACCCGATACTCGTACTTACAAAAGTCCTTTAACGTGATGGAGTCTTGCAGCTGGTCCCCTTTGGTCAGCACAATCTTCATGTGATCGAACTCCTCCATGGCCTGGTTCTGATCGTGGATATTGTCGGTGTCCTTGATGTTCTTGTAGTAACGGAAGGATCTCTCCGCCGCTTCGTACTTTCCGTTTCGAATTAGGTGCATAGGCGACTCCTTGATGAACAGCAGAACGGATATGAAGTAGACAATGGGCAGGACAACTACTATCCAGGGAACCGTGAAGTACGACAGGTGGGTGCCCATTATATAGCCCAGAAGAACGCCGACATTGACCGATAACATGACCATGGCTGCAAAGGTGCCTCGAATGCTAGAAAAAAGGATATTATTGGTTAGAGAAAGGTAATGGCATTACTGAAATATGTCTTAGAGCGATTGTGAAATTTCATTTTATTGTTGCCAGCTGGCGTTTTCGGTAACGTCGCAGTTTTGGATTATCATTTACAGTCGCTGCTGCTTACAAACCATAAATCTTCGGCACTTACTTGGCATCTGCGATTTCACTGAGGAAAATGGGATGAACAATGTACATGCCGCCCCCGCAAATGCCGGCCAGGAGTCTCCCCACATACAGGTACTCCACGCTCTGGGCGCAGTAGACCAGGATCCAGAGGCACTTAAACCGAGAAGAGAAAAAGCTCACATGTATTATTCCTTGTTATTCCATTGTTCCTTTGTCGTTTGTCAAATTACCGAGTGGGGTATGGCGATAAATAGCAAACATCTTTTGCTGCCAAGGCGGCTCAATAGGACTCCGATCAGAATGTTGCCAGTCACCGAGCCCATTCCCAACATCGAGCCCACCCAGGATACCTCAAACTCGGAGGTTATCTGGAATCCCACGGAGGAGTCGAGCTGCAGCTTCCGCAGGGTGGGCGACAGCCATCCGATTCCAATGCCATGCGAAATGGAAATTACATTGACTGTGGGTGGGAATCAATAACATAAAGAGTTTGGTCATTAAATATTTTATCTTTAATAAAAAACTAATGGTTAATGTATTTGTATCGAAACTTGTCTTGAAACTATTTGACTTTCGAGAATATATTCCTTTACTTCATATTATTTTGATTTTAATCAAATTTGATTGAAATATGAATCTACAATATGTTGTAAAGGTTTTACCGATTAAGCATCTTAACTGGGTAACCGATTTACAGATTACAGATCTAATTAAGTTCATGAAAAACTAAGAATTTCCATCACACTTATAACATTTATTTTACAGAAACTGGCTCAGAGGTATTCCTAATGGAATCCTTTGTGGATCGGACTTACGCAAGAGGGTGGTAAAAAGTTGATACCGATTCCTACGATTGAGCAGGCAATTTGGACGATCGAATAGGTTTTTTAACATTCTGCACCAAAAAAACTAAACAATTCACTTTTGGGTTCGTGTATTTTTATTCAGTCTTGTATTGGTCGTGAGTTTCGGATCACTGAGTGGAAGTGCTACTGAGCTATTGGCTTAAGTATCTCGTCGGAATCCTCCGAACTGTAAAGATAACACCCGACTTAGGCTAATCACACAGGTGAGAAGATATTCTTTAGCCCCGCTATCTTCTCGGCAAACACACTAAGCCTCCAGAAGCGATTTGCCTTTGGTCTCCTCCAGAAAGAGGCAGAAGTAGAAAAAGCAGGCGAACGTAATGCCGCTGCAGCACCACATGGTCGTGGAGATGCCCCAGACGGCCATGCAGATGGGGAAGATCTTCAGGGTTAGGAAGACGGTGCTGCTCAGGATGACGACGAAGGTGGAGACGCTCACAGATCGGATCTGCAACAGAAGAAGAAAATCAGAAAGTTGCTTGTCGGGGACGAGAACTGGACTCACCTTGGCGGGAAAGACCTCCACGATAACCACGAACAGGCACCCCACCATCCCGATGTTGCACAGGAAGACGTAAAACGACAAGATGACCAAAGGCAGCCAGCCCACCACAGAGAGGCCGTACTTCTGATCAAAGAAGGTGAAGCAGCCGAATGCCAGCAGGCACACGGCCGCCCCGGAGGAGGAGGTCAGCATGAGGATGCGGCGCCCATACTTGTCGCACAGCAAGGTGGTTCCGTAGTTCCCGACGATCTGCAGGACTCCGATAACAATGGTGCACATGCTCAGGTTGAGGGTAGTGTTGGAGGCGGCGAAGACATCCGAGAGGTAGGTGGTGATGCAGAAGCTGGCGCTGAACTGGTTGCAGGTCAGAAGGACAAACGCTGAGCCATAGGCCTTAAGAGCGGGCTTGGTAACTGCAACAAAATGGGGTAAGTGGGTGGGATTCAAAACTTACTTCATAATAATTAACTAACGAAAGTCTCTGTAGTTAAGGGTATTGCAGGGGTCCGAGGACCCCTTGGTCAGATGGAACATCAGGTCCTCGAACTCGCTCTCCGATTCGAGGTTATCCTTTTTTATGCTTTTGTAGAACCGAAACGACCTCTTCGCAGCCTCAAACTTTCCTTTGCGGATCAGATGGTGTGGAGTCTCCGGAAATAGGAAGTTGCAGATAAAGTAGATCACGGGCAGGGCGATGATAAATAGCGGGGCTGTAAAGTACTCCACGTTTGTGGACACAATATACCCGACGAGTACACCTGTATTAACAGACAGCAAGATCATGGAGCCCAGCCGCCCGCGAATGCTGGAAAGATTTACAATCAGTCGGCTTTATCACGATTTTGCCCTGTCATGCTTACTTGGTGTCCGCTATTTCGCTAATGAAGGTCGGCAGGACGACGTAACAAGCCCCTCCGGTCATTCCGGCCATCAGACGACCCACGTAAAGGAACTCGACACTCTGAACGAAGTAGATCAGGCACCAGAAAGTCTGCAAGGAACTTCTGGATTGTTTAACCAAATCAAACACAATGTGGGATTTACTTCACCATGTAGGGAATCGCAATGCCGAACATGACCAGCTTCCTTCCAATCCGGTCCATCAAGGTGCCAGCCAACAGATTTCCAATCACACTGCCAATGCCCACCAGGGATCCTATCCAGGACACTTGCTCCACTAGTACGGGAAAGGACAACGGCGATTGGGCCGTCTGGAGGTCTCGCATCACCGGAGACATCCATCCCACACCCAGGCCATGGGAAAACGTTGCAATATTCACTACAAGGTGGAGAGATCCTCGTTAGACCAAAACCAAACTCCAAGTTCTCTCCGTTCATACCCAACAAGGTCACCAGGAACTGCTTGCGGTTCCTGCGACTTAGCAGGCAGTTGGGGCTCTCGAAGAGCGACGAAAGTTTCACCGTCATGTTTGCTTTGGTGTCTCCAGACTAACTAAATTTCTACCTCCGCCAGAGCTTCCCCTTAAACATACCGGTTTATCTTAAATAGATAACTTTGCCTGCAGCTTCTTGCCTATGCACTCACAGAAAAACTTTCGCTTTCTAATATTTCGATTTAGTTTTGTTTTCATTCATTTGGTTTGGCTGATTATAAAACTAATGCGAAGCGGTGACAGTCTTTCTTCAAAACTCATTCACAGAAACCATTGTTTTTCTAATTCAAGTAACATGACTCTTAATTCGTAGAAGGTCTAATCCCGTTTAGATGTTTTGAAAGGATCAAGGATTTCTTCTTGAAGTTAATACTGGATTCCTAGGTGTCATAACACCTGTGACGGTAACTTTAGAGGGCCGGTGTTACCTTCATAAAGGATAAATAAGTCCATCGGGAAATTTAGTAATTAATAGAGCTCATTTCAATTTAAAATGCAAGAGCTAAATGAGAATTATTTGTTCCAGAACCTACGTTAAATGCTTTTCAAAGGCTTATCGTGACATTTTGAGATATTGTGTAAACTTTTATCTGTATTTGATTTTTATAGATTAATAAGTGGTATAAAAAAGATTGTTTGGGTTATTTCAGAAAATGTTTAAAACTACTAATTGCAAAATGTACAAAAAAATGCAGTTTAGGTAACTAGATATATAATTTCTTAAAAAAACAAAATAAGAATTATATTTCAAGGGAAAACTATTAAATATCCTAACAAGTTATGTTTAATTTGTAAAGTTGTTTGTAATTATAATTATATTTTGTTATATTCTTAGTTTTTATATAAATATATTATTTAGTCTTCAATCATGGACTTTCCTTTGGTTTCCTGCAGGAAGAGCCAGAAGTACAGGAAGGTTAGCAGTCCGGCTGCTCCCGAGAACCACATGGTGTAGGATATTCCCCAATAGTGTAGCATCAGAGGAAAGAGCTTCAGGGTGCTGAAAACTAGAACACTCAAAAACAAAACCGATATGGAAGTGCCCACAGAACGGATCTGAAAGAGGGAAATTATGAAATAATAATAAACTCCAGAAAGGATGTAACAACCTTCGCGGGAAAGAGTTCTACCAGGACCAGGAAGAAGATCCCAATCAGTCCTATGTTGGCCACGTAGCAAATGAAAATCATAAGAACCAGAGGAAGCCAGTTCAGTTCACTGAGATCGTAAGACTCGGCCACCAGTGTGAAGCATCCGAAGGCAATACATCCGATTCCCACTCCCAGGGTGGAAATCAGCATGAGGAGTCGTCTTCCGACGATGTCCACCAGGATCGTGGAGGTGTAGACTCCGATTATTTGGACAACACCTATAATGATGGTGCCAGTATTGACATCCACAACGGAGCCCGATGCCTTGAAGATGTCCGACATGTAGTTGATGAAACTGAAGACGCCACTGAATTGATAGCCCAGGCTGAGGACGACGGAGCCGGCAAAGGCTTTCAGAGCGGGTTTCGTAACTGGAAAGAGGAAGTTCCATTAACTAATTAAATTAATTTGAAATGCAACAACTCACTGAGATCTTTGTAGCTGAGTGGCGTGGAATTTTTCGTTTGCTGAGCCAATACAGCCGTGCGGAGCTCCTCGAACTCATCCTGGGAGGCATCCTCGCAGATGGCCCTCTTCTGATTCCTGTAGTATCTGAATGACTTTTCGGCGGCGCCGAGGCTATTTTGCTTCAAAAGGTAGGGCGCTGTCTCGGGTAGCATAAAAGTGGCTATAAAGTAGGCCACCGGCAAGATAATGGCCAAGAAGGGGACAATGTGGAAGGCCAGATAAGTGCTGAGAATGTAGCCGGCTAAGATTCCCAAATCGACGGAAAGCATCACCATGGAAGTAAGAGCGCCTCGAATTCTGTTACGAGATATGATTTTGTCAGAATTTATAAAGATTTTGAAGCTTTTGGTCCACCTGCTGTCGGCCAATTCGCTGATGAAGATGGGAACCACCAAGTAGGCAGCTCCTCCTGTGAATCCGCAAAGGAATCGCGCTGCATATAGGAAATACACATTCGACGCGCAGTAAATCAAGATCCAGAGGCACTGCTCAGGATATAAATAATGAGAGTTTCCAAATAAAAGTTAAGAAAACTTACTGCATAGGGACCTGCCAGCAAATAAATGCAGAACTTCCGACCAGTCCTCTCGATCAGCAGGGCTATCGTCAAATTGCCAAACAAGCTGCCCAGACCCAGCATGGACCCCAGCCAGGAGACTTCGTCAATGTCCACGGAGAACTCCAGTGGGGAGTCGGAGCTTGTTATCTTGGTCAAGGTCGGCGAAAGCCATCCCACGCCCACGCCATGGCCGAAAGTGATTATGTTCACTTTATAAACAAAATTGTTAACCAGCTTCCGGTACAACATGAGATTCTACCTACCAATCACCGTGGCCAAAAGCTGGTAGCGGGTCCTGCTCTGCACCAAGGAGTTCCGGAGTATCCTAGACATTTTCGCAGAGCCAGTGTGTGGGACAACCTTGGGTATTTCGCCATGAGTGCGAGACCGTATTTATGGAATCCGACCAACGGCAAAAGCTCCAGAGTGATTTCCATCGTAAACTTTATATCTGCAATCTGAGAGATCATTGTGTCTCCCCCCAAAGATTGTCGTCTATTATTTTGTGTGCTCGGATTTATACGCATCAAAGTAACGCCCAAAATTACAGCTTAAGGTCGGAAAAGAATCTCTTTGCACACCTGTAAGTCTTAGTTTTAACACTAAGATGTCTTAAACTCAACAAACAGCATAAACACCACTGATCTAGTTAATTTTTTTGCTCAGATATTCCGCCAGCTGTCACGGGTTAAGTCGTCTAGCATGTGGGATTCAGTGGACCATAAAAAGAGGCTTGTCTGGTGACCACCCCCACCAGCCTAGACAACATGTTTGATGAAGGGCTAGACTCTTGTATCATAAACACGTTATATTTAGTCGTATTTACATCAAATAGGTAAAACTTTGATACTCCAAATGCCCAAAAGTAGGCAAGAAAACTTGGTTTTGTGGAGCCTTCAATGTCCAAGATTCCTTTTTCTTTTAAAACTTTCATATTTCTTAATTGTAATTCTCTAAAGCTAATAATTAAATGCCTATAAAATAAAGAACGTATATTCCTTTTTAAAAAAAATCTCTTAATAAAGTTTATTGTATATTGTAAGTATATAAAGTATATTGTTTTTCAATCTCTCTTTTTTAATAGTGTATTTAAACCAACATTTACTCAGATTTGCTGATTTAGCTTGTTTTAGGCGGCATCTGGTTAAGATTACAGAAGCACTTTCAAACTTGACCAAATAAAAAAAATCTCGACTGGCCGACTCTGACGCCCGCAAGCATTTCACAAGCGGGACTATTAGTTGCGATTTTTTAGCCTTATCAGCCTGTTGCCATAATCTTAATAATGTTTCCCGGCTGTCTAGTCTGATTTAAGGAAGAGATGTGTAATTAATTGAATTATAAAAATAAGTGGTCCAACCTGGAAAAAAATTGTTGGCAAGGCCTCCCTCGCTGATTCATTATATAATGTTTCAAAAAGGATGAGCCTCTTTAAATTCTTTTCCTTTAAATCAGCTTCTGTATGATATTTTATAAAAAAGTTACAGAACAATTTCCCTTTTAAACTTTGTCATTAAAGTGCAACGCAGTGAAGCAAAGTATTTCCAATTTCCGCCTTTCGAATCCATAAAAGACAGTTCCTGGACCTCCTTCCCAGTTTCTACTAAAATCATCGAATTTGTAAAACAAACCGCGATGTCCTTTTTGTAGTTAGTAGAACCTTTAGCTCTGCTCGAGCTTTGCTTTCCTTCTTTATATATATATTATAGTTTATATATTTTTTAAAACTATGAAATTATAAAATAAAATAGCGTAAAATTTGTTGTATTTATTTTTCTTTATTTGCAAATATTCTTCGAGTACTTCGGTTAAAATTAATATAAAAGAAAGCCTTAAAACTAAAAATTACATGGATTCTTTAAATACCAAATAAAAACTTATTAAAAGTTATTTCCTTTTTATTTATTCCATTATAAATACTTTTACTCCTCCAGCATTGACTTATCTTTGGTTTCTGGCAGGAAAAACACAAAATAGACAAAGGTGAGTAAACTGAACATGGCCGAGAACCACATGGTGGCGGAAATGCCCCAGTAGTGGACCAATAATGGAAAAAGCTTCAGAGTAACGAAAATCAGGATGCTCATCCAACCCACGGAAATAGAGGTGGCCAGGGATCGAACCTGAAATGTCATTTGAAGTTGATTGAAATTGAATTAGAACACTTGCACATCGAGTTACCTTTGCTGGATGGACTTCCACAATCACCAGGAAAAAGAGTCCAATCAGACCGACATTGGCCACATAGATGATGAAAATCATCAGGGCCAAGGGAAGCCAATTAAAGTCGCTGAGGTCGTAGAGCTCTCCAAAGTAGGTGAAGCATCCAAAGGCGATGCATCCAACTCCCACTCCCAGGGAGGAGATCAGCATAAGCAGCCTCCGACCCACGATGTCCACAAATATGGTGGAGGTGTAGACCCCGATGATCTGGACCGCTCCTATGATGATGGTGCAGGTGTCAGCGTCCAGAGAGGATCCCGATTTGGTGAATATTTCCGACATGTAGTTTACGAAGCTAAAGACGTTGCAGAATTCGAATCCTGTGATCAGGACAATGGCTGCTGCCAAGCCTTTGAGAGCTGGTTTCGTGACTAGAAATCGAATATTCAATACACGAAGTTATAAAAATTTTCCAGGATTCCTTACTTAAATCCTTATAAGTGACTTTGGAAGGGTCGTTGATCTGCTGGGAGAGGACTGCAAGTTTCAATTCCTCAAAATCGCCCCGCTTGTGGGTGTCCCCTCTTTGGTTCTTGTAATACCTGAAGGACTTCTCAGCCGCACTGAGATGGTTTTTCTTCAGGAGATACGGAGCTGATTCCGGCAGCATCAGATTTCCCAGCACGTAGACGATTGGCAGGAACAGCACCACTAAGGGAACCACGTGGTAGGGCAGGTAGGAGCTGGCAATATAGCCGACCAGGACTCCTGAGTTCACCGAAAGCATCAGCATGGAGCAGAGGGATCCCCGAATGCTGCAAGGAAAGGGTTAGCCTAGGACTTGGTTGGCATTCGAAGCACCCACCTGGTATCGGCTATTTCGGTGATGAAAATGGGCAGGACTACGTAGGCCACTCCGCTAACAAATCCACTCAGAAACCGAGCAGCATACAGAAAGTACACATTCGAGGCAAAGTAGGTTAGAATCCAGAGGCACTTTGGGGGAAAGAGGTGTTCTCTCTCGAATGAAATACAAATTTTTAATTAAATTTACTCACCGCATAGGGGGCAGCTAGAAGGTATAGGAAGAACTTTCTCCCAGCTCTCTCCAAAAAGAAACCAATTGCCAAATTTCCACACAAGCTTCCCAGCCCCAGCATGGAGCCCAGCCAGGATATTTCGTCGATGTTCACGGAGAAGTCCAGCGGGGAGTCCGGTGTCTGGATTTTGGTCAAAGTCGGCGAAAGCCAACCCAACCCGATGCCATGGGCAAAGGTAATAATATTCACTATGCAGAATGTTTTGGTAATTATAGAGAGAAAGGAGCAGGATTTTTAGTTAACTCACCAATCACTGTGGCCAGAAATTGGTAACGAGTGCCCTGCTGCAGAAAGCGGCTCTTTAAAAGGTTTGCCATTTTTGTAGTTAACGGAAAGAGATTCAAAATTTTAAAGCTACTTTTACCGACTACTACCTTCCTTATATATTAATGTAAAGAACTTGAAAAGCTCACTCAATGGAAAAGCAAATACCTCATTTCTTCACCGTCGGGGGTTCAGTCTTTGTTTATTTAACAACAAATCTTTTTATTACAGCCAAGTGTAATTAGTTTAGTGAACTACTGAGCTTTACCGAAGGAAACTACTTTCGGCATTAAAAATACTAAGGTCATCCAACAGGGTTTGTTTGAACAGCAAAAAGGATAACTAAATGAATGAGCGTTTATCTTCTGGACGAATATGAAGAGCTCACATTGGAATAAAGTAACGTCAACCTTTGAACTAAATTTCAATATTCGTTAGGAAATTTTGAAACCAAATTGTTATTTAAGGATGGTGAATATTATTATCTTATTTTTATACCCGGTACTCGTAGAGTTCAAGGATACACTATATTCGTGTAACACAGATGTGGAAGCGTTTCCGACACAATAAAGAATATATAAAGAATGATGAATAATCAAGTTGATAGCGATGTCAGGCCATCTTTTTGCCTGCATAAATTAATTTTTATTATCCCTTTTATTTTTAGCACCCAAGAAAAACATATTACAGACTTTTTGATCGACTCTTTAATTTAAATCACAATATGTGTTTCCAAAAACAAATTTCTCTGCAAAGATTTGCTTGCCTAAAAAATCAAAATTTGTTGGGAAAACAGCCGGGGTGAAAACACGAGGAGTAATAGGTATCATATAGTCGAGAAACTCGACTATGGCCGACTTCTCTTTTTTATTTGTTGTAAGATTTTGATATTGAAATGTGTTGTTTTAAATGTTCATCCCAGAAGTAGGCTAGAAAGATCAAGTCAGAAAGTTTAAGAAGTCTTTGAGCTTTGCACAATTTTTTTTAAAACAATTCTCTTCTACGGTATTTCAGCCAAAACTCATCGGAACAAATAACGGCTACTTCAGGCTAAAACTCTACGAAAGATCACTGGTGCTCCTTGGTGCATTAGATCCCGAGATATCGAACTTGAACTTAAAATAATAAAAAAGGGAGACCTTTTGGCAACTCCTTTAATTTTGAGTTGCCAAAAGGTTCCAGGAGAGACTATAAGCGCACCTCTTCTGCCTAGCAAGACGACTTAAAATCCCAAAAACCATCTCCTGTAAATCCACATTCTATCTCCCGTATCCATTATATTTATTGTTTATGTATAAATCGTTTAGATTAAGTTGTCCAGAAGGTAGCAGTATACTTTTCACTGAAAATATTTCGTTAAATTAATTAAAAAAGAAAAAATAATTAAAGCAATAGCATTGTTTTGGAATTAATCCATTAAGAGCCAGAATCTTTTACCACGTACAATTAATTTTTTGTAAATAATTAATATATTAAAAACCTTAACAATATGCAAGTATAAACGCAGAACTCTATTTGCCAATCTCTTTATCTTTCCGAAGGATTAAAGACGCTTTAGAGATCTGTGGTCATTTGTTTCTTTATAATTTTTTAGACAGTATATATTCTTAATCACGAGTATGCATAATTTTTAAATTTATATTCCCATGAAAAACTTTCTATAAAATATATCCAAATCATTCCATAGTTTTCAGTACAATGTTTTTCACTGATGAGCAAAACATCAATCTCGTAGCGCCGCACAAAGCATTCAACTTCGTGCAGTTTCGCGGAGACGCCGTTGGCGTTCCATACTAAGATGCGTAGCGGCTTCATTTTGTCGCTGTCTGCGCATGTATAGCAGTGAGCAGATGCATCATCTGCCCTTGCTGTAGTAACATCATCCTCATTTGTTCAATCTGCTGTTCCTGAAGGGAGCGCAGAGCGTTCATGCTTTCGTTTAGCGTCTGCAGGATGCTAAAAGTGTTATTGTCCAAAGGGGGCTGATGTCCGCTCCTAGACCGACTCCTTTGCCGGCTGTGCTGCCTGGTCCCAGGTTGCTCTTGAAAGGGCTGTGGCATCTGTTGCTGATCCTGCTTGGGGCCCATCCAGGCTTTAGCTACATCTGCGTAGGAGAATCCGCTTCGGAGAGATGCAGTCGGCATACATCCAGTAGGAACATGGGACATCGATTGTCGATTGTTGACTTCGCTTCTTCCTCCCACACCTCTTTTTGGCCGAGAGCGCTGAAGGAATGCCTGGAGTTTGGAGCATCCGGAGTAATTCGCCGGGTGCTGTTCACCACAGTTATAGCAAGTGCATGGCTCGCTTCGTGGTCGCGTACAGTCTTTGGCAGGTTGTTCGCCGGCGCATTTAAAACAGATGTGCGCCTTACGGCAGTATTTGGCCGTGTGAACAAATTGCTGGCATCGATGGCATTGGGTTGTCGTATTTCGCTTGCGAAGGGGCTCGATGACAACTCACATGTGGCATAAACCCTTAAGAGCCAGGATCTCCTTGTTGTTCGTCGCAGCAGCGATGTTCAAAATGGGATTGGCAGCAGGAGCCCCTGGCTCGTTTCGCCTTTTCGGTGTATGGACGTCTAGCACCTTGTGACCGAGGCTTTTTAGTTCATCAATGATTTGATGATGGAGCTTACTGTGGTGGAGTCCTTTAACTGTCCTCCTTGAGCTGGTAACACTGAAACTCAAGCTTTTCGGTCTCGAGCCAGCTGACTATGCTATTTGGAGGTATGCGTGCGAAATTTGGGGCCTGGCGTGTGACAGCCAGATCCGCAGAATCCAGAGCATCCAAAATAAAATGGCGAGGACGATCACTGGCTGCGAGTGGTATGTGAGGAACACCACCCTCCACAGTGACCTAAAGCTGCTGACGGTCTTGGAGACCATAAATTTCCACTCCAGCCGCTACAACGACCGACTAGAGCGCCATCGCAACCGACTCGCTAAGGGTCTCACCAGACCTCGCCTACAAAGGAGGCTCAATAGGCGACTTCCTAGAGACCTAATTGACCGGCTGCCAACAAGACGCACAGCAAGATGATGATGAGCCAAACGATATACTCCCCATCTTCTTTCTTTCTTTTATATTTTTGTTTTTATGTTTTCTAAATAGTTAGTTTGTAAGTTTAAATTTAGTAATAATGTTAACGCTAAGCACACTTAGCCGGCGAGCCTCTCGGGCAGTATTAATAGATTCCATGGTCACAAAGGGGTTTTAAGATACCCTGTATGCCTTAATAAATAGTTATAGAAAAAAAAAAAAATAAAATTTTTTTAACTGTATTTATTTTTCAATGAAATTTAATGCATCTTTTATAACATAAATAATCGTAAAACCTACCATTTAAGCCTTGGGTGATTTAAATACAAAAACCCCTTTCTTATTACCCATTTATTTACCCTATAGACAAGAATTTGTTTATACTGATATTAAAAACAGCAGCATATCTCTTGATCACGGTACTGGGAATTGTCACCATAAGCCTCCTATCTCCTATCTAAATGAATCTTATCTAATCAAAGAGCTCATTGTCAGGAAGATCGGGACAGGCAGGTGATTGTTGTGGGACTTTTTCTGGAACAGACTTGGCAACTGTGCATCAAGAGCGATCTTTTTTCAGATTCAGATTTTATTGAAAACAACAACAGATTGATTACGATTAATTTTAATACTACAGGCTGGCTAAAAGGGCCTCCACTGTCTTTCCTTTGGTTTCGGGAACAAACACGGCAATGAAAAGAGCAGCTGAGAAGGACAAACTGGCGAACATGAAGACCGTTCCATACATTCCTAGCGAGACAGTGAGGATCGGCATCATCTGGAAGATAAGCATTGCTAATGTTGTTATAATCTACGAGTATTGATCCAAACAGGTGTGATTACCTTGATGACGCAGGTGGAGATTAGCCAAAGCACCGACATGAGAATCATGCTGGCTTTTCCCCTAACTTTCGGTGGCAGTATCTCGGAAATGACCAGGAAGGGCAGGGAGAGCAGTCCCACTGCCGCCAGGAGGAGCATGAAGGAGAACCCAGCGACTGGCACCCAGCTGAAGGCATGCACCTCGTAGCCCAGCATCTGGAAGTAGCTGTAGACGCCCATGGCGCTCTGTCCCAAGCCGATGCCGATGGCCGAGACCAGGAGCAGCAGCTTCCGGCCCAGCCGCTCGACCAGCAAGGTGGAGGCGTAGGTGCCCAGGAGCTGGATGGCACCTACAATTATGGCTGCCACTGTAGGCGGCATGCTGGCTCCGGCCTGCTCGAATATCACAGCCGTGTAGTTCAACATCGCGAAACATCCGCACAGCTGATTGAAGGATATCAGTCCGAGGCCGATGAGGAAAGCCTTGCGGGTTTTCGGTTCAGCTGTTAAGAGGAATAAATATTAAAAAATAGGTTGCCAGGAAAAGAAAAATAGCACAGAAATAACCTAAAAACTGCTTGAAGGTTGCCTTCAAATATTACGTATACGCTCTGTCGACTTTTGGAAATTTTTA
Source organism: Drosophila vallismaia (assembly GCA_035047325.1). NCBI lineage: Eukaryota > Metazoa > Arthropoda > Insecta > Diptera > Drosophilidae > Drosophila > Drosophila vallismaia. The sequence continues at coordinate 573,463 of JAWNPU010000090.1, read as the reverse complement.
AGTAATTTCATTTCTTACCAAAATCAGCCCAGGTTACACCGTTTGGATCGTCCTCTTCCTTGTCATCGTCTGGACTGGCCTCGGACTTATCCGTGATCTTTAGTCGCTCCAACTCTTGCTGAAGGTCCTCGCTGAGTTCCTTGGCAGGGCTGGTGCGAATATTCCTATAATACCGCAGAGAGGTCTCCGCCTCCTCGATCTTCTTCAATTTGAGCAAATACTGAGGGGTTTCCGGCATGAACCAGAAGCAGGCTACGAAGACAAAGGACAAGACGGACATAATCCACGAGACTGCAACGTAGTCGAAGTAGTATCCCAGGATGAAGGCCAGTAGAATTCCACCGTTGCAGGTCAGCACCAGTATTGTGCCCAGGACACCTCGGACACTGGAAAGGATGTAGAAGTTGGTAATTCAAATGCCAGAAACCGAAAACTCACCTCTCGGATGCCAGTTCTACAATATAAATGGGAATCACAGCAAAGCAGCCTCCTCCAGCTGCCCCTCCCAAGAACCTGGCAATGTTCAGGTGGGTGGGATTGCGGGCATAGGGAATGATCACCCAACCTAGCTAAGTGGAGGTTTTTAAATGGAACTCCAGTCGGTCGAATGCAACGTGTCTAGTTACCAGGTTTGGCAAGGCCACCCACAATAGGCACTTTTTCCTGCCGATTTTATCTGCCAGCCAGGCAAACAGGATAGTGCCAAAAAGTCCTCCCAAGCACATGGTTGAGGCCACCCATCCCTGGTCCTGCTGGGTCAGAGGTCCTGTTTCCAGACGACTCCCCTCCGACGCCAATTCCAGAAAACTGGCCGATGGCCAACCGCAAAATGCTCCATATGAAATGGTCACAATATTCACTATACCAGGAAATATTTTGCACAGAATTTAATTAGATATTGATATTGATTATTGTCAGGATGTGGAGCAGGATTCAATTTTAAATAACGAACCGCTAAGGGCAGCCAGATACTGGTACTTGGTTCCGCCGGTGTTGCTCATTTTGACGAAATTTTTTAGAAACTCATCAAGTGCTAGGACGGTCTAGTTTTTCCCTAACTGCCGACTGTCGAAAGCCGGTTAGAGTTCGCGTTCAACTAACCGAGACCAGTGGCTGGATGGTAATATTTATATATTGCTCCCTAGATTATAGACCGTTATCGTCGGCACATTATGCTCCGACGGAACGAGAGCAAAGCAAATCCAGTGTCACAGTCGGAGCAACAATGAATATAAAAAATAGTTCGGTTTTGCAATCTGGTATCGCATATTTGTTGTAATTATTTTCAACGCATTCGTTTGTTTTTTCCTGATTCGATAGTCGATCTCTCCCTCTCTGTCTGGGTAGTCCGTGGGATTGCATTCTCCGGAGTTCTTGAAGTCTTCTCCGGTCTCGCAGAGAGCTGGGTCAACAAAAAGAGCGATTAAGTGTTCCAGCCATAAATTTTGACTCGACTTATCAAATGTTTACTCTGCCTCGATATGAATGTCAACCAGCAGGCAGGCCTTCTTAATTTTTGGCAACCCAAGAGGTAAGTCCTCTCCTAAAGGCGTAAATAAAGATTAGTATCTCCGTGGCTTTCGTATCCACGCGAACAGGTTATGCGATTGCGCCTCAAAAGAATGATTCTGGGAATCTAAAGATGAGTGTGAAAGTCGTGGCACGGCATACGCAATACGGATAATTTATAATTTAATAAAGTGGCTTGTATTAAAAATTATATAGCCAAAGATTTCCATAGGTACATCAACGAAACTTCCATACCCTTGCTAAAATATTAATTACTAGGATTCCACTAAAAACGGTGAATCGCTGGACAAGGGTATCTTTTGATGGTCTCTAAAGAAGGTCCTTAGCTGTCTTTGGTAGCACGGGTCTACCCGAAAAGTAAACCGATTCCGAGTCCTGAGCTTTTGACTTTATCCAACCATAATATCCATATCTTTTTTTGGACAACTACCAATAAAAAAGTATCGTTTTCTTTTTAATCGCATGTCTTTTTTTATATTTTTCTGGTTAATTATTAATTAATATTTAACCGAAACGAAGTTTGTTCACGTTTCCAGCAAAAGTTGTATTTCCAGCTCCATTTCTAGACGATTCCTAAAATTTCACACGTGTTGGAGGACGATAAGAAATTTCATAACCTTATGTTCTAAACTTCTGAATTTAATTGGCCTGTTGGTAATATCCCCATTAATTTTTATCTTGCCAAATTTTCGGTGAGTTACACTTAATGACTTAGTTTCTTGTAGATCGCAGACCAGATTAGATAGAGTCTTCTGCCTCGAACTTACGTACATATTGTATATAGGGAATGCACGGGAAGAGTGAACCGGAACCGCGAATACAATTATAATATGAGTGACTCCTTATACTCCATATTTATGTATTTTAATGTGATTCTGTAACTCTCGTTGCCCATCAAGAGGAAAATTTGGATAGGAATAATAATATAAATACATATCAATACATATTACATATAATATTGGCGAAATCCTATTACGATAGCCAATATTAAATGCAAAGAGCAACAAAGTTAAGAAGTTAAAACCCCCCTCGAAGTACCTGAATGCTGGAACTTCTCATTTCTAAGAAGGAATGGTTAACGATTTGGTTACATTAGGGTTTCTACGCGAAATTTAGTAGATATTTTAACTTATTTAAAATTCTATTCAAACAACTAAAAATTAGAGAATGAGAACTGTTGGAAAATTAAGTATTACTGGTTGCTATTTATATATAGGATATGGATGAACCGACCACCAAAAAATAATGGAAAAAAAACATTTGAAAAAATGCATTTATAATTTATTTAGGTGGTAAAAATGTAAGTAATTTATCATTTTAATTTGACGAATACCATATCGTCAACTGATAAGATATATATACATATGTATTTATATAGTTTTTTTACTAGTACAATTTTTGTTATTAAATTGTGTCACTAATTAACTAATATGTAAACATATAACTTTAATATTAATAGTTCAATGCGAGTCGCAAACCAATTTGTAACCTCCAGTATATGTATGTATATATATTCAGAATGAACATTTTTAGGTAGAAAATGTTTTACATATTTTTAGTAATTTGTAATTCAAATATGGACTTTTAGCAGAATTTGGCCACTTTTATACTTTCACTTTCCGTTCAGACAGAAATCCTTTGGTGTGTGTTTTTTTGGGTTTAATTATTTCTGTTTTTTGCTTCAAGGGATACCACTGAAAAATCAGCAAGCTTTGACTCCAAATCACAAAATAAAAATGAATTCTTATTTTTTAATGAGTTTACCTTTACCTTATTGCCAAAATCTCATTTTTCTAAAACTCGCTATAATAGCATTAGACCACGGTAAAGTTAAAATATTTGTGGAAATATTTGTAAAGTTCCAATATGGGTTGTTTTCTGGTTAATTTGTTTTTCAAAATCATAGAACCTTCTCGTCGATTCCTTATATTGTTTCCTATATCTCCCATTTATTAGAAGATGACCGTAAGTTAAAAAATTCGCAATTCATATACTTTGTATATTTCGAATTATATATTTTATTTCCTAAAAAGCGTACATAATGTATATCGGTTTGATAAATAATAATCAATTTAAAGCAACAAAAAATTTCACCCGACGGTTGAAAAGTCCGATTAACCATTAGCTTTTCTCAAAAAAAAAATGTCGCGGTACTTCTGGGTTATTCATTTTTTCAGTGTAGATTTCAGAAGCTTTTCAAATTAGCGGATGAAAAAGATAGCGCGTTTCATTAGCGCATCACTCGGATAAACACGGTTTCTAATTCGTGTGAGATTTCAACCCAGATTAGATAAAGATGTCTGACAAAAATGTAAACCATAAAAATTTAAGAGGAGTATGATTTCCGGGTGTTACCTGACCATCCTGCAATTGCACGTAAACTTTGAACAAAATTTTTTGGGGACAAAAATGAATTTTTTTCCATGGACTACCTTTCTCATGGGACTACCTTTTGCCTTCCCATCAACTCTATTGTAGTTTTAAATAAAAAGTAATACTTTATATTATATTTTAAAGCTAACAGCATTAAGTACACGGGCGAATCAAATGATTCAAAATTTATAAGCTGGCCAATAGGGCTTCCACGGTCTTTCCCTTTGTTTCCGGCAGGAAAATTGCAATGAAAACGGCTGCTGAGAAGGAAAAAGTGGCAAACATGAAGATGGTTCCGTGCATTCCAAGACATTCCGTGAAAATGGGCATTAGCTGAAAAGAGGTTTTTTTTAGTCAGATGTTTCTTAGATTGAACCTTCATGTTACCTTTATTGTGCACGTGGATATGACCCAAAGGACCGACATGAGAATCATGTTCGCGGTGCTCCTTATTTTTTGGGGCATGAGCTCCGATATGACAAGGAAGGGCAGTGACATCAGTCCTATGGCGGCCACAAACAGCATGAAGGAGAATCCTGCCACAGGAACCCAGCTAAAGTCCTGCACCTCGTCGCCCCTCACCTGGAGATAGCTGTAGGTTGCCATGGCGCTCTGACCCAAGCCGATTCCGACGGCCGAGACAAGGAGCAGGACCTTCCGGCCCAATCGCTCCACTAGCATGGTGGAGACATAGTTTCCGAGTATTTGGATGGCACCTACAATTATGGCGGCTATTGTAGGTTGCAGGCTGGCTCCGGCCTGTTCAAAGATCACAGCCGTATAGTTCAACATGGTGAAGCATCCGCACAACTGATTGAAAGTTATTAGGCCAAGGCCAATGAGGAAAGCCTTCCGGGTTTTGGGTTCAGCTGAAGAATTCAGAAGGTAAATATTGTATAAGTCCTGCAAAAATTAAAAAAACTAACCGAAATCCGCCCAAGTCACAGCGCCATCGTCGTCGTTTTCATCGTCCTTCTCGGCTTTAACCTCTGATCTCTCAGAGTCCTTGAGTTTCTGCAGTTCGTGTTGCAAATCCTCGTTGAGATCTTTCACGGAATGGGACTGAATATTTCGGTAATACCGTAAGGAGTATTCGGCCTCCTTGACCTTGTTCTTGCTGGCCAAAAACTGGGGGGTCTCTGGCATAAACCAGAAGCAGAACACAAACACAGGGGTGAAGGTGGCCATAATCCAGGACACTGTGGCATAGTCGAAGTAATAGCCCAGAACGAAAGCCAAGCAGACCCCGCCACTGCAGGTCAAAACCAGAAATGTGCCCAAAAATCCACGAACACTAGAAGGTTTAATCTTTAAGCTGGCTTCTAAGAAAATGAAACGAGTCTTACCTATTAGAAGCCAATTCGACTACGTAAAGGGGAACCACTGAGAAGATCCCGCCCCCGGCAGTTCCTCCTATGAACCTGGCTATGATCAGGTGGTTGGCGTTCTGGGCGTAGGGGATTATAATCCAACCTAGCTATCGAAAAATACACACTTATGGTTATTGCCTTTTGAACTTTGGATCTTGTTTGTCTCACCAAATTCGGTATAGCCATCCAGAGTAGGGATTTCCTTCTTCCGATTTTGTCGGCGAGGCGGACAAAGAAAATGGCTCCAATTAATCCTCCCAGACACACGACCGATGCCACCCAGCCTTGGTCATGTTTGGTTAAAGGACCCGACTGTAGAGGTCTTTTGTCGGAAGCCAACTCCAGGAAGCTGGCCGAGGGCCACCCACAATACGCTCCATACGACACGCTGATGATATTAACTATCCAAAGAATGTATTTATTAATATTTATTTATTCACTTTTTGGGGTCCTTTTAACAGACCACTTAAGGTAGCCAAATACTGGTTCTTGGTTTCACTGGGGTGATCCATTGTCAGTCCTTTTAGCACATTCCAAAACTCAAAAAGTTGATCCGTTTCTTGCCGTGAAATACCCGGAGGCGTTCGCTTCCAACTAACCGAGACCCCAAGCCGGATTATATTATTTATATATGGTATTGCACGAGGTTTACAACCTGCTGCTCGGATTCTCAACCATGAATGTAGATTATAGACCTTATCTGTTCCTCATTATGCTCTGAGAGGAAAGTAGGTCCACTGCCAGAGATCCGAAAGAGATACAACAAATAGATAATCATTACTGCAGGGTGTTAATGCAAATTTGCATTCACTGTGATTACAATAATTTATATTTTTTATTCTTTTTTCCCCCTTTTTGATGGAACTTTTTGCATATTATGGAGGAATCTCTCTTTACAATAGATCCGCACTAACCTTTGTATTATATAATAATAATTTTTATTGTACGTGTGAAATGTTTATAATATGAGTACAGTAGCAAATATTTACCGGTGTGATAAGAACAAAAGACGTACATTTTTTACTTTTAGAAACTCATTGTTTAGGGAGGATTTATTTTAGAAAAGTCTCCTAAATACTCATACTTTTCATTATTGTGAAATGTTTAGGGAAACACGTTTAGTAAAGTCGTTTTTAAGGATAAAGCTTTGCCCTCTCTTACACTCTTCAAAACACTTTCTGTTGGAACATAAAATGTTGTGCGTATTTTAAAGATACTTTTGAGACACCCCCAAATCAAATTAACTTTTTCCTTAGAATCTAAATATGGGGTATATTGTATTTATTTAATTCGTGATATCGGTAAGGTCATGTTCTTTATTACTTTTAATTTTAAATCTTATTTGCGAGTTGGCAACTTACTCCTCATTTTTTTTTAGTCTGTCCATGTTATCATTTAAAAAAAAAATACAGATTATGGTAGCTTCAATTATTTACAAACTTTTTTAACTACTCCAAAAATTATAAATTGTGCTAAGGAGAACCTATTAAAAGTTCAAATCAATATTTCAATATTTAATTATCAATGAGAGTATTTTATGTGCAAAACCAAGAACAATTTATAAATTTTATGCAAATTTAGAAAAGAAATAATCTTTAAGTCTAGTTCTTCACCTCAAAAATCGTGGCCTAAATTCAATTATAAACTACAATATTTGCAGATACTTACCTTCTTGCCCATTCACAGACGTTTTAAGTGTTTTAGCTGATTAGACCACTAAGAATGTCGTTTTCCGACTTCCTAACAGAATTATAATAATAAGAATGAAAACAAAACCGAACTTCTATTTCTCGGTCAGGTCTAATCTTTATGATGAAAGGCTTTGGCAAGATTCAACTTGAGATAAGATTTTGACTTTTATGGCCCATTAGGAGGCAATCTGGGTTCGGGGCAAAGATAAAGCCAAAATTTACTGGAGACTGAAGTGACTTTCGAAGATTTCCGGATCCAACGAGTTGCCAGGCGGATGAGTAATCAGAAAATGATTTTTTTGCAATTGCGAATTGGCAAATTTTACAGCATATTTTTAAGAGTCAAGTAAAAGTATCAAATCCCAAGGGTTTGGGAATCTCTGGTCTACCGAAGTCACAATTAGATTTCTCTTTTATTAACAACTATTTTTAACAAGCCCGCATTTTTCGTACTTAAATCTAAGTCCAGCTAATATCGTAGGGTATATTTAATCTACTCGACTATCTTATATGTGTGAGGCAATGTGGCCATTGGTCGCCGCCGATCCCTTGGCCACTCCACCGTCGTCCACGTATCCTAGTTCCCGCTGAACGGCGGAAGGACGACGGTTTCGCGTTTCCGGTAACAGTGGGAGGGACACTAGTCCCACGAATATGGAGGCTCCGGCGAAAACCCACAAATACAAAACCAGTCCAGGGGCAATTGTGGCCTTTATTGCGTTAAATGCCTGCAAAGTAATTTTATTATTTGAATTATTCAGACAATCGGGTTTGTTCCTGGAAATTACCTCAATCATGCCAAAAAGCAACAGCCACGAAAAGCTTGAGGCTAGTGAGTAGAGCAAATCGTGGAGCTGAAAATAAAATTACATTTACATATAGTGTAAGCCTTTCAACCAACCGCAATTTTTAAAAATCCTCATGGATGCCTTGGAGTGGTACAGAGTGCTAGAAACTTACCTTTGTTGGCAGAACTTCGCTGCTTACCACCGCTGCCAGTGGATAGAGTCCAAAGCTAACAAAAGCCAGTTGTACAGCCAACAGGACAATGGGCAAATACTGATCCGCCCATCCTCCCAGCATCCAGTCGTGTCCGAAAACCTTAAACAGAGCCAGAGCGATGACCGCCGCCGCAGCAAAAAGTGACGAAACGCAGAGCAGCAGCTAAAAAAGTATTTAATTAGTTTCATGGAATAATTAGAGGTATTATTATATGTTTGTTCCTTTAAGTTGTTTTAAATATTTGCATCTCAAACTACTTAGTACCCAAGAGATATCAAAGCATCTCGGACTGCAGATGAATCTCCAAGATAGTATAGATAGCTCTAATTGAGATTCCTCACTTGACAAATCTCAAACTTGTAGTAAAAATATCTACCTTTCGAGGCAAATGAGGTCCTACTAGACGGGCCAAGAGTGCTCCAAAACACTGAGCACTGGCCAGGACAACGTAGTTGATTTCCGTGGAATACCCCGTCCTGCCCAGAAAGTCCGCTGCGTAGTTGAGTTCCACGAACACTCCACTTAGTTTGCCACAAACAGTCAGCAGGAAGCTAACAAAAGTCAAACGGATAATGTACCCGTGACTCATGGGTGTGGTTCCGACATTTTTCTCAAGGCTTTGCATCTCGGCCTTGAACTCTGCCAGTTCGTTAAGATATTCCGGTTTCTCCCGGTCGTCGATGTCGCGAATTCCCCGATACCAGCGCAAGGACTTCTCCAGACAGGGCACATTTCTTTTCCGCAGATAGTAGTGGGGACTCTCCTGGATAAATGGGAAGCTCATGGAGAACACAAAGGACACCGCGCATCCCACAATGTTAACGAGATCGTAGGGTACATAGAAACCGATGATAAATCCAATTAGGATGCCCGTTGTGCGCCACAGCTCGATGGTGAAGGTCAGATTGGCTGCTTTTTCCCGGCTTTCAGCGATTTCGTTTATGAAAATCGGAAGGACCACAAACGCGGCACCAGCGGCCACCCCCGCAAACATACGGGATGCGTAAATATGGACGATGTCGTAGCCGAAGTGAATGCAGAACCAGCCAGCCTGGAAGAGGATTATTGAAAAAATTAACACGCCAATTATATTGTATGAATTTTGGTAAAAAATATTTACATAAAATACTTGACAAGGCTTATGAATTGTTAACTTTCGTTCGGTCTTTGCTAGGCTTTCAAAATTCAAATTTTCCTATTTTCAATCCATTGGTTTTGGCTATTTTGACTATAATTTACTATAAGATTTAATAAATAATAATTAAAAATAATATAACAATTACTTTTTACTGAGGAAATGGGTCTCCGCCTTAATTGTTCCCTTTAATTATTAAACCAGTTTATCTTATTTTATTTAAATAAAAATTATGTTAAAAACTATAAAACTATTCAATTAATGTTAATTTTGAATCCATCGCTTCATGGATTTATTAAAATGATCATAAAATAAAAAGGAAATTCAATAAAATTGGTCTGAATTAAAGTATTAATCCAAAAAAAAAACAAACTTGCAAGATAAATAGATTTAAATGAAACGATGCTCTGATTTGATAGAATGTCAAAACCTACTCAACCCATTATCTGATATTACTTACAATTTGGAGGAGGCCGGAGCAGAGGAGTACTGATTTTGGTCCAATTCTCAAGGCCAGAGCTCCGGAGCACAAAGCCCCGAAGGCGGCACTAAGGAACAGATATCCTGTCAGCCACGCAGTGCCCGCAGGATCAGTGGGAAAATTTAATGGAGTCCTTGCCTCGGATTCATAAAGTGTCATGTGGGCTGGTGTAATGCCAAACATGAGGCCAAAATTGAAGCACAGGATGTTGCCTGTAGACATAAAGTTATTAAAATTAATGCTTTACATTTATAAAATACACCAGTAAGGGATTCACTTTGTTGTTTCAATAAATATTTTTAGAAAACATGCAACTTTCTCAAATAAAGATTGTTCCTTATAAATTATTGATTAAAAATTTAAATTTAAAGGTATTTCTAAATATGTTGTTTTTGAAGATTTAACTGAAGATGTAACAGAAGATTCCATATGAAAGCAATTTGAAAATTTATTTTTTATAGATATGTATTAGATAATGAAATTTAGTTTTGATTAAGGAAATTCTAAATAACCTTTTGATTAGTTTTTGAAATGTAAATGAGTTTCTATTTTGACACTACAATTAATTTAATTGTAATCGCTTTATATAAATAAATTGATATTTCCATTTATTTCTTTCACTGTATCTGTACAGGTTTATTGCAGGTTATGTAGGTATTATGTAGCTTGTAAATTTCTATCTCAAATCTTATTAAACCTTTACAAAAGAACTGCTTTTTTCCACAAAAGAAACTTGCACAAACTCACCTATTGCCGTGGCAACACTTTGAATGGCCAAGCCAGTCGCTCCCTTTGGCAGACACATGATTCCCTGCCAGAAGTCTGCTTTAAATCTAGAGTAGGCCGAAGGTCAGAGGAGTAGCTCCTGGGTATAAACGCTTGCAGCTCGTTGCTGTACCGGACTGAGAATCGCTTTATGGATATGACTCCCTATTTATGCCCGCGGAATTCGGATTATTATCTTGCCTTCGCTTTATCCGGAGATAAGGGGCGGTACGATGCGCCATCCATTTGAACTTCACGGACTACTCGCGACCGGAGACTGCGTCCGGACTTGTTTTCATATAGTTGGCAGCTTAGTTGCCGCGAGGGAGGAGGTGCTCCGTGCACAGGTAATATTTGCTCAACGTGAGCACACAGACCGATTCGGTGATAAGATCCGGGGACGTCTGCCTTGGCTGCTGCTTCTGGTGTTGATGAGTCGCCGGAGAAATCTCCGCCGGTGAAATCACTATGCCAGGGTGGTCCATGTTCCGGCTCCTTAATTGCTTCCAAGCGAATCAATTAAAAACAATTGTGGATTAATTGAAGGGTCACATTTCTATTACATATTTAAGAGTTTATGTAGATGCATTGTGTTTTCTATTGCTAGAATTGGATTTTTGCATTGATATACAAAAAAATGTACCTTCAATTTGAGTCCGTTTAGCTGAGAACTAACATTAACTTTTAAAAATTGGCGCCGATAGATCGTCGTTGATTATATCGATATCGATTTCTTCGATCTCTTCTTAAATTTTTCCCCCACTAGGGGTCACACTGTCAAACAGCTGATTTTTACCGGGAAATTTTTGTAAATATTGTCAGGCCAAATAAATATTTGATTATTAATCTACTTATTCCATGCAAGGCTATTAAACTTTAATCAAAATGACCGAAGAACTCTGGAGTAAAATGTACTTAGCTAATGAAGCTATATGGCGTAGTTCAGAGTCCTCAAATGCCACAAAAGAAAACGCCTGGCGTACACAAAAATTGCTTCTTGCTCAGAAAACTCGGTAAATAATAAACTAAGCGACTTCATATTCAATGCTTAAACTGTCTGTTTTGTCTCCATAAAAATTGCAGAGAGCTTAGTGAAGACATTCACTACGCCGCGCTTAAGGAACACCAAGAAAAGCTGGAAAATGTGGAAAACAAAACAATCCCCGAACGTCTTAAAAGATGCCAAGAAATAGTGAATGGCAGTCGCAGGAAGCCTTTGCAAAAACCTTTAATTTTTAACATGCCAGATGGCAGTGTCTTTGAATCCGCCTGCAGGGGCACGTATGAAAGTTGCCAGGGAGATGAAGTGTCCTTCGTTGACTTAAATAAGTTTAGCTCCCAAAAACCTATTGTTAACCCAGTCAAGAGACCAGCAATAACTGGCAATAATTATGCCGTTCCCGGTACTTCACGGTCATGGCCAAGTCCGGAAAAGGACACTAATCCTAACGATAGTTCAACAAACGCAGACTCTAATTGGCTGGGATTCCGCACAGCCTTGGAACAAAAGGCCCTGGACGACATAAAGGTGCGTTTCCAGCACTGAAAATACTTCATACATCAAAACAAAGCAATTACAGATAAATTTAAAATCAGAAGTAGTGCAATTCCCGTTTAAAAGTTTTTGTTTTAAGATTCCCAAGAATATTTTCATAAAGAGCTGCAATTTGTATTCTCAGAAAAATAACCAGCAAGGTGCTGGAGGAAGAGTTGCCAGCGATGCCCCATCGGAAATGATGAATTTCAGGAAGAAAAAATTAGGTGGGCGAAGGACTGTGAACTCAAATTTCGTTTCCCCCGTGGCACAGAATACGGAAGTTACCAGGCAAATGCTGCGCACTATTTTAAGAAGCTCAGAAGTACTCACCATCATTAAATTTTAGGACCAACGAAGGCGACAAAGGCACTACCATTCCACCGTCTTTGGCCCATTTGGATGCCAATATGGTTGAACAAATTCTGCGCGAGAGTGTGCATAATTTTAAGCCTGTCGGTAGGTAAAATTGTTTCTCATGTAAAGGGCTCTACAATCCTATTTGTCCGATGTCCTTTAGCTTGGGAAGATATTGCGGGTCTGGAGTCGGCCAAGTCTACATTCCTGGAAGCGATCATAATGCCTCTCCGCCGGCCCGACCTCTTTACTGGCGTCCGCTGCCCGCCTAGGGGAGTTCTCCTGTTTGGACCGCCTGGCACTGGCAAGACCCTCATTGCCAAGAGCATCGCTTCGCAGGCGAAAGCCAAGTTCTTTAGCATCAACCCGTCCACACTCACCTCGAAGTGGGTTGGCGAGGCCGAGAAGTTGGTCAAGACGCTGTTTGCCGTGGCCGCTGCCCATCAGCCAGCTGTAAGTACCCCAAAGTCCACTTTAAACAAAATATTCCTAATGCTTTTGCACCAACTACAGATAATTTTTATCGATGAAGTTGATTCCTTGTTGTCGAAAAGATCTGGCAACGAAAACGAGAGCACTCTGCGCCTGAAAAATGAGTTTCTTATTCACTTGGATGGCGCTGCGAGCAGTGAAGAGACGCGTATCCTGGTAATTGGTGCCACGAATCGACCACAGGAGCTTGATGAGGCAGTGCGCCGTCGGTTTGTGCGTCGCCTTTACGTACCACTTCCCACTAAAGAGGCGCGGCTGAAAATCATTGAGAAACTCATCCGGCAGGTTAAACATAGCCTGAACTTGTCGGATATAGAGCAGTTGGCGGAGCTAATGGACGGCTATTCCGGGGCAGATGTGGACACCTTGTGCCGCTATGCATCCATGGCTCCGTTGCGCTCGTTAAGTGTAACTCAAATGGAAGTCGTACAGTCGCATGAGGTTGCTATTAATAATTGCTAACCGATTACCATCATGATATTCATTTTCTTTTTACTATATCTAATCCTACTACAGTTACCTGCCGTTACAATGGAGGATTTCAAGGAAGCCTTGAAAGTTATATCCAAGAGCGTATCAGCTTCAGACTGCCAACAATTTGTGGCGTGGAATGAAATATACGGCGTGAAACATTAAACATTTGAGGAAACGTTTATTAATACTTTAGAAAGTATGCACCAACATCTATTAAATACTAACAATTAAAACTTACAAAAAATACGTAGTATTAAATTATTTTTCATTCTCACAGCACATGAAATTACGTTCGTATACAGTAGACGGTTAGTTGGTCTGCCAGTCCTTTTCGCGGTTCTAATTTCTAAATCTATACAAACTTTGGCAGAGATAATTTTTAGCAAAAAACATCAAGACGGTGCTGGACTTAGGTCTGTACTTTGTTCTGGAAAATGTTAAGCTCACAGAAGGAGATGGAAAGATAAGCGTAGGATGTAGTAGAAACAGTTAATTTCTCAACGATGTATTATAGTTAACAAACTATTATTATTATTTACAGCTTAATATTTACACTAAGTAGTTACATAAATAGACTTGTGGATGTAAAAGTAATGCTAATCTTAGCTTATTCCCTAGTCTCACTAATCGGCGGGAATACGTAATCATCACTCAGACTGTTGATATCCACGTAGGTGGTCTTTGGCCGCAGTACCTTGTACAGGGCATCGAAGGTGGGCCGCTCCTCCGGCTCCTCCAGCCAGCACTGCAGCATGATGGTGTATACCTGGGGCGTGCAGATCTCCGGCCTCTCCAGCCGGTTGCCTGCCATCAGGAACGGTATCAGCTCGCTGTTGCTAATCGTCGGGTAGGGAGAGGCGCCCAGTGTGCCGATCTCCCAGAGCACCACGCCGTACGCCCAAACGTCGCTCTTGCTGGAGTAAACATTGTCGCGAATCGCCTCGATGGAGAGCCAGCGCAGCGGGAGCTAAAAGAATAGGTAGTGTTTATACCTTCACATAAATTCATCACCATTGGTTTGAGTTTATATTCCGGTCGTTTTTTCAAACTTTCTGAGAAAAGTTTTCCCGGAAACTAGAATGCATTAAACTAAAATGTCTGTTCTTTTATTTTCTTTTGAAAAAAGTAGAATTATTTAGATTTGTTAAGTCAAAAAAATATTCCAGCTTCTAAACAGTTTCGTAAAAACATTGAGAATACACTAACGAATTTCAATTAAAAGTATGAAAATTTAACCACAAAGAGGACTAAAGCTTCAAAGTCCTGTACTTACCTTCCTGGTTTTTGTGTTTGTGTAGATTCCATGCCTAGAAAGCCCAAAATCTGATATTTTCAGAGTCTTATTGCTGTCAATTAAAACATTACGGGCAGCCAGGTCACTGTAAAAAATGAAAAATTCAAAGGAATATTTGTAAAGGACCTTACAGGCTCCGTCATACCGGTGTGTGATTTCCTGCTCTTCGAGGAATCGCATTCCATTTGCGATTTGTAGAGCAAAGTTGTGCAGTTCCTTATTGTCGAGAATGTAGTCGAAGGGCTCATCGTCCTCCACGATCGTGTAGGTGGCTGTATCAATATTTCAAGTTAATTCCTGCAATTGGATCACTTGAAAAGATACTCACTCTCGGCAACTGAAGGATGCTGCTGGCGTGGACCATTGCCGTTCAATAAGCTGCAATTATCGGAGTTCTCCAGCTCCAGGCTCTGGGTGGCTGCCTTCAATTCGATATAGTTGACGCTCTGGGTCTTTTGGGAGGATGTGCTAATTGGCCGGCAACTGGTGTAGTTGGCATTTCGATTTTTCAGTTTAGATGCCTCCTGGCGAACTGTCCGCAAATAGCTCAACTATTCGGTAGAGGGAAAAACCAATTAACTAAAATTAGTATTTGAAATCATTTAATTGCATTACTAAAATGTAACTAAAACAATTAAATGCGCAACTATTCCAAAATACATATTAATATTAATTAAATGATAATTATATGATATAATTAATAAATATTAATTAAAAATTAAATATTTACAATGCTAAAATGTAACCAAAAATCAAATTCTGATTTAATGAAATTTAATTACCAAGTTTCCTCGACCCACAAATTCCATTATCATTAGATATGGAGGCTTTATGGTACAGCAGCCCAGGAAGCATACCACATTGTGATGGGTTCCCACGCCTTTGAGCATTTCAATCTCGGCCAGAAACTCGGCCACCTCGTCCGCCGTGGGATTGGCTGCAAATAGTTTTTGGCTTAATATTTAACCATTTGATTAACTCAAGCAAATAGAGCTGGGTTCTTACGCTTTAGTTGCTTCACTGCCACAATAGTTGTGCCCCTCATCCGGCGCAAGTTAATGGCAGTGGCCTCGTGAACGCGTCCGAAGGCGCCCTCGCCCAGGACGCGGCCAATGTGGATGGCGGAGTGGGGCACTTCGAAGATGTCCGCCAAACCCAGGACCTGGGATTTCTGTTTGCCAGACAAAGGCATTCATTTTTAGTTTTGAAAAGTTTAGAGGGAAGGAAATGGCTTACCTCCACGTATTTGTCCACGTAGTTGACGTTGTCCTCCATCCTAACGAGTTTAAAAGGACTGCTAATAAATTTGACTTATTTAAACAATTGGTCCTTTAAAAACTTACTCAATGGCAGAGGTGGCAAACGTTTGGAAATAAATTTCCTGCTGCTTGGCTTTGGTTTTTGCTCTTCTATGTCGCAGGATTAACGATATGAGACCGGCCAGGATAATGGCGATGAGCATGCCACTCATTATTACTATGGAGTTGCTCTGACAAAGATTGTTACAAATAATTGGGATAATTGCATAACTTTCTTTTTTCTTTGTTCCTTACCACGCTGTCGCCTTCGGTAACTAAAACAGGATTTGCCGGCACTAAATAAGACATATTAATAGAAATATGCCAGGTAATTAAAGGATTTATTTCCTTACCGGGCACCTTGGTGACACTGCGAGGCCCTTCGCAACCCAAGGAATCGATGATGACCGCTTGGAGACTGAGGGAGGCCTTCTCCTTGAGCTGCGTTCCCAGTTCCAGCTTAATGTTGCCATCGAAGCCCTTTGGCGTGGAACGAAAGTTCAACTCGCTCACTTTGTATTCCCTGGTAATTAGGTGTTTCAAAACACCTCCCCAGGGCAGGGAGGGATTCGTTTCCTCATTTATTCTGAAAAAATTCGCAAATTGCATTATACAGAATGTTGGAACAAAACTTTTCAAAAGTCGTTAAAAGCTATTATTCTGTTGTTATACGAGGGCTGCTATATATATTTCTTGGATAGGCAACACTAAGTTTTGCCAGGTGCAATCTGACATTTCCATTGGAAAGTTTGACATTTTTTAGTATAACATCACTCAGAACGTTTTGTCATTTAATCGTGAATTGTTTTATTTTCAAGGAATTAAAAAATTCATCTCGGCCAGCATTCAAAAACCAAGTTTTGGAGGTGTCTCAATCGGAGCAGAAAAAGTGCTTCGAAAATTGGTTTGAGCGCATGCATAAGTGTATAAATCTTGATGGAGAATATTTTGCAAAAGCAATAAAACCATTTTCGTTGATAAATATTGGTATTTTCATTATTAGGCCAGAAATATATATAGCAGCCCTCGTATTGCAACTTTTGTTACTCTAACATGAGTTGCATAATTAAAATGTTTCTTCTATGGTAAACTAACTTCAACTGCATTTTGTATGTCCTGAGGGTCTCGTGCAGGTGGGAGTCCTGCTCCTTGCGGAACTGATCGCTGGCCTGTATGGAGAGACTGATGCTGATGGTTTCGTTGCTCAGCATTTTGCCCACGGCCAGGACCTTTGGGGGCGTAGGTGCCAGTTGACAGGAGCACTTGCCAGCCACACATTCTGTAAATATGACAGTAATCCTCTTATTGTTGTTTTTTTTTTAAATTCTAGTTTTTTAAGGATTGCACATACGCGGAATATAGACCCTGGTGGAACGCCGGACCAGGGCATTCGATGTTTCCACTGTAACCTTGTACTGGCAACCGAACATGTAGTTGCAGTCCACGGACTCCACGTTCAGACTGGGGTTCATGGGCAGGTAGACGTAGCCGGAATCGGATGGCTTCTGCTTGATGCCGTATTCGCTGCATGGCGCATCCGGACACCGGCTGTTGTTCACGGCACTCACCAGGATATTGTATGAGGTGCCTGCAAGGGAAATGGCGTTGTAAATAGGCAAGCGATTAAATTCGTTAGAAAATAATTTAATTCAATTCCTTTTTTATAGCTAATGTTACCTTCTGGCAGGTTGTCCTGCCATCGCACCTGCAGGCGCGGAATCTTTTCCATGTAAAGCGTAACATTTGTACTCAGGTCAGTGATTTCCCCGTCAGGTGTGAGCTGAAAAAAATTGATTCATAAAAAATATCAGATTCAACGTGCATGTTACATTTTTCTAGCAACAAAAATTACACAGGTTTGCAGAAACACTGGCTCTGAATAATTTCAACAGATTTTGACGTAATTCATCATTCAGTCTTCCATAACTATAAAAAATATTCTCTGAGAGTCAATTTCGTATGCCCAGAAAAGTAAAAAAGTTGTTTGGGCTAAAAATAGGTCAAGAAAATAATGAAATAAAAAGCTCAAACTTTTTTGCTTAATTCTCATTATATAACTATTTCTGTATTAAATTCACTTCGCTTAATGGAAATTTCAGTAGAAATACTTCAATCTGAACTGCATTTTGAACAAAATAGTTTTAAGATCCTTTATTGTGCAGGAATTTTCCGGCAATGTAACTAAGAAGGTTTTGTTTCTGTTTTACACAAATGCACTTACACACAAATGTACCTATGAAATGTTTAAAGATTAGGAATTCCTTGTTTTACATTTTGCCCCAAAATTTAATTAAATCAACTCACATTTGAACGTATCCTGTGGACCGTTCCGGTGGCTTTCAGGCTGTCATTGCTGGTCAGGGGATCTGGTTCCATGGTCACATAGTGATGCATCTGGAGCTCCGGCTCTGGCTGGACAGCCTGGTTCAAAGTGACCACTGTCGGACTGATTGTGGTAGTTGTGCTGTTGTCCTGGAGCTTCGGCTCTAAGGAGTTGCAGGAATGAAGCAGCACGAAAACGACCACGATGCCAACTATCCTACTGCCAAAAGTTCCGGATGGCTGCATTCTGATTAATTGATTTCCACATAATGAATGGGATGTAGTTACTGGAAAACAGAATATAATATCTTGCTTAGTAAAAATTTCACAAGAAAAATGAAAGCGGGCAGTGTAAATTTGTCTCATAATGTTCCCCCCGTTTATCCTCGTTGATCCTTAAAGCTTTCTATAGCAATGACCTCATTATACAAGGAAGGAAATTTAATATTGCTTGTATGTTTGTCCCCTGGGGGAGGCGCTGAAACCACACTCGAATTATAAAACTAATTAGGGATAACTGGAGGACATGGCCCCTAGTAGGTTTAAAATATTGCATACCGATTGTGGGAATTCCGGAATTTATATTGCAAAAAAGTAAAGATAGAAGAAACTTTATTGAGCCATCGATTCCATCCGGAATGCGAAGCCAAACACATTATTTTTGGTCTCTGACCGCGAGTGCCCGACTCGCCCGCCCGCTCCTTCTGCCATATCTGACCAAATTAAAGGGGCAAATATTTGCTCGTGCGGCTGCCTTTTCAAAGTCAAGACTCTGAGCGAAAAATGGAACTTTAAATGGAAAAATAAAACCTTTAAAAGCTGACTGCACTCACAGTGAGTTGTTGAACTAGTGGCTGGACAAAGCAACAAAACAAAGCAACGCCAACAAATACACTTAACAGCTGATGGCATATTAATTATTCGAGTATACTCGAATGTCTGCCAGTGTTCCAAGTTCCAAGCACAAGTTTTTCCGCGCAACAGGCTCTTATCATTATCTATATTATTATTATCACTCCAACATCATCATCGCAACCATCATTATCAGGCAAGACACTGTTTGCCGTTCTCATTGTCAATTTAGCTAAGCGACTTTTGTGCACAAAAAGTAAGAAATATATTCTCTGTTTATGCTAATGATTTCATGATCTTTTCAATGGGAGAAAACATTAATAGAAAAAATGAAACAAGTATTCGGGGAATAACATAAAAGAAACGCCATTCGAAATGGTATTTTTGTTAGAGAAAAACAACCATTTTGACCAACTGAATGCTTTCTCTCCCAATGGTCAAAAACAAGTCACTTTTTCAACTGGACTCCACAAAATATCCTCGTTACTGCATCGATTTTTAGTTTAAATTGTACATTGTGGTAACTTTTTCACTTTTTTCTTTTAGAAACGCTTTGCCAGTTCCCGTATTGTCTTTATTCATGAACTGCCCTTCGCATAAACGATCTAAAGTAACAATTTGATTTAGACCATTTAAAAATTTCAACAAATGTCTGTCTGAGCTATAGAAATTTATGGCCAAAATAAAATTATTCAATTGTTTCCAAATCGGGTATCAGAAAGATAACAGGGACTCGAAAGTTCACTCGAAAGATGCCACCCCCTCGATAATGCATAAATAGATTATTATCGATTGTGCGCGAATGGTTTAATCTGCAATGTTGCGAACCCAAAATGCGCGATAAATAACGAAACATTGCCAGCACCCAGGAACCCCGTCCTTACATAACAGTGTGTCAGGGGTGGCACCATGGCACCACCCCCTCGGGGACAATAAATAACGTAACATAGAAGTCCACGCCTATCAGTAATCCCTATCGGATTTGGAGCCGCTATCGCGCTGATTCAGCAACTTGTTTATTTAATTTATGTTTAGACTTTATGGAAGCCATCTGGCCACAAAGCCAAAACATTTTCAGCCTGACGGGTTCTAAGACTTTCAAAAAAAAGAGTTATTATTTTTTACTCTTGATTGCTCGCCCAATCAGTTCGGAGAATTGGCAAGACATTGAGAACATTTTTAAAGAAACTGCGATAAAACGAGGACCTTTAATTATAGTTTTTACGAATTAAGTAACATTTTAAATTAAAATGTAGAAATTATTATCTCTTAAAAACATCTAGTGACGCAATTATAGTCCATTTGTTATGGAAAAATGTTCAAATTTCACAAACTTCTTCCCAACTTCCTTCCCAATAACGTTTCTTGGCAGTCAGTTTGTGTATTTATTCAATTATAATTCATTAACCATTATTTTGAGGTGCTTCAGCTTTCAATCCCCTCCAAATGCTCTTGGGAGGAAAATTTGAAAACAATTCCACGTGTCCGGCGCGTTGCCCAGCACACAACCGACGCTGGCGGGGATTAGGGCTAATATATATTTGCATTGTGCTTGTAAAGCTAATTGTTGACACGACATTAGCGCCAATGGCAGTGGCAGTGGCAGTGGCAGTGGCGACAGGTGAACCCGCAGCCAGTGTTCAGTGCCCCGGGCCATAAATCAAGCCCTGTCTGGCTTGTTTTTATGGCGGTGTCTCCCTCGACTTCTGTTTCCAACTCCGGCAAGTGTTTTGTTTTGGTTTAGCGCCAACGCCCGCGTCCGATAAAAACAACGTGGGTGGGGACTGTTAAACAGATGAACTTTATTCGCAGGGGAGAGAAACGAGCTTAGTCATAGATGGAGCGACCCTTGGTCTCCTCCACGCAGACCACGACGTAGAAGAGGCAGATGGCACTGACGGTGGCGCAGAACCACATGGTGGCGGCCAGGCCCAGGTGGACCATCATCAGCGGGAAGGTCTTCAGCGAGGAGAAGGCGAAGAAGCTGAGACAACCCAGGCAGAAGCTGGTGGCCACGGCCCGGATACGCTGCGGCAGGATCTCTACCAGGACCACCATCGTGACCGATATGACACCCACATTAGCGATGAATATAATGAAGGACATCAGGCACAGGGGCAGCCACGCAGAGTAGGCCGAGAGGTCAGCCTGCAGCTCCTGAACAAAAAAGGCATACAGTCCGAAGGCGGCTGTTCCGATGCCACTGCCGAAACAGGACACTATCAGCAGGACCTTTCTTCCGTAGCGATCCACCAGGTACATGCTGGCCAGCGTTCCCACAATCTGGACAGCTCCGATAATGATGGTGTTGGTGTTCGGATCCAGCTTGGTATTCACTTCGTCGAATATGTTGGACATGTAGTTGATGAAGGCGAAAGTGCCGGTGAAAATGTTGGCCACCATGAGCACCAGGCCCGTGGCCAGAGCCTTCAGGGATTTTTTGTTGCCTGCAAGGACGAGGTCATAAATATTCACTTGCCTTTTTACCCGCGCTACCATATACTCACAGAAATCCCCCATCGAAAGACCCCTGTCGTCGGAGTCCTTGTTTTGCTGAAGAATGGCCACCCGCATTTCATCAAAGTCCTTTTGGTAGGCGCGCTCCTCTTCCTTGGTGGCATTGGGACCATCGCAACTTCGGTAAAACCGCAAGGAGCGCTGGGCATCCTCCCCGCGGTTCCAGCGGATCAACTGCTGAGGCGGTTCCGGATACCGAGTTGCCAACAGCAAGTACAGGATGGGAAGTCCCACCACGGCGCAGGGAATGACATGATAGGCAATGTGGGAGGAAACAATGAATCCCACCAGAATGCCAGTATTCATGGTGAGCGTAAAAAAGGAACACAATCGCCCGCGAATGCTATTAGGGAAAACGGGAATTTAACAGCAGGAAGAACAAAGGTTTTCGCTATTAAAAGGCCAATAAAGTGTATGGGCTCCCCAGAAATACAAAAATGTACATTCATCAGAGAAATTCATTTAATTGAAACAACAAATTTGGAGTAAATTGAATCAAGGATTCGATATTATTTTAGTAAAAATCTAAACAGAATATACTTTGCTATTCAGCGAAACATTTATAAACTACTCATTACAAAAAATCGAAATGATTCACCACCAGACGTAAGTTCTTGAATTACTTTTTAATTAATATTTCATTAATTTGTTAAATTCCAAGAAAGCAACACAGTTTTGGCAACCACTCCGTATACGTAATAAAATAAATTCCATATCACGCATACGACCTGTTGTTCAGCAAAATATTAGACCTTTTTAAGGTAATTTTAAAAATTATAGCATACTTTGAAGAGCAAACTGGTGGTACATTAGAAGAAACTGTTTGCCAGGACACTCTGAGCCCCACACTCTACTCCATTCTATTTATTTTACGTGACTCACCTGTTGTCGGCGATTTCGCCAATGAAGATGGGCAGCACCACGAACATGCCACCGCCCGTTAGTCCGGCACACACCCGTGCCACATAAAGCCACTCGATGCTCTGGGCGAAGTAGAAGAGAAACCAAATACACTGCGGATCGGAATGTGACACATTAAGCCTTATTGGAATACCCAAAAAATCCAAGATAAACACACCGTGTGAGGTACGGCCAATGCGTAAATGGAGACCTTCCTGCCGAAGCGGTTCATCAGGTAGGAGAAGGAGAAGTTGCCGGTGATGCCGCCAATGCTGATGACGGCTCCCAGCCAGGAGGCTTCGTCCACGTTGATGTGAAAGGACAATGGAGTCGTTTCTGGCTGTAAGAGTCTCGGCAACATGGGGGACAGCCATCCGAGGGCAATGCCATGGCAGAAGGTTATCAGCGTGGCTAGAAACGGGTTAAATAGATCAACATGACATCATCTTTCCTTTAGCTTTCATCGGGCTCTCATCGGAGAATCAACAGCTCAAGTGGCTCATTTGCATAGGCCGCGTGAAATTGAATTTTCATCCGTTTGTGTCAACTTTGCGTCAAGTTTTTCCGGTTTTGCATACTCGCATGTGGGTGGATTGCCAAAATTTAATTTATGCCTGCCCAGCGAAGGGCCAAAAACTTTCCGTCCACCAACCGAGCTGTAAATCCGTTTTATCTTTTCAAACATACCACTCAGAGAGACCAGGAGCTGGCGCCGGAACTGCCTCTGGAAGATGCCCGAATTGAATATGTTGAGAAACATTTTCGGGATTTGATTCACTTTGACTAACTACGCGTACTTTTGCTAATTATATTAATTTTGGTTTGATCCTTGAGTCTCGGATATCACAGTTTGGATGGTGCCTCTCGGTTGCGAGGAGGTCCTAGGTCCTAGGTTGTTTTAAAGCTTTTGCGTGAAAATTTCAAGCTCTGGTATCCTTTTTCCATGCTACGATCTCAGGATAATCCACCGATTTGGCACAAAAATATAGAACCGAAAGGGAGTTACTTCAGTTGCGATGACTTGCCCGAAAATGCCTTGTGAAATAGAAGCTGGCGGTGTATTTATACCCAAATCCGTATCTAAATCTTTGGGTAAACATCTCCTATTTCATCTAAGAATCTGCGCCGGTTACGAAGATTACGGGTTGTGGCATCTCAAGATTACGGACGCATCACTCAAGCGAGTGGGCGGTGCCCGGAGCTGATAAATTTCATAATTCTAAACACATATCCGTAAATCTTCGGGAGCGGTATCGCGGCATCGCGTCATCCCGTGGCTTTGTTTTGGGTTTGACTCAATTTCGTTGTCACGGACGTTGATGTGGGAAAAGTTTCGTTTCATTGGTGACGTCGATTAGGGGCTAGATGGGGAGCTTGTTTTCCTGCCACTGGCACTGGCACTGCAGCGGCTTCCCCGACCTAGGGGAATTTATGGGCTTCCACAACACCTCTGGCGTAATTTAAACATGCAATAAAAAGCTGGTGCCATTGTAAAACCGAAACTCTGTTACGAAACACGTACTTTGTCAAACTATAAATTTGATTCTGATTCTGCTTGGTTACTTTTTCTCTTAAGTTTTAGAGTCGAAAGCTCGCGGCTTACCTGGGCTTTCTATGACCAAACATCAATTTGCGTTTGTATTCCGTATCTATATTGTGGCACTTTGCAGGACAGCACTTAGATAAGCACCCAGTTGATTGCCCTTTGGACAGATAGCAATCAAAACAGTTGATTGAGGGAACTAATTTATGACACCGGTAATGATTCACTAAAGTAACGAGCGGTTCCAAACCAATCCAACGAATTAATACGAGTAATTTATTCTGTTTGGAATAGGAATCAAAAGTTTCTGAATTTACAGCCCTTGCTTGCACTTGCACTGTTTACATTTTTTATGAGTTTTGATTCATTTATAACCTTCGAAAAACACACGTTGGGTAGATTGCACTCTGATAGATAAAAATCAATCCACTGGATTGCTTTTTATTTAGCTGATGTTTTGATGATACAGTTTGGACTTTGTTTTGCCAAAAACTCTTGATTATTTCCCATTTTAGCGGGAATGTTTCGCAAAACGAGAAATAAAACAGAGTTTGCGACTTTTACGAGTAAATGGAAGCATTTCATTTTCACTTTTATTATCGACTTTCGAATTTAAATGCTAAAATGTTTGCAAAGGAAAACATATTTGCAATTTCGGACTGTTGGCGAGCACTTTTTTTTTTGAATTATCCAAATTTGGATAATTCAGTAATTTGCATAAAGATTAATATAAGTGTGACAAAACAAAATGTGTTAATTTTTACCAGGAAGCGAGTGCAATTTCCGAATCGGCTCACCCAGCTTGCAGCGGAGTAAGTCGCCTACCGTTGGCGTCCGACCCAACCCGGAGGCCCACTGCCCAATCAATGCGGAACGACCCCCCACATTCCAGGATTATCACGAGTAAGCCTGCAGCCGGCACGCAGCCGCGAAAGCGTCGCGGAAACTCCTCAATAGCCCAATACCACAGGACGCTTGATTATACCCGCTCCCAAGGATGGTCACATAGTTGCCACCTAGGATAATATTGTAATAGAAGATTAGTAAAGCTAACCTTTACTTTATCATTAAAGTCAAAAAAACCAGAAGCAAATACACGAAACCTCAAAGAGTTACATTCCCCCTCTTATCTTTGGGTGAGGAGTGAATGACCCGGCGAGAAGGTAATCCAATGCCATTCCCTGGACAAGGCGATGGCCCGGCCTTTGCAGTCTTTAAACAAAGGACCGTTTATGTATATAATGGCCATAATATATCCCGATCCGTATTATAAGTATGTTGAAATTGCGTGAAAAGTAAATAAATGTATTCTGAATGGGAGATGACTTCTTTACTGCATTGGACACCCTTGATCCTTATTTTAACTTAAAGAGACCGAATAAAGGAAGTAACTTTTATGAAATGCTACTCCTCCTCCTCCTTTAATGGATATCTAGTAAGGGAATCGAGTTATCTGTAATTTTCTGATACGTCCAATGGATTAACGGATTTCGAAAGTAACTTTTTCAGGCGGCATTCTCGCGTTTGATAAGAAATTCTTTAAGACTAGGACCGTAAAAGGCTTTTTTAAAACCGTGTGATACGTCAAAGAACTCTTTGAATAAAAATAAAGCTTATTAATAGCTTATAATGGCCTCCGACAGTTACTTCGGTTCGAATGCCATTCGATTCTGGCTGTCTGACACCTTAAGCTTTGGAAACCGCAGGTGGAGGCAATCTGGGGGAGCCGCCACCAGAAGCCCCACCCGGCGATGGATACTCATAAATTAATGCGTTTATTTTAAGTAATTGATAATTTCGTTGTCAGGTGCTGTCTGAATACTAAAAAATGAATGCGAAAACTTTCCATAATGAGATTTTCATATAACCTCCACCTATTAATAAATAAATAAATAAATAAATATAAATAACTTTTAAAGCAGACAAGTATGTTTTCCAAAAATCGCATATGCCCAGAGCAAGGGGTTAAAAAAGTTAAGCCAAAAAGAGCAACGACTTGGCCGCTTATCTGGGCCCGCTGTCCTTTGTGTAGAAACGGCGGTGGCTTTTTTACCCGAATTTTGGACGCGTCATAGTACGAGCACTTTTCTAATCGTTATCGCCTACTCGATTTATTGATAAGTTCAATTTGTTTTCCATTTCACGCCAACTTCAACAAATTGTTTTGGTTTGCTGATGGGAAAAAGAACACACACTCCTCGCGGTTACCAGCCACCAGCCAACGAGGGCCAACGTGAATCGCTTTGACTTTTGCTTCAATCATGTGAAAGTGATAAATATTCGGTATTTCGGCATTTGGGGCTATTCGAAAAATATTATTAACCTTCAGTGAGTGTTCCTGAGTTATATTTGCAAGAAAGCGAATACTAATTTTGGGTTTTCATCTCTGCCATTGGGAAGATAAGAAAACAAACGAACCATTGGCTTCGTGTTCTTTTGGACTTTACGCGATGAATGTGTTAATATTATCGATTTGACTTGGTTAATAGAAGTTGGCTAAGACCGCTTTTTGGAAATACCCCGTTTACGAGGTATATCAGGCAATATACACGCGAGTTCTTTTTCGACTGTTTTCCAGAGGTCAACGGTCGGTGATGAGTTAGGGCTTAAAGGTCATTTAGCACGAATCTGATAGTACCAAGTTAATGTGTCACAGTCCAAAGAGTTCACAAAATTTCATTTAAAAGCTGGAAAATTTTAGTTCCTAAATTAGGGGAAAGAGAAGCAGTCTGTAGTCTGAATTTTTGCCCACAACCAAAGTCGAGTTTTGAGCCAAAGTCTTTGCGGTTGCAACAGAAGCTCTTACAAAATCGTAAATATTTCATCAATAATGGCTAAAATCCGCATTTCGATTTCCACTTAAAGAACGAGTGAGACTTGGAAGTCTAGCTTGTAGAGTGTCCCTGGGCTAGTTGGCCATATGTGGCCCCGTCTTAAAGCTTCCGAATGGCTCAGACCCGCCAGTGGAAACTATTTGCGAAATAATTGATGAGATACTGCGTCGACGACCGCCATTTATGTGAATTCGTTAGATAATAAATAAAACACACAAAACAAAACAACTTGTCGGAAAATAGCGAAAAGTCGTGACGTCAAAAAACATCTGTCTGATTTTTCGGAATATTTCTAACTGACAAAAAAAAACCCAATAAAGCTTAGACTTCGAAATACTCATGTGACTCCTTTCAGATAAGAGGGAAGAGTTCAGTTATTCAATCAAAAATTAGTAACTTTTTAAAGAACTATTATATTAAAAAAATCTTCAAGGATTTTTAAAACATTTTTGTCCCATTGTGTTTGAGAAAGGAAAACGGATTAGGATTAGAGAATGATTACGAGAAAAAATAAAAGAAAAAGGTGGTAGAGTTCAGTTATTTAATCACAATCCGTAACTTTTTAAGGAAATATTTCAAAAATCTTAAAGGATTTAAAACATATTTTTATCCCATTGTGGTTGGTAAGGATACCGGATTAGGATTAAAGAAGTGTGGTAAAGTTCAGTTATTTAATAAAAATCAGTAACTTTTTAAAGAACTATTTCAGAAATCTTAAAGGATTTCAAACATATTTTTTTAGGATTAGGATTAAAGAAATGATTACAAGGAATAAAAGAAAACATAAAAGTTCAGTTAGTCAGTTAGGAGTTCAGTTATTTCATAAAAATCAGTAACTTTTTAAGGAACTATTTCAAAAATCTTAAAGGTGGAAATCAACCATATTTTTATTCCATTGTGTTTGAAAACGGAAACCGGATTATGATTAAGGAAATGTTTACGAGGACAAAAAAGGAAACATAGAAGAAAAAGTTGCTGACATATTTCTTCAACTTTTAAGCTCGAAATTCTTTATGAAATATTTCAAATTTTAAGTAAAAATGTGAGTAATTTGTTTCGTCCCTCGGGAACCATAAAACCATAATTTTTTTGCTCTTTGTCTGCTATTATTTATCAATTTTAGCGCGTGTTTAAGTAGATTAAATGAGGCTACTTAATCATGTGCCGGGTATATACTTTTATTCCGGCCCGATACTCTTTGGAAAGTATTGGCGTTTTGTGTTTTGTATTCCCCTTTGTTGGCCCTGCTCCCAATTATAAATAACCAGCTTTTAAGCTATAGCAGAGCGAGAGGCAGAAGGGGTGACCTGGCTAAAAGTGTTTGATAATTTTTAGTTCGACAATTAGTGGAGTAACTGAACTGACAAAATATATATAGCGGTATACGAGAGCCACAATCACAATCACAAACAAACGGTTAAAATGGCGACACTTTGCTTATCACTTAAAGTGGCCTCTGTCGAGCACAAACAACAACAACAACAAAAAATTGGAAGCCTAAAATGAAAAAATAACCGTGGCACAATCTAATAAAAATTGAAATACCATCACCGAAAGAGTTACGTATATATATAGAGTGTAGATATAGAATGTCATATATGCTGCACGTACATACGAGTATACGAATAATTTTTTGCCACCCGAAAAAGGGGGCGTGTGGCGGGCCAATTACCTGGGTGAAAAATCATCAACCCATCTTGATTGATCGGAGTCAACTGGAAATCAATTGCGTAGTGCGTGCCGCAATTGAAACGATCGTCGATCAGGTCATAATTCACTCAAACAAGAGATGCTTCCCGGTTTGGAATTCCAAGAAACACCCAACTCCACCCCAATGTATCTTGTATCTGCGCACAAAAAATGCGAGGGTTCCTTCGCTATCTTATCGGCGAATTCAAACGCTTTTAGTCACCAAGGCTCAAGCCGAAAAACTCGATCAAGATGGATATTCTTCCGCCAGACTTACCAAGGGTGGATTCCTCCACAGAGTCGTCTCTAAGTCTCCGAATCCGACTGATTGCTCTCCAAACTGTTGACTTTTCAGCTGATGACTTTGTCGGCAATCATGCCAAGTTATTGTTTACTTTTAACACTTTTGGCTTATTTGGATTCCCGCCTTCCCTTCCGCACTGTAAACATTTTCGCATCGATCTTTTATTATATCGAAGGGGAAAAAATAAACGCACAAATAATTCAGGGAATCTATTTCCGTAGAAAAACACGCTCATTCGCTTTGTCCGCAATTTAATTAAATTTCCGTTTGTCCGTTTACACATTCATTCAGATAAATATCGAATATTATTTTCAACTTTGTTTACGCCTCAACCTCTTCATTCTTGTTTCCACTCTGTTTGATTTCTTTTTCTTTTCACTTAATTATGTAAATTTATTATATTATTATATTATTTCAAATATATACAATACAATTTTCACTCTTGAATTTTATTTTAATTTAATTAATTTCTCACAACTATGCTTGTTTACTTTTTAGCACTATTTTTTTATTTACACGTAACAAACTTGTAGCTTTCCTTGATTAAAATAATTTAGCATTATTATCGATGGTCAATGATTAAATAATTTGATTCGCTCGAAATTACGTATCCGCCGTGGTAGCACAGGACAAGTTAAGCGTTTGAAACCGGAATGATAAGAATTGTTAACGGTGCCAACTGCCAAACGTTTTTTGAAAAAGCTTTTCGAAAAGCTTCTTCGTAAACACAATCTAGGGTTGGCAAACTTGTTTTATTTACTATAAGCTTCTGCACTACGTAATTGGATTTAGTTTTAATTTACCAAATCTTAAGAAATTAAAATGATACTCGATTTGTAGATATAACTTAATTGTAAATATGCTGCGGGGTAAAATTCTGTTAACATATTTTTTGTGATTCGAATGGAATTTAATATTTCGCGCCTCGAATAATATTATCTTAAGAGGAGAAATCTTAATAAATTAAAATGTGTAGATACACTTGAATTGTAAATATGCATTTAGATCTAAAATCTGTTAAAATATTTGTTTTAATTTTAATGCAATTTAAACTTTCGCGCCTATAATAATTCGATGTTGGCAATGCCCAATTTATGAGTTTGACGTTGCCGGACTGCAAAAATGTTGGAAAACTGGTTTGACTTGTTTTTAGCTGGCTTTGTTTTGCTGCCAATTTTGTGTTGACCTGGGACAAAGGAAGAACAGAGTTGACTAAAAGAGAGGAACTGCCACCCCTTGTGGATAATCCGAAATAAAAGAGCATCGTAAAACCACCCCCGCTGATGCCGGCAAGACAAGGCGCAGAAATTATAAACAAACCCCCACGGCCAGGGGCGGTGTTTGGGGGGTGATAACAGACAGCTGATAGGCATGGCCGAGAAGGGAACTAATCAGCTTGGTTCATATTTTTTTGAGTTCATTTTCATTTTGTGTCATGACAGAGGCGGATCGCGCTGCTCTGCTTCTGCTCTTCAGTTCTCGGGCCCAGACGATTATTAACCAGATATAAATTTATATAAATGTATATATATATATATATACATATATATATATTGACGTGCGGTAATGCTCAACAGTTAATTGTACTCTTCGAGTGTACCCATACGGGTATTTGTGTGATATTGTGATGCACTTCTTATCAGTCGGTGCTGTGACACCATAATCAGTTACTTTTCGAATTTTCGTGCGATCGAACAGAATATTTTGTGGTTTACATGGCCTCGATCCACCCTTGGTGTACCCTTCCACCCCACAACGGCGTTGATAAGCCGCAACTCTAACAATAAACCAGCAAACGCCGAAAGCCATAGAATTTGATATACTTTTTAGTGAGAATTTAGTGAGAATTTAGTGAGAACTACCTACTAAATACTTAGTTGGCGCGACTAGTATCGCGAAATCGGTGGAATGACGGAGGCGCCAATAAGTAGATGGCTAGGCCAACACTAATACACTTGAAGAAATATCAGCTGCTCGGTAGTTGACAAAAAAGACCTTTAAAAAATTCCGTACTTTAAATGATTAAAAATGCGTCTCAATTTTTTTAAAACAAAGAAGAGAGAAGGCTAAATGTGAGATGTATACAAGTACTCATGAATTTGCATCAGGAGAAGGAAGCTTAGAGTGCATTGGGAACGGTACCTCTCAATAA
Organism: Drosophila vallismaia; assembly: GCA_035047325.1. NCBI lineage: Eukaryota > Metazoa > Arthropoda > Insecta > Diptera > Drosophilidae > Drosophila > Drosophila vallismaia. Next base: position 542,554 of record JAWNPU010000090.1, on the reverse strand, counting down.
TTACGGAGGGCATATTAGTTTTTCATAAAAGATTCCATGGTGTCTGTAAATTATAAAATTAAAAGTTTTTTGTGAACTAAAATATATTATATACATCTATTTTTATAAAAAAATATTTTTATTTAAAAATAGTAACTTTTTTAAAAGACGTAGTACTTACAATTTTTTAATCAAAGAAGTGTGAATTCATGATTCTGATTTTTGGTATTAAAAATATGTATCATCCTTGATAGAAAACCTATAGTCTCGCCGTATTCGGTTTAGAGTACTTGCCTACTTGCTATTCCCCTCACATCCCCCACAAGCTTTCTGTTTAGCGGAGAGAGCCGCAGATTATGTCTGTGCATCTCAGTCTTCCCTCTTCTCGATTTCGGTTTCATTTTCGCTCTCCGAGGAGGCCACAGAATAAATAAATAACAACAAAACAATGTTTATGTTCTCTCCCACTTCCACTCCCGCGCGTCTTACATGTGCGACCATGTGTTGTGTTGGTGTGTGCTATTCTTGTTTTTGTGGCATGGTCTGATTAGCAACAGGCAACCCCGTTCGGCTTTTTATTTAATAGGTTGCCTGCCATTCCCGCCCCGCCCACTTAATCCCCCGCCCCACTAACTAACCAGAAGCGAATGAACTCACAGACACACGGCTTGGGCAAGAGAGGAATTAAAATTCAAATGTGCAGCCAACACGCAGGCACACACACGCGAATAAAATATTATTTATTCTAATTGTTGACGCGCTCTTGTCTCAGAAAATAAATAAAAAACAGGCCTAAGACGAGCAGAAACGAGCGGAAAGACTACAATGTTTGAGCACACAACCTGAAAGCGCCGCCTCCGAGAAAAAGTGAAATTGAAACAGGTTGAGGCTGAACTACGCCCGAGAGATCAAACGTGCTAAAAAAAAAAACAAAGTGATAAAAAGTGATAATAAAAAATAATAATAAAGTAAACACAACAACAAACCATGTCCAGTTGGAGTTTGGCCAGTGCCGTGTCGCCAAACGTGACCAGTGGCAGTGATGTAATCCGGCTGAGTACTCTGAAGGCCAGTTCGGAGACCAATCTTCCGTCTAGAGGATCCGTGTCGGGATTGCCTCGCCCCACGACACCGGTTCCAGGAAGAAAGCTCGCCTCCAAGCGACCCCCGCACTTGACCTTGAACATTGGTGGCGGGAAATCCGAGCTAAAGAAAGCGCCGCTGGCTGAAACGGAAAACACCGTCCTCTCGGGCAGCCCCTCCATTTACGAAACCCCCCTGGGGGTCACACCGGCGTCGATTACGGCCACGACCTCACCTGCCAGGGGCAGCCAGTATAGCCAGGGTAGCCAGGGTAGCCATGGCAGCTATAAAAGCCAGCAGAGCTCCAACAGCACCACCAGCGGTGGCTCCATCTTCCCGCACGAACAGTACAAAGCCATCAAGAAAATCAACATTGGCTTCGAGAACATCCGCTACACCACCAAGTTCGGGGTTTTTAAACGAGGTAAGATGAGGTTTTTTTTACCAACTATCTAGGTGCTTTCGACCCTATGGTTACCTATTTGCAGATTCAATTACGCTGAAAACGAAACCTTTCGCACTATTTGTAGAAACTTTAACCTCTCATCCATATATTATCCCCAGAACTCTCCCTTAATGTTTTAGAATTTTAGAATAGAACCAAAGTTCTCAAAATTTTCATCAAACATGAATAATAAAAGAGTACACCTTTTTCAGAAACTTTTATTATATTTTAAAATTTTAACTTTTACTCATTCATATGTTAAGATATGTATGGGAAATAATCAGGGTCCGGTTGAGACAATGGGGGATACATAATTGTGGGGTCTCATCCGAGACAAGTTTTGGGTCTACAAGGATAAAGTCATCACGAATTGTGGGATCCCAGAACAACCCAGTTTGGGGTCCCAGTTTTTAAGATACCTTTAAAATCTTCCCCTGGGAGGCATTAATAACAAAACAGAACACCTTTTACACGTAAGCTAAATCTATTGAATTTGTATATTTCAAGGTGTTCCCATGAATTCCTTATGGTTTGCCAAATAAACAATTATCTTTGTTCAGAAATCACAGGCAAACAAAAGTTTTGCATTTTATTTTCAACAGAAATCCCAATCTGACTGAAATCCCCACCAAGCCCAAAAAAAAGTTAACTTGTTTGAACACCTTTCATGTAAACATTGATATACAAACCTCTAGGTCCTCAACCCAACATTATTATAGGGGGAAAAGTGTCCCCCAAAGGGTCACATTATTGCCCATTTCGTCCCAGTCACGCATTGGTGGCAAATATAATTAAGGGTTGCAAGTTAGGTACACATACGAGCATGACAATGTGTCAATTAAAGGCAACCGAGTTCCGAGTAATTCGAATAAGCGAGTAAGTAAAAAATGAGTTTTTAATGAATAAACAATTAAAATGGAAATGGAGAGACAATTATCTGAATCATGGTCGGTTAATGAATCGGAATCTAGTATTGTCGCGGTTTCGGTTCATCAATCTCCAGATAATGGATCCTAAATCCAGAGTGGATGTTTCTTTTTTTAAAGCCTTATCAAATCCCTGATACGGTTCCCCTTTCAGATTTAAATATTGGCTAAAGTCCGACAAAGCAAACAAGGGGCAAGAACTGACTTATATGCAGTTGTCAAGAACATTTCCGATTTGTAATATTGACGAGCTGATTGAGCAAATCACAGGGTTCAAAGAGCCTTTTAAACTCAATCAAACAGCGCGTGTACACGCGTACACGAGTACTCGCCGCATATCAAAGAAGTATAGTTACACAGATCGGACCAAGCATAGGGGTCACTTGTCGTTATCTAAATATAACTCGGCAACCTATTTGCATATCGTCGATGGTCGCTGTTTCTGTGTTTGTTTACTAGAGCCGATCCCCCGCGTTACAAACAGCTGATAATACGGCTTACTACTCGTACCAGATACTAGATACTTTTTTGAATGTACCCGCTTATCGTGGTCACAAGGAAATTATAATTAAATACTTTTAAACAGAATGGTTTGATGACTCATAGAGCTGTAATTCTGGTGGATGGGTCTCCCGATTAGATATTGGGACGCGTAATGGGCTTAGGTAGAGTGCTCCATATGATTCATTATGTGAGTCATTTGAGTATCTGATTGTGATACCGATTATGACACGTGCCACCCGTCGATCACAGACACGATATTGGGGGTAATTGCTGGTTTAAGGGTCTTAGGTGTCCCTAACAACGTCATTTCAAGGAAATCAAGAAAATCGTAAATGTTAAATTATTGTAACTCGAAACCGAAGAAAACTCGAACCAAGGTCCCTGATAGTGTCTCTGGTAATGATAAAAAAAATTCCATTATCGGCTCACCGAATGGGGCAAAGATAATAAACATGAATTCTTTTCAAATTAATAGAAGCAATTCAAGGAATTCAAGCAAGGAAAGCAAATCGACTTAGGCCATTATGTGCCATAATATAAGATAGCCCAAATAGATATTGAAATGGACATCAAACGCGATAATAATGAAGCAGAGCTTCTTGTTTATGGGAAAGGCGTAAACGATTTAATTGTCGGTTGAGTTCCATTAAATGACATGTCAGGTCCTTGTCTTATTTGAATTCCCTTGTTCGTTGCGTGTTTCCATTGTCGTGAGGTTCAAGTCAGTTCTCCTCCCCCCATCCCCTATCTTCCATAAAAACATAAACTTGAAAAAAAATATTCACAAAGAGACCGACTTTGAGCTCGCCTTTGGGATGAATCACGGGATAGAAAGCGAAAACTTCCTGCTTAGTCTATTAAGCGATTAGCGTGCTCTACATTTCATTGATGCTCTTCCGGGAAAATATATTTTTTTGTATATTCTAAAGTAATTAGTATATCCGGAATCAGGATATTAGTTAGTCTTCCAGAACGTTTATATTTTTAAAATACATAAAATACTTAAGGGAGTTTTCTGATCTAGCAAAAAGTAAAAATCCGATTCAAGTATAACTATTACAGTATGATATAAAAAATGTTTAGAGTTTCCCAAATTTCAATCATTTCCGAGATATACATGGATGGGCTAGAAGCCGAAACTTGAAAGCGTTTTTCACGAGACACTTGCTTTTTCAAAACTTGGAACTATGGAACTATGATTTTAGCAAAACTATAATAACTATTTAAAAAAAATAGTAATAAAGCTTAACAGTTTCCGAAGGTATAAATTTAATTTACGTTTCTACATCTTCTAAATTTTTATATCATTGGAGACTATAACTAAAAACGGCACAACAACACAACACAATCTGCTCTGGCAAAAATTATTGTACTTCCTGAATTTCATTTCTAAGATACAATAAAAAAAACAACAATTTATATCCTTTCAGAGGATATTTTGTGCTTTGTTTACAAATTTGCAACGCAGTGGAAGGGACATCCGCAACCCTATAAATTATATATATTCTTGATCACAATCACCTCCTGAGTCAATAGAAACGTGTCTGTTTATCCGACTTTTTGTCTGTTGTTACGAGATCTAGTCTCTCAGTTTTAAAGCTATCGACTTTAAAATTGTAAAATACTCTTCTTTCCCTTGCAAGCAAATATCAATATAACTAAACGATCGAAAAAGCTATAACTTCCATGTTTTTGCTGTTAGAGAAATCAGCCGACTGTATCCTATAGGTGTCATATAACTGAACGATCGGAAATGCCACAACTTTGATTTTTATGGATGTCGAAACCTGTTAATTATTCAAAACTTACAAAAAAAACTATACGGAATTGACGAAATTATGAAGTTCTTTTAAAAATGGGACAGCTACATATATATAATATTTTCCAAAAACCTGCAAGGAAATACAACATTTGGCTCCTCCCGAAGTTTTCTTTCCTCTCTTGTTTCTGTATCTATTTTTTTCTTTAATAAATATAAACCCATTAATAAAAAAAAACTATATCAATATTGATCGTCCAAATCATTTAATGATTGTCCATTCGGACAGATTTTAAATACAAAATAAGAATGATATAAAAAAAAAATATTGATCGAGTTTGTTTGGCAAAACTTCAAAAATACCTACTCTTGCCCAGAATAAACCTTTATAAAGTAAACCAAAAACTGGAAGCCCTGTAATTGACCTTCAAATAGTTATTGAACTTGAAGTGTTAGGAAACATATTTGTTCGCCTCAAGCGCAGGTGTCGGTTGCACTTTTCAATTCAACACTCACTCGACACTACGTGTTTACTCATAATCCCCCGCTGTGGGAAATTGCAGTGCCATTGATAAGGCGGCCAACTCCAGCGCAGCAGTAATGGGAGTCCAATAAAAAATGGCTCAGTGTACACCTGTTCGTTTTGGGTTGGCTTTACTCTAACATCTGGCCAGGGACCTGGCAAGGCTGCCTTGACGCCTTTTTAATGACATTTTAGTCATAGACCTCGCCGCGATAAGATTTAACAAGGGAGTGATTGATAAGTGATGGAACAGACCCCTGAAATCTAAATTGGCCAGTAGCCGCGGCTAATCGGCAGATTAAATGGGCATTTTGTATTTTGTATTTGGCATGCGCGACTACAATGTTTGATAGATTCTTAAAAATAACCTTAAGACTTTCTTTAGGACATTATCAGAAAAAGGGGAATTAACTCTACCTATCGCTGGGAATTCAAACTGTCTAATCTTTCTAGTCATAGGAATGTAGGACGCTACATAATTTATAAATATTGCCAACTATGTACCTTGTATAGTCTTTACTTTTCTCCTGAAAGCTTTTATCAAAAACGCATGCTTACAATCTCTTTCTTATCAATAAACTAAACTAATCTCCCAATTTGAGTGGAGTCAGTCTTTGGAATGATTTAGGAATCTATCACTAAGACTTTCGAGTAGTCCAGAGTTAAATCGAATTTCTTGAGAAAAAAACCCGCTGGCGATTAATTGAATAACGAAGCTAGTTGCTAATCTGGTGGTAATCTAGAAAAACTACTCATATGTTCATGTTTCAAATACTTTAAACCAAGATTTCTTTTTTAATATTTATAGAAACCAAAGATGTCCTCAAAGGCCTCACAGGCTACTTCAAGTCTGGAGAGCTGAGTGCCATCGTTGGACCCTCGGGGGCTGGAAAGAGCACCCTGCTCAATATTCTCTCTGGATATACGTAATGTAACCCCGAAGGTTAATCCACTTTCCTCCTAAACTCACCCTTGAATGATTTGTTTTTTAGAACCTATGGCTACTCCGGAGACTTTCACATCAACGGCAACCGGCGGGACTTGAAGGCCTTCAAGCCGAACGTGGCCTTCATCCGCCAGGATACGAGCCTGCAGGCCCTACTTACCGTGAAGGAGGCGATGCACTTTGCGGCGAACCTGAAGATCGGCACTCACATGACGCTGTCCGAGAAGAGGGAGCGGGTGACCAGCATCCTGGAGGCCATCGGGATGTCCGAAAACCTCCACACGAAAACGGGTCAGCTTAGCGGGGGACAAAAGAAGCGCTTGGCCATTGCCCTGGAACTGGTCAACAATCCTCCAGTGCTAATCCTGGACGAACCAACAACGTACGTTTAATCAAAAGTTGAACTTTAGAATTTACAATTTTATCGATCTCCTTAATCGGGATACAGGGGCTTGGATAGTTCAACTTCCAATCAGTTGATAAATCTTCTCAAGAAACTAGCTGAGGAGGGACGCACAGTTATTTGTACAATTCACCAGCCTAGTGCCTCGACCTTTGCCATCTTTGACCACCTGTATGCCATAGCAGAAGGTCAGTGCGTGTACGCGGGAGGATCCCAAAACCTGTTGCCATTCCTGGCCGCCCTCAACATGCACTGCCCCGAGTCTTACAATCCAGCGGATTACTGTGAGTTCCCCATCGAGATTTTAGGGAATTCTTCATTGAGTTTTTTTGTCAGTAATGGAAATAGCTACCCATGACTACGACACGCCAGACGAGAATCAATTGGAGAAGCTTGTGGCTTTGATGGACAACGGCCGCAACGAGGATTACAGACAGAATAAGACTGCCCGAGTAGCTCAACTGGCAGCAATGAAGAAAATCGGTAAGCTCTGTTAATAAATTTTATTATTAAAACAAAATTATAGTTGAGATTAATCCTTCCCTTACTCTACAGATCAACTCATGGCTGCTGGGATCATCACACCCGTCACTGCACCGATAATGACCACCTCCGTTCCTGCGCAATTCCTACAGTCTGGGGGCTTTAAGCCCATGACGCCCATCAACGAGCTGTCCTCGAGGCTGTGGGACAGCCAGGCGGGGGGCATTGGAAGTGGCGATGTGGGTGGAAAGTCCTGCTGCAAGCCCAATAAAAAAAAGAAACCCCGACCAGCTCTGGACTTGGATCCTTCGAATCTGTGCAAACGGGAGAACATATACGCCACGCCCTTCTACCGCCAGTTGAGCATCCTTCTGCTAAGGACCTTCCTGCTGATTTGGCGGGACAGTTCCCTGACCACAATGCGCTTTGTCATCCACCTCATCACCGGCATACTGATTGGAATCCTCTACTATGGAATCGGAAACGATGGCGCCCAGACAATGAACATTTTCCGCTACATCTTCTACACGATCATGTTTATTATGTACAGCGCCTTTTCGGGTATCCTCGTCAAGTGTAAGACAAGTTTACTTTATGAGTTTCGACTATGAGTTCATTGTTAATGTTTTTTAGTTCCATTGGAATTTCCGATTGTGTCGCGGGAGCACTTCAATCGCTGGTACTCCCTGCGAGCCTACTACGTGGCCATCACTTTGGCCGACCTGCCCATCCAGATCATCTGCAGTGCCCTGTATATAGTGCCCACATATCTGTTGACCCAGCAGCCCCTGGAACTCTGGCGCTTTGGCATGTTCTTCCTCATTGTGTTCATCACTGCCTTGTTGTCGCAGAGCATCGGCCTGGCGGTGGGATCAGCTCTTAGCTTAGAATTGGGCTCCATCTTTGGGCCCTTCTTCATCTGTCCATTCCTGCAGTTCAGCGGATTTTTCCTGATGGAAAAGGATGCTCCGGTCTACATGCGCTGGTTGTTCGACACTTCGTTTCTTAAATACAGCCTGGAGGGATCCATGATGGCGATTTTTGGCTACGATCGCGAGCGCCTGGATTGCCGCGACATGTACTGCCATCTCACCAGGCCGAAATTCATTCTCAAATATCTGGACATGGAAGATGCAAGCTACGTCATGGCCATCGTTTTTCTGTCCTGCATATTTATCTTCCTGCGGATTTTGGCCTTCTACATCATGTCCTTCCGCCTCCGACTGTTCAGATGAGACGTGACGAAGAATCCTGCCAGCAACATTCCGCTGACTGTTTGCAATTTGTTTTTATATTGATGGTTTCTTGTTTAAGCATTTATCGGAGAGGAAATTGTGTGCCAAAGATTATAGGAAGCCCCTAGAGCGTAAGCAAAACGTGATATATAACTGAAACAAAGGATAATAGAACCCCTTCTAGACACCCAAAAATACACACCCATACACCCACATACAACCACACATAGCGGTTATATAGATCAATAACTGTAAATGGAACATTTTTCAGTAGCCTAGCACATAAACAAATGTATTCTTTTATTGTATTAACGAATGATTGACGAATTATTGAATAGTTTGTAACAGCGGTCTGATCTTCAGATTTTGGATGCGATATGACCTTAAAAAGATTATTAAACTATTTTTCCATGAAGCTGAAGAGTGTAATTATTTGGTAATCCCCGTAATTAAAATGTTAGAGGGGAACAAACAATCCGAAAAGTTGCCAGTTAAACTTTTCTTTTTAAATACAATTTGAAAGTAATGGCATTATGCTTACTTTAAACATTGTTAAAAATAGGAGAAATATTAAAAAGGTTCCTATGCTACCCCATATGCCAAAAAAATATAGAAATAAAAAAAGATATATTTTAATGTTCCGCACTGTTTGTGGAGACCTAAAAAGTATGCTGCAAACCGAACATGATTATTTCATACTCGAGTGCAACTCGAACATGTTGCACGCTTCATATACAGCTGGATTACAATTAATACCAGTTGACCGGCAATTGAAATCAATAGCGTTTTGAATATTAACAGAAAGTGTTCGGATGCGTCTAGCTTTCCGTCGCGACTCTCGCGATCGCCATCAATCTCTTGATAGAATTTTAATGAACAATATGAGATATAAAATCGATTAGTGAGTGTTGAAAGCAATAATAATTATAATTTGAAAATGCAAAAAAGGAATCGTTGAAGTACGAGTACTTGGCACTTATCAAAATCGTTTTTAAAGCTACTTAGTAGCTACTGCAAGAGTGTTGTGTCGCGTATTAAATACTATATAATACATATATGGAAATGACTATGGAAAAACTTTTATTGACAGCTGTTAATGCAAAGTTTCCTGCGAAATGAAAACTGCTGATAAGCAGCTGCCGCTCTAAATCCAAATCTCTGGAATTTCAAGTTCGGCGACTAACACAAAAATTGTAACGCAGTTAGCTCTGCAGATACTCGAGTGTTACTCTCCATGTTTGGAGATTGTTGTGTCCGGTTTGGGGTGTCGGAGATATCAGCGGTCATTGTTTCTTGCTGCACGCCGCTGTGTATCAATTACCGAATATATTCATTCACATACATATGTACGTCGGTCAATTATAAATTTCACTCCCGAGCCAAGGATCGGGTATTACGGCTCACTTTTAGGCGATTTTTGTAAATATAAAGATATCTAAGTACAAATTCCAAGGAAAAGATACAGCAAAAGTTGAGGTTGCAAGCCGTAAAGCCTGCTTAGCGAGTTACGGCTTATTAATCTAAAGACCTTGAAACTTTTATAATTAAAAAGTCAGTTCATCCAAGTTAATTGTTATTTTCATCCCAACCTTTGTCGGTTTTTTCCCGGCTTCAGGCCAACCCGTTTTAGTTTGGTGCACCTGACCTCAGACAAGATCTAACTGAGCTACAGGTGCATTCGAGCCCATGCAAGTTGCCGTGCAACAAGTTCGTTGTCGCGTTGGAGCCCGCGACCTTGAGTCGCAAGGCGATTAGATTATCCACCCACGAACCTCCTTAATCGGGCGACGACTGCGTCTGGCGAAATTTGGCCAATTCGCGAAACCAGCAGTTATGTTCCAGTCGCCGGCTCCTGCAAACTTGTTTTTCCTCTGAGAGGAGTTTGGCAGTCAAAAGCGGAGGAGAGTGAGCTGGTTTACTGACCCATCGGTGGCTTTCTGGGGAGTTGACCGCAAAAACTAAAACCGTATAAATACAATTGCCGCACCGCAGAGGTATCGCGATCGTAAACAATGGCCGATGACGCGTTACCAGGGCCGCCAAACGGACTGCTCCACAAGCTGCAGGCCCTGGAGTTGCACTTCAGCCAGGCCACCTACAGCTTGAAGGGAGCTGCCAAGGGTTCCAGTCCCATCCTGAACGAGGCGTGCGGCGTCTTCAAGTCGGGTCGCCTGACCGCCATTCTGGGTCCTTCGGGTGCAGGAAAGTCCACCCTGCTCAATGCATTGGCCGGCTTCAAGTAAGTATAAAATGTATAGGGTATGTCATATAAAGTATTTTGATACATTTACATTTTTGAGCACTTTATTTTAATTTATTCATAAATATCGAAGGATTATTACATTATTATACACGGTGAACGGCCAATGTGTGTAACACCGAGGTGAAAGCCATTCCGACTCCATAAAGTATGAATATATATATTTTTGATCGGCATCCACAATCGAATCGATCTAGCCATGTCCCTGAACGCTTGGATCTTAGATTCTATAAGAAATTGAGACATATTGTAATATTTGGCATGTAGACCCCCTGTAATCCCCACGGAGATCAAGTTTGTTTCAAAAGTTTGACAGGGCCCCTCCCGTCTCAAATAATTGAATTTTTCTCTGGCACCCATTCAGAAAAACTTTTCAAAACCTTTTTGATATCTAGAATTGGTTGTTATTCCTGCAAAACAAAATTCAGTTAAATCGGATAATTTTTACAGAAATGTGGGACATTTTTGATCGGAAATACCCAGAAGTATGCAACGGATTTTTTGCTGCGGGAAGTTGGTGAAAGGATCATTGGGATAAGCACCCGTAAAGACAAAAGAGGTGTACGGGGTATCGTATAGTCGAGAAACTCGACTAAAACCTTCTGTTGTTGTTAATAATAAATTCAGGGATTTTGGTTGAACATGCTTACTTCTTTATGTTTTTCAGAAGATCCATAACATTTTAGTTAACATTTCATACGATTATTATACATTTGTATTCATGAAAATTTATGCAACACTAAAAAGGAAGCATTTCCTAAGGATAAGCTAACTTTATACGATATTTTCCATAAAAATGCAAGGATATATAATCTTTACTTTTGAGCAAGAGAGAAAAAAGGAGCAGGTAAACAAAAATTAGTGAAATATTAAGCACAAATAGGAAGGAATATGTTTACTCGCTTAGTTTAGTGATGAGTTCATTTTACTTACTTATAAAAAAAATATTATGGATGCTTATGAATTAATTTAACCATCAATTCCTTTGATCTATTAGGCTCAGAGGAGTTTCCGGACAATTCCTCCTAAATGGACGCTCCAGGGACATGATGAGTTTCCGCAAAATGTCCGCCTACATCTCCCAAGACTTCGTAATGCTCAATTTTCTGACTGTCGAAGAGACCCTACGCGTCTCGGCGGATCTGAAAATGCCAAGATCAACGCCTCTTGCCGAGAAGCAGAAAACTGTAAGTTAGATCAAAGCTTTTATGACATGAATCAATGCTGAATAATCATTTACAGATAGATGACATCGTAGAAATCCTACAACTTCAATCCTGCCGAAGGACTTTGGTGAAGAATTTGTCGGGTGGCGAACATAAGCGCCTGTCTATCGGCATTGAGTTGGTGACGAATCCGCCCATAATGTTCTTTGACGAGCCCACCAGTGGCCTGGACTGCGTGGCCAGTTACCAGGTGATCTGCCATCTGCAGCGTTTGGCCCACGACGGCAGGATTGTGGTCTGCGTGGTCCACCAGCCCGGCTCGAGGCTTTTCCAGTTGTTCGACGATGTCCTGGTCCTGGCTCACGGAGAGGTTTTATACGCCGGAGAGCAGCGCGAGATGTTGAGCAGCTTTGCGGAGTTCGGCTTTGTTTGCCCGCAGTACTACAATCCGGCGGATTTCGGTAAGACAGCAAAGCACCAAAAATATCTGAAGGTAGTTAAATATATTTTATTTTTATAGCCCTGGAAGTCTGCAGCCATTCGATCAACATCGAGAAATGCGATTCCCTCATAACACAGAACAAATTGAGGCACTGCAACCCTAGCAACGTTGTCAGACTTCAAGTGGACGAGGAGAGTAAGTTTGGATGAGGGAGTGCTTCTTAGAAAGATTAATCTCACCGGGAATATTTCTTAAATCTACTGCACTTTTGCACTCTGTCTTTATTCATACTTTTACTGCACTTCTATTTGTCTTGCTCTATCTTTCGCATTTTCCTCTGCCCGCACTACTTTCTTTACAGCAGCTCTCATCAAGGTCAACCGCGAGGCTCCCACCCTGGATTTGAGCCACCTGCGCGGCAAGGAGCAGGTGGGCTTCTGGTACCAGCTCCGCGTGCTCTTCTGCCGCCACATGCGCTCAATGTCCCGGGATTTGGTAAGAAGAAACAAAGTCCAAAGGTGTGTCGGATGCATCTAATGTGCGTGCTCCCCTCTCCAGATGACCGTCCAGCTGCGACTGATAATGCACATTGTGATAGCCCTGCTCCTGGGCGTGGTCTATTGGCAAATTGGAGCCGATGCCGGAAAGATCGTGTCCAATGTGTCCTGCATATTTTTCATAATCCTGTTCATCTTCGCCGGCAACGCAATGCCCTCCATCCTGCTTTGCATCCAGGACTCGGCGGTCTTTATCAGGGAGTACTACAACGGCTGGTACTCCCTGCGAGCATACTACATATCTAAGGTCCTGGCCGATCTGCCCTTACAACTGACCTGTCCTACGTTGTTCATCAGCATCGGGTACTTCATGAGTGGCCAGCCGGCCGAGTGGCAAAGATTCGCCATGTGCTGGGGCGTCTGCGTGATGACGGCCTTTATTGCCCACTTTATTGGAGTGATCGCGGGATCCCTCTTTCCCATGCCGCTGGCCATATTCCTGGTGCCAAGTGCCACAATTCCGTTCCTGCTCTTCTCCGGCTTCTTCATTCGGCTGAACGAGCTCTCCTGGTTCCTGCGACCCATCTGCAATGTGTCCTTTTTCCGCTACATTTTCGAGGGCCTACTAAGAGCCATCTACGGATACGACCGCGGAGAACTCGAGTGCCATGCCGCGATGGGTTTCTGCTACTACAGGTCGGCGGATCAGTTCCTCAAGGACTTCCAGATGCAGGGCGACGAGTTCGGATGGGATCTCGCGGTCCTGGGAATGTTCATGGTCTTCCTTCTGATTTCCTTCTTCGTCACCCTCAAGGCGGTGATTCGACGAGCTCTCCGATGATGGAATAGACAAATTTTTTTATGTTTGGTTTAAATTTATTAGCTTAATAAATTTTGTCTCTAAATATTTAATGTACGGGTTTTAAGAGTGAAGTAAATGATTTATTATACATATTTTAATTCTAATAATGCACATATATATTGGGGCCAATGAATTTCTTTTAAAATCTCTAATGTTATCATTAATTGATTGAACTTGAACTTTTATAGATTATAAATTTGCATCTTGAGAAATGGCAAAGTAATGAATGGCAAACCAGGAATACACTAAATATTATTTTAAATCACACCATTATTAATTTATAAAATTAAATTTTTAATACATTTTTTCAAGACAATGGACAAAGGGTAAATAGAATGGATTAAATATTTATCCCCTTATTATTTATAATATTTATTAATAGGTATTCAAATAGCTATTAAACTCGTATTGGGGTTTCCCAATTCCTGGAACTCACTTCTGGCTGGTAAGCCCTATCAGATTCATTTCAAAAGCGAGTCCCAAGTATAAAAGCTGCCTTTCGCATGCAAAATAACTTAGTTTCATTCTTTCCTCTAAGATGTTCAAGCTCATAGTGGCTTCAACCTGTGCATTGCTAGTCCTCACTCTTGCAGGATGTTCGGCGGAAGAGGAAATCTCCGCTCCCAAAGAAAACATCATTGGACGCTTGGAGGCTATTATTAAGAAGGTGGGAGATATGCGGCATAATCTCCAGGACAGTATATGGGACCCAAAGTGGGAGATCCCCGAGAAATTCACCAAGATCGGGCAGAGATTCTACTATATTGAGGAAACCAAAAAGCAGTCGTGGTACACAGCTCTGTCAATCTGCCGTCGAATGGGGGGCCACCTTGCGACCTTTCAATCCGAGGAGGAGCTCAACGCCGTGGATCCACTTCTCCACATCCGCAACAAAGGCTACTGGATTGACAGCAATGACTTGGATAGTGAGGGAAATTTCATGTCCTGGACCACAGGCAATCCCTCTCCATATCTGAAGTGGAAAGAGGGCGAACCCAACAACTTGGGCAACAAGGAGCACTGCGTCGACCTCTGGGATGGTCTGATGAACGACGACGACTGCACCGATAAGCGCTATTTCATTTGCCAGACGAGAGATGGAATTTAGCTTTAACTTTTAGAATATATATTTTTCAACACAGTTTTCTACTTATTAACCATATCAAATAACTTTTATAAAATTTAAACAGTCTTGGCAAAGTTTTAAATATATTTCATTTAATAATAAAAACTCATTCAATTATAAAGATGTAAAAAAACATAAAATTTATAAACTCATTGACCTAAAAAAAGATGATGGTACATTTTTAAGCCTTAAATCGTCTTCGGATTAAATTAATATTTAATAATTTGACCAAATTATTTATCGAGCATGTGGGTTAGGTAGGCTTTTGGAAAAATGGGGGACAGGTCTATCTATCGAAACTGAAAACACAATGAAGGAATACTTTCAAGCAATAAAGCTATTAAAAAATATTATGAAATAATTTGTGTGAAAAATAAATATTACATTTCGCATACCACTGATGGAAAATTTTGATTCATATGCCTCAATATTTAAGTATTATCGAGCATCTTTATTGGCACTTTACGGGCACTCGTTGGAAATTGCTGCATTTGCTCGTACTAATTTTAAAATTTTCAGCAGAGAAAAGAATTCCAACAGTGGGCCTTGTAGTCTTTGGAGAACGACAATTAAATGGGGAATCGGTGAGTACAATTCCTGAAATTCAAAAAAACCGTTGAGTATAATAAAAGCCAGGCTTCATATGGCTGTAAATGGTTGTTCGTCAAACTAAGTTGGTAGTTGGTGTCTTAGCTACGGAGTGAAAAGGGCTCCATCTATGTGTCATATTCGGAACTTGGTTATTTTTTGAATATTTTTAACATATAGAAAAATAAATGGAACCGCTCAGAAAAGTGACACTGAAAACCTCTTTGAAACATGGAAGTTAAAGCATTTTGGACCCCGACATATTGCATGCAAAGCAAAGAAGTGTGTTTTTAAAGATTAAAGTCAATAGCTTTAAAACTGAGAGAATTTAACGTAAAAACAGACAGATAGACGGACATGACGGATAGACATGACGGTTATATCAACCCAGGTAGTGATTGTGAATAAGAATATATCTATATACATATGAAGTACATAGAGTCAGAGATGTCTTCTTCATTGCGGGGCACACTTGTGACCAAAATTATAATAGCCTCTGCAGTAACAATAAAAGAAATTTATTAAAATAAAATAAAATAAAAACATAGAAGTAGTTGTTAAAATATTATATAAGATGGATATAAAAAAATGAAGTTACTAGGCGCCATGACACCGAATTCTGGGGTTTTAACCTTTTTTAAGTGGTCCGATCTGGATACGGATTTTCTGGCAGCGACATAGTTAAGGTCTTGAAAACGCCATTACTTGCAGCCAACAAATATGGGCCAAAGACAAGTTGGAATTTTGGCTGACTTACTGTCGCTGTATCTCGGGTCTCCGTGGCCTTTCTGCATCTTCGACACTTTTGGGCTTTGCTCAGAAATGCATTTGCCAGGCTTTTTGTGGCATCTAGGACTTGCCACGGAGGAAGGTAGGAGGACGAGGGCTGAAATTCCATTATTTTACCCGCAGTCATGTTGCAAATAGATAGAAAATTCGCTTACGAGCATTTCCCTCTGAGCATTGACCTGGGATTTACATTGCGAGTGTGGGAGGAATCAATTAGCGTTCTTTGGATTGCTAAAAGGACTGCAATTTAATTATATTTAATGAGTGGCCACCTGCACCAGCGTGCACTTTAGCCAGAGTGCACAGAATTCCGTGCACAGAAATACCAGAATACCAGGCGGAAATATTAAATCGATTCAAGTTACAATTCCAGGTAATTTCTGATAAACCAAAAGTTGCCGAAAATTCCGAATATGGATGGACAGCATCAGGAAACATGTAGCTGCCACTCAAAAAGTTTTTCTTTAGGCAAAAGCATATGGAAAGTTCTTGATTCTCGTAAATCCCCAATGACCCAAATAGAGACAGAACAGTTTGCAGCCAAAACTTTTGAGAGTGTGGAAGGAAAAAAGCAGATACGCATTCAAACAGATTGTAGCCAAAATTGCATTAAGTGCCCTTGACCTGCTGACTTCAGTTTTGATTGAATGTTGTTCGATTGCCATCGATTGCCTACAAAATAGTAAGTAATTTATACGCGGTACTCGTAGAGGGGTCTGTTGTTGCAGTGGCAAACCGTTATTAAGAAAAATTACTACCAAAAATTCCTTTTTTTCGGCGTTTTAAAGATTTACCTAAATGGGATATGATTGTATATGAAAGTATCCGGTATCATTTAAGACTATGAAGTACCTGGAGTACCGCAAATATGCATCTACTGCATCTAAACCGGAATGAGGGGGGGGTGCCGTGTATTATATTGTGAGGGGGTTTTGAGTAACTTCCCTTGGGGTCCACCATAATAAATAAAAATATTGATATTCCCTTTACAACGATTTACACCTGGAAATCTTTGAAAAAAAAGAAATGCTTAACCACAGACAAACAAATTGCTTTATGTTACTTTATAAATGATATCACAAACTTGCCATGTTTTCGTATAAATCAAATCAGACGTACATATCTGCGAACAGTGCTCGAAACTTTGCCGGGCAACACTTTTGCTTTTATGTTATTTATTTTGTGGCTGCCTCAAGACGTTGCACGCCACGCCCCTTGCCACTGCTATCGCTGGCGCCCTCGGCGCTGCAACCTTGGCAATTTATGTGCTACACTTGTTACACATACGACATGTTGGACGTGTGCAGCGGCCAAGACAAATCGATGGCTGTTGCCGTTGCAGCAGCCACTTCTTTTGCGGCACAAACAATGGCAAGGGTGTAATTTATTGAACACTTTGTTGCACTCGCCACCGTTCTTAAGCTTCGACCCGGGGAGCGATTGAAATTAAATATTTTCTTGCACACCTTCCAGTTAGTGTTTGGAAGCAACTCGTTTTGGGAAAATTCTCTGGCAATCAGATTCTTGGCTGCCAGTAAAATATTTGCTCATCTTTTTCACATATAAATGCAAACCAAGCAAGAGCAAATATGGAATTGCCTTAACGAGTCTTTGTTTGGCTTGTTAATAAAAAATGTAAATAAAAATAGGAAAACAAAAATAAAAATGATTCAATAAGTGCTCTCAAGACACACTACTTCATAAGTTTTCCTTTTTATAGATGTTAATTTACGCCAAATTTATCCAAATATTTATGTTTAACCCATTTATCTCTATTTGAACTTTTTGAGGCTTTATTTGGTGTACAAACACCAAGTCCTGGCATGGAATTATTAATGGACCTGCGAATTCGACGCACTTTATAATTTAGTTCGCGCCATTAATGAAATTATAATTGTTGCAGAAACGCAAATAAAATGTCGTAAATTATATTGACAAAGTGTTCGCTCGTAATTACCAAAACATTTATTTATTTTATGGCTCTACCAGAAAATGTGATTGCTATTGCAGAAATGCTATTGGTCCGAGATGAGTTCGGAAATTAAATTATGTTTTAAAATAAATATGGAAGTGAATTCAGGGGAATATAGCTAAGAGCTTTATAGTTTCTTTTTTATTTTTAATGAGCTTAACGTAGCTCCAAAACGACTCAGCCGATTGTTTTGTAAAATATTCCATAAACAATTTAGGGTAAAGATTTTAAATTAGTTAATTTTTTTCGACAATTCAACCGGGTTTTAAGACAAAAAGCATGAATTTTGGTTGAAATTCTCCCAAGCAGTAGAAATGTTAAATGCTAAAAACCTTCCCAGTGTTACCTCGTTACATCGATTGATTTACCGATAAGATTTCCATTTTTTGTATATCAAGTTTTCTAAAATACTTCTAAAATAAGTTAAAATTTTAAAAAATTTTATAAAATATTTTTTTAAATGCCTATACTCTAATTTACGTTACAAAAATTTCAACTATTTTAAAAATAATTCCAAATAAATGCTAATTTTCTCAACAAATTTACTATTTTCACCATTTGTTATTAGACTTCATATGACTAAATGTTTATATACCTAGTTCGTAATCATCCAATGATATCCTTCAAATGCCTATACTCTAATTACTAATTTAAAAATGATTTAAAAAGTCTTTACTTAACAAATCAACACTCTTTTCCCTTCTCGTGAGGCTCCAGATGACTAATTTTATAATATGCATGTACCTATTGAAGTTCGCAATCATCCAATATTTGTTTACCAGTATGAAGTATGGAGTAGGACCCCCCAGAAAGTGCTGCGCAGTATGGAAGTGAGCTCTTCCGGTGCCCCGACACAACCGCACTCCCACAAACAACACATTTCCGGATACGAATTTCCGGCACACTTTTTAGTCGGTCGGCGTGTGGGTTCCTTGTTTGTCCAGTGGCAGGTCCGTGACCCGAAAATGCATCCTGCTGATTGCCAGAAGCAGATTTCCAATCCCATTCATAATTACCGCGTCGATGCGCAACAGTTCTTTGACATTTGACAGAGCTTTTTGGCAAAATCCCTGTTATTGAAAACTGGACGTTAAAAATGTTTGTCCGGCTTCCCTAATTTCATTTCGGCATTGTGCTAGTTTATTTTTAGGTCTTTACCGGCTTCCAACAAAACACTCTGCCCGCAGAGTGTCCCAAGTAAATATGGAAATCCTCAATCAAAACACAGGACTATTCCAGCCGCCCCCACTTGTTTACTCTGGAGCGTTGCGGTTGCCAAAAAAAATTCTATTTTGGTTAGACTTGCGGTTTCTAGGTGGTCTGGCACATAAATATGCATGAAGGCGGCGTAGGAGGATGCGACTTATTTGCATAATGGATATTTAATTGATTTAGGTCTGACACGATTCATTTATAGAGCTAGAGAAACACAGTGTTTTAAAAAATAAAGAGCTTTATGAGTTGCAGCCCAAAGAGTTGGAGGTCCCTTGGGAATAGTTTATTATACACTGTGCCCTTTCGTTATGTCTAATTTGGCCCAACTACATCTCAGTGCTGTGTACTTAGTTTCGATTACTTTCTCTAAAAAGGGCAAAACGGCCATAAACCTCTTTATGCTCCTTTTATGCCGGCACAAGCTGCGAAATATCACACAGCCTGGACTGGACTGGACTGGAGGCCCACTGGAGCCCCAGTGGAGGCTGCTCTATGGCATTTTTGGCATTCACTTTTATTATGCTGGAAAGACTGGTTCAAGGTCTTCAAGGGATTTGGCTGGCAGGGGGTGCGTATAAAAGAGTTTTGTCTAAATGGCTGCAGTCAAAAGGAAAATGCTCTGCGGAACTTTTGGCCAAAACTAAAGATGCATAAGAGAGTGGTAATCCTCTAAATGGCAAACTTTTCCCAGCGGCTCTGCAAGTGTCTCCCCGTCTCTTAGTCTTTTATAAATGGTCGAGTGTTTATATTTTTCATTTCCTTGTTTCAATGTAATTTTCCTGACCAACGCCCTGGCAATTTTCCATTTCAGGGAGCAGATGCTTCCAGTGCATTTTCCACCGCAGAACCCATCATTTAAATTAGAAAATTTCAACTGCTCCGACATCAATCAACGGTCGGCCATCTGAAGTGTTAGTTCTAGCATTGGCCAAGGAAACTTTTATAATTAGCTGTAGCTGCAAGAAAATCTAATTAAAGCCGTGAAGGCATTGGCCCGAAAACATCCTCTAATCAAGCATATAAATTGGGGCTTAACTCGAGCTGCGTATCACTTTCAATAAGCTCTCAAACTCTCCAGACTAGAGACTCCAGACTCCAGACTCCTGATTCCAGACTTCAAGGTCCAGACTGGACCAGAAACTTTCTAGGGGAAGTGCAGAAAACTTTGGTCCAAGTCACAATTAACTTTTCCCAGGCTAATCAAGCCTTTGAAGTGGCTTCCTAAATGCATTCAGTCATTAGAATGCGACCCTCAGATGCCTCATGCATATTGAAATAAGTGGTTGGGCCGGGCTGGAAATGTGTCCTGACATCCGAGTATGTGATTACGAATTCAGTTCGATGCACTCGATCCTCGTGATGTGTCCTTTCAGGAGACCGGAAACAGGAAGCTCCTTCTCCGACCCATGACAATTAATTCAGTATTTTTGCGATGCAATCCAGGAAATTGCTCCACATTATTCCTATTGGTTTTGTTTGCACTTAAGTCTAGTTTTATTGCACGTTGCAATATAGATAATTAATTTCCTCTCAGCCAAAATCAAATCAAAATATATCGAATAAGCCTCGAAAAATGCCAACTAGAACAGAGAAGAGCCTGTAAATATTTCCTATTTTAATTTGGAATTACCGAAACGCGAATGGCAACCGCTTTCAGCCTGTGGCGCTGGAAATTTGCATTACACCCAATTTAGTGTTCTGGCTGTTTTTGGTCGGAAAAAACCAAAAAAACTCTCACAACAAATATGAAATCAGTATTCCGGCCAAACAAGCACTTGCTGTGTTGTTGCTAAATTATTATGGCGGGAAACCATAATAATATGTCGAAAATTTTTGACTTTATGTGACGATTATACTTGTGTATGCATTTGAATCCTCATGAAATAGTTATTGTCCATGGATACCCATAATTTCCTTAAAGTTTCAAACGAATATCGTTTGCCATGTGCCATCCTCTCGAAATCCCAATTTTATTTTTTGTTAGCTCTCGTTGACAAGGATTTATGGCATACTTGAAGGCGACTAGCAAACACAGAGGAGCATCATCAATTTTAATAAAATCTTCCTTTGTTTTTCGCCTGCATGTGTGTTTTTTTCAAAAAAAAAGGAATTGTTGAAATTTGTCCTAAGGGGAGAGAGTTTTTGCAGATATTTAAAATGTTGCATTTTTGCTTTATTCCGTTGAAGGGTAATCGTTTTAGCCGATTTTCTAAAATGTCTTTAATTTCGACAACAATGGTTGCCCATAATAACTCAACAGCCATTGTGTTTGATGGCCAATGGCCATTAAATACATCGAATTGGAGGGAAATCGAAACAAAGGCTCTGACAGCTCCGAAACAATTGCACAACTAATCAATGATGGCCATCAGTGGTCACTGGCCAGTGGGCATCGAGGCGGGAGTGCAACGTGCAGAGTGGAAAAGAGTAAAGAAAAAACATTGGGAAAACAATTAAACTAATTGACGGCAATTTATACGCAACAAAGACACAGGCACTGGGCCAAGATACACATGTATGTGCAAAAGGACGAAAGGAACGAAAGGAGCGAAAGAAACTGGAAAACTTACACAAAAAACTAAAAGTTTTATAGGAGAAAATTGGAGCTAAAAAGTTTTCCGCACAGCATCCAAAAGTAAACCGCTGAAAACGACGCCGCAAAGAGGAGACTCTGTCGGGAGAATCCATTAACTTGGCCACTAATGAAACCGCATTGAAAGAGTACCCGACACCGCCACCACCGGCATCCACCGGCTTCCACCCACTAATTGACACTGTCGGGTATGAAATGCGAATTAGTCCGCCGTTCCGAACGCTCTCTGATTGCATCGCTCATACGACCCGTGTGCCATCCTCCACCCGATAGTCCAGAAAATAAATGCTCAAATTGTCACCGTCTATCGGAAAGTCGGAGTGGGCTTAAAAAGTTGCTCCTATTTGAAAATACAGAAATTTAATGAAACGGGTTTAAGTCTTTCGATTAAATTCATTCATAGTTAAAGAAACATTACAGGAGGATTTATCAAATGGCTTTCATTTCAAGTTATGTTTCTGAGATAAATAAGAAATGTCATATAATATAAAGTTTACGTTTCCAAGACAATGTGAAAGTTTGTAGTAATATTGTTTCATCAAACTCTTTATAATTTTACATTTTCGCTTGGACAGAAGCTAGTGGAAATCTGTTTATTTCTTTCCCTGTGTAATAAGTTGTATGATATTCATCTTATTTATTTAATTTTTTCATATCGTATTTCAATCCTTATCCCTACACGATCCCCAGAGCTCATTTCGTTTCGCTTGCCAGCATTTTCTTACCCATTTAATAAGTATTTTCCATTTAAGTTGACCAGAACAAGTGGAATCTTCTTTGCTTACATGGCATCTCCTAGCAATTCAAGCATTAATTCCGACTATCAGCTCAAGTCCTTGGAATTCAACTGATGCCCATAACAGGACATTACACTGGCAAAGCTGTTGGCCCTCCGCATTGCGGTATCCGGAGCTGTTTGTGCAATTGCATTAGGGAATTCCACACACCCTCCGACTCCTTCCACATACCATATATTGTAGGATACAAAGTAAGGGGACATAAAATATTTATTAGGATTTTTGTTTGTCGCATGGCGGGTAAGAAGTTTAATAAATTTTAAAGCCAGCTCTGGCCTGCTGTGCAGATTATTATGCGCTCTTAAAAATATAGCGCCAGAAACGAGGCGTTACCAAAGCAAACATTGGGGATAAGATGCTATCTTTGAGCCAACATGAAAGCCAAGTGCTTTATCCGCTTATCCTGTCGGAAAATCTCTTGGCAGCCAAGGCGATTGATCCACTTAGACCCGCAACCTCCATCTCGTTCACCGGCCACCCTGGCGTATGTGGACTTTCAGCTCTCCCGCTGTTTGCTTTATGGCTCCAAACCCCTAACCCACTGACTGTCGCACACGTCCATACATTTATTAGCATATTTCCAGCTACTCCTTCGCCGCCTAATGATGCAGAAATGCAAAACAACTGCGTGACCCATCCCATCCTCTAAGATGGAAACCCTGCTTCCAATCCATTCCTTCATCTCCTGCGGGGTTCGCCAGGATTGTGGATTGTCATTGGCATTTGTGCCGTGCCATCCTGATTTTGTTATTTCGCGGTCCCACTCGGCATGACGTACGCGCTTTTTATTTCCCAAACGTGAACGGAAACCGAAAACCGCAAAATAACATTGCGAAAAACTATTCTAAAGAATGGAGAAACGTTGCCGCAAAATCCAGTCCATATATGACAAGCATTCCATCTGAGTTGTTGAATGAAATAAGTATTAATTTTTATTCTTCAATGCAAACAAAACTCTTTCGGGAGGGACCAATTTTTTCATATTTAATAAGTTTCTAGAAACAAAGAAAAATCGGATATACTCGTAATGGTTCAGATTATATACAAAATTATAGAATATCCTCTTAGCGAAGTAGAAACTAAACAAATAAATTAATAGTTGAAAAAATATAATATTTTGTATACGCATATAGATTTTAATAATGTATTATTGTATAATCATTTTATTTATTTACTTACTAGAAAATCGGCGAACTCCGTTTCGCCACCAAATGGCTTCGTTTTATGTAACATTTCGTTGGGAAAATCCCTGCTACCAGTCATCAAACGAAGGGTAGCGGAGATCGACATTAGACTTCTGGCAAATTTCATTTGACCATTCAAAGGATTGAAAGGCATCAACCCGGTTAAATCCCCATTTGCAATCCAATAGATTTTTGGCGTGACAACAATCAAGAAAAAATGTTTCATGTCCATTTTTAGCTTGAAGGCAACCTTCTTCATTTTACCAGACTTGACCTCCATTGACGCGATCGTTGGCCTGGACTTGTTAAAACAGGTCTGCGCATCATTTTCACTAATCACAAACTAAACAAACACTAACTAAGTAAACACTCTGCACAAAACACAGTATACGAATTTGTTTCGTATATCAGTTGTCAAAAGCAAACTCAGTAGATTACTACGATTGACTACGTTTTAGTGACTAAATTATTTGTATGGGAAAAAGAAAAGGGCTTGATTGAATTGGTGCTACGCCATCGAAACACAATGACACAGATAACACCCAACTTTAAGAACCTTATTTTTTACCATTTTTAGGGGTTTTCCAGCAATAATTCTAATTTTTCTCTCCGTAAAAATCATCCTTGAACTTCAACGAACATTTTAAAAAAAAATATTTGGCCAAATTGGTCCAGGCGTTGTTGAGTTATGCGCTTACCAACACATTTTGCGATTCATTTTTATATATATAGATTGAATTGGTGCTACGCCATCGAAACACAATGACACAGATAACACCCAACTTTAAGAACCTTATTTTTTACCATTTTGATAGGTAATGGTATCCACTACCAACCCGCCTAGTTACCCCATTTATTTGATATACGAAGTCCAATCCAGGACCTTAAAGATTCCAAGTCATTCACGAATAATTTGACATATCTTAAACTATTTCATAGAATCTCCCTAATGGGAGCCTCATGCCAACTTATACCTTCAGTAGTCTGCAAAAATTCAAGATTGATTTTCAAAACAGGCCAAAGTTGTTTTTGCACCTCGTGGCGGAATGCATACGCTTTGCGTCTTTGAAACTTATGTTTTCGTCCGCTGTCAAAACGCAGAGAGTCCTGCCAGGACTTCTTCGAAGCAAGAGGGCTTAACTCAAGAATGCAGCTGAGTGCCAAAAGTTTTGGCTTCAACTTTAGTCAGACAGCAAAGTGGCGAAACTTCTTTGAAAGGAAAACAGCAGGAAGCCCTTGCTCCGATGTTAAATTGTTTGGCAAGGCGATGCCGAAGTATTTTGCGAGCCAATAAATACTGCTCCAAAGGACTAGATCCAGGGCCAAGCGAATATTTAAATTTTGTTACCAAAGAAGGTGAAATTTAATTCGTACAAAAATATCCCATCAATCTTTCCGATTCCCTTTCTCATAAACTCCCAAAACTCAATCAAAAAACGCATTCGAGGTTTGGCTTCTTTGAGTGGTAGAATAAATATTATATCAATTTACTCGCCGAATGGGAAAATGTAATTATACGAAATAGGCTTATGCCTGCAAATACATATTCAGAAGGTAAATTCAATTTTCGGAATATTTCTTTGGGCAAATGTACAAAGAAAGAACATTTTAGGCCAATTTGTCAAGCAAAAGAAGCAAAAGAAGCTGAGAAAAATTTACTGACATTACAATGCCACCTTTTGTGCCAAAATCCAGATGTTAGTCTTCTCACTGGAGGTGAAAAATTGTGTGAATTAAAAAGTAGGTCTTTTTCTCTTCTTTTGTCACCTGAATTGGATTAATTCCATCTGAGAAAATAAATAAATTTAACATACTTTAGTTTTTAGTCAATAGCTGGGAAATGGAATTCGAGTGGAATTCAAACAGATTTCCGTTGAAACGTTGATTCTGAAGAGAATGGTACATTTGTGAATAGTTGGCTGATTGAATAAGTGGATGAAACCCTCGGCGAGTAGGCCGGAAGTCCTGTTAAGCCTTTCGATTTGAAATTTTCTGATAAATTTCAAGCTTTTGCTAACGAAAACTGAATTGAAATTTCTTACTTAATGGGGCTTCCCCTGCCAACAGTTTTTGTGATCACTTCGTACTCCATTTAGACAGGCCAGCAAGTAGCGCGCATTTTCCTGATACCAAAATTTTGGCACTGGGATGACACTTTCATTAGCGAGCTTGCACCAGTTTCAGCTGGAATTTGACGCTGCCAGATACCGAGGTTCTGTTTTGAAAAGTTAATCCGCACTTTACACTTTACAGAACTCGTAACTCCGCCTAATTTTCCAAGCAATGAAAGACAAATAAAATCTTAATTAGCTGACTGCCAACCTATTTAGTTCCTCACCGCCGTCATTACCATTCCAAACCTTCTGGCCTCAGTTTGATGATGAAAACCATCCAAACTTTGTCATGGAATTGATGTCGTTCGTTGGTTACCTCGGTGCCCCGTGGGCAAAAAATCCTCATGGTCTGGCTTCCAGATAAATCTCTCTCCACGTTCTCCATAGCCGAGTTGGGGCAAGCATAAGTTAAAAACTTTCCAGCAACAGTTCCATGCCAGACCATTCATTAGCATGCAAATTTGAAAATTTATCAGCTGGTGGTGTCAGTACCTGCACTGGGAGAAACCTGTTTGCTTAAAAATAAAATAGTTTGTTAAGAAAATTAATTCGAATGGTTCCAAGTTTAGAAATAAAATGTGCTCTAAGATGACAATTTTAAAAGGAAATTCCATAAAGGCATAATTATTTGTAAAACTCTTTTTGATTCCTTTGAATACCACCTTCAAAAAACCTATTAACAATATTCTTATATTCTTAAAAGATTTATTATTTTATTTTGAAAAGTCGGATTAATTTTAAAAGTATTTCGAGGGCATGTCGCGGTATTGGCCCTGGTTTTGGTCCTAGTCCTGTTCCTGGTCCTGGTTATGGTCATGTGAGCATAACTTTCTCACACTTGCGGCCCCTTTCGGGCGCGAAGACCGCAGATGGCTCGGTGGAAGCTCTACTCGGTGGATGCACTAACTGCATCAGCTCGCATGACAAACTTTGGGGCACAAATTATACAAGAAGATAGAAGTCGAGGCCAGTTGGTGGAGAGTAGAGACCCCGGCATGGTCGGTTGGAACGGCATATGCTCCGGGATGCGAGTATTTATCGACATGACCTCTATTGATTGGGGGCAGATGGTTTTTGGAAAGTTCAAAATATGATACTTTTTGGACACAGGTCTCCCGATGAGTGTCCAGTAAATACTTTCAATAAATACCTTTATTATATCATCGTGAAGAGCATTTCTAATTTAGTCAAGGTTACACATTTCCCACTTACTACCAAATGACACAACCATTACGTTAACTTTTCTATTAAATTTGTTGCTTTTTCTTATCGTACAGGAAAATATAAGTTAAATCCGATAAAACAAGAATGCGTGTGTATGTGGCCAAATATTGACACAAGTAATTGATTACAAACGTAAACAAAGCGGCGTCTGATATTTTTGAACAGATTTTAAAGAACTGATACTGATTTATAATGTTCTAGGCCATTTTAAGGCAAAGTGTTTCCTTGGTTGCGTGGCAAACGTCCAGGGTCGGAATCGTGACCCCTAAAAAGATAACCCCAGTATGGATACTTGCCTGGGTCCGCTACTGTGCCGTGGAACCCTTCGTAGTATCTTTGGGGTATTAACTAATAACAATTTTAGGTATTCCATATCGTTCATGTATTTGTTAGCATTAGAAACTTGCGGATGACTCGGAAGATAAGAATCGAACTTTAGTTTGGGTTTCAGTATTCCAAGAACGGCGCTACCATCTGCACAAAAAATGAAAAGCGGAATCTTGTATTTCGGTAAAATGGAAAATTAATTAGAACTTTGTGAAATAAATTTAAGGAACATAAAAATAAAGTGAAAAGGATAAGAGGTTTGAAGACACTTCGAAAAATCCATGGTGGAACGAAATAGTCAAGTTCAATACGAAAGAATGCCGTCGGTTACTTTCAGGTAACGTTTTTTGGGTTAAAATATTGTAATTTATTTGTATTACAGTTTAGTTTTAAAAATATTGGATATAAACAATAATGGATAATGGATAAAACACAATCTATGTTAATGTAGACATAATTTTAATAAATTATTAATAATTTTTAATCAAAGTTAACAAATAAAACGGAAACTGAACACAACTTGTCGTTAGCCTATAAAATTTTGGGTTTTCACACTTTGATCTAATCACTTGGACTTGATAATTTGTTTCTGAAGGACATATTATTTGCACTTTTATGAATCGTTTTTCGGACACCTCGAGTTTCGTAATTATTTGGCAAATAATTGACACTTTGCCACGTAACTTTCACCGCAGAAAAAAGATTTCTTTAGGTGATGAATCAGGGTTTTTCTATTATTTTCCAAAAACCGAGAGGCATATCTACTTAAGTAAATACACTGATGACGTCATTTGTCGGCGGGTATCTTTCCAATTAGCGGGCTTTTGAAATTATTTTGGAGATCATAGACTTGGGATCGTGATGTGTGTGGGCAAATATTGGCTCCTCTCGAGATCGGCAAACACTGTTGACCCAGTAAACAAGCCAAGAACACTGGGACTCAAATCTAGAGTGGAATCACAGCCGCGATAAGCCGGTATATCGCCTGGGAAATCGGATTCGTTTACAACATTTTCTACACGATAATCAACAATATTGACAAGTCGCTTGGAGATGATAGAGATGACGCCTCGAAATCGAATCTTGATACATAGTGTGTGTATATAAAGGCGCTATATATAGTGCATATAGCACACATAATGAAGTGCAAATAGGCTAATAAATTGAGGGAATAATGCGGCTGCAATAGATTTATTTACCCACACGGTTCGCAGATCAGACTCTCGTACCCGTACGGTAAAAATAGCAGGCTAATAACAACGCTAATCAGTTAGTCAAATATCGTCTGGCCGATAGCTCCGACAATTGGAGTAACTGCCTCAAAAGCAGATCAGTCTTCCACCTGACACGGGTCTGTAAGGGCCGGAGAGTTTGCGTTTAAAGTCGAATCGGGGTTTTCTTTACCGGGGGGTTCAAAACTGCGCAGTGCCCCGAACATGTCTCTAGTCAACCTCAAATCCAGTGACCTCTACGACGAGCCCATAAATCTGTGGAAAACCAAGCAGCGGGTTCACTACCACCACGATGTGGTGGCCAAAGAAAAACAGTGCGTTTCGGTCTAAGAATTCGTTTTCGTTTCAAATGCAGTGGCATACCTACAGCACAAATAAAGCTATAAAGATTTAAAAACATGTTATACAAATGGCATTTCGTTTGGCCAAATGGAGAACGGTCGAGAAAATTTAATTTTTTGGCTTCTTCGATTTCGATTTCGATTTTGATTTCTATTTGTTTTTTATTTTATCAAAAATATTCGATGTGTTCCTCAATCGATTGAATTCCTCTAGAACTCTATCTAATCAAACGAGTTCCCTAAACAATAAAAAATGTCAGTAGCTGAAAATTTGTATTTTTTTTGTGAATCGTTTATTGTTTTTTTCCATATTTTTTAAATAACAAAGCCGCAGCTCAAATTCCAGACACTGATTGCGCGGCACAAAAGAAAACGTGATCCCTTAATGTTACTTCAAACAGTAAAAATCGGGCACCTGGTTATCTGTCTGCTGATTGATGAGACAACGGTTGACTTCATTCAGCTCACTTATATACAAATTAAATGTATTTCCTTGGGAACACGCGCTTTCTTGTCAACCCAGCCGAGTGATAATATCACGGCGATGGCCACAAATCGATCAAAAACCAATCAAAGGCGGCCAATGCCGAAAAGTGAAAAGTGCGATTTCCGCAGGGTCACACATAGAAATTACCTTTTTTCGACCATCAGGTTTCTTAAGTACAGTCAGTTGACCGGGAAACGTTGAAGCAATCTAAGCTATAGGCGTGCCACTGTCATTTGTCCTTCGAGCGAGACCTTTGAGATATACTTAAAACCGGTTCCTATCCAAAAACAGCCACCCAGCATCCTCCGACGGCTGTGAATACATAACTCTAAGTGTGCCAAAGAAAGCCTCGTTCTCGCGATCCCCTCCGAACTCGCTGCCGCCTTCCATCCCGGGCACTCCGCCCCACTTGGCGGCCGCCTCGTCCAGCCAGGTGGTCCGTTACGCCCGGACATCGTGCGATCACTGCGGACACCACCAGATCCCGGTCATGTCGCCGCATCCCATCTCCCCGCTGGCCAAGTCCCAGACGAACCTGGAACTCGTGGAGCACGCCAGCCAGCGCCAGGCTCTGCTCCCCCTGCCCACGATCGGCGTCCATCGGGAGGACTCCGCCTGCACCCTTCAGGTGTCCCGGCGGCCCTCGCTCCTCCTCCAGGAGATCCTTACCCAACGACCGCCGATCTACGGCCGGAAGGACGCATTCCTCACGCCGCGAACAGCCAGAAATGGGTATTGGACTTAAAAATATCTAGAAATTTACGATACAAATTTTTAGATTAGAAAGAGTGTTTATTTCATATTTTCTTTTATATATTTCAAAAGATTATACAATATAATAATTTGTACATCAAATTCAAATTATTTGATAGGTACAAAAAAAAGCGACCTCAAACTGAACAACCCGAGACTCGTTTTTCTTTAAAAACTTTTCCTCCAAAACGATATCCTCCGATATTGAATTTTTATTAGATCTAATTGTCTAAAATTTTTCGAACTACTATACCTATCCTAGAAAATTAACTCTTTCGCATTTAATTTTACCCATCACTTCATAAGCTTCTAGCTCTATGAGTTTGCAATTTTATTTTTTGATTTTTAAGTTTACTTTAATTGTTAATAAATAATATAATCATGTATATGAATTATATTATGTCTGGTGTAAACCAAATCCCTGAATAAGTTAATGTAATGAAATGTCGTAATATTTCGACTCGATATGACGCTTATATAGGCAGAAAAAAGTTTAGTTCACATTAATATAATTTGTATGTAATGAAAAACATAACTTAAAGTGTTTATTTTTATCCATTTATATTTTTTATTCGTCTAACTGAAGATGTATACTAATTTTAAGTTTAATTTCTGATTATATTGTTATTTTAGTAATGAATTTCGTTTCTTAGAAATCTGCAAGGAACAGCCAGTGGCAGTACCGCGACTATAAACTTGCAAAGTGGAACGACAAGTGCCAGGAATGGGTCGACGGCCTTCTTCGACAACGGAGCCAAGAATTTCCAGGCCAAGCAGCAGAAGGAGAAGAACCGACGGGCGGGAAAGTAAGAAAAGTTAAAGCCATATAAATATTTAAAGTAAACTAATAAATAATTGTTTTCAATCTTTTTAGTGACGCCATAAGCACGGCATTGTCGGCCACTTATTGCAAGCTCTTGGTCCTGCTGGGTGTCTGTCTGCCAATCACGGAAGTGATATCGGACCAGATACCGACCTATGTGTACCAGGGGTTCTACGTGTACCTCTACTGCGGCAGTATACTCTTCGTGATATTCCTCTACATAAGTGCCTTTCGCAACCGCTCGCTTTTCAATGCTCTCAAGGAGTATCGTAAGAATACCTCGCAGAACTTTATGCAAAAAGCCCATGACGAGTATTTCCCATTTTTAGATGAGAAGAACAGCAACGTACACTTGAAGCACAAGGTGACCCACTTTGGGAGCTTCTACCTGAGGGTGGGAGCCATAGCCTTCGCCATTGGCACGATGGTGTACTCCGGCCTGGAGTTCGGCCAGTTCTTCGAGCTAAACGGCCATCCTGGCTGCAGGGACGTCTTTGTGGCCATCACGCCTATCTGTCGAATGGTCCTGTGCATCGCCCAGGTGCAGTTCATCTTCCTGAACACCACCTACATGGACATGGCTCGGCACAAGGTTACCTCCCGCTTCGGCCTGATGCACATGGTGGCCACCAACCTGTGCGAGTGGCTGTACGTCCTGGTGGAGGAGACCAAGCACGAGATCTTCCACATCAGCCAGCACGAAGTGGATCCCGCCCACGAACTCGTGATCCACAACTTCAACAGAACCGACTGGTCAGCCGTCAACGAGTCCTTGCACTCGCACCATCATAGCCACTCCCACCTGACGGCGAAGGATCCGCTCAACAACACCGTCTTGGCCACCAACGTGAGCCATATTATCGCCAACGTCACTGTGACGGCTGCTCCTACGGCAGCCACCGTTTTTACTGGCTGTTCCCGAACCACCATCATGGGGTCACTGGTCCAGCAACTGTCGCCCTTCCTATTCCCCTGCACCATCGAGTACTCGCTGATCTGCGCCGTCATCCTCTACGAAATGTGGAAGACGGTCAAGTCGATCCCGGACATCGACAAGACCCGCAAGAACTCCGTAAAGCCGGTGACCCAGAAGCCAGCCCACCACTTCTCGGTGGACTGTTCGCAGTCGCACAAGGGCCTCTTCTTCGGCATCCTGATCATCGTGATGACCATCATCTCCATGATCATGTACTTTGTATTGTACACCCAGCCGGGATACGAGCTGATTGCCACCCAGGAGGTCACTCTCTGGGAGACCTTCATGTACTTCATGTGCGCTTCGGCGGTGATCACGGGTAAGTGGATACAGATTTGTCAGATTGAAGTTTTTTCATCTATTTTGTGTCCTAGGCATGATCCTAATGCGGGACCTGCGCTACATCAAAGACAACAGCGACGAACACCACTCCATGGACCTGGACAACCTGCTTCTGATCGTGGCCCAGACGGGGGTCTACCTGTATGGAATGTTCAGCATCCTTGGCAGCTACTTTGCCAAGTGGGACACCGTGCCCGACCGGGTCGAGGGCATCATAGCCGAGGTGTTCGGAGTGGTGCAGACCTCCCTGCAGACGATGTTCATCCTCCACTCGAGCCACCGCCGGTGCAAGGGCGCCAAGCAGGTGCGGAGGAAGCCGGGCCGGGAGATCATCACTTTCCTGTTGGTGGCCAACATCGCCATCTGGTTTGTGAACACCCTCATCAAGGGGCGGGCCGTGTTCCGGGAGAGCCACCTGGAGTTCTTCGGCGTCTGGGGCTGGACGATCATCACCCACATTTCCATGCCCCTGGCCATATTCTATCGATTCCATTCTACCATCTGCCTGTTCGAGGTCTGGAAAATTACCTACAAGGCCAAAGCTCATTAGGCCGCTGAAGGAGCTTCTCCAATAGTTTTTCCAACTTTTCTTTTTGCATAATTTCGAAAAAATACGAGTAGAAAATTTATTTTTAAGCGCGAAATCGTTAGAAATTGTTAAAGTTTAAAATAAACATTAATTTATTCAACCAAAGAAAAACAAAGTCCTTTAAAGTGCTGTCAAGAGCCGTTTGAAAAATTATTCTATTTTATAAAAAGCTAGAGACTAGGACTAAATGTTTTTATTATTAAGGGCGGAGGTTGACTTAAATTTAAAATTGGTTGGTTAAGTGTTAATTTACCTTTAAAATAGTATTATTTAAAATTATAATCATAGAGAAAATGAGTAGAGGGAAGACGTATTATGAAGGTTTTAATTCACATGTGTTTTAAATTATATAAATTAATATATCAAAGACGTAGAGTAAACTTCAATTTGAAGATTAGTGTGAGAGTATTATTCGATTAAATATATTATTAAATATTTATTTAGCCAGAAAACTTGTTATTTTGACTAACAAATATGATCTAGTTTGTCCTATTATATATATTTTATAGTTTACCTTCCCGTTAGCAAGTAAAGTGCCAATAGATTGCACAACTATTTTGGTTACCTCATTTGGCTTGACACTTTACTTTGGCAACAATTAGCAAACCCTTTAAAGTGTTAGCCACGTGGCCTCGAGCCACAAGGGAGGAAATCAAAGCCAAGGACACACTTCCCCCATTTTTATTTGCTTACAAATTGCCTAGATCCGTAAACAGGCCATAAAAATCGCGTGCCCCAAAAGCCAAATCAGGTATTTGGGTATCAAATTTATCGAGGCAGATATAAATCTTTCCCCAGCCAAGGTTAAGGGCCAACAATTGACAAATCGTCGTTGCCAGTTCCTGTTGCGTGGCTCGGTGAGAAATGGCAAGATGAGGATTGACATCGAAAGGATGTTACGAGGATGGGAAGGATGGGAAGCGCTCCCAAGGGCCTATATTTGATATGCTCGAAATATGCCCGAAATGGGTTGTGCCTCGTGGCAGGTAAGGGGCTTCCAACAGAAAAGAAACATCAATGTGAATGAAAAGGTATTGAGCCATGAAGTTGATGAATTGGCGCATTTAAATTATGTATTTATGGGGGGTGAATCCTGGCTCGAAGCACCAGGCCATTGGTATGCAGGTGGCATAAATTACTTTAATAAACGGGCGATTTGGGGTTAACAATTCGGCTGATGTATGGCTTATCATATCCATCCGATAAGTGCGTGACGGGAATATATGATTTTGGTTAACTCTTGCTCGAAAAGAAACTCAAAAGCTGCAATTGAAGTTATTAAATGGAATTCGGCTCACGTACTGCGAAAATAAACTCCAACTTGCATTTACTGCATTCATAATGCGAATAACATTGGTGCTTTTTAAATAAATGTTTTTTTAAAAACACCATTCAATTTTTTTTGCAAATTAATAAGCCTTTGTTGAAATTCGGATTTATTTAAATTTTCTATATTTCATTAAAACCAATTAAACAGTTTTGTATTATATGTATAAAATTATAACCTGCTATCATATCTTTTATCTACAGTTTTTGAAGTCTTTCTATTATAGCTGCTTTAATTTATTTAAATATATATTTTATATTTTTATTTATATATATTTTAGTGCTCTAAAAGGATATAATCAAACGGAGAAGAGAGAATTTAAGAGCGAATTCTAGATTTCTGTTCAGATGAAGACTATTCGTGATTCTGTTCAAAAATAAAATTATCCATCTGTTTAAAATAATTTTATTAAATCTCTTAAAGCTTTTAAAGAAAGGATATCTCAATCTATGAAATCCTTTTTTTAGAATAAAAACGAACTTCCTGAATACGCATTAATAATTAATAAACACTTTTCCAACTTAACATTTAAATTCTAGAACATCTTTTTAAAAAAGCCAAGTAATAGTGAAAAGTCTATACCATGTTCCAAATAAAATACCCACAAAAATAAGCAGACACTTATAAATGAGTAAAGTAATTAGAAACGTAAACAAACCATTTAACATTTCGATTTCTTCGGCAATGAATTCCTGGCACAAACTATGGGAGGAGGGAATTCATTACAAGGACTCCGAACAAACTGCCTCGATTGTCGACATTAATAAATCAGCTGGGAAAAAATGCAGTCGATGGGGTTTTTTATGATGCCATCATCAGCCTGCCGACTGGGCCAGATGTCAACTGTACCCCGGAGCAGCCGGAAAATAGAATCAGGAAAAGTGGAAAGTGGAAACCAAGAAAGAGGGCGGGAGGAGGCGATGTACTCGCAAATGGAAAGGACGCGGAAGCGCCAAGGACAATGACGGACGTCGGCGATGACGGGGACGATGACGAGTTTTGAAGTTTCAAGATGAAGCTGATGGAGCGATGTTGGCTGTGGCCTTCCAGGCGCCTCTCGCCAACAAACGACATCGTCATGGAGGTGACACAGGCCACCGAGTTACGACAACGGCCAACGGAAACGGAAATTTAAAGGCAGAAAGGCAAAGTAAATGGCCGAGCAAAACGGGCCAACAACTTATGAATGCTAATCAAGGCAGGAAATGGCCAGAGGACAGTGGACCTTCTAAGTCGGGGCCAGGAAACACTAGCTTTGCTTCTTAATGAACATCAGTTCATTCAGGATGTGAGTGCCACCTTTTTTGCTTCATAAACAAGATGAAAAAAACAAAGTCATTTGAACAATTAATAAGCCAATAAAGAGGCTTTTATGATTTTATTTATCTCGACTTCATAGTTTCACTTTTACTATTTACATGCGAATTGGAAACCAAGGGGAAATACGGATTTTCTTGATCATAGAACATTTTGTTGCAAAATCAATATTAAAAAACTTCGAAATTTTCATTTTTTTTGGCATAAACTTAAAACTTTTGATGTTCTTTGGAGTAAACACGCCAACTCAACTCTTCAAAAATAAATAATTTTTTATTTTATTATATAAAATATTTATAAATATAAATTATATATGTAAAAATATATATAATATTATATATATCAATTATAAATATAATACAATACTTTATTTAAATAATAATTTTATATAATATTTTGACCAACTGCGACAAAATTGGTTTTACCAAAAGATGCCGGGAAAATTAATCTCATGATAACTATTTGCCATATTTTTGGCTACAAACATTTATTATATGCAAATTTAATGTTTCTGAAAGGCGGTAGACAAATTTAACAATTTTATGGCAAATATTAAATAATAATTGTAAGGAACCTAATAAAGGGCTTTAAAATTCTATAAGGTAGGCATTTCCATCAAAGAAGCTACTTGAAACGTACTTATTTGGATCAATAAAAGTTTTGAAACCAAAAATTTAAAAAGCAACAGCATTTGAAAAAATACAAATGGTGCAAGGAATATCTTCCTCTAAAAGCTTTTCGTCCTGGAGCGCAGGACGCAGGAGTAAATAGAAATAAAACCATTTTCTCCCCATTAAGTGAAACCGAAGAGGGACGAGTATCACGTAGATCGAAAGCATTTTTCCTGTCTTGAGAGAGAAACTGAAACAAAACGTGTTTCTGGTGGCAAATCCTTTTGTAGTTCCCTCCTCCCCTCCGCCCATTCGGATCAGGTCCTGTCTGCTTGGCAGCCCAAACACGTAAGCCACGCACATGGATGGCTAAAGACATTAGAACGACACAATTAACCTTTTTAAAGAGGGACGTCAACAGTTGGCGGTGGCTCTTGGGGTTCCGCTTAAAGTGAGACAAAAATGTCTTTGTTCCATGTCCTTTTATGATTTTTTTTAAGCTAAAGCAGACATAAAAATGAAGCATGTGCTATAATACAATTTATGGCGACAAAACGGCATGCAAGGCGTCTAGGATATATCTTTAGCGAGGCGAATGATTATTTTGGTTATTGTAAATTAAATGAAATTGTTTAAAAAATAATATAAAAATATTCTCTACATATTTCCTTCGAGGTTAATTCAATTCGACGTCCCTGTTTCCATTCTACATCTTTTGACAAATATGAAAACATTTTAATAAGACACGGGAAAGGCCAGAGGCATTTTCAATTTGTTTTCAACGACGGTAGGGAAAATCCCAGCTCTTAAGCCCAGGAGCTAAGAAAAAGGTAAAATTTTCCCCTCGAAAATGAAACACACATTCCTGGTGGAAACGTAATATTTTTTGTAGCGAAAAGATATCCTTGGTGACGAAAAGATGGAAAACATATTGCCAAGCGAAAGCGTTTGGGAGCGGTTAAAAATTCGGCAATCGGCTTAAAAGTTGCGGAATTGGACGAAGATTTTTAAAACTTTTATGCTGTAAAGTGCAATCGTTAAAGATTAATGAATAGTTCAAACGTTTCCTTAATTGAGTATAAAACTGGTCAAGACTAGTGTTTTCCTTGCCAGGACTGCAGTGGGAAAGATTGAACTCCAGAACAAACTTTAGTGGCAATATCTAGTTATTGCCGTGATTTTATATCCATATTTTACGACACTTTTGATGGGAGCCGGTTCGATCTCCAGAGAGCCCTAAAAAATATTCAATTGCGAATGGCAGAATGCGCAAAACTGTCAATCATTGTCAGGACTCTTTGTTTTATTATTTTTTTATCCTTTGGCCGTAACATATGGCGGAAGAGTGATGGGCGGAGTAGGTAAACTAGATATAAATAATGAAATCAAATCAAATGGCCCAAATGCGGTGACTTTCCGAAGTACCAGAGTCAACAAATAATGCAATAGGAGATAATGAAAGCAGATCAGCGACACTCTCTCGTACATATATCAAGTTAACGGTCGAAAATAGGACAAAAAATAACTTTCAGAGGAAGAAGTCCTGTGAAAACGTGTGAAAAATCGACAACGGATCAAATCGCGGTCCAGGTACCAGACTACCTGCAAAAGCCAAACGAAATAATTCATTTTCCTACGTGAATTTTTCTATTTTCCTCTGCAGAACTCGTGCAAGATAAATGTGCGAGGACAATAATAAAATATTTATATATAAAATTTCACAGACCCCGAACAAACAAATGCCGGATGGGGACACAAATAAACATTTTAGTTTCAGCTTAGGCCGGACTTCGTTTTGTTTTTTTGGACATTGTTCCAAACCATTGACTGATGGACATTTGATGGAAGGCTCGCATCACGTATACGCCCCAGTGGACGTGCGGGAATTGAAAGTTTCCATGGAGCCCTCGACAGGTCAACAAATGTGACACTTTCGAAGATTTATCCGGCAAATGGTCGTTAGTTTTAACTCAGTTTCAAATGAAATGGAAGATTTTTATTTGGGCTTTCATCGTATTTATTTGTATTGACGTTATACAGTGGGAGTGTGTTTGGGTTTTAATCTTTCAGATTGTTCGTCTTCGAAGCCCGTGTCACCATAGTAGGAGCTCGTCTTTGGCTCTCTGTGGCTTTTCTCCACCCCGCAACGGGCACCGGGTTGGATACAGTATGGCTCATAGTCTTCAGCTTTTCCTTGTTTGGGCCACAGTCTGTTGGCTTTTCCATGATCGTGTCCGACATCTCGATAAACTTCTTCTTTTGAGTTTCTTTGTTTATTTTAAAGGTCGTTTGCTTCAGTATGTTGGGCAGGGGCTTAAACTTGGGCACTTCAAATACTGTCGGCTCTGGCACATTTTTGGGGTCACGGATATTTTTTTGGACTTCCTTTGATGTCGGGTTATTCATCAAAGATTTTCGGGGTGTATTTGGAACTTTTGAAGTCTTTGGGGACGAGCAGGGAGTCTTGAAGTGATTGTACATTGGCTCGGCCTTCTGCGATAAAACAAGCTTCGGCGATGGTTGACGATTTTCAGGTACTTTCTCCGCAGTTTTGGATGGCTCACTAATATTTTTTGGAACTTCCTTTGGCGTGGGATTATTTCTTAAAGATTTTCTGGGTGTTTTTGGGACTTGTACAGTCTTGGGGGACGAGCATGGAGTTTTAAAGTGATTATCCCCTCGCTGAGTTTTAGTCTCAGATAAATCGAGCTTTGGCGATGAATGACGACTTTTGGATAGATCACTTATATTTTTTGGAACTTCCTTTGGCGTAAGATGATTTTTTAAAGATTTTCGTGGTGTATTTGCTACTTTTACAGTCTTGGGGGACGAGCAGGGAGTCATAAAGTGATTATCCCCTGGGTGAGTTTTTATCTCAGATAAATCGAGCTTTGGCGATGAATGACGACTTTTGGATAGATCACTGATATTTTTAGGAACTTCCTTTGGCGTGGAATGGTTCCTTAAAGATTTTCGTGGTGTGTTTGCTACTTTTACAGTCTTGGGGGACGAGCATGGAGTTTTAAAGTGATTATCCCCTCGCTGAGTTTTAGTCTCAGATAAATCGAGCTTTGGCGATGAATGACGACTTTTGAATAGATCACTGATATTTTTTGGAACTTCCTTTGGCGTGGAATGGTTCCTTAAAGATTTTCGTGGTGTATTTGCTACTTTTACAGTCTTGGGGGACGAGCAGGGAGTCTTAAAGTGATTATCCCCTGGCTGAGTTTTTATCTCAGATAAATCGAGCTTTGGCGATGAATGACGACTTTTGGATAGATCACTGATATTTTTTGGGACTTCCTTTGGCGTGGGATGATTCCTTAAAGATTTTTTGGGTGTATTTGGGACTTTTACAGTCTTTGGGGACGAGCAGGGAGTCTTAAAGTGATTTTCCCCTCGCTGAGTTTTTATCTCAGATAAATGGAGCTTTGGTGATGAATGACGACTTTTGGATAGATTCCTGATATTTTTTGGGACTTCCTTAGGCGTGGGATGATCCTTCGAAGATTTTCGGGGTGTATTTGCTACTTTTGGAGTGGTTGGGGATGAGCTGGGAGTCTTAAAGTGATTATCCCTTGGTTGGGTCCTTGTCTGACATAAAGCCAGCTTCGGCGATGAGCGACGACTTGCGTGTTTCCTCGAGTGATGGTCTTTCTTCTCGGTTATGGAAAGTTGTCTCGTATTGCATCTAGAGCCGTTGTCTTCTTTCTCGGCTATGGATGGCAGTCTTGAACTGAATCTTGAGCGATGCTCTTTTTTGTTCATATCATCTTCTTTTTCCAAACATTTTGACTTGCTTTTATGTGAACTGAAGGACTTCTCTTCCGGCAGATCTTTAACGGGAGTCTCTTGATTTTTTGATTTTTTATCTGGACTTGGATTGCGGGAACTTTTTGAAGGGGTTTGTGAGACCACAACGATTGCCTTTTCTGTATCAGCTGAGCTTTTTTCCGATGGAATCTGGTTGTTATTTATGGCCTGCTGTTTAATCATTAATATTAAAATTAAATATGTGCGTAGCAAAAAAAGCAGAATCAGGGGGCCTACCATTATGTCTTGGGCCCGGACCTCGTTGCAGCCTAGTCC
Source organism: Drosophila vallismaia (assembly GCA_035047325.1). Taxonomy (NCBI): domain Eukaryota; kingdom Metazoa; phylum Arthropoda; class Insecta; order Diptera; family Drosophilidae; genus Drosophila; species Drosophila vallismaia. Next base: position 502,225 of record JAWNPU010000090.1, on the reverse strand, counting down.
CCAGTTGGGCATCAGACGCGGCATCACCGCGAAGATCCTGGTCAAAGTGGTGACGCTGCCACACTCGTCCGAGCAGTACCTGGAGTCCGGTCGCGCCACCTCGTCGCAACTACAGGTTCCGCAGATGCGGCGCTTCGTGCCACTGATTACCGGAGAGGAACTTGGATCACCGGACGGCTTCTCTTCCGGGCAAATCAAATTGCACTGAGTAGCCTTCGATTTAAGGGACTTCATAGCACTTGGAACCACTTCTTCGGCTGTTGCAGTCGTCTTTGGCTTTTGGACCTCCCGGTTGCGGTCTTTTCGCGACTTCTCCGGAGACCTTGACCTCGATTTGATTTCATCCCCCAACATCGTCTTCTCTGCCACCGCTGCAGCAATAGTCTTCCTGCGACGCATCTGGGAGCGCGGCCTGGCGGGAGCCGGCTGGACCACCCTAGAGCCAATGGCTTTGGCTGTGGGAACGGGTTCGTGCTCAGGCGTCCTCTTTGCTGCCTCTGGCAAAACGCAGGGAGCGGTAGACTGAGGCTTGTAGGTGCACTTGAGGTGCGGATTTTCTAGGCGGCACTTGTCACAAAAAAAGATGTCGTACTGCAGACCAATGTCCTCGTCCAGGTTGATGCACTCGCCGTGGAACCACTCGTTGCACTTGTCACAGCAGCTAAATGGAAAGAAAGGGACCTTTCACTTACTGGCATCGAAACTCTCCCAGCCAGAGCATGGGGCAAAGGAATACCTACATCATGAAACCATCCGCCCGACTGCTCCGGCAAACGCAATACCGTTCCGGAGGGGTGGCGGTCACTGGATCCTAGGGAGGAAGGTCTTATTTAATTGGACTATAACCAGTAGCTGGAATACTTCTACTTACAACCGGAATAATTCGCTTGTACACCACTGGCATTCCTTGCTTCCCAATTGTCATCGGTTGATTTTTCTCCATTCCATCAAATCTCATTTCTGATTGTCACGCCTGCTTTGTCTTGGCCCGGCTGATCCCAAAAATGTATCCAAATTGGGAGCTGCCAACTGCATTTTTTTTTTTTGGGTGCTACCATTTGTGTAGCAACTACCAGTCTTGTGTTGTTTCCTCGATATCCAGGCCACTAAAAATTCAGGCAAGTTCGAAATAGCTCTGCAGGAATTGCTACTTTGTTGTTGTCTGACTCCCTCTTGGTCATGAATTATGTATTTCTGACTTGGCATATGTAGATAGCTAGATATGTGGTTTGATTTTGTTTTGGAATATCACTACGAGATGGTAAATTCTTAAAAAGCATCGTAATTTGAAACCTTATATTAGCTTTTGGTTCTTAATAAATAATTTTCTTGGTTAACTATGCTAAAGTTTATTAATGGAAACGGAATAGATTAAGAAATGATAGCGAAAAAATAAACTTAGTTTATTTTAGTCTTTTTAGGATATCGTTTAATTAGTAATTAATATCTAAGATTGGGTCATATTATTTTTGGAAGGGAGTGTAAAAATACTCAAACGCTTACATGGCCACATTAGAACATTCTGTTTGAAAAAAAAATAAGTCAAAATAACAAGTTTTGCCTAAAAATTGGAGTAGTTTGTATCAAGTTAAGTTAAGTATGTTAGCAAAAAACAGTCGACCGATTTTAATTGTCAAAATTATTTATCTTTTTAATTATATAATTATTTTATTTTAAATTAATTATAAATTAATTATCTGAAAACGCTCAAACAAAATATATATTAAAAAAATAATATAGTTTTTCTCTGAAAAAAATCAACCAAAATCACAACTGTGTTTATTTTCGAATGTAAAGTGGAAGTTGCTTAACGATCTGTGAATATATTTTTGGTCTTATTGGTCCTGTAGTCCCGAAAGGGTTAGGAAAATAATATTTCTATCTATTAAATTAAATGCCAGTTCCTCTCTTAACACATTAAATTGAATTACTTTAAACCCCTCGATGTTCTTATCACATTTGGTACTTCCGCAAGTAATTAACTTTCTTGTTTACCCAGAAGGCCAACAAATTTCCGGCAGTCCTCCATCTAATGCTGTTTTTATGCCCAACAATGTGCAACTATTTCCAGGATCCAGCCAGCTTCCATCTATCTCCGCATCCCTGTGGAGCCATTAACGTTTTTCCCGTTCCGTGCCAGGTTTTGTAGCTTAGAGAGTTTTTCCATTTGGAGAGCCGAAGTGAGCCCTTTTAATAGAATTTAATATGACCAGAACCGCTAGTTGATCATGTTTTTTTTTCAATTTTTATTTATTACTTTTAAGGGGTATGTAGGCATTTCCGTGTCATTTCAAGGACCTTGGACACCTGTCACGCCCAATTATGGTCCTGCGAATCCAATTAAGTTTTGTCCTTAGTCGCCGTTGTGGTAATTGAACATCACGTCTCTATCAAATATTTCGCAAACGGCAAACTGGAGCCCACTTTTTTGCGGCGCCACCAACCCCGTGTGGGTGTGGCATGCACATTGTACAACATTTACATATGGCATTTACACTTATCAACATTATGTTCGGCGACGCCTGTTTGTGGTCATGTGCCACACATTCGAGTCAACATTGCGTATGAATAATTGAATATTTCTGGTTTTTGTTCGCCGTTTTTGCCTTTTGTTTGATTAATTGTGTACACACGGCGTGCTCGTGTAAAAAACGAGATGCCTCGCCGCCTCACTGCCGCGGCACTTCTTTGCACGGCAGATGGATTCAATTGCAGCTTGACCGCAGGACGACAAGCAGGACGAAACTGACCCAAAAACATATGAATGGCAGGTGGACCAAAACCAAAGCCAAAGTCCGCGTACAAAAAACTGAAAATTTTTGTGTAAACATGGCTTTCTCACAGCCACAAATGGAAGGGATTTAACGTGGCAATAGAATTAGCTTCGAGCCAAATGGAAATGGCTTGCATGCAAGGCAATTTTACAATATTTATAAGAGTTTTTCCCATAATTATTTAATCATTTTTAGTTGAACATTGAACATTGATCGCTGTGGGCATAAAAATATACATAACTGATGAACCTCTTTAGATGAGAAATTGTATGAATAAAATCAGTTTTTAAACGAAACTCAACACTTACAGAGAATGTAATATTTCTATTTGCATTTCCAGCAAAAGTGTGTAAAGGGAAATGCAATCGACAGGACCTTAGGAAAACGAGGAACCGCCTTTATGTGCAACCAAAAGGCAGCAATCAAATAACTTGCGTCACGCAGAGCGCATGAAAGGCGAATCGAATTCGAACAAAGGCTAAAAAAGGAAAAGCACACATCTGAATATTGTATGGTATACATAATCTGCAGGTGAATGTGGAATAAAGTCCTGATTACGGAGGATTTGTACCTTTCCCTTTACAATTTGCATTTACTGGGCAATAAGCAGCACGGAATAATATTTTAGAGACTTAATGCTAACTTTTAGATTTGCGAATATCTGTGACTTGCACATTTGTTGCCTTTGCAGCGTCTTTGCAGTTCCAGAATGGCTGGGAAAATATTTTTTGTGTTCGAGGATGCTGTAGGATGGCAAAAAAAATCGATAGCAGAACAAGGTTTCGATCCTCGGACCTCTGGGTTATGGGCCCAGCACGCTTCCACTGCGCCACTCTGCTATTGGAATTTGTGGAAATTAAATTGGTATATTTAATAATTATTTTTAATTGGATTTGAAATTTTATTCAGATTTTAGGGGGTTGTTTATCTTAGCAAAAAAAGGCAAGTACGTGGCAAATACAATATGTATATATATGTAACTATCGCAGTTTCCTTTTTAAAGAAAGTTCATAAAATTTCAGACTAAAAAAACTGAGTTTACATTCTTATTTAAGCAATAGTAATTAATAAGAATATACAATGAATAACAAATAAATATATAAATATTTGTATGCAAATTCCTAGGAATTTTCTGGCTTTTGGAATTGTGAAAAATTTGGCTTTAAGTATTTAAATAATTTTTTTGTTTTGAATTTTGTTCATTGTTAGAAGGAATTCATGGAATGAAATATATAATTTATTTTACAATAGAAATTATTAATAACAATGAACTCCACTTGAAATTCCTATTGATTAAAATGATCGGTTCCTTTTTATAAAAACGTAAACAGGAAACCATAAAACTGAGCTATTTATGCTGATTGCCATGCATTTGGTAAATTAAATCATAAAAATTCAAATTAATGGCTTCGAAGCTATAAAATGCTAATGGAGGTTCCCAACCGGAAATGAGCGGAAATAAAATCTGAGGGATTTTTGAATAATCTATTTCCCATAAAATGGTGATGAAGGAATTTTGATAAAGGAGAATAGATTAAGTATTTCGTTCCTTTTATTACGAAATGCTCTGTTATTTTGGTTAAAGAAATCGTTTTTTTCAGTGTGGCTGACAAATTGTGTTACTTTTAAATTCGCACAAAGTTTATTACATTTTATAAAAATTCCTTTAGCACTATTTTATAATAAAAACTATTCTGATATTAGCAGAACCTGACAAACCGTGTCCATAAAACCGGCAACATTAATTTTAATTCGTTAAAATCCATCCCGTTCCCTGGCCACAAGCCACGCCATTTTGTTTTCGAGTCTCACACAAACATAATAAATTTCAGTGCCTGCCGCAAAAGTGAGTCTCCACTAAGTTGCAATGAAACTGAGGGCAATGAAAAGTTCCACTAGGAAAGAGCGGCTGGTTTCGTCAATGCCTCGTCGGCAAGAGACATTAACTGTGTCACATTTTAGCCATCAACACACTTATGCACTTAGTCCTTGAAGGTAATTTAGTCATCATTTACAATTAAGAACTCATGGCAGAAATTATACACTTGCGGTTAGGTTGAAGAGGCAGAATCGGGTATACATAGTGTAGTGTAGTTTAGATTATACTTAACAACAATTAGAAATGACCAATTTTGAGTTCACTTTTATATTTCATATATTCAACACTTTTGCGCTCCTTTTCAATATTTTCTTCTTTTTCAATACAAAATTGCAAGTTTCCTGTTTAACCTCTTGAAATAAATCGAATATCGTTGTATAGTAAGAATCACATAATATAAAATATTTAAATTTTTCTATTGGTTGAATTTTAAACTTTAAAATACTTACTTTTCATATCGAATGAAGCCCTTTACTTTTAAGAATTTTTGGTTAAGGTGCTCGGTTTACGAGCAACATATCTTAAACTATTCGACCCAAACTGAAGGAATAACACTATAAAATATAATAATGTAACAATACAGTATATTTTCAATCGTATCTTAAATTCAACTTCATAAAAAAACTAAATTTGAAGACAATTTCTTGAAAATTGAATCAGGTTTATCGAAGGGCTTCAGGATCGTTTGCTTACGAAACACTTTCAGATACTTATTGTGAAGGGATTTTGTTTTTCAACATTTTTCATAAGATTTTCATAGTTGTTTTCCAGAACTTTTATTTTGCGGATAAATTGAGGATTTTTTTCTGTTATCAGCCACCCGCAATACGCATATTCCAGAAGTTTACGGAAGTTCACCCTCCATTAAAGTACCTTTAAAACAAAAGGGATATGTAATACAACAAATAAAACAAATAAAAATTCATACTATAAAATAAATAATTAGGAATTGTTCCACGGCCAGCCACAGGTTGTCATTGTAAGTTCCACATTTAGAAAGTGGATCTGTAACAAGTTCCACACAATGCGTAAACAAACAAATGAGACATGAACTTGCAACATGTTGCAGCTAACATGTTCCATGATTGGGAGAGGCCTTTTGAACTATTTCCCATAAAAATTTCCCTTTTGAAAAATATTCTGTTATGTTATAGCTATGTTATGTTATGTTATTTTAATGTTAAGTTTATTTAATGTCCTTTGTTTTATTTTCGATAAAATTAATAAATAAATGCTTCAAAAGAGTTTCAAGCTTTAAGTTTTTTAAAATAATTAACGTGTATATCCAGACATGTTATTAAGAGCCTTTGAATATAAATTTCCTTCTATGATGGATGAGATGTATATTACGTATACGCCCCGCAAACTCAATCAGTTGTGAATAATAAAATTTATTGCTAAACTCGTTCGTTGAAAGGTTGTGGGAAATCAGAAGACGGTTAAGACGTGTTTAAGAACGGGCATAAATTATAATGGACCGTCATAAATGCCAAAAACGGTGACCACGGCAGTTACCAATAAAATGAAGGTTCATTGAATTGAACTTGATAGAGGGCTTGGGACACGTTGGCCACATGTATGGGGATGTATTACTGCCATAATACTCTTTATAAGTATTTTAATATCACTTTTATTTAAACCCGAATGTATTGAAGCAAAATCTATGCCAAGAAAATGATATTTCCCTGGATAATATTAAAACTTTATGAAATGTAAGCTAAGGTCTTGCTTATTTTTGAGTGCTTCAAAACAGTAAAATGTCTGCACTCATCAGTTTTCTGAATTATTTGATTACACTCGTATATATGATTATCCCGAATTCTTAGAAAAAAAAATCAAATCGCTGTAAAGCGATCCCTTTCGCTTATTTCAGACAATAAAATACCACGAAAAGCGAATAGCAAATTGATACGGGCAAAAGCAAATTCTGCAACATAAAAAAACATAAAAACCCCAAATTGATGCAGAATCCAGCCAATAAAATTGCAATAGCAACGGGGCAAAGTGAAAGCAAACAAGTTGCTTGCACGCCGATAAAATCGAAACAAAAAATGCAAAAATAAATCCGCGATTGAATAGAATTGCACAGAGTCAAGGGGCGGATGGGGGAGGAAAAGGACCTTTGGCTGGAAAGGCATGCCAGGAAACAATAAGAAAAGGAAAGCTCAAATATAAAATCTAAAATTGACCATAAACCCGACGGTGCCAGGGAAATGAAGATAAGCGGCGAACGCAAAGGAAAACACCAAATTGATATACGCGTCCCTTTGTTTTTGCTCCTCCTTGGTTGTTTCCCGAGGATGATTCCGTTTCCCGCTCAAGGACGAGCCCTAATTTGCTGGGCTGACTCCAGGGTGTTTGGTGCTGGATGTTGGGTGTTGACAACGAGAGCGCGGCACGGCCATCATAATAATTTAAAGTGGAGCTGATAATCTTTGGCAGGCTAAAGTGTCCCTGGACAGGAAAAGGTGGCTGCCAACTTTGGGGGCGAAAGTGCTTAAATAAAGCTGTTTTTGTTGCTGTATTTGCCGTTTCAGTATCTCAAGGATCTTTTGTTTGCCAGCACTTGGTGGAGTCGGAATTCATGTCATTCGATGCTGGAGCTCCAGCTGTTGGCTTTTTCACAAACAACACAAGTTTAGTTTATTATCAGTTTTATGCTAATCGATTCAACTTGCGGCAGCTGTCGCAGCGGTTCAACTTTAAAACCCCGAAACAAAAATAAATAAATTCCAATACTTGAAATAATACAAATCGAAGTCGAGTAATTCTATATGGAATTCACATTCCAATAGAGAGAAAGATTAAATGGAAACAGATTACACTCTGGTGGCAAAGACAACAAATCCCCACAAATCCCAAATTTTAGACCAGGACTCCATCCATATTCCATTTAGCAGGCCAATGAGAGGAATAACTGGCGTGAATTTCGTATCCTAGTTTCCTACAAATATTGTCTAAGGACTGTGAGTGTGTTTTGGTAATTTAATTTATGATTTGGTTTGTAAATGATTTTGCAGCTTTGTGTTTGCAAAGAGTATTGATATTTAACTGGATATTATCGAAGTATCAAGTTTGATGTTTCTAGAATGCCCGACTATTTAATAACTGTTTTTGTAATTCTCTCTCAAAATGAAGGCCGTAAATGGATAAAAAACCGACACAAGCTGGCTCCGGTGTAGTTTGGAACCCTTTTTATCAAGCCAAATATGCAAATGACATTGCCAAATGTGCTCGACTCGAGTGGGAACATATTCGAGTTGCGTCCAGTTCTTTGGAACGTTTTTGTTTCGCCTGACAAATCTGATTATGTTATTTAGATTAGCCACAAAAGTCGCCTGTCACTTGGCAGCATCCTTTTTTGCGTAGCCTCGATGCTTCCTTGCCTCCTTGCCACATGAGGTAATCATAAATTATTACACAACATACCATTCCGGCCGTTCTGGGCCTCCTGGCCCTTTTCCCTGTTAAAGGCTCCTTCAACGCACTCCGAGTGACCCAAATTGGGTGAATTTCAGTAAGCTTTTTCGGCTGTCAAAGCCAATGAACGCTGAGCAGATCAAAAGGGGAATGGCAGCAATTGATGCTCACCTGCTTGTTCTCTGCCGGGGGCGTTGATTGCGAATCTTCAAGTGGCTTTGACAGACCCTCCCTCTGGCCGCACCGCTCTGGAAAAAAAATAAAAACTGACATGACATGCTCAAGCAGCTCAAGGAGGAGCAGTGAGCAGTTTCCCAAAATCGGAGGGAAAGCCAAAAGACGCCATGCAAACACGCAAGGAGCCAGCAGAAAATTGGATTTTATGCTTATTTACATTTGTTGGTTGTCGGCAGGTGGTGGCACCGGTGGCCCCTTCCGAAAAATAGGTTACACGGCGGATATGGCTGATAACCCTCACCTACCCCTGCCATTCCCAGGGATATAACATACATATTTTATCCGCCCAGGACTTAACCAGACTTGGAAAAAGTGAGCGATAAAAAGTAGGCAACTTTCCGCCGTGGATCGGATCCATTAAAGCCAACTGTTGTTGGCCATATTCTGGGAAATTTATTCGCGTTTGCATATCGATTAAATTTTCATCGGATGCTGATTTTTTCAATGATTTTTAAATAGCAAGCTGTTGTTGCTTTTTGCAGCTCTATTGCCAGTGGCTTTCCATTAAGAGATTACATATTTTGATAGTGTCTTAAACGGAATATTGAATGGCTTTACATCTTTGTTTAACAAAAAAGGACTTATATTTAGCAGGTTACAAATTTGCATATACCAGAGGTAGGTTATTAAGAGGCTTAAGGAGGGGTCTCTTGGTAGGTGGACTTCGCCCAAATTTATCAAAAACGGTCTACCTTTCCTTGGTTAATTCCTCTATTTCCTTTTCTAGACCTTATCACTTTAAAATGTAAGGCAAGGCCAGAAATCCTCAAGGTCGCCAAGGCCTTATTTTTATTTATCTTGGCTTATAAATTCAGGCCCACCGGGTGAAGGACTCGAAGTGGTCCCCGGGGGATAATAATAATGATAGCAGGCGGTCCCTTGAATGGGGCGTATGAGTAATTTATGATAAGCAATTGACTTGTTGACATGACCAGTCGCTGTATGTATATTTCGCAACGAATCTTTTGTATGCCTTCCATCTGAAGATTATAGATAGTCCCAAAGCACTCATAATCTGGGCTCAAGAAAAACGCCGAACAAAAGAGCCTCAAATCCCCGGTAATCTCCAGCGTAATTGACATCTGATTGGAGTAGCATCTGGCAGGGTGCCAGGCAGGGCCTCCGCTACGTGCCACCTGACTAATCACAGTGCCACGTGGGGGTGGCAGGGTGGTGCAAAGGAGGGTGACATGTGATGAGCTCGCTGCGGCCTGGCGAGGTAACTAAAACCCACGCGAAAGCCAACACCTTGTCACCAGGTGAGCCACTACCGCCTCCCAAGCGCAACCCCACACATCGCCCAGAACATTCAGGCCAACCAGGACACACAGGACATGCAGGACGTGACATGTGCTTATGTAACTTCTGACGAACCGAATATCAGTCATAGTGGCTGGAGAAGCACCGCGGTCAGTGGGATCACACGAATCCGGCGGGAAAAGTCAGACGGCATGACGGATGATGTTCTAAGGAATTCCTTCACTTATTCGACACTTCATATTATACGAGTTTTAAATTTTTCTTAAATTCGAGTTTGAACTCTTAAAACTAGCATGATAGCTCCCTTTTTTTATTATTACAAATAAACACTTTCATTCTTTAATTACAAAATTGAATGATTTATCAATCAATGCTATTTCAAAACCAAAATAACTTATTAGAATAGGTAAACAGATATGGTTAAAACATATTTCTTATATGCAAAATCATTATCAAATATATTTTTTACTACGTAGTAAAATATTATAACTAATATTTTGAATACATTGCTTTACTGCAAATGCGTCGACAATATTTCTCACTGTGCTTCCAAATGTATGTCGAAATTTTTCCAGGTAGGGCGAAAGGAAAAGCCACGAATTCAGGTCAGTCCTGGGATCCCTATAAACTTTTAAGGATACTCAATGCTGTGGTAAACATTGCATTTCCCTTTTGCCAGGAAATGCCCTTTCTATTGATAAGTCCGGAGTTCTCCAGGCCCGGAACAAAACAAATCTCACGTTCTCCAAGTGCCTGGCCAACAATGCCGGCCAAATACAGGAATAACAAACCAATCACTGGGTCAGGGATCAGGGGCTAAGGGACAGGGGTCAGAGGTCAGTGGGAAGCTGGTCGTGTTGCTGTTGCTTTGATGGAAGAGGCTGTGGAAGTGGCAGGGCCTCTGTTTGTATTGTCCTTCCGTTCCGGCCGGAAGCAGCTCCTGGGCATTCTCTGCCACTGACCACATCGCCGTGTTGCAACAAGGACCCGCATTCAGGAATCCCCCGGCCTCTTGGCACTTCTCCGTGTTGCTCCTTCTGATGGCAATGTCTCAGTTTCTTGTAATGGACCACAGATTTCCTATCGGTTGTTAGCATCATTTTAAAGCAGATCCACTTTTCCATATTAATTTGCTCTCTGATGCCCTGGTTGTCTGTGTAAGGCCACTTTTTACTCCTTTGAAAACCTAGGCCACGTATTGATTCATGAACAAATATTCGTATTGTTCTAGAATTTCATATAACTAATCGATACTCTATGCATTTTGCACCACAAAGCCCTTGAAAATCAAATATTTTAGTAGGCTAGGCGGTTTCCATTTCGATCGATTACCTCCGAACTGATAGGAGCGGTTCCGCCCAAATCCAGGACCGACTGGACCCGGACCCGGAGAGCAGCCACGAAGCCATAAATCTGCGAGTCCCATTGAGCCAAATGCATTAGGCTGCATAAATATCTGCTGATGCGAACATAATTCCAGTCGGGAAAGTACCAAGTGGTGGGGTGTCCCACCTCCCTCCACCGAATACATGCTGTGTGTGTTTGGTGGGGCTGTCAAACACTTTTGGTTTTTGCCTTCCGACCAAGGACCTCCTGCTCCGCCCGCTGGCCACGCGTTTTTCAGTTTCCTGACAGAAATTCGGAATTCGAACATAAAAGGAAAATGCAGCTGAGGCGCGCAAATGCCAGTGGGTAGTGGGTAGTGGGTAGTAGTAGTCCTCCTTATTCAGCAGCGGAAGATGAAATTTTATTATTTTAGCTGGTTGTCATGTTACCAAGAGATAACAAATTCGTTTACGATAATTTCAGTTAGTTTACAGCCAGGACAACCAGCACAACCAGCACAACCAGAACTAGTAAAACAGCCATTTGATTGTCGGCGTATCCTTTGTTTAAGTCAGAAATGCAGATCGTTAGTGAATTTTATGACTGCAATCGGAACACCGAATTCAAGGACCGAAACCCAAACTTAAAGAAAAAAAGCCAAATTTCCGTGTTTCCTGTTTTTAGGCAGAACTTAAACCCTCTATTGTGTGTCTCTTGTTTGTCAATTGTTCACAAATTATGCGAACATTTCGGTGCCTTTCACGTAGTTTGGGCATAAAATTTCAGTCAATTTAATTTCCAGCAATTGCTTTACATACAGATGTGAGTATTTATGTGAAGGCACGTGCCACGCCGTCCGCCCGTCTGTCTATTCCACACGCCCACACAGTTGCCGCTTGGCCAGACGGGTGGTGGGAGTGGAGTCCTTCGATTCGCCACCCAAGGCCGACCCCTGACCCGACCCCAGTTACTGTTGTTGTCTGAGCATTTCCAGTCATGTTTTTTAGTTGTGAAATTAAAGCAAACATGGGCGACTCATGCCGGGAATTGTAAGGAGAGGGAAATTGACATTTTGACAGCAAACAACACACTGGGCTAAGAAAATGAACCCCAGACACTCTCGGTATATTTTGGAAAAATAAACAAATTAAATTTAGATATAAAAAAATTGTCAATTAATCGGAAGAGTCAAGCAAAGTATCGATTAAATAGATTTCCTAAAAAAATCGCATCCACCTCTGGTTTAAGTTCCTTGTTGTTCGTTGCATCAAATCGACTTAGTTGTGCTCGTCTTTCTGATTCGAATGAGTTGCCAGGCCACTGTCTTGCAATCATGATGCCGGAAGTTAGTTAGCACATACGAGTTTATAAAATTACACATTGTTGACAGTGCGAGCCAAGTCGGAAGAAGAAGTCGTCGGACGCGTGACTTGACTGGAAACTTGGCAGCAAAAGTAACCAGCCAACCGAGTTCCCGGCTAATATGCAAAAGTCACACAAGTCCGACTGTGGCCACGTACTTCTAGGTCTACTACATCTGCATGTTATATAGGATTTATACTGATGTATACTATATACTTGGGCCATGATCGCGCATGAATAAATCCAAACCAGGTCGGAACTGGCAAGCACCTCACCTGCCAGTGGCCAAGATGAAAGGGTCCGGTCTGTGGAAAATAAATTGTTGTTGAAATGGGGAATGCGACTACTGTTTGTATTGTTAATGAAGTCGCTTGTGGCCCTTCGACTGCATATGCCTTTGTTTGTTTTGTTTTCGAACAAGTTGCGAATTATTTGCTCGAAAGCCGCTGCATTTTTCGTTAAATTCCTCTCATAAATGTCTTTAATTTTTCCCGGAGCACCTATCTGCTTTTCTTACCAGTACCATTTTCCTACCAGAACAAATGTGTAAAAGTTTTTATGGAGTTTTACAGTCGCCGTTCACTGACCACGTACTTTATTGAATTTTTTCAAACATTTTTCACTCGTCTGGCCATGATGTTTCTGGTTTCCCGAGTAACTTTAAATTTAAATTGAAATCGTGCAAAGCAGTCGTTTGTTTTTCTTCATATAAAAAAGCCATTTAATTCCTGAGCCGAAATCTGTTCTTTCAATTCAAAAATCAATTTCGATCGTTATATGGAATAATTTATTATTTTGACCGAAAAGGAAAATTAAGTAGCTCCGAAGAAAGATAATCAAATTTTAAAAATATAAATTTTGGTAAAAAATTACCAGTTTTAATGAGTTAAACTTAATCTAAAAAAAACTTTCACTTGGCGCTTTCATCAAAACACTTTCATCATTCACTTTGACACCATTCGAGGTTTTTTATTTGAGTTCCAGGCTGGATTCCTTTCTCCGGCTTCTAAACAGCTGTCGCTAATTGAAACAAATGAAATAATGAAGGCAATAAAACAAGCAACTTTGACTCGGATTGTTCATAAAGCAACATAGAAAAGTTTCCCAGACTTCGGATTCAACAATTCATTTCCGCTCCGGTGACTGCCACTGCAGACCAAAATCCAGAGCCAAACTTAACTGTTTCCCTCGGGGCTCCTGCGCCTGGGTCCGGGGTCCGTGGCCCTGGATCCTGGATCCTAGCTTGCCTGTCTGCGGCCTGTTGTGAAGTGTGCCAAGAGCAATAAAGCGCACAACGGGAGCTTTTCACTGTTATTCGCATATTTTTATTTTTCCTTCTCCTTTTTTTTTTATTATTGTCTGTTTTTTTTAGCATAATTAAAAGCAATTTAGTGTGCCGCCGCCACTCAACGAGGAGCACATGGGGCCACTTGTTGGCGATGACGGAGACGGAGTCCAAGTCCTGCCAGGTTTCGGTCCAGAATCACATAATTAAATTAGACATACAAGTTTGTCCTTAAGCAGCAGGGACCCTATTAATTAGCGAGGCTGCTCTCCACTCCGAGGAACAATCATCCAACAGAATATTAAATCATCCAATTAGATTCACAAATTCCTAGTTTTGCAGTGAAAAGTCTTTTGAGTTTCATACATTTTGCTCCTACAAAACTATTCACCAGGAAACACTTTAAGGAAATCTTCATAACCGAATTGAAACAAATACCATTTATGTAAGTGAACAAATTATTCAATTTCGCCAGCAGATAAATCTCAGCCGAGTGCCATAAATTCAGACACTTTATGACAATTTTATGCATTTCATTTAAACCTAATTCGAAGGACAGCCGGATTGAATTTCCCAGCTCAGTGCAAGTCTGGCGTTGGATTTTCATTAAATACCCTATCAATTGTTCTGTAACAATTATATATTCAGGCCGGGAAAGCTGGGGAAATCACATTTGACAATTTGCAAGTGTGCAGATGACATTTGAATGGTGCAAAGGCCCGGCGCTCCCCGGGGGTTAACCCAAGGATTTGGTTAGGATTGTGTTTACAACAGGAGAGGCTCCGCTTCGAGCCTCCGTAATTGTGCCTAAGCATTTGCTCGAATGTAGCAGCGTCCTGTTCGTCCTTAGGGACGTGAGCCCCTGGCAATAGTGCGTGCGAGTCCCGCAGATGAATTAAAAAATCCTGCAACCCTCCGACCCACTACCTCCCGAGCCAGACTATTAAAAATGAATATTCTGATAGTGGGGCTCAACCAGACAAGAGGCGACAGTTTAAACCATTGTCTAAGCACTGCAGGCAAAAGTGTCAGGAAGCAGCAGAAAGCATTCGTAGTGGCAACAGAATGGCGCCCCGAGTGTTTGCACCAATTCATTGGACTCCCCTCGCCGAGACAAAAGAGTCGGAAAAGGACGAAACGGACGAAAGGGAAGAAATACAAATAAAAATACTGGCATAGCCAGGTTTGGGCTTGAATGGGCTAAATGTTTTTTTGCCTGAAATATCTTTAAAGCTGATCCGGAGAGCTCCTGAATAACCGACTGTTAACAGGATGCCTCGATGTCCTTGTGGCTCGAAGGATGTGACAGTGCAGCCAACAGTTCGACAGGGAGCAGAGTCAACCTGCGGTCATGCTTCTGCCCTCCGCCCACCGTCTTCCACTCCACACAGCTCCCCAATTGTGGCCACATTTATTTACCTTCTTCTAGCCGATGGGATTTGGCCACATTGTGTAAATTTGTGAGTCCGGGTCCCCATAAAGTTTATCTCCTTGCAGGACCCCTCCCATCTGCTCACGGGCCCGACGGCGCCGCCGGCAGGTGAGGCAATTTTACAGCAGTTGATTGCAGAAACTACTCCGGCCGGCTGATTCGCCTTTGATGTTGCACTTGGGGCAAGCAAATAGAGCTGCCAGTGCCCGATATGAGGAGCACTGATCCAGAACTCCTTCCATTAGTCATAAAATATTACTCATTCGTGATTTTTTAAATCAAAATGAAAGTGTCTCTATTTAGTTGAAACATCTATTATATTATGATTTCAACCTTAAAAAGAAGATTTTAATTTGACAGATATTCGAAAAACTTATATTTACTTGATTTTCATGAAATTGTTTAATGAAAGACTCTTTTTATGGAGTTTATAAATGATATTTAATTTTATAATATAACACCTAGAAAAACATTTTTAAGTTCAATTATATAAAAGTAAATTCGATTTCAGTGGGTCGGCCACTTCACTAAAGTTTTCCAAACCATTCGGGATTTTTTAGAAAGTTTCTAATTGGGTTTCCATGCCTATGTAACCTGGCATCTATATAGGAAATTGTCTGACCAGATTCGATCAGTCCTTAGATCATACCGCGCTCTTCATCCGAACAACATGTCCATTGTGGCAAACTACAGTAAAATCAATATTATTATTTGAAATTATATTCTCTCAGCATTTGAAATCCAATATTCTTACATTCATACATTCATATTCATACATTATAGGCGATTTTTAGATCACATTCTCAATAGCCATACCACCAAAATAATCTTAGTTTTAACTTCTCTTACTACCTTTTAAAACCATAATGCACATATTAATTAAATCCATTCAAAGAATAAAGTCCAAATAGGACCATTGAAGTAGAAGATAAATTGAAATACAAACCTGCATACCTAAAAAATATGTGGTTTTAACTTTGGAAATAATAGAAGAAAATTAAAGGAGCATATATAGGTATATCTTTCGCTAGAAGTATAAACTTCTGTTAATTCTCAATTATTTCGGTATAAATAATAGTTTGCGCAATCAGAAAGCTCTTCTGTGAAAGAGATGTGAACAAAAATTAAAAATCACCTTTATTAAATGCTTAGTATTCCAAAAATCCGACAAAGGATCTAGTTACTCCGCCAATTTCGTCCTGTGACAAAGTTTGTTCACAGCAGTTAGAGAGAATGGCTGGGTGCCTTTTGGGGAGGAGAGAAGGGGAAAAAATAAAAAGGATTTCGACCGGCAAACTGATAAATTTTCAAATTTGCATGCTAATGAATACCGTGGATCCGGAAAACTTTCGGGCTTATGCGTGTGCGAGTTCCGCAGAACTCGACCCGGCCAGAATGTTTTACAGAGTGTTCAGATTTATGGCGGGACATACTGGGGAAAGGACGTGTGTCCTCGCAGAGGACAAAGCCCCTGGCCGTTGACAAATTTAACAAAACGGAATTTAAACCACCCACTAAGCAGCGGTCTGGCTTGTCCAATTGGTCCAAACGATGTTGTTCAATATGCAAAGATATCGTAGAAGAGTTAATTAAAAACTATTAAAAACAACGACTGCATTTTCAGGTACCTCCAACTGTTTTCAATTCATTAAAAATATACTCAAAAACTCAATACAGTTTGTTTTGTGCATTACATAACTCATGCGATTACGCATTACAATCTCTGTTTAAAAATTCAAGCAGAAAATGCAAATAAAATTACGCGGCCACAGGAATTCTTTATTATATCATTGGTTAGAATTTTTTATAAGCCTCTGGAAGTTAGCAACTTAATAATAATGTATAATTTTTAATAATAAATAAAAAAATAACCCTGAACTGCATTTTATCGGTTCTTTAACCACTCCAGTCCTTGGTATTTTTATTTTTATTCCGACATATATTGCTTCTTGCATTCGCCACAGGGAATGCATTTCTGCAGCCTAATAAATATGCATTTTGCACCAGACTACCTTTGCAAGTCGCCAGTCGATTATTCAAATGATAAAACTACTGGTGGATTAGGTAGTTTTCTATTCAATTAAAACACTAATGGTTCGAGAAGTTTTAGCGCCTCGATTAGTTGTTCTTTAAGCAGACTCCGGCACTGTCGCGTTTGAAAAAAAGAGTCGCAAAATGCTAGAGCCCGTGGATCCCGTTCGACTGGCCATCTACTCCAGTCCTTGGCCCACCATTTCGATAATATCCCTGTACTTGGTATTTGTATTTAAGCTGGGACCCAAGCTCATGGAAGGACGAGCGCCCTTTGACCTACGCGGCTACATCAAATTCTACAATATCGGTCAGATCATTTACAACGCAGTCATATGCTATTACGTGAGTAGTTTCAATGTCCAATAACTTGAGCAAATAAACACAGTGCCGTTCCAGGGCGTTCAATTCATGTTCTTCATGGACACGTACGACATGCGATGCATTAAACCCCTGCCCTTGGACCACAAGCACAAGGACTACGAGCGGTTTATGACCAACTTTTATGCAATTAACAAGATGATTGACCTCAGCGAGACGATAGTGTTTGTCCTGCGGAAGAGGTACAGGCAGATAACCTTCCTCCATGTATTCCATCACTCCGTCATGGCCGGGATGTGCTACTTTATAATTACGTTTAATGGCCATGGGGGACTCCTCTTTCCGTACTGCCTGCTCAACTCGTTTGTCCATGGCTTTATGTACAGCTACTACTACATTTCCTCCGTGAACGAGTCGATGCAGAAGAGTCTCTGGTGGAAGAAGTACATCACAATCATCCAGCTGGTTCAGTTCGCGATCATCCTGGTGTTTTTCCTCAGGACGATGATGGAGCCCAACTGCAAGACTCCGCTGTTCACGAACTATCTTATCGGGATAATGGTCCCCAGTTTTATCATTCTGTTTATCAACTTCTTCTACAAGTCCTACATAGTGAAAAGAAAGACGACTCCCAAGCATCCCCAGGAACAAAAGAACGTAACAAAATAGAAAAATAAGGCTGCTCAGAATTCCATTTACGCCTATTTCTTTCCCAAATCGAAGTTAGCGGTTAAAATGAAACTTTAAAACGAAATTTTTTTTTAGCTAAATTTGTGTGCCATTCGTTTAGGCTTCCTTGAGATTCCCAACTGTATGATACCCGATACTTCGTTCATGCCCTTCCCATTTTTTAAATTGAGGTTAGGTGTTAAGATGCACCTTTGAAAATAAATTTTTAGTTAGAAAAACTTTCGTGCTATACGTTTGTGCTTATTTTGTGACGATATGATTTAAATTTAACAAAATATTTCAAAATTTCCGCATCTGAAACTTCAAATTTTTTTGTGGGGTAGAAAACTTTTTAATAAACTTGATCTTAATACTGAAATTTATAAGCCTAAGCTTAAGGTTCCTTGGACCCTAAAGTCTCCGGAGTTTAATCGGACTGTAAATTAGACGAATTAGACTTCGGGCGAACCGAACGAACATGCTTATAGTGACTCTGGAGGTGATCCTGATCAAGAATGTACATATATACTTTATAGTAGCGGAGTTGTCTCCTTCACTGCGTGACACACTTGTGACCAAACTTTTAGAATTTGAACCAAAGAAAACAAAAATTAAGTATTCAAAATTCTAGTGCATTGCCTTTGGACGCCGAAAGTGCGACACAACGCTTTGGTCTTTGGCCTTATTGTGGAAAAATCAATTGCGCCCGTCATTCCTGACAAATAGATCGAAGAGTGTACCAAATTGGGTTCGCCGAACCCAGAAGTCTCAGAACTCGAACGTAAGCTCTCAAACGATCTATGAAACGCAAACATCTCTTTCTACTCACTGAGCGGCACCGAAGAGTTTAAAAAATCGGTCTCCAACGCGCCTCTCAGCTTGCACAACACCCCCTAGCACTCTCAAGCGCCAATTACTCCGCAAGAAATTGCGAAAACAGTGCATGTATGCGTAAGCACGTCAGCTGGGTCATCATTAACCAACACTGTTTTAACAGTGAGTTTTGCACTCACAAAAAAAGCTCGGTTAAAGCGTCGGTATCACACTGTACCTCACCTACAAATGCCGGCTTGAGCATATTTGTACCGTCATCAATACCGAAAGAACTGATATGGTATGTTAAGCAGAAGCTTAACATTAACAGAGGTATTACCTTAAAGCTTTGAAAAAAAATTCTAGACACTTATTACTTAACAACGTAATGTTACCATATTTGGATATATGAAATGACAAAAAAAAATTATTTGCCAACCAGGTAACAAATGCCTTTATTAATGAGCATCACATTACATAGATCATTATAGATTTAAGATAGATTTTTTATAACTTAAATATATAACTTAAATAAACATTTTTTTGTTTGGAATTAAAACGTATAGTCCAAAGTTGGAAGTTGACATTTAAACTCTCGAAAAACGTTGCATTGCAACACTCCTCGGTCATAGTTACTTTTTTGAATTTCAATTGAGCTTTGTTGCGGTTTCTCGTTGCCCATATAGAATGCAGAAAACCGCAAATTGCATATAAAGAATAGCCAGCTGTTGGTCAGAGCTACGAGCTCGTACATATCCTGACAATTTTTGACCCTATGCTCTCATAGGATTCCGCTTCCCAATGCTCCCGAACTTTAATAAATTCTGATATCACAGACGCATGAGAAAACGCCGAATCTCGGAAAGAAGTCCACGCAAAGGTTGAAGGTCGCAACCCATTGGAATTCTTTAAATTAAAAGGCACCCCGCCCGGGAGTGCTTTGCGAGTGAATCCCGCAGGGTAAGCGAATAATTTTCCCATTGCCAGACAAAGGAATGGCATAACACATGGGTGGCTCCGGCAGACGGCGGAATCCCAGCCAAAGCACCAGCCCAGCAGCGAATGAAAGTGTCAGCGAAGTGCCAACTGAACCGGGCAAATATATATAATATGCATATATGTATTCAAATAGGGCCAAACTCGAGGCACCGGGGGGAGTGTGTGCGCTGGATTATCCTCAAAGTCATGGCTTAGACAAATGTTTTATGCTCCACTTGGCTGCATTAGCCGCGCGTATTATGCTCAAGTGCCGCTGGCGCACGCTGCGTATGAGTTATTTATTATTTACCCAAGCTATTTGCTTGATTTTCCAGCTGTCTGTGTAAGTTAATACAATTTATGACTAAGCCAAACTTTTTGTCACAAATACATATTTCGGGCTGTAAATGCAAGTCAGCAAAGAGAAGTTTCATTTTACAAAATAAATTTTTATATTACTATTTTTGTTTGGAATTCATTACAAATATTATTTCAACTCACTATAATCGTAACATTTTACTGTACCCATTCGTGGCGAAAACGTGTTTTTCAGCAACTTCGGGCAACTAAAATTTGATGCAACCGCATTTCCGTTTTTTTCCTCAGCCACCATGTAATTCAATTGCATTGACTATGTCTGGAGCATGGCAAGCATCAAATTTGATGTCCTGCGACGTGTGAGGCAGTCCAAAGAGGCTCCATAAGTTTTCATGGGTCTTCCCCGAAGTTGCCGTTCAAAGTGAATCAAATGAGAGGAACTTAAACTCACATTAGTGGCGGACGAGAGCTGCAGTGGCGAGTGGATGGTGGAACGCGGGCCTGACTTTGCTCGATGCATCCATCAATTGCCACTGCACATAGGCCAAGGACATTTCTAAAAGCAGTCGTCTGCCTGCCTCGCCCAGTCCAGCACCACCCACGCCCCTTTCTCGACCAGCCTTGTGCACTCATTTACTCAGTCAACTGTTCAGGCATTCACTTTTCTTCAGGGCTGGAAGGGCGCAGTACTTTGGTTGGGGGTTTTTTTAAAGGGCGTGGGCAAGGGGTTGCAGAGGGTTAGGAGGCATGGGGTCTACACCCCAAGTTCCACTTCTCGACGCATTCATTCAAACACGGGTTGTATTTGAATTTCACTCATTGCGCATTCAGGCATTTTATGGTCCTCTCCACCCGGGAGGGGCCAACTTTTAACCAAAGCCAAGGCAACCTAAAAAGCGTTTTAAATACCAAAATAAAAAATTACTTTTTGTGCGTAAATTGGAATTTATTTTTGTTATTGTAGTTCTAATAACAACTATTAATTAAAATATTTTATGTTTAATCAAGATTATTATTTTGTTAAGAAAATATAGATTTGATTAATCGACAGTACTGATTAGGTACACGATTTTTATCTTTTAAAAGGTGACCTATCTCTTCTTCTTACTTACTGCATCCGTGGCGTTCTGTCTAAATATCGAAAATGTTCTCGATTAACGATTACCATTTACCGATTGGAAAAAATAAAATATATCGGCAATGATAAGAGTTGCCACTCAGTATCTGCCGCAGATATAAAATTTACAATATCAAATATTTTATCATATATACCATATATAGTTCATTACATTTATGTTTTTACATATTATTTTTTAATGTATTGCATTCTTTTTTCTTCAAGTGATTGTCATTTACCGTTGGCAGCTAACCTTGGCAGCTGTCGTTTCGTGGCGTAAATAATTGTTCATTTCCATTGGCCCGCTTCAGGGACCTGTTAATGTGGAAAGTTGGCGACGGGAGTTTTGGAACTAGAGCGGGCACGCATTGCTTTGATATCCTTTGTCGCTTCCTTTGTATTGTCAACATTTCTATTTCAGCATCTGGCATCTGCAACTGCAACTGCAACTGCCACTGCAACGGCAGACAAGTTGACTGCAAATAGAATGGCTGCCCGGCTGTTGTTCTCCTTCGGTGATGAATAGCAAGACAGTGCTTTGTTTGGGTTGACGTGACGAAAATTTTTGCCCCAACTGACGGGAAAATTATGAAAAGACAAGACTGTCACAGGACAAAAGAGTTTTCAGGCAAATGGCATTCGCTCATCCCAGTGGCCACTCCTGGAGGGATCTGGGGGGAGTCTTGGAGACAAGCAGCTTAATAATAAGTTTTCCCCACTAATTGATACATAATCCCCATAAAAATGAAGTGCCGGGAAGGCCTACTAGATTCTTATTATCCACTTTGTTTTCCTGTGGAGCGAACCGTAAAACTTTTCTAATAAATATTCGCTCAGCTCCCGAGCCCCCGAGCCAGAAGTCCTAATCCGTTTATCCTCACTCGATAAAAGGCTTTATTAAATTGACAATACAAAATTGCTTTATTGGATTCAGGCCGGATGGCAATTTACTTTACTTTGATGTAAATGGATGGATACTTTATCAACTCAAACAGAATTGTCCAAGTGCTGCCACCGAAGATGGAATCACAAGAAAAGGGAGACCCTCTCTTAGCCGAACCAATTTAAAAATTTACGCACTTAAATATGCAGGCCGACATTAATGATGAAAAGTAACTAGAGCCTTCGACATAACTAAAAAGAATTCAGAGCAAACCCTTCACTTCCCAATTTTAAATCTATAAATCTTGAATATATGGCACACATCTTGTAGGGAAATCGATTTTGCTCACGTCCTCCATTCGCTCGCATACGTGATGCGGTTCATGATCAATATTCAATCGACACAGTCGAGAAAAAAGCACATAAATTACCTACAATCACCATAAAGCTTTCATTTCAGTTCAAACTACTGCATGGGGGAACGGGGATATAGATATATGGGGATTTGATTACCCTCTGCGCCACATTTATCTTAACCATGGCCCATAAACACATCGCGCCCAGCAAACAAACATAAAGCGCGACAACGGCAGGATATGAAATTGTTATGGTCAGCGGGAGCTGTAGATCATAAAAGTCTAAAAAAAGGACCGTATATCACATGGGGATTTATTTTTTATATGCGAATGAATAAGATGTTTGCAAGGCAGTTACAAGACCAGATATACGTGAATAGTACTTTGGGAGCAACTCAATTATTAAAACTTGGCTGTTGGTTTTTGCGGAAAGGTCTATTTAAAAAATAAAAATATTTTTTTTAATTACAACAAAATGTTTTCATTTAAGGTTGCTTTCAGCGATTACAAAAATCTAAATAAGTATGCGAATAATAGGAAGAAATAGTACATTATTTTAAAAATATACTCATAATAAGATTAGCGAGGGAAAGAGAAAATACCTTTAAATACCTTTTAAGGCAAGTCTTAAGAGCCTCAGACCTTGGTACTCCCCAGAAGTAGTAAAAATGCTAAATTTCTGGAGTTTCCCATTTATAAAAATGATTAGAAAGATTATTATCAGATACATAAAATATTTAGTCGAATCTAAACAAAGGATATAGCCATGCATTGTTTGTTTAATCCTTCACAATTATTGGTAAGACCACTTGCATTTTACAAACAAGCACATCTTCAACTGGCAATCTTGCCCTACTATTATGGAGTGCATCGTTTAGGTTCAAAATAATATTTCAGTATCCGAAGTCGCTATACATTGCTCATCCGCCCCGTTTACACTCGTTCTAATGCACTGCCACACTGGTATGCGGCTGCCACTCCAGCCAGCGTCATTAATATGAAAAATTTAAGTTTCCAAAGTCGTCCCTCGCCCTTGTGCCGTGGGCTGTTGGCACTGCCATTAGCGAGTTTTACTCGCAGACGGGTTAATTCACTCACATCACGCTGGCTGTTTGCATAAATCAACGCACCCAGCTCATGTCTGTGCCGGCTTTGGACGCATCAACTTTACGGCTCCCACTTAAAGCCGCAGAAATCAGCATAGCCGGTTACCACGTGCCACACGGATTCGTTACAGGGCCCAGTACGGAAGGGAAAGCTCCATCTGGGCACTCACCTGGGCCGCCACGTATGCTGGCGCATTTATTACACGGCTCGACGGCTCGGCAGCTCGGTAGCTCCGCAGCTCGACTGCTCGCAATTTACAGCTTGTTTCCGGAATGGTTTAAGCCTTTTAGCCCGCCCTGCTCATTTGTTAAATTATAATGAGAGTTATGCCGCCGACCGGCGAACCGGCGAACCCCCAAACCTGAACCGCTGAACCGCTGAATCGATAAATCCAAGCACCTGAAACACTCCGCCTTGCGGTCACCATTTTAACTCAATTCCAGCAAAGGCCACGAAAAGTGGGTCTTGTAGCCGAGGAATTGCGAGCCCCCGGGCTGCTGCGACAGTTTTTGCGGCCAAAGTTTGCCAAAGTTCTGTGGCCAGAACTTGAACTACTGGTAGCTGAAAGTGCTCCTTGGATCCGGTTTGGGTATTCTCCGGCTTTAAAGGACGATTTAATTACTCGCAGCTTGTTTAATTTCGCACTTTTATTTTTTTGCAACAAAGGGATTATTATTTTGATAAGGAAAAACTTTTGTGTGAATCTGAGCAGCTGCCGCCGGTTGTGCGCCGCCTCAAGGAAAAATCTCAACTCTAATTAAATTTCAATGTGCAAAGTGCCGTCCTCAATTAGAAATTAGATAAAGAGCTGGTAAGGGGAATGGAAATGACAATGGAAATGGCAATGGAAATGGGAAAAAAATATATGGCAAGGACTCGAACATCTTCCGCAGGATAGCCGATTCTTGCCGCTTTTTTTGTGGCAGAGCGACAATTTGCATACTTAATTCGTAATCATTTGACTGTCGACATCTCGAGGGCATTCAATAGTGGAATCCTTATCCGAATCCGAGTACGAGTCCGAGCCCGAATCCAAATCGGAATCCGTTTAGTCGCAGATTGCTCAAACAATTCTTTCGCCTGATTAGCAGAATATTTAATTTAATCCTTTGTGATTCCTCACCGAGTAGGGTGGCGGTGACGGTGATGGAAAAACTAATGAAAAGAAAATCGTAAGCAGGGCAAGGCTAGCTTTGATTAGCGCTTAATAAGACGATGAATCGGGTTCCATGATTGATTAATCACAGTCAATGCCTGGCACTGAGCTATATTTTAATTGGAAAACCACAGACACAGAAATGGCAGAGAAACTTTTCGAGTTTGAATGGAATACCTCATCGAAATTCGGTTTATTTACCCCCGGACACTCCACCTCCATATTTTTTCACAGCTCCTTCTGGCTGAGCGAGCGTCCTGAATGGGGAAATTGATGTGCACACTCCGGCATCTCGAGCGGAGTGGGTTCCTGCAATATTGTAATGAAAGCATAACAAAAACAGAACCAAAACAGATGAAAATCTCTGCATGAGGAATGTCTGTTCAATGGCACACACACAGCACACACGGCACACCCGGAGCCAAAACCAAAGCCAATGCCAAAGCCAAACCCATCAGCCCTTCAACTGAACTCAACTTCAGTTCTCTCCTCGTCATCCCAGCCAGAGGGCGAAACTACAGCCGGGCTTGTAGTTTCTGTTCACGTTTTTGACATGAATAAATTGGTAAATATAACCGGGGATCAATGAGCCCGAGCTCGTTCCTCAAGCGAAAATTGCACCCACGAAATTGCGACTTGAAAACTGCGAGGTACAAATGTACAAATCCAAGCAAAATATTTTCGAATTCTTTTTGCATACCATTCATAATCAAGCATTACACTTTCTAAACTCTACAAGTTATGAAATTTATAGAAAAATAATTCAATTTACAGTACAAAATTCTACACATCACAAACATATACATACATAAATGCCTTTCGTAATCAAATTTAATTTAATTAAAATATATAACAATCTTGAATCTTTTTTCGAGTGTTCAAATTACAAAATCCCAAGTCAGAGCCGGCATAATCAATGACTTGAAAGCAGCTAGCCGGGATTTTGGCCAGATTCCGAGCTGGGTTACATTTCTGCATCATTAAGTGGCAGCCGCATGGCGGGAATATGCTAATAGTCCTGCCGTCCCGGCGTCTTGGAAGCCTCCCAGCGGGTGTGCCATGTGAGTGGTGTGTACTTTGTGTGTACTATATGTATATTTTTTGTGTGTGCACCCTCCGAGGACTTGGTAAGACAAGGACCCCCTGGCCTTAATCGCCTCGCCTGTATCCCGGATTGGCAGCCACTTTTTTCTGTACTTTTTTGAGATGTCTTAAAGGATCACACGGCTGAAAATGTTTACCATTTCGCATTGGAACGCGTTTCTTTTTACGGCAAGGATTTGGCAAATACTTTAATAGTTGGCAAAAGATTTTATGACGCCGCAGAGGATCCAGCGCTTCCGTCGAACGGCTTTAAAATGCATTGCTCTCGGAAACGTCATAAATATCCATAAACATTCATCCACTCGTCGCTGCTATAATTCCCCGATGCAATTCCACAAACTACGCCTCGGGTCGACTATCAAAGAGCGAAAGCACCACAATAATATTTGTGCCAGGCAGCTGAGGGTGTTTCTATATTTTTCCCACCATCTCGACCCAGTTTGCTTATCCTGCTCACCTGTCCAACTGCCCACCTGGCTGCTTGTTCCCCCGCAGAGCCAAATGCGAGTGTTGATAGCCAGGAATTTATGTGGCTGTAAGTATGGTCAGTTTATTCCTACTTTATGCGCACTTGTGGGAAAAATATTATTCACCTGCTGGGCTGCAGTCTGTGGGCTATCTTCTATCTGTGGGCCAAGAATTGTTTGGGAAACTTGGGAGGCAGGGTGGTAAATGTGAATTTATCCTTTCTTCCCAGTCAAATATTTTTGCTCCAACTTATTTACAAGCATTTTCTTGAAAGTCCTCAATGGAACGATAAATAATCGGAAAACAGAAAATGAACCCTTGACTCCCGTCAAGGGCAGAGACCCCTTCATTTGGTTTTTAAAACACCAATTATGGGGAAATCTTAATGAGATGCCAACCGAAAAATGATGACTGCAATCAGACAGAGTGCAGCACAGGCTTAATGAAGTGAAATCGAAACCTCTTGAAATAATTTAAAAAGGAATTGGAAAAGCTGCAAACTTGGCATATCAACTGTATTCGAGCACAATTGACTTATTTATCTTCAAATTAAACGAATTAAGAGGGGAGAATCTATAAACATAGCATTAAAATTATAGATAGTGGGAATGCTTTTATACCATTACCTATTATACAACAAAAAAAGGCAAAAAGAAAATTTAAAACTTAAGCTTTTGTTATGGGCTTTTGAGGTGGGTCGAATATTTTTAAAAATTCAGGTATTATGCATAAGCTTACTCCTTAATAAGTAAATAAAATAAATAAAATTCTCTTTATGCATAAAAATCAATAATCATTTCATTTGACACTCACAATGGAGAGCTTTAACGTATGTATATTTATGCATGTCTAAAGTAAATAAACGAATTTCAATAAAGCTTCCCTCTTAAAATTCATAATTATTACAAGGCTTCCCGTAAAAAATGTCGTCTGCGTTCGCCAGGCATCTGATTCACCGTGAAGTCCTTTGTATTTTAAGGATGCCAGTTGTTATGGTTATTAATTTTTGAAACATTTCTGCCGCTTCCCTCCCCAACCGAATGGGCCAATATGGGGATATCAATGGAAGAATTCGAAATAAAAGAATCAATCTCGGGCTCTCCTGTGACAAACCAAATGAAAAAATACCCACTCTCTTATGGTCCAATCAAAAATATTTAATATGCGTGTTGAGGCCCGGCTCCCTGGCTGTGGCGCCATGGCAATCTATTTTTAGCCAAGATTTAAATTATCTTACACAAGCCAAGCCCTCCAAGTCTCATCTGCTCTTGGCCAGAATTACTCCGTTGGATGTAACTAAATTGAAATTGCCTCAAGCCGCTGCTATAAGTGCACTTTGGTGTTTTATGCGAACATTGGCGGAAATTCTCACTCTCATATGTACATTCTCACTGCTTGCTACCAAAATTCGCATCGTGTGAGCCATAAGGCTTTACCCCAGCCATGTATGAATATTTTTCATAAAAGCGTTCTTGTCTGAACTTAGTTTGTAATGATGGCTGTAAGCGAAATGTTTCCTCAAATTATATTTTCGTTTAAGCAAATTGAGCAAAATAGAAATTATGAGAAATGAGCATGAATATCTGATATGCCACGTTTTGGCGTTCTTCCCCTCGAATAGAAAATAGAAAGGACACCCTCAATGCACAGACAAAATAGTTTTTTTCAGGAAAAAGCAACAACAGTCACGCGTCATTTCTACTTTCTAGATGACTTAACCAAAGGAAACACCACGCTTGAATGAACTTGAGTCTTTAAAGGACCCCTCAAGTGGAACACGGTACTCTTTATATATTCTATATTAAAGTACGAGTGACACACGGCGTATACGCAATCATATAGAATTTTATTACGTGGCCTGGTCAAAATCAAAGTCAATTGGGACAAATTATGTGCCATAAAGAGCTGGATAAAAGGCTAGACTATCATGCAAATTGGAACTAACAACGAACTAACGAAATTTGCCCAAAGCTAAACAGAACATATTGCCTGGGCACACAATAGCCCACAAATCACATAGAAATTTTTGCAGTTTTAATTAAAACTAAACGATTTTAAGCGCAGCAAACAACTGCTGTCACGCCCACGCCCACACCCTCTACCACACTCCCACACTCCATGGCTAGGTCGAGGGTCACATGAAAGCACGCTGATGTGCTTCCTCCAAACAGAAATTTTCAAACATTGGGGTTTTTTTGTGGGCAACTCGCCATGCGACCTCATTCGCATGTCGGTCAGCATTCTCAATTAGTTGGTCGCCCGTCCTCCTTTTGTTGTGTCCACTGTATCATTTTTGTTGGTTTTACTGTTGCTCTGCTGTTTCTGTTTCTCTGCCGTTGCCATTGCGGTGCTGTGTGGTTTCATTAGTGGTCGGATGTCTGGCGTGTTTTGCTACCTTTATTGTCAACATTTTGGCTCTCTCATTTGGCCGTTCCAATTTCTTTTCATTAACCTTTACTGCATCTGCTTTCGCCTTGTCAATATTGGTGTTGCTTAAACCTGAAAAGCTGCTGAAGAGACAAAGCGTTCAGTTCTCTGAATGGTGTCTTAATTTTCTGGGGCACTGTTTGTTGAAGGATCAGTCTGGGGTTAAGTTTTCCGAGTCTTTTGAAGGTACAGAAGAGAAATGCTACATAAATGAATTTCTACAATTTCTAACACAGGAAAAAATAAATTGATATTAAGGGAATTGTATATCCAATAAAGTATATTTTTAACAGCTTGGAAGCTTTAAACGGAATATAAATATATGTCTCCCTAAGATGTGTAATTTATTCAAAATTTAAAAATGAATCGATAAGAGTATTCAACCAAAGATAGTAGTCTGGAACACATCAGCGTTACAACAAGGGGTTAAAATCCCTTCAAGAATTATTCAATTATTAAATTTTAATTTTATTTTAATTTTGTTTTTTTTTTTTTTTTAATTTAAATAAAATGCGTTTTGTACACTCGAAAGCTTTAATAAAAACATACGAAAACCAAAAAAACGATCTAAATCGTTGCCGTTGAAAAAATGCACGAAAAAAGTGGAAATTCGCTCGCCCTAAGCCTTTTTTGTGTGATTCCAAAAACAGCGTTCAATTCGAAACTTTTTGCGTTTTCGAATTCTCTTCCAGTTTGATGCCTTCCAGTCAAGTGCCCAACCAGAAAACCGCCCAAAAGGACGAACCAGCAAGAGCCCGGCAAGTGCAAAAAATGCTCTAAATCCGATTTGGAAATTGTTTGGCTCAGCGAAAAAACAGAACTGCCAACTCAACAGCGGGATGCCCCCTCGACCAGACCCCCGTGTTGTGTTCGTTTGATTTTCCCGAATGTCCTTGCGTATTCTGACTATGTGCTTTGGGAGAGGGGCGGGCCAGCTGTCGTGGCTATTTGTCGCCAGGACAATGTGACAACGACTACGCATGCAATTTGAATGCATCCATGAATTGCCTCTTGCGGCGAGCTCTTCACTTTGCAAAGGCTTCCATGCTTTTTTACCCTTTGCTTGGTCAACAACTTGTAGAGAGATAAGTTTGGTTTTGAATGTTAGATGGCAATTAAGGACTGTATCCTTGCACCTTGCACCTGGGCATCGGGCCAATTAGCGCTGTTTATGGCCACGCAATTAACAAACCTGTTAACGTCTGTTTATCCAACACGCACATATGCTCCTTGTCGACCTTTGACACACCCACCGACACACGCACTTCCCACAAACCCACCCACCCACGCACCCACAAAACACTAAACACACACACAGCCTCCTGACGGCCAAACAAAATGCGAATGAGTAATTGACGTTTTAATAAGTGCCACTTGACAGGTTGCAGGAGCCACGTGCCGCGTGCCACGAGTTATGCAATGCTTACAGTGAACAAATTTTTTCTGTTAAATTATTGTATCCAGAATATAAATTTGTTTTATAGCCACAAGACTGGAAAATATTTAAAATGATTATTGGAAAATAAATATTTTAATATATTTTTAACAAAGAGATCTAAACGAATTAATTCAAAAGGTCTAATGAATCGTTCATTATATTTGTGAGTACTATAAAGCTGGAAAGTAACACATGTATAGAGGTCTCTAATATAAACAATACAATTTATTAATATAATAAAAATGATTACATTAATGTTTAATCCAGCTTCTTATTGGAGTTTAAATATATCCGAATTATTTCATTATATTAAAGTCCAAGTCTCCTTAACAAGTCCTGAGGGCAAGTGGTCTTTTCTGGGAAAACATTTGGTTGTTTGAATGCATTTTTATCTGTTTGCCATTGTCAGACGACGCTCTTGGCGAATAAAATTAAGCTGAAGCAATACAATGCTTGGTCGGAGGCACACGCGGCGTATGCGTAATTTAAGCATATAAATGTTGACTCAGCCGACAATGCACGGAGAGCTGGTATCATTTTTTTCCATCACTGCTGTCTGCCCGGCACAGGTGTTTCTCGGAGAGGTGCCTTGAAGAATTTCCAACACATTCCAAAGTGACTCAGTGACGGGAGCAGTGACTTCCTGACATCCAGACATCCTGGCAGCCTGACATCCCAGTTAATGCCGTCTGCATCGGGAGATAAGCACCAGGACTGAGTGGATTGGAGATTGAAGAACACAAA
The DNA here is from genome assembly GCA_035047325.1 of Drosophila vallismaia. Classification (NCBI taxonomy): domain Eukaryota; kingdom Metazoa; phylum Arthropoda; class Insecta; order Diptera; family Drosophilidae; genus Drosophila; species Drosophila vallismaia. The sequence continues at coordinate 471,321 of JAWNPU010000090.1, read as the reverse complement.
TCCGAAATCAAAAGTGGAATTAAATCGCCTTTGAAGGCTTTTAAAGAGCAGCCTTTAAAACAGATTACAGAAATAAAACTTAAAGGCAGCACTATTTAGAGAAAATCAGTTTATTTTCGTGTTAATGGACTCAAAAATAAACAGTAACTAATTTGGAAATAACTCAAATGAAATTGGTTTTTCTGGGCCAGGAACTTGACACAAACTCGCAGGCTGCGAGCGTCAATTTGCGCTGACACATTCCCTCAAGGAGCTCACCAGGACGAAAGGAATATATATGGAAATGTGTTTGGCAGCACAAACGTGAGCTTCTAGACAAATAAGCCGGTTATGAAAGCACAGATGCGTATTTATATTCAGGGTCCTCACACTTTCAGCAAATCGTATTGATACGAGTCCTATCATTGTTTTTGCTTTTCGGTGGCGAAGGCGGGGCAGGGTTGGCTTTTTCGTCCTTGTTTTTTTTTTTGCTTGTAGGCCAACGCTGTCTGACAATGCGAACAATTCACACGCTCGATTAACATTCAAGAATAACACTCGTAATTGGAGCACGGCTCGGGCCCGAATCTCGGCCATAAAAACAACAAGCCAAACAAGGTTGGCCAAAAAACTGTGTCATGTGGAAATCGTAAAATTATTTTTTGTTCATTATTATTAATATGGATGTCTCGCCTGAGAGCAAACAACAAGCCTGGTGTATATTTGAATTCAGGCAATACAACGGTCTGGCTTGGGTAAAAAATAATTTATAAAAGAAAGTGATTTCACGTGAATGAATATATAGAGAATATAAAATTAAAGAGAATTTTTTCGCAAACCCCAATTTGTGACAACATTTATTAAATGGATTCCCATGATCTCCGTACTTTGTGTGAAAAGCTCACTTGTGTCTTTCTCTATTTATATGGAGTGCATCATAATTTATCAAAATATGTCAAGCTGTCGGAAGCCGCTCCAGTTAAGACCCACATACCCCTAAAATCCACGCCCACTACCTCTCTCCTCTGCAAGAGCAGCTGGAAAAAGAATAACAGCTCCATCAACCATTTCGCAGGACTCGCACAACTTTATAATTTAAATGCAATATTTGAGCGCTGCATGTAATTAGGAGCTTGTGTTTGGCAAACATCATTTCCAATTCACTGAATTGCTCAATTGATGCGGAAAATTATAGATACACGGAACTCTCTGCAATTTCAAAAAGTGTATTTAAAATAAACAGATTTGTAGCAAATCAAAATCATCAATAACACTAAATTAAAGTGATTTCGTAGACGTGGATTCTCTAAATTTTTGTGGCACACATTCGGTTCATTGACTGGCGACTAAACCACTAAAGGAAATTTTCTTCATAATTCGAAGTCATGCCTTTGCTAACTTTAATTAAATTTAAGATTCCTTTCCAGCAAGCTTGGGCTTCGATTGTTATGGAAATCCGACTCTTAATTGGCTGTGGTTTTTGTGGGAGCTTTGCATCCAAGCAATTAAAATTCAATTACCACTCTAACATTCTCACTTTAACTTGGGAATTGATAAAGTTAGGCCACCGAAAGATAAACATGATGTGGCAAGGAGTGGCATGTATCGACGCATAATACTTTGCACTTCTATGGGTATTTTTTTAGAAATCATAACTATTTTATGGTTGGATTGTTTTAGAGATTTGCTTTGCTGGCAAAGTCCCAGGAACTCCATTCTCAGGCGATTCCCTCTGTATAAATATTCATGTGGCCAATAGTTTTTGTCAAGTTGGCAGGGGTGTGAAAAATTTATGAATATTTCTTGGCCCGAAAAGAGAGGACTGATATTTGATCAGAGTGCAAGAACTAATTTGGCCTGTGGGCCCAGAACTTTCATGGCTTCCGACGTTGTCCTGCCTAAATTGTGTTTATTGCTTTTGATACAAATTGATTGCTTGAATGGCATTTCGAAATAATGGAAAATCTTGACTCCGACACGACAACAGCCGGCTTAAGGAGCAGACACATTTTGCCTCTTTTCCGGCATTTCCACAGCAAATGTCAGAGAGTTATAGAGTTGGGAAAAGCCATGCCAAGTGGAGGGGGGCATTGGGAGGAAATCGAGACAAAACCAGGCACAACACAAGCATTTCAACATACGGCCTAACTGGGTCTTGCATAAACACTTGTTTAGCCCGAAGTGCATTTGTTTGCCATGCCGATACAAACCGTAAAGCTCGGAAAACTCGGGAAACTAGGGGAACCCAGGCATCCAGGGGTGATCCAGGGGATACGGGAAAACTCCATTCGAAATGAGGGGAAGGACCCCGGGGGACAAAAGCAGGCAGACAAAGTTAGTGACATGCTCGCTTTTATTTATTTCTTCTGGCAACTCGAGAACTCAGCCAAACACTGAGCACTCGAACTTTGCTCGGTCAGCGCCAGTCGAATTGTTCATTAAAATGCAATTGAACTTTCGCTATGACACACGACGAACATGCCAGTTGCATTCGAATTTCAATTACTCCAATGCCACCTGGGGAAATGGGACAAAATCGCATTAAAGTCCCCTCCAATTGAATGATGATTTCTTGGCAATTTTGATACTGCTGCTGGGCGCAGTTCCATAAAACTTTCGTCTTCTCTCTTTCGGTTTTGTTCCCCCAAAATAAAAACTTTTACCGGCTTGTCTTAATGACTTTGAAATGGTCGGTCATGTGTGGCGGGACTTTCTACGTGGCCAGGATGCCGCCAGGATAAAGCCGCAACAGGCACGTTTACTCCTTGCCTGCAACTGCAACTAAAGCTTCGTTTCGTCTTTACTTCACAATGATCTCAATTTATGTGGTGCTGGTGCTTCCATACGCTTGATTGCAATTTGCAACAGCGGTTTCCTCCACTTTTCCGCCAGCCATTCAACATAATGTAAGCTACAGGTGATGAAAGATGTCGGATATTTTTTGTGTAAAACTTTCGATTATTTAATTCCTCAAACATCTAAAATGGACCCCGGATAATTTAATAAATAGAAAATCCAACTAAAATTAAACTTGCCGTGGTCGTACTTACAATTAATAACTTGGCTATCGTGCAGAGTATCCTTAAAGTCGATGTTTTAATACCAAATATATATAGATCGAAAGGTACCGATAAAATAAAGATATGTAAAAAAAAATGATGAGATTAATTTCGATGCTTTTCAATGTGTGAAGTGGAAATCCAAAATTTATAATAATTATTAATAATTTTATGCAAATACCGATGCATTTTCTAAATGAAAAAATAAGCTCATTAACTTACACATCAATTGCTGTTTTTATAAGTCAGGTGATGTCATTCCAGGTAAAATAAAATAAGGAAACTTGAGCTCTTGCTGATTTCGGCACAAAGTCCCAAAGACAATCACATTGTCGAAGGACATGCCGAAGTGTGTGAGGATATGGGAAAGCTTTTAGTGCGCCCTGTGACAAGGATTGAGCCTGAAGCGATAGATGACCGATTGCAGCCCATGTGTCAAGTATAACGCATACGCAACGTGTGACAGTGTCCGGCAAAAAGCCATCAAATCATAATTGAGGCGCACTGACTGTCCATCAATAAAGTCACTGAGTGACTAACGATGACGAGGAACCGAGTGGCAGGCGAGCCCGCATAAGTGCTGTAATAAAAGTGAGAAATTATTGATGCACTTCACTCTCTGGCCCAAATAAAAAAAAACTTTAAAAGGAAGCTCACTCGCAGAATCCACTTTCAGGGAACTGTAATGAAATCAATCAAGGAAACCTGTGCCCTTCGGCATGAGCTATTCCCTTGGGTGAAAAAAAAGAGTTAAAGCGAAATGGTTTTTGCATAATTTTCTACGGACGTGTTTCGAATCCATTAAAAACCGATTCTATACCTTAACTTCGATGAGGTCTATGTTTACTTTAACTTAATTACACAAGGTCTTTGAATGAAGAACAAATGGATCTTCAGGGTCGATCTTGTAAGTTAATGTTTCCTAAGGAATTGCCTCCTGTGTAATGGCATGGATCATGCAGAAACACCTTTAAAATTTAATTATAAACATTTCCAAAAGTAAAGGACCAGATTGCATTCGAAATAACTTCTTTGAGTGCCTGCCTAGATAAAATCCCAAAAGAAAAGGAATTCAGAAAGAAAGTCGGACTAAAAAGGCAGCACAAAACTTAATTGCCAGGAATATTTAAGGCAAAACTCACAAACATGCCTGTCAAAGACCAACCTAAGACAACTAACAAAAACTGGCTTTAAGTTCAAACTGGAACAGGAGAAACTATTTAAATGAGAATGGAAAAGGGAATACCTTTCCTGCACTGTGGAAATTTTTAGGCAACAGAGTAGCCCACCTCGCTCATTATCTACCGAAAATAGTTATGAAAATGGCAGTCACAGAGAAAGTAAATAGAAAATTGTGACCCAAAATAGAAAAAGGATGACACGCGGAATGAGAACAGCAGAAAAGTTGTCAACTTTTAAGGACACACCCCAACCACACTGTTAAGCTCCAACCGCAGGATGTGGCACACACATGTGCTTCTAATATGAACATTGGGTGAGGACACGTAATCTGGATTAAACATAAATTTTAATTAAAATCCGAGCCACAATCTTGGCGCTGCTAAAAATTGCTTGTCAAATGCGTAGGAGGGGAGTGGGGCAGGATGTTTGCCAAACTAAAACCGGGAATGCGAACAAATTTGCATAAAATACCCATTTTGATTACTATTATGAGGACAAGCTTGGGGTAATCGAGTGAGCTTCGTTATCAATGCGATTGCAAATAAAAATAAGCTCGAATTAAAACGCAAATCTGCAGCAAATTCAAACAAGTCCAGAAAAGGTCCTGCGTATATATTATGATTTCGTCTGATGGCAGACAATCGAATTGAATCTGTTCCACCTACATTCGCAGACGGCCCTAAGGCAACGAAGTTGGCCAACAACCAGGCCAGAAAGGCCTCAATTTAATTCGATTTATATGGAATGGAAGCATCTGAATGTAAACACTCTCGCAAATGCAAATTAGAACAAATAAATTCGGCAAACAAATTGCAAACAAATTATGGCCACAATAATTCTCGTAATAATGGAAACGAAATCAACTTGCCCAAGGCCAAGAGCCGAGTTTAAAAATACAGAAAAAACAGAACAAATTTACGAATTGATTGCGCTAATTTTGTGCCTCCGGGATATAACCATAAAATTTAGATAAAAATGGGGAAAAAGGAAAGCCGATTTGTAATCAATTTAAAAATAGTCAAATAAAAGCAGCAATGTCTGATGGAAATTCCAAATGCACAAACATAAATTTTATTGCAACTAAAAAAGTTAAACACAAAAGCCTAATGAGCATTGTTTGTAAGTAAATAATTTAAGCCACAACAAATTTGTGTGAAAAGCATAATAAATATTTTTTAGTTCAGTAACCTTCCCAGTCAATTGATATCAAATAAATCCCCAAGCTTATATTCACGACTTGCCCACTAATTACTGGGCACGGTGACTGTAACTAAAGCCCCCGACAGTCATTGCTCTTAACACCTGATTCAAGGATACTGCCACTTAGCCGGTTGTTTGTGGAGTCCCCGGACAGGTTTGGATAACAGAAAGGACTCTGCGGCGTCTGAGTAAACAGAGCTATCAGTTACCGTCGCAGTGGGTGGTGGGTGGCGGTAGGCGAAGGTAGACTTCGTACCGGTGCTAAGGACCAAGGGACAGCGTGATTCTTTCCGCACACTAGTATGTATGATTTGTATTACCTTGAGGGCCCATTTGGGCGTGAAAAGAACTTCTGTTTATGCGTGTGTGCGTGGTGTCGTAAGGCTCCTCTAATTATGCAAAACCCAACAGCTTGGCGATGCGTTAATGGGACACCAGCACCCAAACACCCAAGCACCTCCTAGGGTGGCCCAGGAAGCGTAAAAGCCGAAAGGATACATGAAAAAGGGTTGCCCATATATATGCGCTACTAGCAAGTTGGCTCATCGCAATTAATGTCAAGACTTTAAGAGCTCAAATCCGAGCCTCAAGCCATTTGCCCTAATGACTACCAGATTTGTCATTATGCATATTTAATATTTTATGTTTACTCGCAGGAAACCCTACTAATGCCTTGGCCAGGAGCAGGACCTCCCCTATTTTCATGTAAATTTAAAGGGTCGAACGCAACATGTTCGACGGGTAGCACTGTCGGGTTAACAGAGAACTTAACATGTTCGACACGTAGTTGGGCTCTGTTAAACTGAGATGAATTTCAAATTTAAAAGTATTTAAGTTTTGTTTCTAAGTTTAAATGAATTAATGTTTTGTATGAATTTATAATTTTTAATACCCAGCATACTTCTTACAATAACATAGCTTTAAGTTTAGTATTTTAATACAAATCAGGAATCTGGCAATCCTAGTCAAAACAGATTATTATATATTATATGTTATTTGTTATGCTTTAAAATTATGAAACCCATTATGGCTCCTGATGACAAGCATTAATTCCCAAATCCACAACACTTACCACTTTGATTATGCCTCCAGAGCCTCGCAAATCATCTTAAATTTATTGTCTGCCTTAGCCCTGGCCTAGGATATATTTTATTTAACAGTTCATTGCCCTGCGGCCTGAGGCATGCCAATCAAATTAATGCCAGCTCCTGAAAAATTACTTTTCCCATTTGATTAATAACCTTCGGAGCCACCGGAACAATGGGCGAGCCATAGGCTTTTGGCCAGAAGTGCTCATAATAGTCCTGGTCTTGTGGCGGCGGCATATTTTGTGGTTGCCGAAGAGGCCGGGAGGGCTTGAAAAGAGCTGGGGAGCGGGTTGAAGGAAGGCCGCACTTTAATTAGGGAAACGCAATTATAAATTCCCTAGAAGGGTCTCTTGGCCGGGTTTTACGATCCAATCCAGGCTTAAATTTCAAATTGAGATTTGAAAATCTGGCCAGGTCTGGCAGGAGCAGGAGGAGCTTTAAGGAGCTCCATCATCAGATGGTGGATGTGATAAAGTTGGGGCCAGACTGGCTGTTCTTCCGGCATTGTTTTTTCTCCTGGGTTGCCTGCCTAAGACTCCTGCGGGATTTTTGCTAAGGACACGACACTTTACGTGACTTCCTTAACATAAACAATTTTCTTGTAGGTCTTCTCGGAATTTCGCTTCAGTTCAGGATGGATGGGCGGGGCCGGCGAGTGCCCTTGTTTAGTTTAGGCCATGGCCGACAGGACAACAGCAAAACAACAGCTGACTTCCCGTCCGCTAATGCCGGAGACATCTGAAGAATTTGGCTTCTTCCGGCCGAGTGGAAGTGCGGGAGTGGGAAATACGATTGCGACCGCTGACAGCTGACGGAGCAACGTTTTCCGCCATAACAAGCTGCCAAAGTTTGGGAATACTCTCTTGGCCACTTGACACTGGCTCCCACATAAAACGTTTAAAGCATCCAAATAAAACCCAGAATTAATACGCCGTCTAGATGGGAACTTCTTACATGAAGTTCTTGTTCTTTGTGGCACTTCCGAGCAGGCAACTTCCGCCTTCACAAAGATAACACAGCAAGGACTAAGTGTACGAGTATCTTTTGTGCATCCTTGGGCCGCTCTTAACATTTCCTTTTTGGCTGCAATTTCCAGTATGGAGGCAAACGCCATTGCCGAATCCTGTTAGCCATAAATGTGGCAAGCAGTGCTGGCCAGCTAACTCTTTTCGGGTCGGAACTATTACATAGAGTTTTTTTAAAGAAAAGAGGGAGAAAGTGGATTTGAATTTTGAAATTCCAAGAATATTTTATTTCCCAACCAAATAAATTGTTTTCTTTACATTTTTATATACTTATATAAAGTACATTGAAGGCAGCTTAGCTTTTTATTTAGCCATGTTTGGCACGAATGGCAGCACTGCCATCAGGTCCTGCGGCAGGGAACCTCATCCTGCCACCAATTCTCGAATGTGCCCTGCAGCCAGCAGTCGAGCAGTACATACTCGTACATAGTGGTTGCTAAACTAACGTCATAATCAAAATGCCCGAACCTTGAACCAGTCACACAATAAAAGTAAATGTCCCAGGACTCGGAAAGGGATAGGAGCAGGAAAGGAGAGCAAAACACATAGCAAAACAATGTCCTGGCTAGTCGGGAACAATTGTTTAACTGTGTGATATGCCGCAGCTTGTGTGCTCATAAAAAGAACATAAACATTTTTATGGCTTCTTGCCCCTTTTGCCCCACAATGCATGTTCCACATTAGATGGCGCTCAAATTGTTGCAAATTAGATGTCCTTAAAAGCGAGTGGCCTAATGGAATAAATTTAATGAGCTTTTTATTCCGCACTGCTATTATTTATTTTCCTTTCTTCTAAAAAACAGAACTGCTGCCGGGCAGTTCAACAAGTACTACATTAAAAATATTTATCTTTCTCTTTCCTTATATTTTTGGGGGCCCTCGGCGATTGACTTTCACAAACTTTTTCGGACGCGGAATTAAAGGGATCTTGAATGGGAGGATGTTCCGTACAAATATTTAGATAACAAATTTAAGCTTTAGGGATATACGAGCGTAAGCTGCGTTTAATAAAGTTCAAGCTCCTCGCCCCAATTCGTACGTGCCTTTGTATAAATCACATTCTTCCTTGTGCTATTCCACATTTCATTTACTTTGCGGGTAATAAATCATCTTTTTTGTCATTTTCGATTTGTCTTCATATACAAATGGCAAACAAAAGTTTCCCAATGACGACTAAGGAAGAGATTTCCCAAAAAAAATTGTATCCTGCTGGATGAGCAATGACTAAGGCTATCGGAGTGACTAGAGCATTTTTGGACTAACCTTATTAATCTCATCTGTAATCCAAAACATTGTTTATCTAACGAATTGTTAGCTTCAATACATTCTAGCCAAATGGGCTTGGACAAAACAACCTTAAGTATTCTTAATAAAGTCAATATAGTTTGACTTCCGTTTCCTCATCGTTTCCTCATCGCTTCTCGGTAATCTGTGTAGAAATTAATATCTTATGAGAAGCCTTCCCAAATGGCCAAGGCGATTATTGTGCGGAATCCTTTGATATCCTGCGGTGGGGATTACTACAAATACGAAATTGCACCCTACAGCTCGCCAATCAAGTGCATATGTTCCGATTTATAATCACCAAATTACAGAGAGCCGTTGGGGTAATATTCCGAAGAGCTCTTGCTATACACTGAGAGAATCTACCTTTATGAGTAGGTTCCTAAAATCATTTCAACCTAGAATTTATTAAGGTGACATACAATTTAAAATCTATTGACTGACAATCTTTCCGCTTTTATGGTAAACGACCTTGACACATTTTCTCTCAATGCCGCTGAATTCGTTTATTATGCATGAAGCTGTCAGATTCGTGGATATTTAAAGACCATCAAATGGAGGAGGATGTGGCAACTTAAAATGCCGGCTACGTAAGTAAAGTCGGGCATATCTCATGACCGCCAACCACTCAAAGTTGCAAGAGCACGGAGCAAAGTGGAGCAAAAAGGGGCACATAAAGACAAATTGCATAAAGGATAAGGGCGGGAGCGTCAAGGCGCACGGACCAAGGAGGAGAAGCAGGAGCAAAACTGCAGCAAAGGACGACTGTCTCTCTATACGAGTATGATTGGCAGAATGTGTGAGTGTATTTGTGCCGACTGTGTGTGAATGCAAGTGTATGAGTTCGCGGGAGTGTGTCTGTGTGAATTGGCAGGAGACGCGGGAAAACGCTGAAAACGGAAAACCAACGAGCACCAAGATTTAGCGGCCGCCCATTTTACAATCGGGATGTCGTCAGTCAGCCAGGCCCAAGAACCTTTAGGTCCTTCCAGGACCTCTTCAGTGTTGCTGCATTTTCAATTTGCCCAAAAAAGGCTAAATTGAATGAAGGGTAAACTTAGTTTCCTTAAGTAAACCAAAAAATTGATAACGTGTAATTTAAATCAACTCAAAATATTTTCCATAATTCATAAATGCCAACAGCATAAAGTAAAGCTCGATTTCCACCCAGCCGACCGAAGACCGCTGCTGTATAATGTACCACTGTGCAGTGCGTAAAATAAATTTGAAGTATTATTAGTTTGTAGTATCAGAAGCTTGCTGAAATGTTTTTTTAAATTCAATATTTTATTTTAAAAACTTTATTAACCGCTTTGGTAACTTTGGCGAATCTCCCATAAAAGTGGATTTTGTATGTAAAATTCCTCCAGTTAACTTGGCAGCTCTGATCCTGGAGTTACATCCATCCATTTCGCAATCCGCAGCGTAATTGACATTTGATTAACGCATAGCTGAGCCCTCAGTTTCGGCTCTCAGACGAAGACAAAAGCGCAAAGAGCCACGTTAATCACATCGGCAATTCGAGTCGACTCAGATAAATTGAAAGCCAAACTGAACACGAACATGAACATGAACATGGATTCTTTTTGGGGAAGATGGCTGACACAATGGGAGGAAAATTCAGTTACGATTACTTTCGCAGGTCGGCCATGTCCAGACCAAAGTCAAAATTTTAATGAGTTTAATGGCCCTGCGGCGTAATGATATGAAGCACACTAAATGGCATTTTAATGGCCGCAAATGTTTTTTAATTACATCAATGTCAGGGTGAGACGTTTTATTACATTACATTCAATATAAATTTGTATGGCAAGATAATGAGAAACATATTTAATCGACGTCACTTGTTGGACAATAGGAGGCAATGAATAAATTTAATTTACTAAGGTATTTGGCATCCTAAAGAATAAATATAATATTTAATAATATTAAACGTATACTTTTTTTTGTAAGTACATCATAGTCCGAAGGCTTATAAATATAATATTTTAAATGGGAATTTCCAGCTTGAAGCAAACTTCCACTATTGCAAAATTTCAAACATGAATTTTTTGGTCTTGTCTCTGTTGGCGCTTGCATATGGAAACATTTTCACTTTAACTTTGTTGATCTTGTGGCAAAACAAGGGAAAAAAGGCCGAAAAAAATGGTTACTATTATTTATAGTTCAACAAAATGTCTGGGGGTGCGGTTGCCTTTTTGACCAGTTTGCTTATCTGCAGTCGGTCCGTTGTGGGTGTAATAACAAACAACAACGGCAGGAAGCTGTTTTTTGACTGTGACTTCCATTGGGTCAGGGCTCGGAGATGGCTGCTTGGCCATTCAGCCAAAAAATGGGAGCAATTTTTCAAAAGCGGAAGCGTTTGTTTACTGTCCTCGACCAGAAACGAACCGGAAGAGCCAACACAGAGCCAACTCCAACGCCCACCCATCTATAGCCAGTGCTTTGGCCTTCAGAATCCTTTCCAATGTATTTGTATCTGCTGCGATGTCGAAATTCAATGCGGTTTCCCCCAAAATGCGGTAACTCGGCGTCTTGCTGCGTTGTCCTTGCCGCTTGCCATTTGCCATTTGCCGTTGGTTGTTTGGGTGCCCCAGTTGCATTAAAGGTCGATATTTAATTAAAAGTTGCAATTAGTAAATGGCGTTTTTTCCCTCTCACATCTGACAAAAGCTTTTGATATATAGCTTTGTATGGTGGCTACAAATCAGAGCCATTAAAACATTATGCCTGCGGAGTTTGGTAGCTTATGCATCGAATTTCACTAAATAAAAAGTATATTAGGGGTTGTAAGCCACCCATCATCATTTATTAACCACCAGAGTGAATTACAAATTTCATAATTGAATTTGAATTATTCTATGAATTCCCCAGTAATTTTATTTTCTGCTGATAGGCTTTTTTTAGTAACAAAAAACAAATATTAGCACAGAGATTTCTGCAAGTCATAAATCAAATATCGAATAAAAATAGCCAGAAAAATTATAAGTGTGATTAGAATTACATAGAACGATAAAAAAGAATGAATAATTAAATGAATATAAGAAGTTTTTGTAAAAAAAACCTTTTTTTATGAATATATATTCTAATATTTTTCAGGATATTACACGATAATTGAAAATCTTTCCACATCACATTAAAACATTATGCCTGCGGAGTTTGGTAGCTTATGCATCGAATTTCACTAAATAAAAAGTATATTAGGGGTTGTAAGCCACCCATCATCATTTATTAACCACCAGAGTGAATTACAAATTTCATAATTGAATTTGAATTATTCTATGAATTCCCCAGTAATTTTATTTTCTGCTGATAGGCTTTTTTTAGTAACAAAAAACAAATATTAGCACAGAGATTTCTGCAAGTCATAAATCAAATATCGAATAAAAATAGCCAGAAAAATTATAAGTGTGATTAGAATTACATAGAACGATAAAAAAGAATGAATAATTAAATGAATATAAGAAGTTTTTGTAAAAAAAACCTTTTTTTATGAATATATATTCTAATATTTTTCAGGATATTACACGATAATTGAAAATCTTTCCACATCAAATCAAATCTATCTGTCTGTGACGACTGGAAAATAATTGAAGCGAAAAAAATTTAAGAGATATTTTAAAAATTTAAGTTCTCAATTTGCCAATTATTGTATTTTAGTCGAAACGCACAATTTTTATGAACTTTTTGCAATAAGATAAAAAAAAGCATTCAAAATTTTGAATATTTTTCTTTACAAGTTTTTTTAGTTTATTAGTTAAGTCTCCAAATTCAACTGTTAAAAAATAAATTAATTAGTTTGTAAGTTTTCGATATCTTCAATATACTCGTAAAAAAATTAAAAACTTGAAATAATCTTAGTTCTGAGATCATTCTCAAATAATCCTCAAATTAGACCAATCGGTCCACCGGAAATTGAGATTTCGTATTAATCCTTTCGAATCCATCTATCTATTTAAAAAAAAATTTGAACTTTTAAATACCGTGTAGGCATATTTTTAAATACTTAAACATTTCAAAAAAATTACATTTGACTTTTACCTAGACTAGAATACCCCCCTTGTATATTATATACATTTCAAAATTATGAAAAGAATGTTTAATCATGTAGTTTTGTTTATGTTTTCCAAATTGCAAGGTTGAGCTTTCCTTCGAGACAACTTTTTCTCAGATTTTTGAGTTTGTTCCCTTAAATTCTATATATGTTATTGTTATAAGATTGTTATAAAGATGGATAAAAATAATTTTTCATTAAACTTGGTTCATAACACGCAATCATAAAATGTTACGTTAGTTTTAAAATTATTCCAAATGCTAGACAGCATGGAACCAAAGTCATATTTATATTTATGATCGCTCTTAACTTCTTGAAATCTCCTTCTATCTCAAATGCAAACACAAATATATTTGCAGCAAGTAAAGGCAAGACAAGGCATTTGGATATGCGATGATGGTCTTTGTAATTTCCGTGACTTGTTAACTTGACGAAGACAATGTAACTTTAACGAGATGCCAAATAACTATTTACATACTTGTACAAGAGGACGGACCAATTCAGATGTCACTTGCCATTGGAAACTCAAGTGCAACGTGTGCAAACATTTTTCTCCCAGAAAATATGCTTTGCAGCCGGAAACGGAACCGGAAGCTAACAAGTGGAAGAAATAAAACAAGAGCAGCCGAAAAAGAGGAAATATTCGCATATGTCTGGCCAAATTGTTGCTCCTGCGACAGACAGATTGATTGTTCATATTTGTTGCCAGACAACAGAAGACACAAGACATGAAACAGAAAACAAAAAACCGAAAACAGAGAATTTTGTTTCCACTCAACTCAATGATAGCGGAAATGCAGATTATTATCTCCAGTATCTCAATGGAGAAAGCAGTTTCTTTGCCAGAATGAAGGATAAAAATCCAACTATTAGGAACTATGGAGGGAGGACCAGAATCCTGAAACCCGAAACCCTGTCATTCACGACTCAAAAGTTTTCCAGTAAAGGCTTAACCCGAACCCGAACAAAGGCAATGTATTGTGTGAAATGTGCATGACTTTCACTTTTCGGCCCAGGAACAAAAACTTACGATTATTTTCTGCACCGTAACAGTTGTGAAAGATTCAAACTGTCATTGGAGTGTGACCACTGATTAAATTAAAAGAAAATGGCCAATGGCCAGGCCAGGGATCACTTTCAGCGAACCGAACACTTGACAGCTGGCCAGGGTTATGGGCCAAGTTGAACTTCCAAGGAACTTTCCTTAAAGGTAATCAATTTGTCATAAGGCGGCTGACCGACCAAGGACTTCTAGACTCAGCACGTGCTCTAGAAGAAATCAGATTTAGAGTCGGGTTTGGGCCTGGCTGGCTGGGAATAAAAGTAAAATTGAATTTTTATTTATTTTGGACCAGCTACCCCGGTCCTGCCAAGGTAAGCGCTTATAAAATATTTAGTGACAAGCTCAGCACAAACATAAAAGTTGCCATAGGCCTGCCCGGGAACGTGAATTGTGTTGTGGGTGGACTTCATGTCCATGTCCTTGCAAACACTGGCTGGCGGCGTGTCAACACAATCAGCATAATAACTGAGGGTCTGCAATAAAAGTGGATTAAATGTAAACATGTGTGAGATTGCCCCTTGCCTCATGCCTCGTCGACGTCCTAGAAATTCCTTAAATCTTAAGCCCCTTGGGGGAGTCCCCGAGTCCTCGACGACTTGATCCCAATGCCATCGGTAATACCCGTGGCCATTGGCCAAGTCAATGCCTAATGACTTTGGTCACATGCCGAATTAGGCACGACAAATGGCATTCGAGCCGATTTGGACCACCTCGGGTTGGGACACTTATCCCAGAATGGGTCAACCTTTCCCCCCGGCTCCGAGATTTCGGGCAAATGGGTTTAGAGAATGGCCTGGGATCCACATATTTGTGTGTTGCCAGCAAATTAAATGTGCTTAAAATAAATTATTTAAATCTCAATTTTGGGATAGGAGCACAGCATCATGACCATGTTATGAGGATTACGAAGAAGTAAAGATTCGAATTTAGGATTGGACTGCAGAAAGGGAAGGGAATGATTCAATTAATTATATTGGAAAATATATATAATATATAGTATAAACATTATTATTTTATAACCTTTGCCTGCTAGACTATTGACAATTTACACAAAGGGCTATCAAACTAATTATAGAATAAGTTTTTTATAATATTGATTATAGATACCCTTCACTTTATTTTTTATTTTATAAGAGCCCCCTCCTGACAATACGAACACAAAAACTGCTTTCAATTTATATTCTGTTAAAGTGTTCATATTTCAGCAGATAATTGATAAACATACTATATATTTTCAGGCTTTATTGTTAAGTGGCGAAAGAGCTAGCTCTTTTTCTGATACAAATCCCACAACTAATGGAAACTCATATTTTACATATTAGATAATATTTAGAGTCAAAACGAAAATTAATAAAACAAGTGAGAAAAGTTATCTTCGGCTTGCCGAAGATGGTATACCCTTGAAGATCTTTACAATGACAGCTATTATTATAGTGGTCCGATCCGGACAAATCTTTCACAAATCGTGTATGGCTATGTCAAATGAATAAATGTTGAATTCCGTTGCGATAGCTTGGAGAACAAAAAAGTTTTCCATACAAAGACTTGAAATCTGATTGATCGTTTGTATGGCAGCTATATGATATTGTGGTCCGATCCGACCGATTTTTAAACTTGATCTGCGTGCAACAAAAATAATGATCTGGTAAAAATTTCAACGCTAGCTTTAAATCTACTGTCTATTTTTTGCATAAAAACAAACGGACATGGCTATATCGACTCGGCTGTTGATGCTGATCAAGAATATATATGCAAATACTTTGTGGGGTCGGAGATGCTTTCTTTAATGCGTTACACATTTCTGGACAAACTTATAATACCCTCTGCAAGGGTATAAAAATAAAGCTAAAGTGCTTCGACTCATCAGAGCTAAGCTTCTGGATTGAGAGTCACAATTTAGAATCCAAAGTGGAAAGATAGAAAGCCATTTCTCCTTCCTTCTGTGGATTAAATGTTTACAGAAGATTAGTCTTGCTTAGAACTATGTAGTTTATTTCTCACATTCAATTATAGTTTTTCAATTTAATTCCCTGAGATCTTAAAGAGAAAAACGAAACAATTACCCAAAGCAACAGAAGAATGCCATTTAAATATTTTTATGTCCTTAAAAAGATTACTGGGTCGGGTCTAATCGATAAAGAAACCGCAATTAAGGATGCGTGAGCACCAATATTTATTGGCCATCATTTTGGGCTTAGCCCCGCTATCCCGGCCGGGATGCCTTTCAATGATTAAATTTTCCCGGTAATGTGCCACCGCCCCAAGGTGAATTCTCCCTAATTTAATTAACACGCCTTTTGTTTTTTTTCTCGTCCGGCTCTTTGGTTCTTTGACTGTCTTTGGCCAAAAAGAAATGAACAGCCAAAAAACACAAAGGCAAAACCAAACAAAAGCTGCTGGGAAACCGAATTCTCGAAAGGAGCCAGGAGGGAGAAACGGCGGTGAAGTCGAGACAATAAAACGCTTTTTTATGGTTCTTTTAAATGCTTCGCTCGAAGACATTAAAAAGTCTTCAAGTTGGCGAAAAAGTTTGCCGTTTCCTAGTTTCGTTCATTGTGCTCCATTGTTTTTCCGGTGGCGCAGGGAAGTCGCCAGCGTGGCCTGAACTCGTCATGAATAATGGTAATTATGGAATTGGACTTTGCTCCGGCCACGATAATCCGTCCAGTGCAGTGACCCCGTCTCCTTGTACTCCTATATCCTTTACACCAAACAAGAATGCTTCAAATCAGTTTTTGCCACTCAATTTCCCACACCAGGAATTCTAAACTTTTCAGATCCTCATCATTCTGTTCATCATCGGCGCCATTTTGCGGCATTCCCTGGCCTGAGGTCTTCTTGGTCCTCTCGGTCCTTGTGGCATGCGGCAGTGACAGCCGCTACAGAAAAGCCCTGGAGAAATTGCACAGAAAGTTTTCCGCTTTCCCCTCCCATCACTCGTATATACATTTAAAGAATGTGGCAAAGGCCACTGTCTAGAGTCTGATGTCTACTTGCCGGCTTCTTCATTCTTCAGGCGCGAAATGCGTGTCAGAGCTGTCAGCGGACTTTTTGCCCAGAGGAGAAGGAACTTGGGCCCCCGTTTGAATTTAAGTTTAAATTGTTGAGCCGAATACGGCCTTGTCTGGCAGATATTAAATTTTTATTGGGCATAATTGTTTCCGGCCAAGAACTTAAGAGTGGCGATAAATCAGAAACGTCGCCGAACTTAATGTATTTTTTTTGACATGCCAGACTGAACCACACACTTTTTTGGAAGAACATTAAATATTTTGTACCGCAAATGTAATGAATTATAAAAACAGTCGATTCAAATACAAAATGAAACACTCATTAAACAAACAAACACAAACATTCATTGTGGGAAATCCTTTTAATTATCCATATATGGCCCGGTGGCAATAGCGAGTTTAAAGTAAACCCAAAAATTGTGCAACATTTTATTGGAAACGATTTTCGTCTTTTGTGGCAAGGAAACAAGCTTTTCAAAAGCAATTCACCAGAGCCACAGAGAGCAAAGAGATACTTTATAAAAATTGTATTCTTATTTATTTTATTTGTTTTTCTGCTTCTCTGCTTTGTTTTTGGCAAAATCCCCGTGGTTCCAGGATTGGGAATCAGAATTTCAGTCAGTATTGCAATTGTTTCGCCATTTCCGTTGCTTAGCTCCTAACTTGGCTTTATATGATGCCGGATTTATTTATTTTTATTTTGATACGGAAAAGTCCTGAAGATGCTTGAAGATGCAATTTGCTCGAACTTTGAGCTCTGCTGGAAATATAAATAATTACCTTCGCCAATTTGCATGTAAATTTTATAAAGTTTTCGTAGTTGGCAGAGACTGCCAAATAAATATTACCATGGCTAAGAAATACTTCCAGGATTCGAGCAATTGTGCAAAGTGTCCATGCACTTCCAGCTAACCACCGCAAATGTATGCAAAAGTAATTTACAAGACAATTTCGACTCGAAACTTTCTCCATGAACCCAAACAGAATAAACTCCAAACCTAATGGCACATTAATACCAAAGGCAAACTGAATTTTATCTTCAATTAAGCAGCGAAATTGTGACCGCAGTGGGACTCCCTCATAGACTTACTTGATTCTCCAAAGAAAATTATTGTACAAATCCTGTCCTCCCGTCATTGACGAGGGTAGCTGCAATAATTCGACACAGTTTTAATTAAAACTGAATGAGCAACTTTGAGCCCGGCCTTCAAATGCCACTCGGATAAACCCACTCAGCCCTTTGGCTTTGGCATCCTGATGGGCTGGGAATTCGCAGAGAATTTTGAGGTCGTTTGTCTGAAAGCGTAAATTTCGAGACAAACGCAAATGCAATTTTGTGGCCAACACGACGTGCATTTGGCTGTTATCCGTGATCCGGATCCTGCTGCCATTCCCGCTGCCATTCCCATTGCCATTCCCGTAGCCATTCCCGTTCATGTTTGTTTATGGCCAACGCCTTTCATTAGTGGCCAACTTGATGGCTGCCTGGCAGGAACTGGTGCCAGTATTATGTCATTTCAAATCCGCGGCCTGACAGCGCGCAAATATAATTCAATAAAAGCCGTTTGGACGCCGAAAGAGACGACATCCTGCCCGGACAAATTGCTTTCATTATCATTATTGTGCTTTTAATGAACCTCAATAATAAGCTTTCCGTCTAAACATTTTTATGTTTACTTTAACATTTTTACTTTATTTTTAGTTTAAATTTGGTTTGTCTGTGAAACAAACTAAATGTTTTTAGCTTATTAAATAACAAAAATCAAAGAACAGGATGATGAATGACTTCATCACGTATTTTCTGTATGCTTTTTTTTTAAACATGCCATGTTTTTAATTCCGCCTAGATTATTCTTTCACGTAGTATAAGCAACACGCCGAAATGAATGGAATCCGCAGGCTTTATTTTATAACTGCAATGAATATTTTGTTTGAAAAGTAAAACTTTAAGCTTTTCGAGTTTTTTTAATTTTAGTAAAAAATTTTAATTTATCTCTAATTTTTTAAATAAAGTTATCTTCAACAGATGGTAATTTACCTTGATCTTCTTCTGTACTCTGACTGAAACCGTAGAATTTAAATAATTAGAAACCGCTTGCAATTTTGGGAATCGCAGAAAGCTTAGCAATGCCGCGGTAGTTCTCAATCGAAGCCTTAGAGATTGGATTTGTGTTTAGAGTTTACAAAAGAGTAAAAAGAGCTTGGATCTTTGCGAAAATTGAGTTTGCATTTAGAAATATAATTTTTATGTAGTTGATTGTTAAGATCAACAAACTGGTTGCGGATTAGAAGGTAATTAGAAAGATGTAACAAGGTTGGAGACTTTATTGACTTTTTGTAAGCTCTAGATTTCCTATTTTTAAGGAGAGACAGGTGCTTATTAAACCATGGAGGTTTAGACGTTGATGGAGTCAATTTTTCAGGGACATATTTATTTATGGCGATATGAATTACTTTATAAAAAGAGTCTGTAGCTTCCTCGATATTGCTGAAACTAGAAAGATAACTCCAGTCAATATTAGTCAGGGGACTTCAGGAGAGTCAAAAATTAGCGAGACTAAGTGTGTTGGGTGGTGAGCGCCCTCAGGAGTAGATAAGGGAGGGGACCTTGCAATAGTGGCAGAGGAGGTAGTATTAGAGAAAATTAGGTCAAGCGACCTGCCACGGGAGTTCCTAATAGGGTTAAGTTGGAAAACGGCAAAGTCGGGAGCTATATTTAGATTGTTTGCAAGGTGAAACCTAACGTCATTTGCGGGGAGCCACAGCTCTCAGCGTAAGTCCAGAAGATCGCGTTTCAGTTGGAACAGCCGTCAATGGCTTTGGTGATTTTACAACGGGTAGGCGGTTAGGTGCGGCGGCAGACAGGCGTAGTTATGGAGCAGCAGGCTGGCTTGGTGATATGACTATTGAAGATTTTTTGAGCATGGGACCAGGTGGGGGATTCCTACTGGCAGGTTCCGGCGGATCAACTTTTGCCGTGGGAAGACCAGGTTTCTGAATAGCTAGGATGGGTGTCTGTTCGCCAGGGGCATCAACCATAACATTGCTTACTGGCAAATGTGTGGCTGGAGTGGTATATATATGCATATTCTGGTTATTATTAGGAATTTTCCGGCGTGGTGATTCGCTGAGTAGTTCAAGGCCCAGAAATAGAGATTCGAGGTTTAAAAACTGCTCATTTAATGAGGCAAATTGTTTCCGAACCTCCCGGAAACCATTTCGAGTTTGCCGCATAAACGTACGCATCTCGCCTTCACGTTTAAAAAATCAAGGTTGGAGAAAAATAAATCTATTTTTCACCATTTTATTCCGTAAATCTACCTTTCTTAGTTTAGTTTCCTATATCACCTCCCATATTTTTCCATATTATGCAACATTTCTTAGAACATTACTCTTAACATTTCTCCTCATGGTTTTCTAATGCCTATGATAGTTTTTGTAATAGGTAGACCTGTTTTGGGCTTTTTTGGAATACGAAATTTTCTCAATGGTCCCAATTTTTGCCAGCTGTACACCAAAAAAAGCTCATTTATTGTAAAGATCTGGGAATTTCCAGTATTTAAGTTTTCAAGTATTTAAAAAAAATATATGAAATCAGTAGTCTAGTTGCATTTTTAGTTAAATAATAGGAAATTATTGTCAAATAAATTTTATTTTTTTAGTTTTTGAAATTTTTTGAAACAAAAATTTGTTTTGAAAATAAATCAGATCATTTTGATGGGACGTACAATTCCCAGGTTTATCCGCGTAGTTCCGAAAGGATTAAGGAAGAATTAAAAAATGGTAGAAAAAATTTTTTCATTTCCCACATTTGGCATATAAGCTACAAAACAATTTCTACGAGGAAATCAAGAAGCTATCTAATGAAGCCACAGTGTTTTGAAGTTCTGTAGTTTGTAATGAATTCTATAAACATAAAATTTTTCTACCTTTTTAGGGTTTCTTAGCTCCTTTAACTAAAAAGTAATAAAAGAAACCAATAAACAGAAGAGAGAGAAGCAAGCAACCTTAAAGGCAATCCTGGCGAGGGCGTTAAATATTTTTCGAGTGAAAATGCTAAAACTTTATACCTTCAGCTATTGCTATTGCTATTCATTTTCTATGGCTCTTTTTTAATTGATTTCGATTGTTGCCGGTCCATGTAGGGGGATTGCATCGCAAACTACCATTTCCCTGGAACGAGCATTGTTTCTGTTTCAATTTTTTCCCGCTCTGCTCCGCTCCGGCCGGCGGACAAAAACTCATAACTGTCATTGTTATTGCTTTCGACGAGGTCGCCATTGTGCGCCAATACCCGTACTTGGCTTAAATGAGGCGTAGGCCTCGTCCCGCCTGATGAACTCCCGCCACACAAATATATCCCGTGAAAAAGCAATGGGACTAAAAAAGTGGAAACTCTCCACCCGCGCCTCGGCCGCTTCCGGGGACTATCTGCCGTTTGTCGGGAAGCCCATTTTTCAGTCTGTGTGAAGTCGTTGAATGAAACTGTTTTGCAGCAGAATGCAATTTAGCGTGAAATAATAGTTTTTCTCCCGCTTTTTTCTAGCCCATACTTTGTGACTGAACTTTGCGGGGTGCTGTGGAATATTTATGACCAGATAATTGCGGCTTCAACTTGGTATACCCTATAAAGAGTGTTACGATTTTCGAATCCAACAAGCTTGCAAGTTCTTGGAAATCTCTTATTTTAAAGATTGCAGTAAATACTACTAGATGTACTATAAAATGTTAAAAACAAAGATCAGAAAAAGATCGATTTATCCATTTCATCGATACTTGAGAAAAATATCGAAAATATCAATACCGCGAAAATCGAATCGAATCCGGGACCACTCTTCAATACCCTTCTATTAAATAAAGGGCATTTAAACTTCGGTTGGGCAGCTTTTCTTACTTCTTTTTTAAACATTGTTGACAGCTTGCCTTCATAAAACAAAGTTTCTAGAGAAAAAGCAGTAAACACCAATCAAGAAAATCAACACCATTTAAACTTTAAATTTTAAATAGTTACGAGAACATCAAAGGATTATCTTGAATATCATATATTTTTGAGTAAAGAATTTATGGAACATATGATTCTAAATAATTTCGAAAAACTGCGCCTCAAAATTACCGTTCATTTCCAAAAAAGTCCTTTCAGTTGCGGAAATTACTGGGGCTGAGCTCCGGGTAAGCCATCCACTCACGGAATCCATCACAATGAAATCAGCCTAAGTAAAGAAAAGTGTTTTTCCTTCCCCAAAAAAAAGAAAACGAAACGGCAAAGGCACTCACAGAAGCACAGAAGCACAGAAGTACAGTAACACGGAAAACACTCACCGAAATTGGCCTGGCTAATAACATTATTGGGTTGAGCCGGAAAGGAACAAATAGAGGTCCAAAAAGTGGAAGCGGTCGCCACAACCCGAAGGCATTAGAAACCAATTTACTTGTGCGAGTATGTGCCTAGAAAAGAGAAAAAAATATAATCAAAATCAAAATCAATTGTATTGCCTTCAGCGTGGGAGGTCAGCCCACCTCCTGGCGGTGGGAGGAAGCCATCGAAGGCAAAACTTTGCGGCTTAGCAACGTTTTCGATTCGTTTCCTTATCCCCGGCTTTAATACGATTTTAATTAGAAGTGAAAACTTTGTTTGCCCTCCGTTTGTCCGAGAATCAGTGTTTAGTTGGAAGCACTTTTAACGCTTGACTTATTGACCTCAAAGGTTGGCCGGGAGACCTCTGCCCGGTGCCAAAAGTCAACCAATTAAAGTGCATTCAAATGGCCAAAAGGCGGGGCATTAACGGCTTTAACCACTCGCACCAGGAGTCGGCTTTCGGTCAAGTCCCCCGGCCTGTCAATGCCAATTATGACGAGGGTTTAAGCCCTTATCGACATTAAATTATAAAGCCCAGGGACGCCGCGGACAGCAAAAAATGGATATAAATTGGTGTAAATATCAAACAATGACAGCAAACACATGTAATTTATTTATTTATATTGCACATACACCCTTTTATATATATTTATTTTCGCATTTTGCAATTTTAAAATGGCCAGCAGTGCAATTTCATCGCTGCCTCTTCATGATTGCGATTGCCAGACGCCAGCGACATGTGTGGTTTATGAATGTCATCCGAGGGTCCTTCAAGCCCACACACATCCTGGGAGACACATCCTCTTTGGCAGTCAAAGAAAACAAACAAGGACAAAGTGCCATTTTATGCAATTTTTCACTTGAATCCCGTGTTTTTCAATTTTCCGTCCTTTATTGCAGTCTGCATTTGAAGTTTAAATTAAAAGTTTTTTCTCTGCTTGTCAGGCTTGCCGAGAAGCAGATGAATCCCGGCAATCCTGACAGCCTTAAATCAATATTTGCTATGTTATTCGAGGAATCTGTTAATTAACCTGACGTTGTTGTGCCTCAACATATTATGACTCTGTGCAAATCCTAGGTGATTCGATTGCATAAGCTTGCATTATGCAAATGCCATTACATGCCATTATTATGCCATTCATAATCAATGTCAGTCCTGCTCCTGGAAAGCTGCTCAATACTTAAAGACAGGATAGTACGAGGCAGGAGCCCTGCCCCAGGCTCCGGCAATTAGCTGCCTAATTATGCCACTTCGATACAAATACAAAATCCAGTTCGTGCCTCCCAAGAGGCACTTCACATCCTCTCAGCCGGGACATTAACTACTCCATTTAACCGCTCAAATGATTTACAAAAAATCTGTCACTCCCCACTTTATGATTGATGTGGGCCGGCAAAAAATTGATGCCTTGTGACTGGAAATCACATCCGCTTGACTGGACGACCTTTCATTTCTTCCTTCGGAATCCCAGAAAAAATATTCGATTCGAAGCCAACTTTAATTGGCTCTTTAAAGCTCATCCACATTAGACCTTCGACTGTAATTACGGGCAGACACTTAATTATAAATCCATTCATACCGAATAGTGTCAATATAATTTACAGCTTTGCTCTGGCTGATGCATAAATAATTTCATTAATGATTCGGCATTAATAATGTGGTATTTAAATCAAGCCAGCCGGGCCTTTGGAGCCGCAAAAATAAAAAAATGATATCTATCAGTAATTGCATTTATCAAACATGCTTTCGGGTTTTGCAATTGCTATAATTAATGAATGATGATATTCTAATTTTATTACTCAAATTTTTTCATATCATAATAAGTTGGCATTATAAGTTGTATTCGATTTCAAAATATCGAAGGATTATCCTCCATCCATTACGTAATTGCGTTTATATATCTAAGGTATAGGCACCATCCTGAATAATAAACGAATTGATCCCGTTTTACACCTGAGACTCCTTCACACTTGTCCCGATGCAGTTTACAATTGCAAATTGCCTGTTCGTATAAATTATTTATAAAATTAACGCTGCCTATTTAAAATGCAATTTAATTCCTCGCAAGGACAATGACAGAGTCCTGCACACGCACACGCAAACGCGCGTGTTGGAAAAAAAAGGTCTCAAAGAACAGGACCAAATTATACAGCCACGCGGCCAGGGTGTGCAGTCCGGTTTCCGGACCAGCACCAGCACCAGCACCAGGACCAAGACCAGAACCACGACTACGGCTGTGTCCCCGTGAACGGTGAACATTGAACAACGAGAGTCGCATTGCAATTGAATTAATTAATTTTTAAATGCTTTCCTCGGTTTGCACACTTTTGCCTGTCTCTTACATGCAAATTTATTGGTTTTTTGCCCGACTGAATGTGCCGCACAAATTGAATAAAAATACAACATAAAAGCAAAAGCAAAGGGATAAGGAAGAATTGCCATTTTCCCAGCCCAAATGCACTTCACTTGCAAGCTTACGGCTGCTCTCCTGGAATTTATCCAATTCAATTTTCATCATCCAGGAAATTCAGGACATTCTCCGCTGCTTTGTTGCCTGTAAAATTGATGCACCTGAGCTCGCCCAATTGGCTTGAAACCCCAACAAATAAGCCGAAAATTAGTTTACACAGGGACCAAATTAGTTGTATGCATATTTTGGAATTCCTCTCGGAAATTATGCGGGCCATCCATCTATATTTTGGCCTGGCTCTTACCCTCTTGCCAATCTCCGGTCGCTTGACTTATTTATGACAACAGCTTAACCTGAATCTGTGTCAAGAGTTGAGCCAGTAAGGCGGTGCCAAGTGGAAAATGTGTCAATAAAGTCTCCAATATTTGTGCTCAGGTCTGTCAGTCACTTCAAGACACTACTCCTTGGAACCGTTTAAACTAAACTCAAATTGCATTTACCAATCAAATTGCACAATAAACTTGACCAACAAGAATTAATTAAATAAATTCCGTCAGCCAACAAAAAAGATCTTCGTTTCCAGGACTATTTCGGACCGGTGTCAAAAACTGCAGTGCCAGTGGAGTGCGGATAAACGAAGCTAATTAGCAAAAATGTAAAACTTTTGCTTTTTGCATAAACCAAACTTTGGGCCACGTTCCACTGCCAACTTCTCCCTGGCCAAGACTTGCCAGCTATTAGACAAAAATTGCCTCCCCCTGAAGGCGCTCCGTTCAAAATCATAATCCCTGTCGACGTCCCGACTTGCGACGGCACTTGATAATTTCTTTTGGCAACTGGCTGAAAGTTTTTCGTCCTGGCAGCTAGATTATCTAAACGATGTTAATAAAAGGCACGTTAATAAGGCTCTCAGGACACAACCTAAACACGCATGGCTACAAACAGGAGATCTCTCGGCGAAATTGATGCCGAGACGCGGAATTAAATGTTTCCAAGCACTAATATTTACCTGGGGCTCTGAACTTCTTGGCTTGCTATTCGAAACATGCAATTTGGATTTTTAGCCCCGCTAATTATTGCCAAAACTTTGGCTCTGCCAAGAAAAGCTCATTAAAATCAGCCAGGAGTTGCATTTGGCCAACCTGCATTAACGTTTTTGTCTCTGCTCTGCTCCGCTCTCCTCGGTGAACTTTTCCGTCAAACTTTGCCGCACCTTCTGACGCGACAGCACAAGGACCTGGGTATGGGACCTGGACTCCGGTAAGAAGGACTTTTCACATGACTAAGGCCGTCACAGGAGGCAAGTAGCAGCTGTGCAAGTTTCTGTAGCCAGGACAAAAACTTTCGAACACCGTTTGATGTCTTGGTGCAGTGAGTAGTGCTGCCAAAGTGGAACATTTCTGGCCAAAAAAGGATAAAATTCCCATCCATGTTAAAGTTTATTCTAAGATTTGGAGTACTTATCGTAGATTGTATCTAAAATTGGGCGAGAATATCCTTAATTATGAAGTGCCAACACTGAGAAGGCAACTCAAAGCGAATCTGAACATTGTATCCTTGCCAGCTGCTGCTGCCTCGCGTTTTTGTGGCAGTTCTGGGCCTGCCAAACATTCTCAAGGCAGTTGTAAAATTATGCTAATTTCCAGGACACAAGCGGGACTCAAGCGAGAAACGTTTGAATTTTATAACAACAAAATAATAAAAATTTCATGGCTGCATTACGATTCAATTACGGTCACCTTGTCTTCTCCCATAAAAGAGTGGCTCTAAAAAACTGCAGCTTTTGCCGTCGCATTTTATTTGTTTTTATTTTCTGTGGCTTCACCTCTCCAGGACATAAGTCCTCTTATGGACACTGTTTCCAGCTTTTAGCGACTAAGATGCGAAACGTGTCTCTGGCACGTGACAGTGCGGTCGGTCAGTGTAAGGCCAACCGACTTGAGGGCGTCTAATCCTTAAAGCTGTCAATATTCCTGGGAAACTTTTGTTTCCCGAATTTCCAGTTCACAATCTGTGTTTCTCCATTTTCTTGGCTTATCCTGAGTGGCTCCTCTCCTTCGAAATTCCGTTGTAATTTCCACTGCATAACTAGAAAGTTGCTCAACAAAAAAGCCATTTTTTCTTTCGCACTAACGCTTTGAAATTTTTTTGACCAATTCATTCATTCTCCCCCACTCCCTGCCTTGCTCGATGCAGGAGCTTTTTGCATTTTCATTAATTTATTGGGAAAACTCATCGCCTGCCGGCAGCCTTGGCTCGTCCTTCGGAGTTTTCGTTCAAAACCAAGGGTTCGGCAGGCAATACAATCAGGCGATTGCCCGACGCCAAGGAAATGTGTTTCCTTCTAGCCATTAGCATTAATATTTCAGTGCCTTCGGGCATGTCCTTTCTCTCCGCCCTCGTCCTTTTCCCCGTCTGTGTCGCCGTGCTGAGCAAAACCATTTTTGAGCCATGCCATGGCGTTTTTAGGAAGCGTAACAAGCCGAATTTCTGTACTTGTCAGCTGCTGCCAGATTTACGTGTTGTTATTGTGCCAGAAGCAGCCAAACTATACAAATTTTTTCCAAATTACACTACGGAATTGTATTTGGTAGGAAAATTATGAACAATGGTTTTGCAAAGGACCTTTACCAGAATTACATAGAAGATTATATAAGTCTATAAATACTTGTTGAAAATATGATTTTTAATTTCCAACGGGTTTCTTTTACATAATATTAAAGTTATATTTCAAAATTAAAATCAAACTTTAAGGATAATGTTTGAATTTATACTTTGTATATTTTACGATAAGTCCAAATATTAAGTCTAATAAATATCCCATAAAATATGCTTTGTCAAATTGAAATCAAATTGAAATCCTCAAACAAATCCATTTATTTGAGTGCATCGACATGAATCCCTCCTGCTTCCTTCTCAAGTTCTCGCCAGGACTTATTTACAAACAAGTTTGGTTCGGCAGGGTATTTTTTTTAGTCTGGCACCCCTTGGCAGGGCATGGAGAGAGGTGGCAGCAGGAAGGAGCAAGGACCAAGGACCTGGGGCTGGGTTATAAATTTACATGCATAGTTATAGTTCCATCCCCGGCCCCGGCACCAGCCCCAGGCTATCCAGCAGTGGCACAGCTGATGAGAATTGCCGAGCTGCCTGGCCTGTAAGGCTTCAAATGCAACTTGCTCCGATGTACAATCCAAGTATGTAGTTGTTCTCGCCTGTTGCCTCCGAGTATGTATAAAAGTTTTGCTGAATTTATTATGAGGGCTGTAGTGGCTGCTGCATAAATTATTGTTATTAATTTATAAAGCTGTTGCCAGGCCCCTTCAGTAGGTATTGTACAATAGAAATATGTTGGCACACTCCCCTGCCTATGACTTTTTGTGCACTTCCTTATTATACATTTTCCCTCAGCTTGGACTCAGACTTGGAGATAAGCTCCTTCAGACAAGCATTTGTCATTTTCACTGGAAGAACTATTTCGCCGAGGCTAACATCCGCTTCCGTTTGTGCCGCGTCACTTAATTGACATTCTATCTCCATTAGTCCTAAAAGACACGCAGCTTCACGCTGAATGAGTTTTGCTTCGAGAACACGGGGCGTATACGCAATGTTAAATTTTAAATACAATATAAACCTCTTAGAAATTGCAAGCATCAAATGGGATTTTGTTTTAGTTAACCTATAAAAGGAGTAATCATTTAATCTTATTGCATTTGCCACAAATTAAAGAGCTCAGAGCCTACACGGCGTATGCGTAATGTATAATGTTTGTAGTGTGAGTTTCATTAAAATTTCAGTCAACAAATATGATTTTGCTTCATTTCTGCTTCTTAAGAGATTAATCGCTGTGGAATATTTGATTTACCACTAAGTTGTAGAGCCAACACGGCGTATACGCAATGCCACAACTCTGCCAAGCAAAAAGATCTAGGATCTAGATTCCAGATAGTCAGCACCTTAAGAAATTTCTTTTGATGGATTATTTGAGTGGCAAACGATAAGCCCCAGGCGAGTGGTCCTCACCCTCCCCAATCTTAGCTGCCTTGGCTGCATGTATACAGATTTTAATCTAAAGTGCGAACTCATTTTCCATTTTACACTTCAGTGCTTGGAACTAGACTTGTAAGTGCAACGAAAACATTAAAAGGATGCAGCAACAAGTGACGAAGATGAGGGAGGGTCGGCGACGCGTGACATTAACTTTGTAGGGAATGTACTGGTTCTAGTCCTGGAGAACATGCAGAACAACAAAGTCGGCTTGTATCCATGAATTTGCATAAATTTGCAAGACTACAGACCGGCTCTTCCACCAATCAATTAAAAATTAATTACTTTGCTGCCGGCCGCCGCAAAAGCAGAGGGAATATTCTCATTTCCGGTGGAGACATTACCCCTTTTTATGATGGGAGGAATCTAAAAAGTTTAAAATACATTTTTTTAATTTCAATTGCAAAAAGCCATCAACTGGAGGCTCAGCCTTATTACTTTTTTGTTCAATATCAATTTCCTGAGATTTCTTGCCAATAAATCAAATGCATTTACTCAGGCTGTGCAGGTGACTTTGCCAGGAAATTACAAAAATGAAATAGTTTTTCCTTAAGTCGGTATGTAAATATGGCAAAATGTGGCCAACAAGTACTGGCAATTGAAATGAAATATAAACACTTCAGTGAACAAATACTCTTAATATTATATTTTCTTTACAATATTTGTGGTTACAAAAAATAAAACGTGCAAGCAAATGAGTGGCATAATTACCAGTGGCTATAAAAATGAAATAACAAAAATGTGGCAAATTAAATATTGAAGTGGGCCCTCGAGGAGACCGTAAAAAATGCGTTTTGTAGGACGTCGGGTAATATGAAATTCCCTCACAATGTTGCAACAACGGCTCACACACTCCGAGGCACACTGGCCAAATAATAATTTGCATGTTAAGCTGTGCCCAAAATAAAGTGCAAAAGAATTTGCACTTCCCAGTTCGCATAAAATAGTCATAAACGGAATTCGCTCAGCCCTCCGACAGGAAAATTCTGCAAAATGGAGGAGGCTACAAAGTAGCGCATCGGTAATTTCATTTTCTATTTACATACAGACATTCCCCGTACAGATACAGAAACATTTACAGATACAGATACAGATTCAGATGCATTTACAGATGCAGATACAAATACGCAGGCACAAATTAAAAATGCATTAAAGTCAAATTGCAGTGCAGCCTATGTACTTATATGGTACATATATGTTTTCATATGAGGACACTGCGTTTCGGCAACATAAGT
Organism: Drosophila vallismaia; assembly: GCA_035047325.1. Lineage (NCBI taxonomy): Eukaryota > Metazoa > Arthropoda > Insecta > Diptera > Drosophilidae > Drosophila > Drosophila vallismaia. The sequence continues at coordinate 441,330 of JAWNPU010000090.1, read as the reverse complement.
GATGTGTGGCTTTCAATATCTTAAACATTTATAATACTTATTAATTCGATAATAAGCAATGGCGATCATCATGCACACTGATAGTTATTAATTGGTAATCGAGCGCATAGCCGATAGTTAAGAAGAAACCGTCAACAAATGGAAGAGAAAGAAGGATAGTAAAGACCTATCGATGTATCGATGCTTTAAAAATGTTGCGGCAACTTAAGTCAGGTGTGTCTTTCGAAAGCCTAAAATTGTATAATATTTTATACAATATTTATCGATGGCGATGGAAAAGCATAATGGATTATCGAGAGCAAAGCCGATAGTCAATTAGTAAATAGATGGATTAGAAAAAATGAAGAAAGGCTATCGATGATCTTTACAAATGATACGGACTGTCCGCATATTCCTTGTAAGATGCCATTAAGTTGGTCTGCAAAATAAAGTTTTTGCAACTCTCCAGGAAAACGTAAAAATATATGTGTTTACTTTTATAGTCGTATATGTTGAAACTCTCGACTTGAGAGTGAAGTAATCCGAGGGCTGTGTAATTTTGTCATTAATATTAATTTAAAAGTTTTCGTTCATTAAAACACATAATGAAGATAAATACTAAGAAATTACATGTTTTAGGCAGTAATATGCCTTCAGTTATGCGGATGAAGGTCCTCCCCGGTTAAGCTCATCCATTTCCATATATTTCCCGTCAATAACTCAGAAATGCCAAACAGGCAGCCAAACACAAATTAATTTCTCCTGTCAGCGGCTAGACAAAGCCTTCAGATGATTAGGCGATGCCCAGGCCATGAATTAGCCCCATCCTGCCATCTTGCCATCCTGCCAGCATGCCACCTCCTGTTGTCCTTGACAATGACAGGATATGGTGAAAATTATCAGCTCATTTGTCAGTCGGCGCCGTGAGGTGGAAAATAAATTACGCGACACTTTAGCCAAGCCCTGTAAGTTGACGATTCTGTTAGCTTTGAGTGCGTGAGTGGGTGGGCGGGTGACTGGGGGAGTGGGTGAGTGTCACTAAAGTTGACAAGTGGGCGTGGCGTGGCGGGGAGAGGAGCCGAATTGCCTACATCCACACAAAGTCACGAACACTACGAGCCATCAAGACGTGTTGGCGTCGTCGTCTGGTTTGTTTGTTTGTTCATTCCGCGCCGCTTTTGTTTGACAGAAACCATTTGTCAACTCATTATTAGCCTGGGCCTCGGTCCGCGGAAAGTGTTGCTAATTGAAAACGTGTTTCGCGTCCGGTCCCCTTTTAAGTTGGATGTTCTGGCTAGGGTCGGGTTAAAAAAACCAAACTTTCGGGTCTCCACCCGCCGACCGCAGCCAAAGTGCATCCCTGCATTGTCGCAGCCTGTCAGGTGCACTAATTAAACCGCATTGCGCTCTGTCAGCGGGCCAGACCTGCTCTTCTCTTTTATTGGCGATAAAAAATCACGGGAATATTACGAACGTCCTGACAGGAACTGGAATACCAAATGCTCTTGAATTCAATATAAAAATACTCTAGGGGAAAGATAAAAAAATAAAAACCACGTAAACTATTTTTTCAAAACAAATTTTTAAAGGAATCGTCATTCCCTAAATTTTTAAGCATGATTTGGTTTGATCTATTTTCATAATAAATATATATATACACAGCGGAAATTTGATAGTATTTTTCTTAAAGAAAATCATAAAGTTTAAAGGTTAAACCTTTTTACTATAAATATGTTTTTGACTTTTATTTTAATTTTAGTTTTGATGATTTACCAAAGATTTTATATTCTATTACAGAAAAGTTCATGTCTTTAATATTTCATCATAAAATTTATAAAATTCTTTGAATATTTTATGATGAAAACTAATGGTTAAGAATCTGAAATATGGATTCTAACTAGAAAAATATATGGGAAATAACTTTTCTTATACGACAAGTATTTTTGTAGAAATTTTTTTTTTAAAAACAGAGTTAATTTACCTTATCCTGAAGTGAGAGTATAAAAAAACAATTACACGTTAAATGACTTTTAATGAATTTAATTGAATTTCTTTGATCGCTCAGCTCTTATTGTCTGTGGTTTTTTGGGGAAGGCGGCTTATCAGGTGGGATCTGATATTCTTTTATGGGTTTTGGCTACGCAAGAGCGTCATGTGCAATCCCATTTAAAATGCATCCCATAACGAGCTGACCCCGAGACCCAAAGAGCCTGAGAGTCTGAGAGTTCAGGGGCCACCACTAAGCCGGGCCAGGAGTTACGTGCTGCTGTGGAGCTGGCTCATAAAATCTGTGCACACATAAAACTTGAGCAAACACAGCTTGGACTCCTTTATTTTGGACCCGAATGCGTGTTTCTTTTGGGTTTTCTTTATTTCTCTCTTACATTTCGGTTATAAAACTTCCAGTCGAAATAAAAGGGTCAACATTGTGATTTTGTGTGTGGGACGATGGGATGATGGGGTGGGGCTACTGCGAGGGTCCTTCGGAGCTGCTTCCGTTTCTGTTTCCGTATCCGTTCCTGGGCCACCGAACTACAACTTACTTAGCGCACACACAAAGTGATGTGTAACATGATATGTTGACATGTGTGCGAGTGGGTGTGGGAGTGGGTGCGTAATTCAATAGCCAGCCCGGGTATTTCAAGTGCTCTGGTGCGTAAACGCCCCCGCCCCTCACAGGCTCTCCCCCCACAGCCACATCCTTCCCCCTCGGCCATCTTTCAACTTCGCTCTTAGTGTCAGTCATGGTGGATTAAGCAATTGAAATTGGATTAGACATGGACTTCCCATGCATCCATTCTCGCACCTCAGCTCCCGCCGTCAAACAACTTCAATTTGCATGTGTTGGAAATCCCCGTATCTGAACCAACCAACTGACATGTCATTGCAAAGGATTAGACCCGAAAGCCCCACCCCTTGGTCCTGCGGCCACTTCACTTTGGGCTGCTTGGCATGCTTGAGGCGAATATGGAAGGCTCTTGCCAGTAGCAAACAAATTAATGTTGCTTCTTGGGTGCAAAATTCGAATCCAATAAATTATGACTCGACACGAAGTACCTTGAAAAGGAAAAAGGGCTAAGTTTTTGCATTTTAATTGAGTATTTTATTGGTCAGTAACCATCTCATATAAAATTTATCTTCAAAACAGCAATATAGGTATACCATGTTTGAATTTTCAATAAAAGGAAATAAAATGAGATAATAGTTAGACACTTCTTAGTCTGTCCAAAAGGATCTTTCAACAGTTCACGCATTGACACTAAATTTTTAGTCAAAAGTCGTATGTAAGCAAATTCCGAGAGGGTTTTTTTGCACACACCTTGTTGGCAATTTCGTGAAATCATTAGGCATAAACAAAGATATAAACCTAGGTATAACTTACATTTGTAAGCTTCATAAATTCCATTCAATATGTTGCCAGGCCACCACACAAATAAAAGCCAACGAAGGTAAATAAAAGTTCCACACGTGGACCTGGCCGGAGGAAGTCGAGATAACTCAGAAACACTCGAAAGTATCGTGAAAGCATTTAGAAAGTTCTCGAGAGAAAGCATTTAACTTCTTGACCGGAGAAAGAATGGAAAGAAAACTTTGCCAAAAACTAAACTCCTCCAATGGGCCTGGCCATTGAACGTTTCGAAAGCCGCAAGAGGGAAAACATTAGTTTAGACAATAGATGGCCAATTGAAGTAACCAATCGTGGCTTTTGGTATTCCCCAGATGTTGAGATTCTTCTTTAAAGTTTGAGGGAGTTCAAAAAAAAAAAAAAACAGTAACTGAAAATAGTTGCATATTCCAATCTATTCCCTTTTGAGTCAATTAAAACGTTATCCATTTGACTAATTAAAATCATCATACAGCTCCTGCCACGCACTGTAATAAAACATAAAATTTCCCAAAGAATAATTTTGGTACTTGTTTGCTTTGTGGGGAATCCCCCTAGACTCCTCCTACACTCCGCCCATATGTAGGGTAGAAAGTTGGTAATACAGCTGTTCCCATGAAGTCGGCTAATTGGTGTGGAGACAAAAAGCTTACGGCTAACTTACACTCGAAACACACAGAATTTCATTAATTTAAAAGTCGGCCAGGCGTTGCACTTAATCCACACGGCAACCTACTGGGCCTGTAAAAGGCCAGTTTCCGAGAATATTTTATAAATGAATTAAAATTCTCTGCAAACATTTAAACTTGCCAAACGGGCTGCAAAGGTCCCTGGAAGCCTGGCAGCCTCACAGCAGAGCTGGCATTTTTGCTGGAAATATAAAATTTAAGCCACTACTTAAAACTTTTGCCTTTGCCTAGAAAGTTGGCCCGGCATCAAATTCGCAATGACCTCAAAAATGTTTGGCCATGGGCTGAGGTGTGTGTGTGCTGTTGACCCAAAGGAAAAGTCCCCGAACTCAATGAAATTTTGAAATTGATTTCGTTAATTTGTTGCTTGAACTTTAACTAAGGCCCCAAACATTATTATCGCATTTAAATATAGATTTTGCATTGCCTCCCCCCAACTGTCCAGACATCTCGCAAGGACCCAAAGGACCCACAGAACATCCATAACACCCGCCCGCCCGCTCAAACGTTTTTCACACCGTAAAAGGAGACAAACAAGGACCAAAAAAATCATGGCCAGACATTTGACAACGCAGCTGAGTAAACAAAGATATCAGTTACCATGGGATGTTTGGATTTTTTGGACCCCAAGATAAACTGGAGCGTAATTTACCATTAACCGAGATGTCCTTGTATCTTTGTATCCTTGCATACTCGTATGTTGTGCGCCCACACACGCATTTAGCAGATGAGCTTCCATTTGTTTGGCATTCTTCTAGGTGTCGCCAGGATATGAGGTTGGGTAATTAAAGCAATGCGTCCTGGCCATGGCCCCTTTGCTGTTAACATGACAAGCAATTTGTTCCAACCGGGAATGGAGTTGCGGAAAGGCTTAACCACAGAAAGCTGCCACTCCAGAAGTGCTCAGAGTTTCAGTCAAAAAGTAACAGAAACCACACAAGTTGCGGCATTTTTTGAAACATTCAACATTTTGAATCGCTTAGCTATGCATTTGAATCAATGTATTGAATATGTAAAACTTGTTAAAAGCATTAATAAACATATTGAAATTGATTTTGCAATTTATTGTGAACAACTTTGAATTTATTTAAAGCTAAAAAAATCAGCCTTACCTACACAAGCTTGTTATAAACTTAATTAAAAATATTTACAATAATTTTATTATAGTATAATATATTCAAAGAAAATTAGGATAAATTTCACACTTGCTTAAAACTGTTACACAATATTTATTAAATCCGCAAAAATTAGTTTCCAAAAAGGGGGTTAAATATTGTCCTACCCCTAAAATAAATTACATAATCTGGTATTTATAAACATTGCTTCATATTTTTTTAAAATAAGAAAAATCTATTCTAATCCTTGTTCGAATTATAGAAGCCTTGTCGGTTCCACAACAAATGCTCGAATCAGGACTTGCAACAAGTTCGATGGCAACCGAACCGTTTGTTGGATCCCACAATTTCCCTCCAGGACCTCCAGCTCTCTGTTAGCCAGGTCGAAAGCAGTCAAAACCGTTTAACATCGCAGCCGAAGCTTGGACAGGACTTCAGTTCTTCGGGGATTCTGTGAGTACGCGGTTTAGGGAGCGGAAACAAAGACAAGCGTTTTGGTGTTGATTTTTGAGTTGAAAACGCCAAGTTTTTAAATAAATCAACTTTAAAAAAAAAAAAAAAACAGAGATTCCTCGGTCACATGAAAGAAGAAAATACAAAAATTGGATATATTTTCAAATTGAAGACAAAACAAGGTGAAATGTTCGACAAAGATGAATATCAATTAAAAACATCCGCACTAAAAATACAAAATAAAGTTCGAACCAGTTTCCTCCATTCTGCCAAGAGCCTGTGAGCCGCGTAAAAATCGACAAGTGCAGAAGTCCTGAAAATATTGTACCACACCCAGTTTCGCGTTTCCCATTCAGGGCTATTTGTATTTATGAAAGCAGCCGAAAAAAATATATGAAACGCGGCTGTCGGCACCCGGTGATTTCTTAACAAAAATCAATAAATATGAATTTAAATTGTTCGTTGCCGAAAGTGTTCTGCCGGTTATAAATAAGTAATATCGCATATGGTTCCAGGCGAGTGACTGCTCCGTAAGTATGCAACGTTCGATTAACTTGTAATTCCAGCATCGCATTCCAGCATTCTCTCGCAATTTTTCGCGATAAAAGCAAAATAAGTGACTGTTTGCGAAAACCCAACACTGGCTTGCATAATTTATGCGCTCCTGTAACCGTTACCGTTGAAACCGGATAATGTCGATAATGTTGGGAGCCCCATAGCCTCATAGACTCATTGGGCCTCGATTGCCAATATGTGTTCTGGTACATCCCTTTTTCCCACAACCCCACAATCCCATACTCCAGGCCCCCGGTTCCTGGGACAGTTTGTTTACAGTTTCTGGGCTGTTGGCCAGCTTTATTAACCAGTTTGCCACTGCAGTTGGCTTAAACTGTTCATTTCCCCACTCGGACATCGGCTGCCATTTACTTATGCCTGTTTAACAATAATGCATTTACGATTAATGGCCGAAAGGACACTGATTGCGAAAATGAGTCCAACTCCAGCTGCATTGCTGTAATGCGGAATCATTAATTGACGAAAACAGTTGGACACTTCCTGTAATTAACATTCATTTAGTATGCCTTGAGTTTTCTATTTCAATTCCTCTAAAGGTTTCTTTATTTATTAAAGCTGTTCAAAGTGTTTAGAGTAAAAATTCTATTTTGAGAAACCGTAAAATCAGGAACTTTAAGAAGAAAATGCTCAAAATTAATCCAAAAAGAAATAAACACCTATAAATTCTATCCTCTTTAAAGATAGATTTTTAATTTTCCCAAACATTATTAAAGATTTTTCGCTAACTTCAAAAATATGTCAATATATTAAACATTTCGAGACTACCAAAAACTTGTCTGGCTCATTATTTTAACGCACAACATCCACAAAATTACGCGACTTATTTTAATATTAATAATAATAGGGCTTTGACAATGATGATAAGAAATAAAGAGAATGAACTCATTTATATTTAGTAGTTTTTAACTTAAAAATTCATACCAAATTTGTGTTAATTTTAAGACCCGTTTAATTTTTTCGATGTTTAATAATTAACTTAGAATCGCCGTACAAAAAGAGGATAACGGCTTTCCTCATTTCCGCGAATTATTTATTGCTTAAAAATATTTGAGAACTAAGTAAATAAAAAATAAAACTAATCAGTATAAAATGAAACACTGGTACATTTTCTTAATTAAGTTTTTTTTTGTATTTTCAAGAAATTGAGATTTCATTTTAGGGAAGAATATAACTTGTTAATAAAATTTTGTATTTATTCCATAAAAGGGTACAAAGATAATAATCCTTTCAAATATGGGACAACATTTTTAAATCGAATAAAAATCCCCTTAATACCCACATCATTATGATTTATTTTCCAATGTGTCTTCCTCCTTAAAGGATGGCATCCTGCGAATCCTTCTGCAGCGATCCCAGCTGCATTTGCATAAACACATCACAGAGGAAAAGCCAGCGGAAAAACCCCAACGTCAATTTGTCAATTGTCTTGCCAATGCAGTTGCCGACATTTCGCCTGAAAGATTGATGATGATGCCAAAATACTTTTAGACTTTGAGCCGATTTCCCTGATTCTCGTTTTTTATTTTGGTTTACAGCTGCTATAAAAACGTGAAGAGCAGATAAAAATCGAAAAATTGGAGCCGAAATTTGCATGGCTTAGGTTTATTGCGGTTGCCAGGACCTACGTATCCGGTGATTGTAATAAATTATCTGATAAAACAATCCAAAAGTCATTAAATGGCGTTCCATGTCTCTGGCATTGCATTAATTTTTAGGTCTCCCTTTAATGACCTCCTAGCAGGGATGTGGGAGCTGGGATCTGGGATCTGGCATCCTCTCACAATTTGGGGCTGACCTAAATGCATTTTTTTATGACCACATCGAAAGTCAAAGTAATTTAATTTTGGTTTCTCTCTTGCGCCACTTTTATGACACACAGAACCGTGGCGTTGACAGTTTTCTTGCCGCTTTTTATTTCATTTTCAGTTTCATTTTATTTTGAGTATTTTTTTTTTTGTACTTTTAAGCTGTTCCTAGAGAAAATCGTCAGCCGGGCGGAAAAGTCTCGACAGACAGAGATCGGGGGAAAATCAAGTGAAAAGTGCTTTTTAACTTTGCCTTCGTTAAAACCTTAGAAATTGCGCTGAGTTAACAAGTCCAGAGACAATGCCAATGTAATTTCAAAGAACTTTTATTAGCCCACGTTTTCCAGTGCTTGTCCTCGGACAAAAGCGTGAAAAATGCTAATTAAATCTAATGTAAATAATTGTCATGCCTCTGGACAAGCTCTGGCCAAGACTATGATGGAAGTAAGAGCAATTTAAACACTTAAAGTGTGAAAACAGAATACACAGCTTTTAAATTGTAGGGAAAAGGAAAAACAACTCGAGTTTTAAACTGCCTAACATGATTATTCAAGAGCCATTGACTTCCACAAAAAATATTGTTTTTCTATCGAATGCTTAATAATTGCATTAACTTAATCCCTTGATTCCGAAAGCCTATTTAAACATTTGTGCATGTAACTAGACCGATTTAATTCCCTGATATTTTCACTAAATAGATAAAAGGACCGTCACAAAAAAATAATGGATTCGAGGCTGCATTCAAGGCAATAAAGTGATAAATGTGAAAAATAAATGACTTTCGACCGATGGTCGATGGAAATACTATTTGCCAATAAATATCAACAGGGAGTGGAAAAAAAACAAGAACGTAATTGATTTTAAATCCCTAGAAACTCGGAAAAAGTGAACAAAAATTGCATAAAACAAAGCAAGCAAAGTGAATGTAAACAAAATGCAAACCGATCAAATCAATCGTTAATGGAAAATGAAAAATAAATTATGAAAAATGAGAAACAGACAACAACATAATCGAATCAGGGAGGTTTTAATCAAAGACAAACTAGCTCGGCCAAATAGAGCTTTAAAAGAAATCTTTGGCAACCCGAGCTTACCCTACTCTGCGGTTATCCTTTGTAGTCCTTGCTTGGCTAACAGCATCGGAAATTTGTTGCCAGTTCGCTGTTCGCTGTTGGCTGTTAGCTGATTGTTTTTGTTTGTTCTCTCGGCTAACTTGTTCCCCCTCCCAACTATAGCTTGTTGACAACGACATCAGTTTATTTTTATCAGTTTTATGCTAATAGATTCGGAGACACTTGCAGCAGCTGCTCCTAGCCAGCCCAGGACCCAAAACCGACTTGGAGGGTGGCCAAACCCCAGATAAGTTCGAGACGAAAATATGCCGGATATTTGCAAGCTTAATAATCAAGTATTTGCCATCAAGCTGCAAGTTTGTCCTAGCTATTAGAATATAAATGCCTCTAGAAATTCCTTGAAGAGCAACCGCAAGTAATTGAATCCTTTGGGAGAGCCGACCAGCAGACGTTCCGCAGCATTCTCTAATTATGTGATTAATAATTGAACTTGCCGTCGCCGCCAGAAGGATGGAATTTTTATAGCCACAAGGAGAAGATAAATTATGGTTAAAATCTGTGAAAATAACTCCTTGTTTTAGGATACTGCGGTTTCTGGTCGATGCTTTTGAATGCTTTTGAAAAATTCAACCTCATTTAATATTCATTTCGCAGGACATGGGCATTCCATCCGCAGACCTTCTTGGAATCATTTGATCGGACCCAATGTAATTGATTGATTTTTTCGTCGGCATTCCATTCCCTTTATTTTTGGGCTCTCGAGCACAAAATCGTAGCCAAGGACATCGGTAATGGGCATTGAAACGAAATAAAATGTGTCGGCAATATTGATATTTTTCGCCACTGCTCCAGCTCCGAGAAATTCCAGTTGCCGGGTTACTTGGCCAAACAAAATAGAATGAGAACCAGCGGGGTTGTCAATATTAAAATTGAAAATATTTCATTTGCCAGCCATCTGCATAGATTCAGATCTGCAGTTCAGCGACATGATTGGAATTATAATAAGCTCCGGTCTGAGCTCGACAAAAAACGGCCGAAGATTTATTCCACTTCTTTCTTTGTCTATAGCCTTGGCGAGGGGCGGACGTTAGGGGGACGTTAAGGGGGCGTGGCCAGCATAACTTGTAGTTAAGTGTGTACAAGTTGGCCCGAATATATATCATAAGTTTTGTGTGTGTTCCGCCTTTGTTACGCTCACTTGAGCATGGTAATGTTCTGATGCTCCCAAAATGTAGGCAAAACACAATGTAAATATGCTGAACATGGAAGGACCCCCACACCACACACTCTTACATCCTTGCAAGTTTTTTACCCATATATCTTTGTATTTTTCTGGCTCATACTCGTACGTCGTCCGTTTCCATTTCCTCAACAATTGTGATTCAGCAACTGTTGGCCAGATTATGCAGTTTTTTTTTTTTCATTTTTAACATCGAAACTCAAGCATTCTGTTTGCGATAACTTGACCAAAAGATACACCATCTGGTTGAGCATTCCTATCCTATAGGATATTCTTTTATTTAAATCCGATTTGTGCTTTGGTAATTTTAAAAGTTTATTTATGAATTTTGAAGCCCCTATTGTTCCTTTTTGGAGGTGTAGCTTTTACCTTCACTTGATTCAATATGCATAAGTTATCCTAAGACTTAAGTAAGAAGAACAAAAGTGATGACGCAAACAGACACATGTTTTTATCGAAGGACTTCCGAATTAATTGGCAATTTGCGATTGACGCAACAGAAAGCAGGCCTGCCAAGGCAAGTGAATCCCAGACACATCAAAAGAGTATTGAGTTCTATTTTCGGGCCTGGCTTGGCAGTGGCGTCAATTACTCCGGATTTGCCTTCATCCGCAACTGTTGAATTTCGGCTGACAAAAGGCCGAAAGGCGGAAAACCGAGGGGAGCATTAACCTAATAGAAATTCGATTTCCTCACTCATTTCCATATTCAGTCGGTCAGGTGAGAAGAAGGCATTTCCCATATGAAATTCCCTTTATCCATCACGCACATGCTCTTCCGATTCATGTGCCTGCATATTTAATATGAAATGTAGATTTCCTACGCTTGTATTGTACCTGCCCCCGCATCCGTGTGCAGCGTCCTTATCTCCTGTGCGTGGTTAATCTCCATTAAGAGCAACTGCTGCCGTCTCCAGTGCTCCTTTGAAAGCCTTTGAGTGGCCCGAAAACTGCGCGAATATCGCTCAGGACCGATTTCCCCCAAGGCTCTTCCTGTAGGAGTTCGATTTTAAGGTAGGTAGGTTTATTTTTATTTTTTATCGAAAAGAATTATTTTCGTATATGTATGAATTCATAAAAAAGGTTCCTTTAACTATTATTGCCACATTACAGTACATAAATAATACAGTCGAGTCCTTGGAATTTGTTCTCTTCTAAATGAAAACCTAAATAATTTGTAACATCTGCTTGGATATTTATTTCGTTGAAAATTTCATAAAAACCTTTAAGTTTTAGACACAAAAAATAAACCAAATTTTGACTTTAACGGCTGTGTAGGTAAGACATCCCAAGATTTTTCTCAGCATGGTAAAATGTTTATTCATTGATAACCTTGAACCGCTCCATACATCAGTTTTGATTTTTTGTTTGCCTCGATCCTTAACGCATCTGCAGTGATTTAATGACCTCCATCGACCCATGTTAGGGCCAATCCCGGAACCTTTACCACTCCTATCTGGTTACGCCCTTATTGATGAGGCGCACATGTCTATGGGCTGATGAGCTGCAAGTGGCCCCAAAGGGATAATAACCCTAACCATAACCCAACACAGCTACACACGCGGGCAAAGCCAGACACACTGTGATTTAAGCTCCTGCCTGGTTGCCTGCCTGACTGTCCTCCTGCCTGCCCGGGCCACGCGGCGTATGAGTAATGTGCTGCTATTGACCGCAACGTTGACTTGTTGACGCCGCGTGAGCCAGTGAGCCATGAAACGTCGCAGTTTTCACAGATTTCACTTTGGATTGGCCCCATCCTATTTTGTTTTCCCATTTTTGGATTTTCCGAGCAGATGGCAATGCCATAAGCCATAAGCCGCCTATGTAGAGTGTAGAAATTGGAAAATCGAGAAAAGCCCCGAACGAAGTTGGAGCTCATCCGGCCCCAGAGGGCGGAATATCTTTGGTCAATGCAATTATTACACCGACCAAAAAAAAATAACTGCTTGTAATAGGATTTTTTACTATATAGATAAGTACTATAGCTTTTTAATAAAATGTAAAAGAAGATAACATCATTGATTTTATTTTTTAAGTCTTATAACAACTGACTTTTTCAAAATAATTTAAAATTTACCCGGTTTTTTCGCCTTTTCTTGATTTCCTCACAAATTGTTTTGGTTAAAATGGTTAAATTGAAATGTAGGAGTGTCTAGTTTCTGTGCTTTTAGGATTCTCACAGTAATAGGCTTCCAATTCTGTTAAAAGAGACCAAACGATTCAAAGGACTAAGTCTTTAAAATTCGGACAAAAAATTAACTATTGCTCCATAGATATTACGTGTTCTTTCAGAGACCTTTTTTTTAGACTTTAGAAAGGTCTGAAGATCAATTCAAAAAATTCCGTTAAAAAGATACTCTTATTTCTTTTAAAGGTACACAAAACTGTCTAACAGTTGCTGTTCCTACTAAATTTTATAGAATCCAAGTCTTCAGTTTTCTGTTACTAAATTTCCATATATTTCTCTCACTGCAGGTGCCTCTAATCCTTCTCGTAATTGACGTTTGATTGGACGTGTCCGGCCATGAGGAGAGTCAACCAGCCACCTGCCCGCTGCGTGGTCATGCATTAAATAGACGGAGTCGCTCCAAAAGCCTCCCAGCAGAAAGCCGTAGCTCCCAACCCCCCAACCGAGCTCCAATCCACCGGCCAACGCACCCCCACTAGCCCCAACCCACCCCCAACACACACATGACCGCGTCAGGAGCGGCGAAACGAACGTGACACATGGCGATGTACTTTTATGCCAGCAAGATATCTGCCATCGCCTGCGGAATGCGCTGCCGCCAGACCGTGCTGCAGAAGTCGCGCGGGCAGCGAGATCGCGACAAATGTCGCCAGCACCATCAGCACCACCACCGCCGGCACCACCGTCGGCGGTGTCAAATTAGCAGCGGGAGCAGCTCCGACAGCGAATCTGCGGATGACTGCTGTCCCGACAGCGACCAAATGGCAGGAGTATTAGAGACAGGTTCAGGAGTGCATCCCCTCGCCCCCGATGGCGGGATATTCTCGCTGGATCCGGGACATTTGGCAGCGGAGACGGCGCTTCTCGGCACTGCTGGCATTCGCTATAGACGGAGGCACAGCGCCGAGCAGTTGAATGCCCAAGACCTGGAAATGGGGTTTCAGCAAATCGAGGTGGGTGCTGAATAAAGCTAATTAATTAAAACTTTCAAGACTGTTTTAAATAAATAATTTAACTTTATATTTTCCCAAAATATTTCAAAAACAAAGTCACTTGAATCTTGAACTCTTTAATTTAAACTTCATATTTTGTTCATTGCTGGGTAAATCCATTTAAATAGTTTTTCCGCCATGATGGCAGGCATTTCCATACCATAATTTTTTTAACTCTTCTCTAAAATCCATAATACAATCTAAATATTGAAACTCTTTCTATTTTATCCATCGACCTGCAGCTTGGCACTTTTAAACCGATTGGATCGACGAACGATGAAGCCGTTCAGTATGATGTGCCTAAAAATCCGCACAAACGCAGCCAATGTGATATTAATTTTGAGGTAAGCTCTTGTGCAATTAGGATAATTGGTTTGATTTTAGTTTTATAACTCGAAAAGAAACATATTTAAATTTAAACCATATTATCCTTTGGATTTGTTCTTTTCACATTTTTTCATCAGAGCTCAGTTTTGGGGTCCGGTGGCATTTTATACATAAATGGTAAAATAGTTTCTGGTCCGTTGGACTCCCTGATAGAATCACTCTTGCCCAAAAATGTCATCGACTTAGATAAGGTAAGTTATTCGTGTATTTAAATATTGTATATATAGTATATGTAAAAGTTTGAAGAACTATTAAAATTCATTCTGAATTTTTTGCACAACATAAACAAGTTACAAAATGGTCAAAATATTCTACATTTTTGAGGCAAAGAAATTAAATCTAATGAAAATCGCCCAAGTCAAGAAAGTTCCTTTAAAGCCCTGTTCTCTCTTTAAGCATTTTTGTTGCCAAAGACGAGTCCTGGCCGAAATCAGCTCACCCCTTAATCGCATTCATAGGCGAATGCCCTATTGCAGACGCCAAATGGAATACAAATCAGTTCTTACTTAGTCGCAAACACTTGAGGACTTGAACATTTGCCAAACTGAGTTTTGCCGGCACGAGCCAAGAACCACAAACCAAGAGGCGGTAAACGGCCATCGCCGGAGTCCTTGCCCAGGACACAAGGGCCAGGCCCAAGGGGCACACGAAACAAGGCACCAAAAGCCAGCAAACAAAGACCATCTGGTGTGTCCCTGTGTATGTCTGTGTGATGCCAGCAATCCTGGTGGCCAACAATCCTGGTGGCCACAAGCAGCAAGTGCAAAAATAATTAATTCGTTGCAAACAAATCCAGAGATTAGCGCTAATTTGATGGAGCTGATGTGCGATGCCCTTGGCAAAGGATAAGTTGCAAACCCCAAAAAAAAAATAAACAACAGGATCACAATGACTAACATAATGCCTGGTATCCTCCTGGGAAGAGACCTAATCATTGAAACGAATTAAAAGGCATAAAAAGTTTTACAACTTTGGATTAAACATTTACGAGAAAGAAATTAATTCTTAAAGTAGGCAATTTATTCTATAATGGTTTTACAAATCAAGCAACCTATAGAAGCCTATAAAAGTATAAACATTTATCTTATTAAGATGTACTGATGAAATGAACAATGATTAAAAGGTCATAAATGTTGAAATGTATTTAAGGTAAACTTATCGTATAGAATATCCTTAATATCGATGTTAAAACACCAAAATGTTATTCCTTAGTATTGATAAAGGAAAAATGTATATCGGTTGAAGAAGAAAGATTTCTTCGTAGTTTAATTTAAAATGGAGTCCCAAATACTTTTGTGTGACACTTTAATCGTACTTTTCACTTTCAGTCTGCTGACCCGTATTTTACAACTCTATGAATGTCCTTCATTTAAGATTTATTTGCTTGCAGGAATTTGTATTCTCGTTTTTACTGTCGTCCCGCCTATTCCTGCGACCCCATGAACTGCTGGGCAAACTTTTGGACTCGGTACCTGAAAGCGAATGCTTAGAATCATTAGTGGCCCTGCTGGCCGAGTGGGCGACCAAGTTCCCCTACGACTACCGGGATGAGCGGATGATGAGCCATGTCAAACATATCGTTGCCAGGTGAGGAGAGAGCAGGCCATTGCTCATTTTTCCCCTTTTTCCCAGCTTAACTCAAATTGCCTCCAATCAACCAACATCTCTACTCGCTCGCAGATGTTCCAATTCGCATTTGGAAGCCGTTGTCTCCCAAACACTGAGTGCCTTACTAAAACGTTTGACTGATTTAGAGAGACATGAGGCGGACCTCCGAGCCTGCCAGACCAATGACAAAGTGAGTGGATGCCACATGAGGCACCTGGATCGAAAATGCCACAGTGGGGATTAGAATGAAGTGGCTAGTTAAGAGTGACAAAGGTTTGCTTGAGAGCTGTCTTTTAGTCCATCAAGTTGGAAAAGTTTATCTGAAAATATGCAAACTTTATTTACTTTCAAAAGAACTATTGAAGTTTTTACAAAAATAATCAATTTATTTTGTTATATCAAAGAAAAAGAAAATTTTAAAGTTTTGCAAACCTTCTTGACCAAAATACTTTGGCATCCTGGCTGGAAAACAGTCAAGTCCTCAACGCTAGCCATAGTAAGAGCAATCTGACTAATCCCTTGCTTGGGAAACTGTCATGTTTTCCTCGATTTCTCATTTGCCCCCACTCTGCTCCACAGTCTGTAGACGATGCTCCACTCAACTGTCCAACAGCCACGCAGTACGCACAAATTGTTTGCAGGCTCGAGAAAAAACTGGCCAAGCACATCGGCGGAGAGGAGTTCCTTCAGTGCAGCAGCATGATCCTGCTCGACAAGCAGGTAAGCTTTACAAAGTGCATTGCATTCTTCTTTCTCAATTACGATACACTTTTGAAAACATGAAAAACACCAATAGGTGGAAAAATTGGTTTCATCTTTTCAACGAATCGTCAGAAAAAACAAGACATTCAGAAATAATCGGAAGAAAATCGGGTTTCTAGGGATAGTACAAATATTTCATTTGGTTAGAAGACGATCTATTTTATCGGTAAATACAAGTGTTAATTAATTTTTTGATTAGAATCATATTCATTTACTTCATAAAACAAAAAATGTAATTTCGAATCAATTGGCAGTGTAATTTCCCATCAGGTTTCGTTGCAAGTGGCCTAATTAGCCAAAATTATGATACCTGATGCCTGACATATCTTTTCACCTAAAAGGGATTATATCATCAAATTTGTTACGCTCCAGATTACCAGCGATTCAACTTAGACAACAAATAGTTATTTAAAATCCTCTGTAGTGAGAGACAACAAAGAATAATAATAACTCTGTTGTGAATTCGATTAAAAGTCAGCTCGAAAATAATTTATTTCAAAAAGTCCGTACTTGCGACTCTTAAATCAGGATTAAGTCTGGGATTAAAACAATTTGTTCCTGTAATTAGTTTTAGACGCATCTGAACTCTTCGCCCAAGCGCACACCCCCTAGCCGGTCTGATTAATTTGGGATAAATTAAATTATATCCTTCAGGTTAAATGCTCGCTCGGTTGCAAATGCTCGCTTTTCCCTGCATAAGTCAACATTTGCCATGAGAACAATCTGCACTTTTGCATAAATTACAGTGAGCCCTCTCTCACTTGAACAGTCACACACACACCCTCGCCTACATGCACACAAACACACAAAGCCACGCACACAAAACTCACAAGGACATGCAATTAAAATGACGACAAGCAGCTTCATTAACAATGCTCCCCCTCGAACACCGAACACACCCATTTTCAACGCTTCCATCCGCTCCGCTGGCCAACTCATTTCAACAACATCTCTGGGCTGTTTCATTTTTTAATGCAGAAGAAATGGGACCAACCATCCACGTCGGGCGGACCGCCAGGAGCCCAGGATCCGAAGAAGACGTGCAACCTGGAGACCTACCTGGATTGGTCGGCACGTCTGCGTCTGTTTGTCTGCAATGAGATACTGCAGGTGAGGAGGATCTCATAACCATCTCTGGGTCACTACCGTACCCCGGACCCCGCCATTTCTGATATCCTTACTCCCCATATCCCCACATTTTCGTCCTGTTCGGGACGGGTCAAGTTAAACGTAGCGCACGAGTCTTTAGACCCGGCGGATTGAATTAAAATTCCCATGCATGTCGAATATGCAGAAAGAGCACGTCCAGAGAGGTCCTGGAGCCTACAGTGGTGGGTCAACAAATAGAAACAGGTTTCAAATATATGTAAAAAAAAGGATTGAAGTTATCTTAGATACAAATTTTGAATTTCTCCATGCCAGGAATAATAGGCTCGTGTTTATTTACTACTTTAACAAAAATGAAAGTCTTATTACATGTTTTAAGTTTAAATTTTTCGAATATTAATTGAAAATAAATATGAAATATTTTAATGTGGTAATATTACGTTTACGCTTTATTCCTTTTTGAAATATGCTTCAGTTTTTTTTATTTATATTTATTTTGTACTCAATAAGTCTCATATGAAAAAATAACGTTAAGAACTAATCATACTTTTTCATAAATTAAGAATGTCATATTAATCATACGCTAAGTTGGCCTGAATTGAAAAATCTCTAAGGATCTCTTTGGTTGTAAATATTTTTTTTTTAAATACGTTTCTTTATGTAAACCCTCCGATATAAAGTATTAAAAAACAAATAAACTTTCGAGGGGAACTTTTGTCAGAGCCACCACTGTATGGACCCGGCAAGCAGGCAGGCCCAGAAGATGGCTTATAATTTATGCTGTTCGTAACTGTCTCATTGACAGTTTGCCAGTTGGCCGTGTAAGCGACTCGTTAAAACTTTAGCCAAGTCACGTGGGTCCATCCATGTCCTCGTGCCTCTTCCACAGTCCAGCACCATTCCCCTTCCGTCTGAATCCTTCCTTCCTTCCGACGTCTAACTAACTTCCGTAATCAAATAAATCTTTCATCCTGTCGGTTACATTGTCTTTTCCCCATGCAGAGCGGAGGCATCCAAGAACGCAGCCGAACAGTGGAACTCTGGAGCGGGGTGGCCCAATACTGCCTCCTGGTTGGGAACTACAATAGTGCCACCGCCATTTTGGAGTCCCTGGAATCCCCGGCCATAGCCAGGCTTAAAATAACGGTAGGTCAACTGTCAGAGACTACTCCAAATATTCCGATTTGATTATATATATAATTCTATAATTAATTAGCCCCAAATGCTTAGATTATCTACGCATCGAATACCAATATTTGTTGCAAAATCGATCATTTGTCACAAAAAATAAACTAATTTATTGACAAATTTATTGCTGCGGATAATAATTTGGTTCGGTTGACTCGCCGCAGGGATTTCCCTATCTGAAATGCTGTATCAAATAATTATGAATTTACAAAATAATTTAAAAGAGTCAGTTTGTGTTCCAAGTGTTTCGCATAAATACGGGTTTCCGCTCGACACAAAACTTTTCGCACTAGGCACTAGGCCTAAAATAATGTTCCCTCAAACCAGTGCTGGGGACATGCCCTTCCATAAATTTAGCAAAACAAATGTTGGAAATTAAATAGACAACAGTTTTATAGGGAAATTACGTGACAAGGCTCCCGAATGGGGTTTGTTCATAATTCCCGCGGCAAATTGCGCATTGAAACTTTAATTAGAGTGGAGTCCCGCGGCGGAAGTCTCCTAGTAATTGGAACTCGGGAAGTCACTAAACCAAATGGAATGCCATTTGCCAGAGACATCAATTCGAACGACATTCCCATACACGCGAGAGTAAACATTTCAAAAAGGAAATTTCCATAAACTTGGATATCCCAAGCTAAATCCAGTCCCCTTACCAAGAATCATAAGTGTCACATGGAGACGACCAGAAATAATAAAACTGCTCCTGCTCCTTCACTGTAATTGCAAGTTGCAGAAAGTTGGAAAGCAGCGCCCAGAGGCCATTCTTCCATTGAAAAAAGCAAAAGATACGCGTCTTGAAGCCTTTTAAATTTATCACAAAGAGAGACTTTATTCCGACCCCCATGAAAACTGACTGTTTTTAAGGCATCCACTAACAGAGCACCAAAAGGACTTTTTTGTCAAAGAAAAAAGCCCCTTTTCGGCATATCCATGTCCTGGCGCCTTTGTGTGTGGAATAAAACTGGAATAAAATCTCTGCTGCCTAGCCTCCAGGCCCGATCCAGGCCCAGTCCAGTCCGGACGTCGGATATTTGGACGTGTCAGCAGATATTTATGCAGCCTAATGCATTTTGGCGTAAGGAAGCTTAAGCGCCTTAGAGCCTTGTTCTGATTAAATATTGAAAGACGTAATGGAGATGCTCTCACAGATTCTATTTGTTCGGATTAGCTCGAAGCTTTCCCATGAATTTCGGAGTGAATCAGCATAATCAAATATATTTTTAAAATATTATTTTTTCAATTACCAGCCCGTTTTTTAAGAAAGTTCTGCCACGTTGTCATAACAGCGAAAGTTTCCCAGAGACTTTTTATTTGCCCAAAGAGTTCCCTTTCGTATATAGAGGGAAATTGAGGGGGAGGCTAAAAAATGAGATGACCACGCCCAAGCAACCGCATTTTCGCTGCAGTTGGCCCAATTTCATCAGTTTTTTGTATTTACTCACTATTTGGCACATCGCCCACACGGGGAGAGCCCTTCTCTCCTTCAATAGACAGCTGCTTTTTATTAACACACTAAACTTTTTAATTAGTTAATGGATTCCCCGCCGCAGTTTAACGAAGCTTCATTTTTAATTTTTCCCATTCATTACGAAATAAATTAAGTTAAAAGTTACTTATCAGATTCAGGATCAAAATACCTTTTTTATTAACTATGAAGTGCAGATTTTGGGGAATTTATGAACAAAACAAATCATGCTTTACCGTGAATAAATTAATCTTATCCGTAATCCGTAATTAATCTCCAGTTACCTAAATCCTGAGACCTTAATGTTTATACTTTTCACTTTAAATTGTGGAATCTCGTTGCCCAGGACAATGCATCCTGTTGCAAATGAAAAAATCCTCTTGGCAATAAAAAATGAAGCGAAATTGCATAAATTTACAGAACTATTCAAAATGCAAGTGGTTTGGGGCACATAACATAGTTGTGGCAAGAGGCGAAAAGGGGCGTATCGCATGCATTGTATTCCTGTGGGGAATGAATAAAAAATATATTTCTATAGTGGCTGCTGAAATGTTTATGAGAGTGCAATAAATATGCCTGACTGCGTCCACAAAAAAATGCCAACTCTCAAACAACTTTAACTATCACAGAAAGGTGTCCGAAATTTTAACTATAAATTTTGTTCAAAGAGCTCCGTTGCACAAAGGATATTTTTCGAGATAGGTTTCTTTAAGACGGCGTCCTGCTTCCGGTTTAGGGCTTGTAAAATCCCTTGCAAAGCATTTCCTTGATGCCTCTTTGGCAAATCCTAATTAATATGATATCAGACGGCCAAATGTGGGCCATAAAATTCGATCTAAAGCTTTCCGGCGCAAATTACAAGCATAAAAGTCACACAGTCAGTCAGAAAAAACAAGCCCATAAACTTTTACAGCCGGCAAAAAAACAAAAAAAAAATATATACAGCAAAAAGAGAAGTCCCGGCAAATAATAGAAGTGAAATGGAAACGGGTGGTGGCTTCCAATCGAGATTACGCCACTAGAAATGATGCTCATTTATGGATTTCGATTTGATTACAGTGGAGCAAATTGCAAGTGACGTGCCAACAATTGGACTGCATGCAGCGGCACGCCGAGGGGCATGGACATTTGTGGCAGAAGCAGGCCATCGTCTTAAATGAGCAACAGCCAGGACTCAAGACTGATAAGCAGGCCAAGGAGCGGCCAGGACCCCCGGAAGGAGCCGAGGCGGCGGGCTCCGGGTCGGGCTCGGGCTCGGGGACAGCTGCCAGCGCCACAATGGCCACGGGTGCCCCGACATCCGATGAGAAGCCCTCGACAAGCAGACGAGTAGCTGGCGTAACAGGACCTGTCGGTATGAATGCAATCTCGCACTGGCAGAAAATTTTAATTTTTATTCGAAATTGCTTTTATTTTCTATAAGTTATTTTAGTTTTTTATAGCTTTAAAAAAGCTTATTATTTATTCTTTCAAATAGAATTTATGTGTTCATTTATTCGTTAAAAAACATCGAAAAGGTCGCTTTAAATCAGTATTCCTAAAAGTCCATTTTTTAATTCTAATATCGTTTTATATACCAGAGTTTTCACTACCGTTTGGGATTCTTATTTGAATTAGTCAATGTTGAAGAATTCATCCTTACGAAACTTTATAATTCAAAAGGACTTTAGATTCTACTCAAATGGAAAACATAAATACAAACCCATTAATTATGAATTATTTTATATTATGACTTGTTTTAATTACGCACCCAAATAAAGTTTGGGAATGGTTTACTTTTATGTACTTTTTCAGACTTTTATTGAAACTTTACTTAGTCGAAACAATATTCATATTTTTTCGTGCACCAGCAGCTGCAACAACGGCAACAATGGAAATAGCTTCCGTTCCAGTGGCCTCTAGCAACGATGTTGGAGAGGTGGCAACAGCAACAGCAACAGCAACAGCAATAACAAGTGCAACTCCTGTGGCAGGAACATCGAATGCCAATCTAGCAGCAGTTTCGGCCACACCATTAGCAGCGAGTGGCAAGCCCAATGATTGGGTTGTTATTCCGGTGTTTGCGGATATTGTTAAGCTGGCATTGGGGGAGCGGGAGAACTGTTTGCAGCGGTAAGTTTAATTTGTCGGACTTGATTGATGGGCTTCATCATCATGGCCTGAGATCAGGTCCCTGGAACAGGTCCATATGATTAATATATTCCCCAATTGCCGGAACCCGCCTGCATATCCACTTAACTCTCTTTCATTTAAATACCAACTCCCGCACGCATTTATATTCTCATTTATATTTATTTTCGCTTTAAATTTAATTAACCGCAGAGTGGCAAAATAAATGATTATGTGCCAAGCGATGAGGCTGCAAATCATTTCCGCACTGAAAACTCATAAAAAGGACTATAAATAAATAGCATTTCCTTTTTCATTTATTTATGTTTTATTTATATTTATAGCAGCTATTGAAACGAAGGCATTGAAGTATGAAATTGCTGGGAATTAATTCTGTTCTTTGCAGCTATTTTAACGATTTTTTAAAATATAATTTGGGGAGATTAAGGATTTTTTCATTGAGAAATCGAACACTGCAACGTAGATTATAAATAATTAGCAATAGTTTAGATTAGTATACATAATGTCGAATGTGCTCTCTAAATAATACATTCAAATTATTTCAACTCGTTTATTTTGTGTTAAATGCATTTAGGACGTCCAGCCTAAGCCCCCCCTTCTCCATATAATTTGTTGACCAAAAGTTCTGCCCTGCCGTACACTCATGGCTCCCTTTGGGCCAAACGATACCGAGCTGGAACAAACAATAAAGTATGCACCACCGGCCACTGGTGGTCACAATTGACCTCATTAGGGGCATATGCATATCCATGCTCGTACAGTCGTACACTCGTATAGTCCGGGGCGGGGCAATTTATTCTCGAATATAATCACAGTCCATTTCGCAGTGGCAGCAGAGAAAAATGAAATAAAACCCCATTTCATTCAGGATATTTCAATGTCGCATCGAGTTTTGCTGCGAGTTGGAGCGTGAAAGCGTAAATCGACTTTTCAATGCGCTAATTAAACACGACGCTGCTGCATTAATTGGACAGCCGTCATATCGTGGCTTGACACTTTGCGAAAATCTTTGATGCAATTTTAAAAATTGCTCTTCATTTCAACAGATTCTTATTATTGCATAAAATTTGATAAATGGATTTTAATTCTTAGTTAAAGGCATCTTATTGAGTGCGAGTCAAAGTCCGTGATAGCAATCGTCATTAAAAGTTAAAATTTACAATAGTTGAAATGGCCGTCAAATTAAATGTCCTTTTTAGACTCTATTAATTTGTCTGAACTTAAAAGTGATGTTGGTTTAACTCTGTTTGAGATTTGTGTCTTCCACTGAGTTGGCTTTAGAAAATCAGCGCCCATTTTACCAAGCGAAAAAACTTTGATGTGGAATCCCATTATATAAATAAAATAAAGACAAAAACATATTCTTACCTATAGTTTATTTTTCCGAGAAATTAAATAACCAATAAATTTGTTCTTTATCTATTTTTAGTTTTTATATTTCATTTGAAAAACTGTTTATTATAAATATTGTACCAAAGCAACGTTACGATCTGTATATGAAGTGTAAGCTTAATTAAATCCCTAATCAATATACATTCATTATTAGCAAAAACTAATGATAAATACTTTTTACAACACATAAATCTAGATTATATCAACTATATTTTTATTCAAAGGAACTCAAAATATCCTTTCAAATTTATTTGAGTTTTTCCATTAACTACAATTCTGGTCAACATTATTGTTCGTATAAAATAAATAAAAAGTCAAAAAAAATTTTTTGTTGTTTATATTAGAGTATTGCAAGATTATACTTTGTTTTAATAATTCATGTATTCCAATTTTTGTCCAGATAATTTTTTCGTGTGCGTAAAGTTTTCTTTAAGCCGAGATTTAGTTCCAACCGCTTCCATTTTGCTTTTTCATTTTGAATTTTTCATTTTGCATTGCAAATACAATTCCCGACCCTTTATCGGGCAGTCCAACAACTACTCCCCCCTTGCTAACACTCACCACACTTATGCTCTCTTCTCTGTTTCCCTTTCCGCTGCAGCTTAGCAAATGGCCACATCAATATGGCGGCCTTCGATCGCATGGCGGCCATTGTTGGGGCTTTCACGAAGCACATGCAGGCGATGAAGGCGGCCCAGGCGCCCTCTAGCGGGGAGTACGAGCGCTTCTGCTGGCACATGCAGCAAACTACGAAACTTGGCGAGGCGGGTAAGTAATGTTTGCAAAAGTCCGAAACTTTTCGCTTCCCTTTCTCGACCCGTAGACCCATGTGGTGTGTGTGTGTTGTGCGTGTATTGGTATTGATATTTTTCCCCGAACTCTCCGCGTTTTTATCGCGTTTCAGCACATTTTTCACCGACACCCCCAACTACATAGAAACTCTATGGTACCCTTGAAAAAAGAAGTGCCATTAGAAGCAGAAATGGAATATTCAATTTATGATATTTATGTTCCCAACATTTTAAAGCAATAAAAAAATCACAAGTGCTAAATATGTCATTCGGATAAACAACTAAAACAACGCCTTGAACTCATAATTCCCCAAAATCTGAACTATGAAGAGAGGGAAACTAGTATGGGATTTGATTTCAAATTAAATTAAATTCTGAATCCTTTTGTCTAAGCCATATTTTTATGGTAACATTCTAAATCATATGCTTTAATAAGCAAATATATTATTGCCTCAAAATAAGCATTATGATTCTTTTACTCTTAATTTTATTCATTTAACAAATTTGTATTTTAAAAGTACTTTCGACTGAGAGCTGTAAATTAAATGTTTTAAAATACATAAATTTTTCGTTAAAATTTATGATTCCATTTTGGAGCCAATTCGTCGCTAATTAATTCAAACTAATAAACGCCATAAAACCGCAGACAAGACACTCTACGACCACAAATTGTTCATGAACTTGGATAAAACTTGGCCTAAGACTACTTACAATGCCCTTGTGTCTTGGCCCCTTCTCAAGACCCCAACCTACTTTATTAGTAACCCCAGAGAGACCCTTGTTTTTATAATAATTCATTTCCGGTCTGTTGCTTTCCGGCCTTTGTTTTTATTGTCCGCGTTGAAAAACTACATGAGGTTAAAAGGGTGAGGACTGGAAAGGGATTAAGTGGAAAATATTGCTCGTTATTTATGCAAAATTAAACACCACATCCCTCCTATCAGTTGGCTGAATTAAAAAAAAAAGGCAACGATTAAAATAGACTACGAGTACGCACATTTTTATGAAATTTTTCGCGAGGCAAATCATTTGCATATTTGATTGTAAGCTATTGGGGCAAAAGGTAAACTAGGCCAGGCTTTGCCAGGCCACGTACCCAGATTGTTGGCTTAAAAAAGACGCCGAAATTAATATTTTGTAATTCATAAACGCATCTGCCAAGCAAGATTAAAACCTTAAATGAAACTTCTTGAAAAACTCGAATACATCTCTAAACTTTAATTAATCTTCACTCCCTCAACGTTCAAGCATAAGGTATCTTTGCCAACTCAGTAAATATAAACGGGTGAGCTTCCCATATCCCCAAGCCCCAGACGGCATAACAAAGATATAAAACAGCTCTAAGAAGCAACAAAATAATGTTGCAACTCCTGCAGCTGCAGGTGCAGCACCAACAACAATTGCAACAAGGTGCACCACGTGTTTTCGTAGAAGTGTAAAAACTTTTACTCGAGTTTTTCTCTTTTTTTCTGCCTTTTTTTGCAAATCCTTCTTGGAGCTGTCAGCAATGCCCGGCAACTTGATATATTTTTCACGGAATGTGCACTCGACAAAAAAACGTGAAAAACATGCGGCATCTAAGGGCGGACGTGGGGAAAGCATGTTGCATGAAAACGGCAAAAGACATCAAACAGCAACCAGAAACTGCAGAGACGAAGGACCTCCACTAGTGTTGGCAATTTTGGTGGAAACCGAGCCCATAATATTAGCTTTTAAACCTTGTAAATTCGATTTGAAACATGATTCTTTAAATGTTCTTCAAATTTAAAATATGTATAAGTAAATATGTATGTTATAGTAAAGTTATGTTATTTTGCTTATTTTTAAAGATATTTCATGGTAATCCTTTAATGGGATGTATTAATGGGATACAAAGGAAAACTCTAACTTCCAAAAAATTGTTTTTTTTTAAAACAGCTGTCAAATTCGCAAAAATCTATCAATTTGTTTATCTGAAAAGAAATGCAGGTTTATAACTTAAGCACACATGTGGCCGGAACTAGGATAATTGAAAAATGTGAAATCACGATTAATTTTTATAAAAAAAAAATAGAAAAATGTTTAATTTTCATTATTTTATAAAATTCCTTACTTTGGTAATAGTCACTGTTTTGGGGATTTACATGCATTTCTTAATTCTCTCTGGAATCTAAAATTGCCAAACGTGTAGGCTTCCTTTCCAACCCAAACTGGCAGCTCTGACGAACAAGCAAAGCACACACAAAACATATAGCAGGAGCAGAAGGATCCACAAACTCATTATAAACCAAGGCAGAGAACGGCAACTTTTGAAGGCTTTTGCCACTGGCGAAAGAATAAAACCAACACGAGTGTGCCGTGAAGTTGTCTTTGGGCTTTGTGGCATAACGCATCTCGATAGAGGCGGAAGTTAACAAAAAAAATGTTTATATACGGAAAATGAAAACTTATGGCGGGGAGCCTTTTTGTGTTTGGAAATTCCAGGACCTCAGTCTGAAGGAGTTTATCGGAGAAGGCATAAAGTCATACGTAACAAGGGAAAAATGGAAATCAAGGAGAAGGAAAACAAGCAAAAGGTGTCCTTTCGGCCAACCCAGCACACTTCATATGTGTAAATATTGGATGAGCTTCGTAATTTGGAAAGGTCAAAAAAAAGTGTGCATTCGATATGATATTTACGGAGCTTAATACTTAAGAATTCTGATCCCATATCGTTTGTTACTTTCCGAGGAACTAACCAGAAAAGGGATTAGAATCATTTTGCATTTGGTCTGTTTACAGATTTAGATTTTAGAAAAGTTCCAGTTGAAAGTTGGACTTGTTATTGCGGTTTTATTTGTTTTTGATGCCGCATCGATGTCAAACTTGTTTTCTCCGGGTGTCCTGCAGTCTTGGAGTCCTGCCGGCAAAAAGCCAAATGGCTTTCCAAGGCTTCTTTGCCAGTAGTTAGTGGCATTCTTGTGCAGTTGGTTGTTTAGCGAAGTCAGGCGAACAGCTTCTAAATCAGTTTCCTTCCCAGGACTCAAACGAAAAAAGAACTGTCCACCAAGTCGAAAAGTTTAGCTAAACTTTAAGCCGACGTCAGCAAGGCGAATGCAAACGAAGTCAGTCCCTCTGGGTAACAAAAAATGTGCAAGAATAAAAAAGTTATTTCCAAGTTTGATGCACTTTCGAAAACTGTCTAAATAAATGTTGGACTTCCGAATCCTTTTTGTCATCCACACACACTGGCTGGCAGCTGAATGGGCCAAATTGTACTGACCAACTGCAAAAGGTCCTCTATGCAGTTTTCAAGTTTCTGTTAATGAAACGAATGCTGGTCAAAATGAGACCCTAGCAAGGCCCCCAGCTGCTCTGCCCAGTTATTTATCGGGTTTTCTCGGTGACATAATCGTGTTTATGGACGCAAAAGGATGCGCCACAGGAAACGGAAACGGGCGGAAATGTAGCCAGCAGTCAGTGGTCAGTGAAGCACCACCTGCTGGCTCCAAATACAACAGAATTAGGAACTAGAAAATAGGAGAAGGACTTTAATAAACTGTCTGCTCAATTACACGACTTTAATCAACTCACCCGACTCCAGCTTGTCTTTATAATCGTTCGTAGTTTCTCACCCGTATCCTTTCACTCTATTATCCTGCGGCCTCGTTGGTCCACTTGTACAGCATTCTCAGTTTATTTAATCCTTTCGCTTTCCCGTTTTTTTTCCCCGTTTTCCCCCGTTTTTTCTCCTGCGACTAAACAAGTGCTCGTTCTCGGTTCTATGCCCTTAATCTTCAGAGCCGCGTTCTCCAAAGTTCTCCTACCTGACATAACAAATAACAAAAGCAAACAGCAGCAACATGACCCGTGTAGAGCTGTTCAGCGAATTAAATACACTTTTGTTTTCCTTGCCCCCTTTTTGTTATTTTTCCCACCGACTGCTTTCGGAAAATATGTTGGCCATGCCAGAAATTTTTTAATAACAAGCCCTTAATGTGGAGGTAATTGTCTGTTGGCTGGTTTACTCTTCAGCTCCTCGAGGGAACACTGTAGTATGTTTTAAGTCGAGTGAATTGCTTGTTCAATGCAACGGTTGCTTTGGTAGCTCTGGTTGCGAAATTGCAACCAAGGATACATATACCCAAAGGAGAACTAAGAGTGGAATTTTTAAATAAAAGCGATTCTCCTCACATGCATATCTGCACTTTTGTATTCAAAAATTCAGAAGAAGATATCTATCCGTACTTTTATCTGTGCTTAACTTTATATCTCCCTAAAATGAAAACACAGAACGCATGACTATTAAAATGTTCAATTGTGTTGTTTTTATAAATTTAAAAATTGTTTTTTATAAACAAAATATAGAAAACTCCGAAAGCAGACAATCAAATTCCAACCAAACAGTTTGCAAAGAAGCAAAAGAATGCGTTTAAAATCGCATCAAAGGATCACAAAAGCATTTAATTGTTTTTCCAGGCGCTCTGCCACTCCTCTAGCTCTAGCTCTCGCTCTCGTTTTATTTTTATTTTATTTATTTTTCTTTGTAAATCTAACCACACATACTCCGGGCTCCGGGCTATGAAGACGTGAGCATTGTTATGTCAGGGAGCCACTCCAGGCCGCCTCCTAGTGTCCCGCATGCGATATGGATGGATAAAAGGAGTACCGGCTTCGGGGGACGGAAGCGGGTGAGGAATAAAAAGGACAAACGTTGCGCCAAAAGAAAGCCCATCCTCCTGGCCGTCTGGCACATCCTTTGGCAGGCCACGCCCTCGCATCCTCAGCCCCCTCACAATGTCAACGAAGATATGCCTATTGGAGACATGCACGTCTGCACGGAAAATAGGAAATGGGTAACTGCGAGTGGAAAAGGCATCTCGAAAATGCCAAGTTACAACTTGCAGAAATTGCATTTGGATGTGCGAAGAAAATTTGCTGGAATAATGTTTTCCTAAGTACGAATTCCAAAACGAAAATGTTTATCTTTCATCCTACTGCTTGGATATGTAGTATTTGAGGCTGGCACCAAAACTTATCAAACACAATAAGTGCCAAAAGTCAAGACCTCAAATAATCTATTCAAGTTTAAAATTAAATGTTAATTGCCAGCTCGGAGAGAAAACACCATTCGAAACCCAGAATCCGGCCAACAAGTCAAAGGAATTTCCCACAAGAATCCCGAGTACTGCCTTGCAGGGTAAATGAAACTAATTTGTATCTATTTCCCGGAGTTTCCTTGCATGTTTGGAGGCATGTGTTATTTCAATTGTGCTCATTAGGTCCTGGATATGGTAATTAAGGCCGGGCCAGTGATTGGAAGCCAAAGCCCAATGCTTCAGCTATCCATTAAGGTGGAATCCTTGACCATAGAATAATTATCTCTGGTTCAATGGCAGGGCAAGCCATTCAATAGTTTAACCTTTATCATCATCATCGTTGGCAGATTTTATGCCCAGGACAGATCTATTGTGTGCATTGTTTGGCCAAGAAATTAAATTATAAATTTCATGCCATGCACCTTTAGATTTCTCTGATGCTGGGCTTCCACTCTGTGCATTTTAGATGATAATGATTTCCATAAAGGAATTGCTAGCTTGGAGTTAATAGCTATAATCTCATTATGGGATTAGGACATTGTTTCCACTGCTAAAATTCTATATTTGAATATTTATTTAGGGACTTTGATCCCATAAATAACTAATCTAGCCATGTCCGCTGTCGTAAGGAATTTTTTTTAATCTCTCCTTAGCCTTAAAATAGCATTTTTCGTAGCACTAAATTGAATAGACTTTTAGTAAAAATTCTGATGCCAAACTTTTTAAAGGCTTCAGAACAGTCGATATGTAAAAAAAACACAAATTTGGAATTGGCTGTTTATATTACGGTTTGGATTAAAATGTTTTTCAAAAATCAATATTATTGCATGATTACTCTATTTTGACATTTATTGAAAAGAGAGAAGACAAGGAATGAAAAATACCAACTATCAAATAAAAAATGCAAGTTTGATTTTAAATAAACATGGAAAGCATGACTGAGGTAATGTTTATTCAATGCCAATCAAATATGCTAAAAAAACTGTTTTAAAAGTCGCTCATTGAAATCGTTGGCCTCCGGCCAGTGGGCAACAAAAATGGTGCGGATTTATATGGTTTTAGTCACTGTCAGCAAGGACCTGACAGCTCCGACATTCCAGATAAATACATACAGATAAAAGAAAATGCAGTAGGTAGTGCCCGAACTTCTATACCTCCATGGATTTCGTCCTGGAAAGTCACATCCTAAGCCGACTGACAGCAGGGCGTTATTGGTATTCAGTTGTGGGCAGATTTTATTTTCTTTCTTGCATCACTCGGGGGGAATTGTGTTCCAGGGGCCCCAGCCCTGGATGTGTAAAAATGACCATAGACTGTCCTTGTTATCTATCACCTGTCGGGTGTGTCATTCTTTTGGCTTCAGACCCCCTCTCTCCATTCAGTCCATCAGGATTGAAGTCAAAACAATTTTACAGCAGTTACGGCTGCCCGCTTTTGTTTGGTCTGCGAGCTGAGAGCTGGAGGCAAGTAATTGATGCCTCAGTGAGTCGGGAAATATTTCTCGTGCAACGAAGAGAAAACAATTTTTTATCGTCTTGTGGGAAGATTTATTATTTTTGGTTAGGCTTGCCAACGACAGGAATTCCGATATACTCTCAGATTTCAGCTCGTTTGAGATTAAGTTTCAAAAATGAAAAAAGAAAAGGTGCAAAAAAAAATCTGGAACATATTGAGTTTGTAGGTGGCTGAGCTTGTTTAAATATCTAAATTATAAAGTTAAAGTTTAAAGATTTATTTTCAAAGATTCGCAAATTTAGAGCTGAAGCTTACATTTATTAGCGCCACAACAATAAAACGGACAAAATCGGATCTTACAAATAACGAGAAGCCAAAATGGCGACCGCTACTCGTTAGTCTTAAAGGAAATGCGATTTTTTGGAGCTCGAGTAATTTGATTAAATAAATTCGTCAGACTTGCGTTAAACATATACTGCAACTCCTAAGTTCTTCCCTTTTTGAGGTCCACCAACAATAGGACTACAATCAGCTTGTGGTTTGGGTCTCTGTCACCCTCCAAGATCGCTCTTATGTGTATATTTCGGATTTCCAAAGCGACTCCGGTTTTTAACCGCTCGTTAGACACCGTGTGGGAGAAGCTCGTTTTCTTCCCTCACGTAACTGTGGGCTGGAGAGCGGAGTGAACCAAACCAAGCCCAAAACCCAGCCAAACCGAACCCTCACCGGCTCACAAATCTCCAGTTGGCCCACAGAAAGGGGGAAATATTTACACGCCACACACGACTCCATTAAAACTAAACAAGTGCGTGGAAAGAAAAGGACTCGGTACTGGCCACATACAAAAAAAAATGTGAAAAATGCCGGAGTGGTGGAAAAACTGATGCCAAGCAGAGCCAGGGTTTCGCCATGTTCCATAACCAAAGGCAACATTTCTTCATCCGTGCCGGGGTGGCGGACTTAGCTTCTGGCTGAACTTTGAAAATTTTCATTCCCGTTCCGGCCGGATGTTTTGTAATTTTTTGTGCTCAAGCGACCGAGTATGTGAGCCCAAATCCCATAAACACACAAGCACTGGGGGGATCTTTCGAGATATGTGGAGGACGCAGAGGCAGCCGCATTTTGTGGCAAGTCAAGCGCACATCTGCTGGCCGAAAGCGCTGACCAAACGAGCCTGTTCCCAAACATTGTAAAATTTTAATGGGCCCATGGTGTGAATTGGACCCTCCTCTTGCTGTACCACTCCAGTGGCTGCCTTCAAACTATCCATGTAGAAAAACTCTCCTCTTCCTACAACTTTATTAAATTTCCTTCTCGCTCTTCTTAAAATGCATGCGGGCCGTTGCCTGAAGAAAAAATAAAAAATATGTGAAGAGCCGCTGCTTGTCAGCACTTGACCAAAAGTTAACCCATTCCTTCCCAAATAGAGTTCCGGGTCAAGCTTTTTTAATTAAAGTAAGAATAAATTTAAATCGTACATTTAAAACAACCCCAACTGTGAATGCCTTATAAACAAATTCAAACGTTCAGGAAGCTGTTGGGTAAACCTTCTGAAGATAAAAACAATTACAAAATTCAGACGCAACTTATATGTTAATATCGGTGCACACTTTTATAAAAAATTATAGTAGCCTCTGATAGAGTATAAAAAAAATAGAGCCTTCAATAAAAACCATCCCGCGGTATGGGAAAAATCAAACATTTTCCCACGCACCACTGAGATTTTCTGACCAATTTCGATTGAGTGTCGGCGTGCCTGTCCTTGAGTCCTTAGTCCTTGAGTCCTACGCTTGAATGTCTCTTTCAACTAAGTGGACACTGAAACCTTACTAATAGTTTTGTTATTTTACCGATTTTCAGCTGGTAACTCGAGTCATGCTTGTTCACAATCGACTAACTGAATTGTTTTGTTTTCCTTTTTCCAGAACTAATGATGGCTTCATTCGACTGCGAAGAGCCCAATAATGCTGAGAAGCTGATGTACGATTTAAACTAGTCAAGGAACATTAAATATTTGTACGGTCTAACTAATAATAGCAACTAAGATTGCATTTAATGTTAAGTAAATAAAGTAATTGTATATATTATATATGGTAGATCCAGCACTAAAACAAACTAAATAGCTAAAGATAAATTAATTAATAGTAAAAAATATTTAGCAAGAGTAATGTATGTGGACTTTGACTACGTGAAAACCAATTGAATACATAAGAAAATAAAACAACAATTTTATAAGTATACTTGCAGTTGAATATTTCATTTAACCATTTAATGGAGAATTTTGTTGCTTTTAAAATGGCAATAAAAAATAAATTTAGACAGAAAACATCTGTGTAAATTTGGGGATAATATAAATATTTATTTTCAATATTGAACTTCGTAAAACCATTTGGGAGATTATGCAAATATTAAAGGGCGTAAATTTCAAAACAATATAAATTTTGAGTAATTTTTTGAGTAAGGGTTTACATTATTGTAACTAAAACAATAATTGTAACTACTGTTCAACCTCCATTGGCAGCTTTATCGGCGCATTCCTCCAATTTATTCCTGTGTCCTGCAATAACAGACAGATCCAAAGGAAGGAATAGTTGTTGAAGGAATTAGCTTTTCCTTGCAAGGTGTATAGACGTATCAAGGACGTATTTGATAGCTTTGGCTACCGCATCGCAGAGTAATGGTAGGGGAATGTCCGCAAGAGAAAGGATTTTTGATCCGTCAGTGTTAAGCATTATCCATTATAAGCATTTGCTGGCTATTTCAGTTAGTAGCTTTGTGTACCGCGATCTTTCAGTTGGTGATTTATAGAGTTCACGAAGCGATGTACCTATTTGTCGGAGAATTATTTTGAATTATTATATTTCATTATTAATTGTAAGTTTTTCAGTGTAATCGATCATGAGAATAAAAGAAAATCAAAGGAAATAAAAGAGAGCGTTCCCAAGAGAGAGCTTCTGAATGAGAGCTTCGAGGGGAAAGAGAGCGAAATCCCTGCTGAGCGTGGCGCAATGTTAGGTAGGAGAAAAAGTAAATGAGAGTAGTTCGAGTTGACCCTTCGTGGAGAATAGAAGAACTAATTAGGGTGACATAATTGCGACTTTGTGAAGAAAGAAAATAAGAAACAAAAATGGCCGATCCACCATCTCCAAAATAGATACATATGTAAGTATTTCTTGTTCTTTTTTTTCAAGATTTGTGTGGATATGTATAGTGCCAATTGATTGCCGGAGAACCGAATTATGAGTCCTTATGTAGGTGCCGGCAATCAAGGAAACACATATTATACCTACATGGCATCACACTGTTGTCTCGCCATCCGCATAAAAGTAAAAGTTGTTGAAAACTCTATGAGAAGGTGGCAACGCCGAGAAGAAGAAGAGTCAGTTGATCGTGGACAGTAGTGATTGAAAGTTGTAAAAACAGAGTCGATCGGGAAAAGCGAATAAATTTAAATTAGTTACTTAAATTAAATGCTTTTTATCAAAATTCAGGATATTTTTTATCAATATGTAAAAAATATCAAAACATATAACAGGTAACGGGAAAAACAACGAAATCCAATACACACTTTTGACACTGTCAAGAAATTGTTTACAAAAAAGACTCTAGCTCTTTTACGGTTAATTTTTATAAGAAAAGATAATAAAAAACTAATATTTTATAACATTGTATACCCTCCATTACCATTTGTAACATATTGGAGGCGTTTTTTCATCGATCCAATCAGTAATCAGTTTTGGTAGGTCATATTCCTTGGAATCTCTTGCCACTCTTCTAGTTAGTGCTGCTCGGTTTTTTGGTGCCCTTTTCCCACTTCTTTCTTAAGGTGGACCCAATTTTCTATGAGGTTCAGATCTGGGCTTTAGGGTGGTGTGTCCATGACTTCCCGCTACTTTCTAAACGATCCAGTTCCACACAGTGAGCGCATACCAGAGCTCGCAAATAACAGTTGACCGTTTCTTGCAGTCACCAAATAACAGTTCTTTGTGCATCACTTTCGCAAAAAGTCAGACCAGAGCCGTTCAGCTGTGTCTCTTGAACGAACGGTCTGTGCTCAACCAAAAACCAATTTCGTGTTTCCCTTTTGTTCTGCTTATTGACTGACCGTTTTGCAACGAGCGAAGAAAATAAAAGTCTTTTGCATATGTATAAGTGTGTGTATATGAGAATGATTAGTCTATTTTCATATAAATCACATTTGC
The DNA here is from genome assembly GCA_035047325.1 of Drosophila vallismaia. Lineage (NCBI taxonomy): Eukaryota > Metazoa > Arthropoda > Insecta > Diptera > Drosophilidae > Drosophila > Drosophila vallismaia. Next base: position 406,289 of record JAWNPU010000090.1, on the reverse strand, counting down.
TTTTGTGTTTTAATTTTTGTGTCAAAAATGGGTCGCGATTACAACAAAAAAGTGCATTTTTTTTTCAATTTAATTCAGAAGACAATAAGTGCAATGTTTGCAATGTGAAGTTAGCAGGCTCTCACGTAACAAATTTAAAACGACATTTAATTGCAATCCAGCGGTTTCAGAATAAATGCCTGAGAACATTATCTAACGCTCATCCGTACCACGAAAACTCAATAATCCACAAAGAGCTTGGAATTCCTTCGGTAGCAGAGGAGATCACCCGACACAGTGAAAGATATACAAAAAGACTGGACAATCACCCCAACCACCTGGCCATCAAGCTCCTAGAAAACAGCCAATCCCTAAGACGCCTGAAAAGGAAACACCCGCTTGACCTCCCCCACCAATAGACACCTAAGTCAGACTCATATGATGTACATTCCATGTACCCCCCTTAAGTTAATGTCACCCCCAAATCATTTAATGATTGTCCATTCGGACAGATTTTAAATATAAAATAAGAATGATAACAAAAAAAAAAAAAAAATTTAATTGCAAAACATACGGAATTATTTAATGAATTCGAGATTGACGACGACAAAATTCAACAGAATATAAAAAAAAGAAAAATTTCATATGAAACCAGTGAAGAATCAATCGTCTCTTCGATTATAAAGATTGTGACCACCGATGGAAAGCCTTTTTTATTTCTGGATAGCGAAGGGTTTCGACAGATATTAAACCCAATTTATAACGCGCTTTCGATGAATCCCATAACTTCTCGAAATGTTATGGAATATGTGACTGTCAAAGAGCAGACCATTAAAGAAAATATAAAAGCGCTTGCAAAGTGAAAGCTTGTATCACTGAAAATAGATTTTGCAACAAGAATGGATAAGGCAATTTACTTCAAAAGAAAGTCTCCATAACTTTTTCTTAATCATAAATGACTACGGACTAACCCTCGATCAAGTCTTCAGGTAAAATTTTAATTGCAAAATATGTTATTGAAAACCTAAAACTATAACCGCGGCATTACATTGGATAATGGAAAAAACGACAAAAGCCATTCAAATATTAAATGATGATTCGGAGACTCTTTTTAACGATGACATTAACGGTGAAAATGTAATGGAAAAACTTGATAACATACAGCTGGCGACTATTCACCTTGTAAGGAGTGCTGCGCACTCACTTCAACTGTGCGTAAACGACATCAACAAGCTAGATGAGATCAGCGAAAAAGTTTCATCATGTCGCACAATGTTCTTGCTTCGGCAGAACATATACTAAAATTGGAACGATACAGAGAAGATTAGCATGGCCCCTGCGCAAGGATGATACGCAAAATCGTGAAGCGTTCCACATTTTTTACAAAAAGACTGGACAATCACCCCAACCACCTGGCCATCAAGCTCCTAGAAAACAGCCAATCCCAAAGACGCCTGAAAAGGAAACACCCGCTTGATCTCCCCCAACAATAGACACCTAAGTCAGACTCATATTATGTACATTCCTTGTACCCCCTTAAGTTAAGGTCACCGCCAAATCATTTAATGATTGTCCATTCGGACAGATTTTAAATAAAAATAAAAAAATAAAAAAAAAAAAAAAAAAAAATGTCGCACAATTTGTAAATAATTGCGTACAGGAACGAATAGGTAAGTGGACACTGAAATTAGGCTTATTATTGGTATAACATTCGCATTTTTTGGCAAAAAGTTGTTGACGATGCCAACAACACGCGGTGTTCCCAAGCGGTCCCCCATCTAAGTACTAACCGCGCCCGACGCTGCTTAATTTCGGTGATCGGACGAGAACCGATGTATTCAGCGTGGTATGGTCGTTGGCGAAAGTCGTAGGGTTAATCTATAGCTTGAAATGTACTTCGGACGCGTAACCTGTGCACTATTTTGGGCTCCAAAAGTACTTAGGAGTGTTTAAAGGGACAGAAGGTCTCTTACCTATATAGCTGCCGACAAAACAACAAATAATGTTCTTAGGGTTCGCTGGAACAAAACACTTCATATACTTGTAGCGAAACATAGTTGAGTTGGTAGCATGGGTTCAAAAAAAAAATAAAAATAAAATATATTGAATAATATTTTCCATTAACGAAACTGAAATGTGGGAACTGCTAGGTAAAATGGGGAAATCAAGGAAAACAAGGAAAACAGGGCAAAAGGCAAAAAGTTGTTGACGATGCCAACAACACGCGGTGTTCCCAAGCGGTCCCCCATCTAAGTACTAACCGCGCCCGACGCTGCTTAATTTCGGTGATCGGACGAGAACCGATGTATTCAGCGTGGTATGGACGTTGGCGAAAGTCGTAGGGTTAATCTATAGCTTGAAATGTACTTCGGACGAGTAACCTGTGCGCTATTTTGGGCTCCAAAAGTACTCAGGAGTGTTTGAGGGAACAGAAGGTCTCTTATATAGCTGCCGACAAAACAACAAATAATGTTCTTAGGGTTCGCTGGAACAAAATACTTCATTTACTTGTATCGAAACATAGTTGAGTTGGTAGCATGGGTTCAAAAAAAAAAATAAAAATGAAATATATTGAATAATATTTTCCATTAACGAAACTGAAATGTGGGAACTGCTAGGTAAAATGGGGAAATCAAGGAAAACAAGGAAAACAAGGAAAACAGGGCAAAAGGCAAAAAGTTGTTGACGATGCCAACAACACGCGGTGTTCCCAAGCGGTCCCCCATCTAAGTACTAACCGCGCCCGACGCTGCTTAATTTCGGTGATCGGACGAGAACCGATGTATTCAGCGTGGTATGGTCGTTGGCGAAAGTCGTAGGGTTAATCTATAGCTTGAAATGTACTTCGGACGCGTAACCTGTGCGCTATTTTGGGCTCCAAAAGTACTTAGGAGTGTTTAAAGGGACAGAAGGTCTCTTATATAGCTGCCGACAAAACAACAAATAATGTTCTTAGGGTTCGCTGGAACAAAACACTTCATATACTTGTATCGAAACATAGTTAAGTTGGTAGCATGGGTTCAAAAAAAAAATAAAAATGAAATATATTGAATAATATTTTCCATTAACGAAACTGAAATGTGGGAACTGCTAGGTAAAATGGGGAAATCAAGGAAAACAAGGAAAACAGGGCAAAAGGCAAAAAGTTGTTGACGATGCCAACAACACGCGGTGTTCCCAAGCGGTCCCCCATCTAAGTACTAACCGCGCCCGACGCTGCTTAATTTCGGTGATCGGACGAGAACCGATGTATTCAGCGTGGTATGGTCGTTGGCGAAAGTCGTAGGGTTAATCTATAGCTTGAAATGTACTTCGGACGCGTAACCTGTGCACTATTTTGGGCTCCAAAAGTACTTAGGAGTGTTTAAAGGGACAGAAGGTCTCTTACCTATATAGCTGCCGACAAAACAACAAATAATGTTCTTAGGGTTCGCTGGAACAAAACACTTCATATACTTGTAGCGAAACATAGTTGAGTTGGTAGCATGGGTTCAAAAAAAAAATAAAAATAAAATATATTGAATAATATTTTCCATTAACGAAACTGAAATGTGGGAACTGCTAGGTAAAATGGGGAAATCAAGGAAAACAAGGAAAACAGGGCAAAAGGCAAAAAGTCGTTGACGATGCCAACAACACGCGGTGTTCCCAAGCGGTCCCCCATCTAAGTACTAACCGCGCCCGACGCTGCTTAATTTCGGTGATCGGACGAGAACCGATGTATTCAGCGTGGTATGGTCGTTGGCGAAAGTCGTAGGGTTAATCTATAGCTTGAAATGTACTTCGGACGAGTAACCTGTGCGCTATTTTGGGCTCCAAAAGTACTCAGGAGTGTTTGAGGGAACAGAAGGTCTCTTATATAGCTGCCGACAAAACAACAAATAATGTTCTTAGGGTTCGCTGGAACAAAATACTTCATTTACTTGTATCGAAACATAGTTGAGTTGGTAGCATGGGTTCAAAAAAAAAAATAAAAATGAAATATATTGAATAATATTTTCCATTAACGAAACTGAAATGTGGGAACTGCTAGGTAAAATGGGGAAATCAAGGAAAACAAGGAAAACAGGGCAAAAGGCAAAAAGTTGTTGACGATGCCAACAACACGCGGTGTTCCCAAGCGGTCCCCCATCTAAGTACTAACCGCGCCCGACGCTGCTTAATTTCGGTGATCGGACGAGAACCGATGTATTCAGCGTGGTATGGTCGTTGGCGAAAGTCGTAGGGTTAACCTATAGCTTGAAATGTACTTCGGACGCGTAACCTGTGCGCTATTTTGTCTCGTATATAGCTGCCGACAAAGCAACAAATAATGTTCTAAGAGTTCGCCGGAACAAAATACTTCATTTACTTGTATCGAAACATAGTTGAGTTGGTAGCATGGGTTCAAAAAAAAAAGTAAAAATAAAATATATTGAATAATATTTTCCATTAACGAAACTGAAATGTGGGAACTGCTAGGTAAAATGGGGAAATCAAGGAAAACAAGGAAAACAGGGCAAAAGGCAAAAAGTTGTTGACGATGCCAACAACACGCGGTGTTCCCAAGCGGTCCCCCATCTAAGTACTAACCGCGCCCGACGCTGCTTAATTTCGGTGATCGGACGAGAACCGATGTATTCAGCGTGGTATGGTCGTTGGCGAAAGTCGTAGGGTTAACCTATAGCTTGAAATGTACTTCGGACGCGTAACCTGTGCGCTATTTTGGGCTCCAAAAGTACTCAGGAGTGTTTGAAGGAACAGAAGGTCTCGTATATAGCTGCCGACAAAGTAACAAATAATGTTCTAAGAGTTCGCCGGAACAAAATACTTCATTTACTTGTATCGAAACATAGTTGAGTTGGTAGCATGGGTTCAAAAAAAAATAAAAATAAAATATATTGAATAATATTTTCCATTAACGAAACTGAAATGTGGGAACTGCTAGGTAAAATGGGGAAATCAAGGAAAACAAGGAAAACAGGGCAAAAGGCAAAAAGTTGTTGACGATGCCAACAACACGCGGTGTTCCCAAGCGGTCCCCCATCTAAGTACTAACCGCGCCCGACGCTGCTTAATTTCGGTGATCGGACGAGAACCGATGTATTCAGCGTGGTATGGTCGTTGGCGAAAGTCGTAGGGTTAATCTATAGCTTGAAATGTACTTCGGACGCGTAACCTGTGCGCTATTTTGGGCTCCAAAAGTACTCAGGAGTGTTTGAAGGAACAGAAGGTCTCGTATATAGCTGCCGACGAAGTAACAAATAATGTTCTAAGAGTTCGCCGGAACAAAATACTTCATTTACTTGTATCGAAACATAGTTGAGTTGGTAGCATGGGTTAAAAAAAAAATAAAAATAAAATATATTGAATAATATTTTCCATTAACGAAACTGAAATGTGGGAACTGCTAGGTAAAATGGGGAAATCAAGGAAAACAAGGAAAACAGGGCAAAAGGCAAAAAGTTGTTGACGATGCCAACAACACGCGGTGTTCCCAAGCGGTCCCCCATCTAAGTACTAACCGCGCCCGACGCTGCTTAATTTCGGTGATCGGACGAGAACCGATGTATTCAGCGTGGTATGGTCGTTGGCGAAAGTCGTAGGGTTAACCTATAGCTTGAAATGTACTTCGGACGCGTAACCTGTGCGCTATTTTGGGCTCCAAAAGTACTCAGGAGTGTTTGAAGGAACAGAAGGTCTCGTATATAGCTGCCGACAAAGTAACAAATAATGTTCTAAGAGTTCGCCGGAACAAAATACTTCATTTACTTGTATCGAAACATAGTTGAGTTGGTAGCATGGGTTCAAAAAAAAAATAAAAATAAAATATATTGAATAATATTTTCCATTAACGAAACTGAAATGTGGGAACTGCTAGGTAAAATGGGGAAATCAAGGAAAACAAGGAAAACAGGGCAAAAGGCAAAAAGTTGTTGACGATGCCAACAACACGCGGTGTTCCCAAGCAGTCCCCCATCTAAGTACTAACCGCGCCCGACGCTGCTTAATTTCGGTGATCGGACGAGAACCGATGTATTCAGCGTGGTATGGTCGTTGGCGAAAGTCGTAGGGTTAATCTATAGCTTGAAATGTACTTCGGACGCGTAACCTGTGCACTATTTTGGGCTCCAAAAGTACTTAGGAGTGTTTAAAGGGACAGAATGTCTCTTATATAGCTGCCGACAAAACAACAAATAATGTTCTTAGGGTTCGCTGGAACAAAACACTTCATATACTTGTATCGAAACATAGTTGAGTTGGTAGCATGGGTTCAAAAAAAAAATAAAAATAAAATATATTGAATAATATTTTCCATTAACGAAACTGAAATGTGGGAACTGCTAGGTAAAATGGGGAAATCAAGGAAAACAAGGAAAACAGGGCAAAAGGCAAAAAGTTGTTGACGATGCCAACAACACGCGGTGTTCCCAAGCGGTCCCCCATCTAAGTACTAACCGCGCCCGACGCTGCTTAATTTCGGTGATCGGACGAGAACCGATGTATTCAGCGTGGTATGGTCGTTGGCGAAAGTCGTAGGGTTAATCTATAGCTTGAAATGTACTTCGGACGCGTAACCTGTGCACTATTTTGGGCTCCAAAAGTACTTAGGAGTGTTTAAAGGGACAGAATGTCTCTTATATAGCTGCCGACAAAACAACAAATAATGTTCTTAGGGTTCGCTGGAACAAAACACTTCATATACTTGTAGCGAAACATAGTTGAGTTGGTAGCATGGGTTCAAAAAAAAAATAAAAATAAAATATATTGAATAATATTTTCCATTAACGAAACTGAAATGTGGGAACTGCTAGGTAAAATGGGGAAATCAAGGAAAACAAGGAAAACAGGGCAAAAGGCAAAAAGTTGTTGACGATGCCAACAACACGTGGTGTTCCCAAGCGGTCCCCCATCTAAGTACTAACCGCGCCCGACGCTGCTTAATTTCGGTGATCGGACGAGAACCGATGTATTCAGCGTGGTATGGTCGTTGGCGAAAGTCGTAGGGTTAATCTATAGCTTGAAATGTACTTCGGACGCGTAACCTGTGCACTATTTTGGGCTCCAAAAGTACTTAGGAGTGTTTAAACGGACAGAATGTCTATTATATAGCTGCCGACAAAACAACAAATAATGTTCTTAGGGTTCGCTGGAACAAAACACTTCATATACTTGTAGCGAAACATAGTTGAGTTGGTAGCATGGGTTCAAAAAAAAAATAAAAATAAAATATATTGAATAATATTTTCCATTAACGAAACTGAAATGTGGGAACTGCTAGGTAAAATGGGGAAATCAAGGAAAACAAGGAAAACAGGGCAAAAGGCAAAAAGTTGTTGACGATGCCAACAACACGCGGTGTTCCCAAGCGGTCCCCCATCTAAGTACTAACCGCGCCCGACGCTGCTTAATTTCGGTGATCGGACGAGAACCGATGTATTCAGCGTGGTATGGTCGTTGGCGAAAGTCGTAGGGTTAATCTATAGCTTGAAATGTACTTCGGACGCGTAACCTGTGCACTATTTTGGGCTCCAAAAGTACTTAGGAGTGTTTAAAGGGACAGAATGTCTCTTATATAGCTGCCGACAAAACAACAAATAATGTTCTTAGGGTTCGCTGGAACAAAACACTTCATATACTTGTAGCGAAACATAGTTGAGTTGGTAGCATGGGTTCAAAAAAAAAATAAAAATAAAATATATTGAATAATATTTTCCATTAACGAAACTGAAATGTGGGAACTGCTAGGTAAAATGGGGAAATCAAGGAAAACAAGGAAAAAGGCAAAAAGTTGTTGACGATGCCAACAACACGCGGTGTTCCCAAGCGGTCCCCCATCTAAGTACTAACCGCGCCCGACGCTGCTTAATTTCGGTGATCGGACGAGAACCGATGTATTCAGCGTGGTATGGTCGTTGGCGAAAGTCGTAGGGTTAATCTATAGCTTGAAATGTACTTCGGACGCGTAACCTGTGCACTATTTTGGGCTCCAAAAGTACTTAGGAGTGTTTAAAGGGACAGAATGTCTCTTATATAGCTGCCGACAAAACAACAAATAATGTTCTTAGGGTTCGCTGGAACAAAACACTTCATATACTTGTATCGAAACATAGTTGAGTTGGTAGCATGGGTTCAAAAAAAAATAAAAATAAAATATATTGAATAATATTTTCCATTAACGAAACTGAAATGTGGGAACTGCTAGGTAAAATGGGGAAATCAAGGAAAACAAGGAAAACAGGGCAAAAGGCAAAAAGTTGTTGACGATGCCAACAACACGCGGTGTTCCCAAGCGGTCCCCCATCTAAGTACTAACCGCGCCCGACGCTGCTTAATTTCGGTGATCGGACGAGAACCGATGTATTCAGCGTGGTATGGTCGTTGGCGAAAGTCGTAGGGTTAATCTATAGCTTGAAATGTACTTCGGACGCGTAACCTGTGCACTATTTTGGGCTCCAAAAGTACTTAGGAGTGTTTAAAGGGACAGAATGTCTCTTATATAGCTGCCGACAAAACAACAAATAATGTTCTTAGGGTTCGCTGGAACAAAACACTTCATATACTTGTAGCGAAACATAGTTGAGTTGGTAGCATGGGTTCAAAAAAAAAATAAAAATAAAATATATTGAATAATATTTTCCATTAACGAAACTGAAATGTGGGAACTGCTAGGTAAAATGGGGAAATCAAGGAAAACAAGGAAAACAGGGCAAAAGGCAAAAAGTTGTTGACGATGCCAACAACACGTGGTGTTCCCAAGCGGTCCCCCATCTAAGTACTAACCGCGCCCGACGCTGCTTAATTTCGGTGATCGGACGAGAACCGATGTATTCAGCGTGGTATGGTCGTTGGCGAAAGTCGTAGGGTTAATCTATAGCTTGAAATGTACTTCGGACGCGTAACCTGTGCACTATTTTGGGCTCCAAAAGTACTTAGGAGTGTTTAAAGGGACAGAATGTCTATTATATAGCTGCCGACAAAACAACAAATAATGTTCTTAGGGTTCGCTGGAACAAAACACTTCATATACTTGTAGCGAAACATAGTTGAGTTGGTAGCATGGGTTCAAAAAAAAAATAAAAATAAAATATATTGAATAATATTTTCCATTAACGAAACTGAAATGTGGGAACTGCTAGGTAAAATGGGGAAATCAAGGAAAACAAGGAAAACAGGGCAAAAGGCAAAAAGTTGTTGACGATGCCAACAACACGCGGTGTTCCCAAGCGGTCCCCCATCTAAGTACTAACCGCGCCCGACGCTGCTTAATTTCGGTGATCGGACGAGAACCGATGTATTCAGCGTGGTATGGTCGTTGGCGAAAGTCGTAGGGTTAATCTATAGCTTGAAATGTACTTCGGACGCGTAACCTGTGCACTATTTTGGGCTCCAAAAGTACTTAGGAGTGTTTAAAGGGACAGAATGTCTCTTATATAGCTGCCGACAAAACAACAAATAATGTTCTTAGGGTTCGCTGGAACAAAACACTTCATATACTTGTAGCGAAACATAGTTGAGTTGGTAGCATGGGTTCAAAAAAAAAATAAAAATAAAATATATTGAATAATATTTTCCATTAACGAAACTGAAATGTGGGAACTGCTAGGTAAAATGGGGAAATCAAGGAAAACAAGGAAAACAGGGCAAAAGGCAAAAAGTTGTTGACGATGCCAACAACACGCGGTGTTCCCAAGCGGTCCCCCATCTAAGTACTAACCGCGCCCGACGCTGCTTAATTTCGGTGATCGGACGAGAACCGATGTATTCAGCGTGGTATGGTCGTTGGCGAAAGTCGTAGGGTTAACCTATAGCTTGAAATGTACTTCGGACGCGTAACCTGTGCGCTATTTTGGGCTCCAAAAGTACTTAGGAGTATTTAAAGGGACAGAAGGTCTCTTACCTATATAGCTGCCGACAAAACAACAAATAATGTTCTTAGGGTTCGCTGGAACAAAACACTTCATATACTTGTATCGAAACATAGTTGAGTTGGTAGCATGGGTTCAAAAAAAAAATAAAAATAAAATATATTGAATAATATTTTCCATTAACGAAACTGAAATGTGGGAACTGCTAGGTAAAATGGGGAAATCAAGGAAAACAAGGAAAACAGGGCAAAAGGCAAAAAGTTGTTGACGATGCCAACAACACGCGGTGTTCCCAAGCGGTCCCCCATCTAAGTACTAACCGCGCCCGACGCTGCTTAATTTCGGTGATCGGACGAGAACCGATGTATTCAGCGTGGTATGGTCGTTGGCGAAAGTCGTAGGGTTAATCTATAGCTTGAAATGTACTTCGGACGCGTAACCTGTGCGCTATTTTGGGCTCCAAAAGTACTCAGGAGTGTTTGAAGGAACAGAAGGTCTCTTATATAGCTACCGACAAAGCCACAAATAATGTTCTAAGAGTTCGCCGGAACAAAATACTTCATTTACTTGTAGCGAAACATAGTTGAGTTGGTAGCATGGGTTCAAAAAAAAAATAAAAATAAAATATATTGAATAATATTTTCCATTAACGAAACTGAAATGTGGGAACTGCTAGGTAAAATGGGGAAATCAAGGAAAACAAGGAAAACAGGGCAAAAGGCAAAAAGTTGTTGACGATGCCAACAACACGCGGTGTTCCCAAGCGGTCCCCCATCTAAGTACTAACCGCGCCCGACGCTGCTTAATTTCGGTGATCGGACGAGAACCGATGTATTCAGCGTGGTATGGTCGTTGGCGAAAGTCGTAGGGTTAACCTATAGCTTGAAATGTACTTCGGACGCGTAACCTGTGCGCTATTTTGGGCTCCAAAAGTACTTAGGAGTATTTAAAGGGACAGAAGGTCTCTTACCTATATAGCTGCCGACAAAACAACAAATAATGTTCTTAGGGTTCGCTGGAACAAAACACTTCATATACTTGTATCGAAACATAGTTGAGTTGGTAGCATGGGTTCAAAAAAAAAATAAAAATAAAATATATTGAATAATATTTTCCATTAACGAAACTGAAATGTGGGAACTGCTAGGTAAAATGGGGAAATCAAGGAAAACAAGGAAAACAGGGCAAAAGGCAAAAAGTTGTTGACGATGCCAACAACACGCGGTGTTCCCAAGCGGTCCCCCATCTAAGTACTAACCGCGCCCGACGCTGCTTAATTTCGGTGATCGGACGAGAACCGATGTATTCAGCGTGGTATGGTCGTTGGCGAAAGTCGTAGGGTTAATCTATAGCTTGAAATGTACTTCGGACGCGTAACCTGTGCGCTATTTTGGGCTCCAAAAGTACTCAGGAGTGTTTGAAGGAACAGAAGGTCTCTTATATAGCTACCGACAAAGCCACAAATAATGTTCTAAGAGTTCGCCGGAACAAAATACTTCATTTACTTGTAGCGAAACATAGTTGAGTTGGTAGCATGGGTTCAAAAAAAAAATAAAAATAAAATATATCGAATAATATTTTCCATTAACGAAACTGAAATGTGGGAACTGCTAGGTAAAATGGGGAAATCAAGGAAAACAAGGAAAACAGGGCAAAAGGCAAAAAGTTGTTGACGATGCCAACAACACGCGGTGTTCCCAAGCGGTCCCCCATCTAAGTACTAACCGCGCCCGACGCTGCTTAATTTCGGTGATCGGACGAGAACCGATGTATTCAGCGTGGTATGGTCGTTGGCGAAAGTCGTAGGGTTAATCTATAGCTTGAAATGTACTTCGGACGCGTAACCTGTCCGCTATTTTGGGCTCCAAAAGTACTCAGGAGTGTTTGAAGGAACAGAAGGTCTCGTATATAGCTGCCGACAAAGTAACAAATAATGTTCTAAGAGTTCGCCGGAACAAAATACTTCATTTACTTGTATCGAAACATAGTTGAGTTGGTAGCATGGGTTCAAAAAAAAAATAAAAATAAAATATATTGAATAATATTTTCCATTAACGAAACTGAAATGTGGGAAATGCTAGGTAAAATGGGGAAATCAAGGAAAACAAGGAAAACAGGGCAAAAGGCAAAAAGTTGTTGACGATGCCAACAACACGCGGTGTTCCCAAGCGGTCCCCCATCTAAGTACTAACCGCGCCCGACGCTGCTTAATTTCGGTGATCGGACGAGAACCGATGTATTCAGCGTGGTATGGTCGTTGGCGAAAGTCGTAGGGTTAATCTATAGCTTGAAATGTACTTCGGACGCGTAACCTGTGCACTATTTTGGGCTCCAAAAGTACTTAGGAGTGTTTAAAGGGACAGAAGGTCTCTTACCTATATAGCTGCCGACAAAACAACAAATAATGTTCTTAGGGTTCGCTGGAACAAAACACTTCATATACTTGTAGCGAAACATAGTTGAGTTGGTAGCATGGGTTCAAAAAAAAAATAAAAATAAAATATATTGAATAATATTTTCCATTAACGAAACTGAAATGTGGGAACTGCTAGGTAAAATGGGGAAATCAAGGAAAACAAGGAAAACAGGGCAAAAGGCAAAAAGTTGTTGACGATGCCAACAACACGCGGTGTTCCCAAGCGGTCCCCCATCTAAGTACTAACCGCGCCCGACGCTGCTTAATTTCGGTGATCGGACGAGAACCGATGTATTCAGCGTGGTATGGTCGTTGGCGAAAGTCGTAGGGTTAATCTATAGCTTGAAATGTACTTCGGACGCGTAACCTGTGCGCTATTTTGGGCTCCAAAAGTACTTAGGAGTGTTTAAAGGGACAGAAGGTCTCTTATATAGCTGCCGACAAAACAACAAATAATGTTCTTAGGGTTCGCTGGAACAAAACACTTCATATACTTGTATCGAAACATAGTTAAGTTGGTAGCATGGGTTCAAAAAAAAATAAAAATGAAATATATTGAATAATATTTTCCATTAACGAAACTGAAATGTGGGAACTGCTAGGTAAAATGGGGAAATCAAGGAAAACAGGGCAAAAGGCAAAAAGTTGTTGACGATGCCAACAACACGCGGTGTTCCCAAGCGGTCCCCCATCTAAGTACTAACCGCGCCCGACGCTGCTTAATTTCGGTGATCGGACGAGAACCGATGTATTCAGCGTGGTATGGTCGTTGGCGAAAGTCGTAGGGTTAATCTATAGCTTGAAATGTACTTCGGACGCGTAACCTGTGCACTATTTTGGGCTCCAAAAGTACTTAGGAGTGTTTAAAGGGACAGAAGGTCTCTTATATAGCTGCCGACAAAACAACAAATAATGTTCTTAGGGTTCGCTGGAACAAAATACTTCATTTACTTGTATCGAAACATAGTTGAGTTGGTAGCATGGGTTAAAAAAAAAATAAAAATGAAATATATTGAATAATATTTTCCATTAACGAAACTGAAATGTGGGAACTGCTAGGTAAAATGGGGAAATCAAGGAAAACAAGGAAAACAGGGCAAAAGGCAAAAAGTTGTTGACGATGCCAACAACACGCGGTGTTCCCAAGCGGTCCCCCATCTAAGTACTAACCGCGCCCGACGCTGCTTAATTTCGGTGATCGGACGAGAACCGATGTATTCAGCGTGGTATGGTCGTTGGCGAAAGTCGTAGGGTTAATCTATAGCTTGAAATGTACTTCGGACGCGTAACCTGTGCACTATTTTGGGCTCCAAAAGTACTTAGGAGTGTTTAAAGGGACAGAAGGTCTCTTACCTATATAGCTGCCGACAAAACAACAAATAATGTTCTTAGGGTTCGCTGGAACAAAACACTTCATATACTTGTAGCGAAACATAGTTGAGTTGGTAGCATGGGTTCAAAAAAAAAATAAAAATAAAATATATTGAATAATATTTTCCATTAACGAAACTGAAATGTGGGAACTGCTAGGTAAAATGGGGAAATCAAGGAAAACAAGGAAAACAGGGCAAAAGGCAAAAAGTTGTTGACGATGCCAACAACACGCGGTGTTCCCAAGCGGTCCCCCATCTAAGTACTAACCGCGCCCGACGCTGCTTAATTTCGGTGATCGGACGAGAACCGATGTATTCAGCGTGGTATGGTCGTTGGCGAAAGTCGTAGGGTTAATCTATAGCTTGAAATGTACTTCGGACGCGTAACCTGTGCACTATTTTGGGCTCCAAAAGTACTTAGGAGTGTTTAAAGGGACAGAAGGTCTCTTATATAGCTGCCGACAAAACAACAAATAATGTTCTTAGGGTTCGCTGGAACAAAATACTTCATTTACTTGTATCGAAACATAGTTGAGTTGGTAGCATGGGTTAAAAAAAAAAAATAAAAATGAAATATATTGAATAATATTTTCCATTAACGAAACTGAAATGTGGGAACTGCTAGGTAAAATGGGGAAATCAAGGAAAACAAGGAAAACAGGGCAAAAGGCAAAAAGTTGTTGACGATGCCAACAACACGCGGTGTTCCCAAGCGGTCCCCCCATCTAAGTACTAACCGCGCCCGACGCTGCTTAATTTCGGTGATCGGACGAGAACCGATGTATTCAGCGTGGTATGGTCGTTGGCGAAAGTCGTAGGGTTAATCTATAGCTTGAAATGTACTTCGGACGCGTAACCTGTGCACTATTTTGGGCTCCAAAAGTACTTAGGAGTGTTTAAAGGGACAGAAGGTCTCTTACCTATATAGCTGCCGACAAAACAACAAATAATGTTCTTAGGGTTCGCTGGAACAAAACACTTCATATACTTGTAGCGAAACATAGTTGAGTTGGTAGCATGGGTTCAAAAAAAAAATAAAAATAAAATATATTGAATAATATTTTCCATTAACGAAACTGAAATGTGGGAACTGCTAGGTAAAATGGGGAAATCAAGGAAAACAAGGAAAACAGGGCAAAAGGCAAAAAGTTGTTGACGATGCCAACAACACGCGGTGTTCCCAAGCGGTCCCCCATCTAAGTACTAACCGCGCCCGACGCTGCTTAATTTCGGTGATCGGACGAGAACCGATGTATTCAGCGTGGTATGGTCGTTGGCGAAAGTCGTAGGGTTAATCTATAGCTTGAAATGTACTTCGGACGCGTAACCTGTGCGCTATTTTGGGCTCCAAAAGTACTCAGGAGTGTTTGAAGGAACAGAAGGTCTCTTATATAGCTACCGACAAAGCCACAAATAATGTTCTAAGAGTTCGCCGGAACAAAATACTTCATTTACTTGTAGCGAAACATAGTTGAGTTGGTAGCATGGGTTCAAAAAAAAAATAAAAATAAAATATATTGAATAATATTTTCCATTAACGAAACTGAAATGTGGGAACTGCTAGGTAAAATGGGGAAATCAAGGAAAACAAGGAAAACGGCAAAAAGTTGTTGACGATGCCAACAACACGCGGTGTTCCCAAGCGGTCCCCCATCTAAGTACTAACCGCGCCCGACGCTGCTTAATTTCGGTGATCGGACGAGAACCGATATATTCAGCGTGGTATGGTCGTTGGCGAAAGTCGTAGGGTTAACCTATAGCTTGAAATGTACTTCGGACGCGTAACCTGTGCGCTATTTTGGGCTCCAAAAGTACTCAGGAGTGTTTGAAGGAACAGAAGGTCTCGTATATAGCTGCCGACAAAGTAACAAATAATGTTCTAAGAGTTCGCCGGAACAAAATACTTCATTTACTTGTATCGAAACATAGTTGAGTTGGTAGCATGGGTTCAAAAAAAAAATAAAAATAAAATATATTGAATAATATTTTCCATTAACGAAACTGAAATGTGGGAACTGCTAGGTAAAATGGGGAAATCAAGGAAAACAAGGAAAACAGGGCAAAAGGCAAAAAGTTGTTGACGATGCCAACAACACGCGGTGTTCCCAAGCGGTCCCACATCTAAGTACTAACCGCGCCCGACGCTGCTTAATTTCGGTGATCGGACGAGAACCGATGTATTCAGCGTGGTATGGTCGTTGGCGAAAGTCGTAGGGTTAATCTATAGCTTGAAATGTACTTCGGACGCGTAACCTGTGCACTATTTTGGGCTCCAAAAGTACTTAGGAGTGTTTAAAGGGACAGAATGTCTCTTATATAGCTGCCGACAAAACAACAAATAATGTTCTTAGGGTTCGCTGGAACAAAACACTTCATATACTTGTATCGAAACATAGTTGAGTTGGTAGCATGGGTTCAAAAAAAAAATAAAAATAAAATATATTGAATAATATTTTCCATTAACGAAACTGAAATGTGGGAACTGCTAGGTAAAATGGGGAAATCAAGGAAAACAAGGAAAACAGGGCAAAAGGCAAAAAGTTGTTGACGATGCCAACAACACGCGGTGTTCCCAAGCGGTCCCCCATCTAAGTACTAACCGCGCCCGACGCTGCTTAATTTCGGTGATCGGACGAGAACCGATGTATTCAGCGTGGTATGGTCGTTGGCGAAAGTCGTAGGGTTAATCTATAGCTTGAAATGTACTTCGGACGCGTAACCTGTGCACTATTTTGGGCTCCAAAAGTACTTAGGAGTGTTTAAAGGGACAGAATGTCTCTTATATAGCTGCCGACAAAACAAAAAATAATGTTCTTAGGGTTCGCTGGAACAAAACACTTCATATACTTGTATCGAAACATAGTTGAGTTGGTAGCATGGGTTCAAAAAAAAAATAAAAATAAAATATATTGAATAATATTTTCCATTAACGAAACTGAAATGTGGGAACTGCTAGGTAAAATGGGGAAATCAAGGAAAACAAGGAAAACAGGGCAAAAGGCAAAAAGTTGTTGACGATGCCAACAACACGCGGTGTTCCCAAGCGGTCCCCCATCTAAGTACTAACCGCGCCCGACGCTGCTTAATTTCGGTGATCGGACGAGAACCGATGTATTCAGCGTGGTATGGTCGTTGGCGAAAGTCGTAGGGTTAATCTATAGCTTGAAATGTACTTCGGACGCGTAACCTGTGCGCTATTTTGGGCTCCAAAAGTACTCAGGAGTGTTTGAAGGAACAGAAGGTCTCTTATATAGCTACCGACAAAGCCACAAATAATGTTCTAAGAGTTCGCCGGAACAAAATACTTCATTTACTTGTAGCGAAACATAGTTGAGTTGGTAGCATGGGTTCAAAAAAAAAATAAAAATAAAATATATTGAATAATATTTTCCATTAACGAAACTGAAATGTGGGAACTGCTAGGTAAAATGGGGAAATCAAGGAAAACAAGGAAAACAGGGCAAAAGGCAAAAAGTTGTTGACGATGCCAACAACACGCGGTGTTCCCAAGCGGTCCCCCATCTAAGTACTAACCGCGCCCGACGCTGCTTAATTTCGGTGATCGGACGAGAACCGATATATTCAGCGTGGTATGGTCGTTGGCGAAAGTCGTAGGGTTAACCTATAGCTTGAAATGTACTTCGGACGCGTAACCTGTGCGCTATTTTGGGCTCCAAAAGTACTCAGGAGTGTTTGAAGGAACAGATGGTCTCGTATATAGCTGCCGACGAAGTAACAAATAATGTTCTAAGAGTTCGCCGGAACAAAATACTTCATTTACTTGTATCGAAACATAGTTGAGTTGGTAGCATGGGTTCAAAAAAAAAATAAAAATAAAATATATTGAATAATATTTTCCATTAACGAAACTGAAATGTGGGAACTGCTAGGTAAAATGGGGAAATCAAGGAAAACAAGGAAAACAGGGCAAAAGGCAAAAAGTTGTTGACGATGCCAACAACACGCGGTGTTCCCAAGCGGTCCCCCATCTAAGTACTAACCGCGCCCGACGCTGCTTAATTTCGGTGATCGGACGAGAACCGATGTATTCAGCGTGGTATGGTCGTTGGCGAAAGTCGTAGGGTTAATCTATAGCTTGAAATGTACTTCGGACGCGTAACCTGTGCACTATTTTGGGCTCCAAAAGTACTTAGGAGTGTTTAAAGGGACAGAATGTCTCTTATATAGCTGCCGACAAAACAACAAATAATGTTCTTAGGGTTCGCTGGAACAAAACACTTCATATACTTGTATCGAAACATAGTTGAGTTGGTAGCATGGGTTCAAAAAAAAAATAAAAATAAAATATATTGAATAATATTTTCCATTAACGAAACTGAAATGTGGGAACTGCTAGGTAAAATGGGGAAATCAAGGAAAACAAGGAAAACAGGGCAAAAGGCAAAAAGTTGTTGACGATGCCAACAACACGCGGTGTTCCCAAGCGGTCCCCCATCTAAGTACTAACCGCGCCCGACGCTGCTTAATTTCGGTGATCGGACGAGAACCGATGTATTCAGCGTGGTATGGTCGTTCGCGAAAGTCGTAGGGTTAACCTATAGCTTGAAATGTACTTCGGACGCGTAACCTGTGCGCTATTTTGGGCTCCAAAAGTACTCAGGAGTGTTTGAAGGAACAGAAGGTCTCGTATATAGCTGCCGACAAAGTAACAAATAATGTTCTAAGAGTTCGCCGGAACAAAATACTTCATTTACTTGTATCGAAACATAGTTGAGTTGGTAGCATGGGTTCAAAAAAAAAAATAAAAATGAAATATATTGAATAATATTTTCCATTAACGAAACTGAAATGTGGGAACTGCTAGGTAAAATGGGGAAATCATGGAAAACAAGGAAAACAGGGCAAAAGGCAAAAAGTTGTTGACGATGCCAACAACACGCGGTGTTCCCAAGCGGTCCCCCATCTAAGTACTAACCGCGCCCGACGCTGCTTAATTTCGGTGATCGGACGAGAACCGATATATTCAGCGTGGTATGGTCGTTGGCGAAAGTCGTAGGGTTAACCTATAGCTTGAAATGTACTTCGGACGCGTAACCTGTGCGCTATTTTGGGCTCCAAAAGTACTCAGGAGTGTTTGAAGGAACAGATGGTCTCGTATATAGCTGCCGACGAAGTAACAAATAATGTTCTAAGAGTTCGCCGGAACAAAATACTTCATTTACTTGTATCGAAACATAGTTGAGTTGGTAGCATGGGTTCAAAAAAAAAATAAAAATAAAATATATTGAATAATATTTTCCATTAACGAAACTGAAATGTGGGAACTGCTAGGTAAAATGGGGAAATCAAGGAAAACAAGGAAAACAGGGCAAAAGGCAAAAAGTTGTTGACGATGCCAACAACACGCGGTGTTCCCAAGCGGTCCCACATCTAAGTACTAACCGCGCCCGACGCTGCTTAATTTCGGTGATCGGACGAGAACCGATGTATTCAGCGTGGTATGGTCGTTGGCGAAAGTCGTAGGGTTAATCTATAGCTTGAAATGTACTTCGGACGCGTAACCTGTGCACTATTTTGGGCTCCAAAAGTACTTAGGAGTGTTTAAAGGGACAGAATGTCTCTTATATAGCTGCCGACAAAACAACAAATAATGTTCTTAGGGTTCGCTGGAACAAAACACTTCATATACTTGTATCGAAACATAGTTGAGTTGGTAGCATGGGTTCAAAAAAAAAATAAAAATAAAATATATTGAATAATATTTTCCATTAACGAAACTGAAATGTGGGAACTGCTAGGTAAAATGGGGAAATCAAGGAAAACAAGGAAAACAGGGCAAAAGGCAAAAAGTTGTTGACGATGCCAACAACACGCGGTGTTCCCAAGCGGTCCCCCATCTAAGTACTAACCGCGCCCGACGCTGCTTAATTTCGGTGATCGGACGAGAACCGATGTATTCAGCGTGGTATGGTCGTTGGCGAAAGTCGTAGGGTTAATCTATAGCTTGAAATGTACTTCGGACGCGTAACCTGTGCACTATTTTGGGCTCCAAAAGTACTTAGGAGTGTTTAAAGGGACAGAATGTCTCTTATATAGCTGCCGACAAAACAAAAAATAATGTTCTTAGGGTTCGCTGGAACAAAACACTTCATATACTTGTATCGAAACATAGTTGAGTTGGTAGCATGGGTTCAAAAAAAAAAATAAAAATAAAATATATTGAATAATATTTTCCATTAACGAAACTGAAATGTGGGAACTGCTAGGTAAAATGGGGAAATCAAGGAAAACAAGGAAAACAGGGCAAAAGGCAAAAAGTTGTTGACGATGCCAACAACACGCGGTGTTCCCAAGCGGTCCCCCATCTAAGTACTAACCGCGCCCGACGCTGCTTAATTTCGGTGATCGGACGAGAACCGATGTATTCAGCGTGGTATGGTCGTTGGCGAAAGTCGTAGGGTTAATCTATAGCTTGAAATGTACTTCGGACGCGTAACCTGTGCGCTATTTTGGGCTCCAAAAGTACTTAGGAGTATTTAAAGGGACAGAAGGTCTCTTACCTATATAGCTGCCGACAAAACAACAAATAATGTTCTTAGGGTTCGCTGGAACAAAACACTTCATATACTTGTATCGAAACATAGTTGAGTTGGTAGCATGGGTTCAAAAAAAAAATAAAAATAAAATATATTGAATAATATTTTCCATTAACGAAACTGAAATGTGGGAACTGCTAGGTAAAATGGGGAAATCAAGGAAAACAAGGAAAACAGGGCAAAAGGCAAAAAGTTGTTGACGATGCCAACAACACGCGGTGTTCCCAAGCGGTCCCCCATCTAAGTACTAACCGCGCCCGACGCTGCTTAATTTCGGTGATCGGACGAGAACCGATGTATTCAGCGTGGTATGGTCGTTGGCGAAAGTCGTAGGGTTAATCTATAGCTTGAAATGTACTTCGGACGCGTAACCTGTGCGCTATTTTGGGCTCCAAAAGTACTTAGGAGTATTTAAAGGGACAGAAGGTCTCTTACCTATATAGCTGCCGACAAAACAACAAATAATGTTCTTAGGGTTCGCTGGAACAAAACACTTCATATACTTGTATCGAAACATAGTTGAGTTGGTAGCATGGGTTCAAAAAAAAATAAAAATAAAATATATTGAATAATATTTTCCATTAACGAAACTGAAATGTGGGAACTGCTAGGTAAAATGGGGAAATCAAGGAAAACAAGGAAAACAGGGCAAAAGGCAAAAAGTTGTTGACGATGCCAACAACACGCGGTGTTCCCAAGCGGTCCCCCATCTAAGTACTAACCGCGCCCGACGCTGCTTAATTTCGGTGATCGGACGAGAACCGATGTATTCAGCGTGGTATGGTCGTTGGCGAAAGTCGTAGGGTTAATCTATAGCTTGAAATGTACTTCGGACGCGTAACCTGTGCGCTATTTTGGGCTCCAAAAGTACTCAGGAGTGTTTGAAGGAACAGAAGGTCTCTTATATAGCTACCGACAAAGCCACAAATAATGTTCTAAGAGTTCGCCGGAACAAAATACTTCATTTACTTGTAGCGAAACATAGTTGAGTTGGTAGCATGGGTTCAAAAAAAAAATAAAAATAAAATATATTGAATAATATTTTCCATTAACGAAACTGAAATGTGGGAACTGCTAGGTAAAATGGGGAAATCAAGGAAAACAAGGAAAACAGGGCAAAAGGCAAAAAGTTGTTGACGATGCCAACAACACGCGGTGTTCCCAAGCGGTCCCCCATCTAAGTACTAACCGCGCCCGACGCTGCTTAATTTCGGTGATCGGACGAGAACCGATATATTCAGCGTGGTATGGTCGTTGGCGAAAGTCGTAGGGTTAACCTATAGCTTGAAATGTACTTCGGACGCGTAACCTGTGCGCTATTTTGGGCTCCAAAAGTACTCAGGAGTGTTTGAAGGAACAGATGGTCTCGTATATAGCTGCCGACGAAGTAACAAATAATGTTCTAAGAGTTCGCCGGAACAAAATACTTCATTTACTTGTATCGAAACATAGTTGAGTTGGTAGCATGGGTTCAAAAAAAAAATAAAAATAAAATATATTGAATAATATTTTCCATTAACGAAACTGAAATGTGGGAACTGCTAGGTAAAATGGGGAAATCAAGGAAAACAAGGAAAACAGGGCAAAAGGCAAAAAGTTGTTGACGATGCCAACAACACGCGGTGTTCCCAAGCGGTCCCCCATCTAAGTACTAACCGCGCCCGACGCTGCTTAATTTCGGTGATCGGACGAGAACCGATGTATTCAGCGTGGTATGGTCGTTGGCGAAAGTCGTAGGGTTAATCTATAGCTTGAAATGTACTTCGGACGCGTAACCTGTGCACTATTTTGGGCTCCAAAAGTACTTAGGAGTGTTTAAAGGGACAGAATGTCTCTTATATAGCTGCCGACAAAACAACAAATAATGTTCTTAGGGTTCGCTGGAACAAAACACTTCATATACTTGTATCGAAACATAGTTGAGTTGGTAGCATGGGTTCAAAAAAAAAATAAAAATAAAATATATTGAATAATATTTTCCATTAACGAAACTGAAATGTGGGAACTGCTAGGTAAAATGGGGAAATCAAGGAAAACAAGGAAAACAGGGCAAAAGGCAAAAAGTTGTTGACGATGCCAACAACACGCGGTGTTCCCAAGCGGTCCCCCATCTAAGTACTAACCGCGCCCGACGCTGCTTAATTTCGGTGATCGGACGAGAACCGATGTATTCAGCGTGGTATGGTCGTTGGCGAAAGTCGTAGGGTTAATCTATAGCTTGAAATGTACTTCGGACGCGTAACCTGTGCACTATTTTGGGCTCCAAAAGTACTTAGGAGTGTTTAAAGGGACAGAATGTCTCTTATATAGCTGCCGACAAAACAAAAAATAATGTTCTTAGGGTTCGCTGGAACAAAACACTTCATATACTTGTATCGAAACATAGTTGAGTTGGTAGCATGGGTTCAAAAAAAAAAATAAAAATAAAATATATTGAATAATATTTTCCATTAACGAAACTGAAATGTGGGAACTGCTAGGTAAAATGGGGAAATCAAGGAAAACAAGGAAAACAGGGCAAAAGGCAAAAAGTTGTTGACGATGCCAACAACACGCGGTGTTCCCAAGCGGTCCCCCATCTAAGTACTAACCGCGCCCGACGCTGCTTAATTTCGGTGATCGGACGAGAACCGATGTATTCAGCGTGGTATGGTCGTTGGCGAAAGTCGTAGGGTTAATCTATAGCTTGAAATGTACTTCGGACGCGTAACCTGTGCGCTATTTTGGGCTCCAAAAGTACTTAGGAGTATTTAAAGGGACAGAAGGTCTCTTACCTATATAGCTGCCGACAAAACAACAAATAATGTTCTAAGAGTTCGCCGGAACAAAATACTTCATTTACTTGTAGCGAAACATAGTTGAGTTGGTAGCATGGGTTCAAAAAAAAAATAAAAATAAAATATATTGAATAATATTTTCCATTAACGAAACTGAAATGTGGGAACTGCTAGGTAAAATGGGGAAATCAAGGAAAACAAGGAAAACAGGGCAAAAGGCAAAAAGTTGTTGACGATGCCAACAACACGCGGTGTTCCCAAGCGGTCCCCCATCTAAGTACTAACCGCGCCCGACGCTGCTTAATTTCGGTGATCGGACGAGAACCGATGTATTCAGCGTGGTATGGTCGTTCGCGAAAGTCGTAGGGTTAACCTATAGCTTGAAATGTACTTCGGACGCGTAACCTGTGCGCTATTTTGGGCTCCAAAAGTACTCAGGAGTGTTTGAAGGAACAGAAGGTCTCGTATATAGCTGCCGACAAAGTAACAAATAATGTTCTAAGAGTTCGCCGGAACAAAATACTTCATTTACTTGTATCGAAACATAGTTGAGTTGGTAGCATGGGTTCAAAAAAAAAAATAAAAATGAAATATATTGAATAATATTTTCCATTAACGAAACTGAAATGTGGGAACTGCTAGGTAAAATGGGGAAATCATGGAAAACAAGGAAAACAGGGCAAAAGGCAAAAAGTTGTTGACGATGCCAACAACACGCGGTGTTCCCAAGCGGTCCCCCATCTAAGTACTAACCGCGCCCGACGCTGCTTAATTTCGGTGATCGGACGAGAACCGATGTATTCAGCGTGGTATGGTCGTTGGCGAAAGTCGTAGGGTTAATCTATAGCTTGAAATGTACTTCGGACGCGTAACCTGTGCACTATTTTGGGCTCCAAAAGTACTTAGGAGTGTTTAAAGGGACAGAAGGTCTCTTATATAGCTGCCGACAAAACAACAAATAATGTTCTTAGGGTTCGCTGGAACAAAATACTTCATTTACTTGTATCGAAACATAGTTGAGTTGGTAGCATGGGTTAAAAAAAAAAAATAAAAATGAAATATATTGAATAATATTTTCCATTAACGAAACTGAAATGTGGGAACTGCTAGGTAAAATGGGGAAATCAAGGAAAACAAGGAAAACAGGGCAAAAGGCAAAAAGTTGTTGACGATGCCAACAACACGCGGTGTTCCCAAGCGGTCCCCCATCTAAGTACTAACCGCGCCCGACGCTGCTTAATTTCGGTGATCGGACGAGAACCGATGTATTCAGCGTGGTATGGTCGTTGGCGAAAGTCGTAGGGTTAATCTATAGCTTGAAATGTACTTCGGACGCGTAACCTGTGCACTATTTTGGGCTCCAAAAGTACTTAGGAGTGTTTAAAGGGACAGAATGTCTCTTATATAGCTGCCGACAAAACAACAAATAATGTTCTTAGGGTTCGCTGGAACAAAACACTTCATATACTTGTATCGAAACATAGTTGAGTTGGTAGCATGGGTTCAAAAAAAAAATAAAAATAAAATATATTGAATAATATTTTCCATTAACGAAACTGAAATGTGGGAACTGCTAGGTAAAATGGGGAAATCAAGGAAAACAAGGAAAACAGGGCAAAAGGCAAAAAGTTGTTGACGATGCCAACAACACGCGGTGTTCCCAAGCGGTCCCCCATCTAAGTACTAACCGCGCCCGACGCTGCTTAATTTCGGTGATCGGACGAGAACCGATGTATTCAGCGTGGTATGGTCGTTGGCGAAAGTCGTAGGGTTAATCTATAGCTTGAAATGTACTTCGGACGCGTAACCTGTGCACTATTTTGGGCTCCAAAAGTACTTAGGAGTGTTTAAAGGGACAGAATGTCTCTTATATAGCTGCCGACAAAACAACAAATAATGTTCTTAGGGTTCGCTGGAACAAAACACTTCATATACTTGTATCGAAACATAGTTGAGTTGGTAGCATGGGTTCAAAAAAAAAATAAAAATAAAATATATTGAATAATATTTTCCATTAACGAAACTGAAATGTGGGAACTGCTAGGTAAAATGGGGAAATCAAGGAAAACAAGGAAAACAGGGCAAAAGGCAAAAAGTTGTTGACGATGCCAACAACACGCGGTGTTCCCAAGCGGTCCCCCATCTAAGTACTAACCGCGCCCGACGCTGCTTAATTTCGGTGATCGGACGAGAACCGATGTATTCAGCGTGGTATGGTCGTTGGCGAAAGTCGTAGGGTTAATCTATAGCTTGAAATGTACTTCGGACGCGTAACCTGTGCGCTATTTTGGGCTCCAAAAGTACTTAGGAGTGTTTAAAGGGACAGAAGGTCTCTTACCTATATAGCTGCCGACAAAACAACAAATAATGTTCTTAGGGTTCGCTGGAACAAAACACTTCATATACTTGTAGCGAAACATAGTTGAGTTGGTAGCATGGGTTCAAAAAAAAATAAAAATAAAATATATTGAATAATATTTTCCATTAACGAAACTGAAATGTGGGAACTGCTAGGTAAAATGGGGAAATCAAGGAAAACAAGGAAAACAGGGCAAAAGGCAAAAAGTTGTTGACGATGCCAACAACACGCGGTGTTCCCAAGCGGTCCCCCATCTAAGTACTAACCGCGCCCGACGCTGCTTAATTTCGGTGATCGGACGAGAACCGATGTATTCAGCGTGGTATGGTCGTTGGCGAAAGTCGTAGGGTTAATCTATACCTTGAAATGTACTTCGGACGCGTAACCTGTGCACTATTTTGGGCTCCAAAAGTACTTAGGAGTGTTTAAAGGGACAGAAGGTCTCTTATATAGCTGCCGACAAAGCAACAAATAAAGTTCTTAGGGTAGACAGGAACAAAACACTTTATATACTTGTATCGAAACATAGTTGAGTTGGTAGCAAGGGTTAAAAACAAAAATAAAATATATTGAATAATATTTGTATTTACGAAACTGAAATGTGGGAACTGCTAGGTAAAATGGGGAAATCAAGGAAAACAAGGAAAACAGGGCAAAAGGCAAAAAGTTGTTGACGATGCGATGCCAACAACACGCGGTGTTCCCAAGCGGTCCCCCATCTAAGTACTAACCGCGCCCGACGCTGCTTAATTTCGGTGATCGGACGAGAACCGATGTATTCAGCGTGGTATGGTCGTTGGCGAAAGTCGTAGGGTTAATCTATAGCTTGAAATGTACTTCGGACGCGTAACCTGTGCGCTATTCTGGGTTTCGAAGAAATATAATTTCGACCTCATGCCTTATAAAAAAGAATTGAGTTGTTTAAAATACAACCAATCAGGACAAAACAGGAATACAATTTTAGTGGTAACAGGAATGACTCATATATTTACTTAGAAACACACATCCGTAAGATTTTGTAAACAGAACAAGTTGCAACAGTTCCTCTGCTTATGCGTGTCAGCGTTGACATCCAAACACTCTTCGTGGGCTAGTTCGGGAACCCACAAGAGATCTGAAAGGAAATTTATGAGGAATCCGAATTTGAATAGTCCGGTAATTTCAGTACGTACCCAGTTTATTCTTTTCAGAGCGCTTCTTGTTAATATAGTCGACTTCTTCTTTGCAACTGACCACCCAATTGCAGGGTTTGTCCCACTCCGAGCACGTGAAGTCGCAGACGCAGACGTGGGTGGCCTTGGCTCGGCAGAGGTGGTTCGAGTTTTTGACCACGGGACAGAGTTGCTGCTGTTTGCAGGCCAGGACCTCCTGCGAAACCACGAAGAGTAGCAATCCCAGAAGAATTTTAGCAGCCATCACGAACACTTGTCGATCGAGTTTGGGTCGAAACATCGCTTTATATAGTCTCCCGGGAGGGTCGGACGATTATTTTTAGTTTCGTCTGGTTAACAATTGCGCAAACATTCGATTAATTTTAGGCGGTAACAGGGTATATAAGGAGGACTGAGGTCAGTGGGTAACCAGTAAGTTTCCATAAACATGGGTGCCACACGAAGCCTGCTGATCCTCCAGTTCTGGGCCTGCCTCCTTGTAGTCTCGACTTCGGGATGCCTCATAGTCTCTCCCTGGAAAAGCCTCTGCGAGTCCTACGTAGGACTGAACGGGTGCGTCGACAACGGCAAGTGGCAGCCCAAGCTCCCTCCCAGGGACAACATCTGCTGTGGCCCCCAGTGCCGGTACACGGCCTTGAGCCCGCCGCCCTGTGGCTGCGATAAGAAGGTATGGCGCTGTATCCTGGACACCCACTGTGGAAAGGCGACTCCTGAGCTTCCCTTCAGCTACCTTTGCATGAGCAACGCTGAACTGGCAGAGATAAATGCCAAGAGAAAAACTGACGGCTATGCACGTAAGTTAAAAGTATAATAATAATATCCATCCTACTGATATCCTTGTAATCCCCCTAGGTTTGCTGAGCTTCGATTGGAATAAAGAAACCTGCCTGTCGAAGAACACAAAGTGCGGCATTAACTGCTGCTGCCGGGAGCACTGTCCTGCTAGTTTCTGTAAATTTACTAAACCCAAGAAATGTTAATTAAAGCGATTGAGAAAAGCAATTATACGTTTTGTTAAACAGGAGAGTCTGTACATCTGTATTTTTGTCGACTGTTCTCAAAACGACAAATATACGAGGTCTGGATCGCTTATTTTGTGTTTGTTTAAGAAAATATTTATTTATTTATGATTTATTCCCCTCGTATTTTCCAATCCTCGATGCTCGGAACAGACCTCGTATAGGTAGACCTGAACATAAATGAATATTAATACTGCTAGACCACACTTTTTATACCCTTTCAGAGAGTATTATAATTTTGTCCAGAAATGTGTAACGCATTAAAGGAAGCATCTCCAACTCCACAAAGTATTTGTCGGAGCGCTGGTTTTAGTATTTTGCAGACTAGTGTAGTTCTAGTATTTTGTTGACCAGTATTATAGATCGGTGTACGTGGCGCCGTTGGAGTCAGGCGACACCATGGCGGCTTGTGCCTGCATACGCGCAGCATTTCCATGGAATAGTGAAGGCATGGCAACGGGATGAACTCCGTTGCTGAGTGAGGTCTGATCGCTGGCCGTGGGCTAAGAGAGAGAGAGCTTTGAGTGAAAGGAGTGAGTGTGAGGTCTGGTCAGGCTCGGTGCTCTCGAGGGGGCTCAGTTCATATAGCGGCATTGAGACAAGCAGAACTTGCTGTGCCTTAGAAAATGAATGCTACAATTAACCCTTCTTCGACATCAGAAGTGGGATCGGCTTCGCCCAGACTTCAAGATTCGGCCCACATCCTCGCAACGCTGGAAGCTCAAAACAGAAGTCTAATGGACATCATCAAATTCATGCAGACTCCTAGGCCGGTAGCAGATGAAAGGCCAGTAAACGTGTCTTTGCCAAAATTTAATCCAGATTGTGCTGGAGCAGACGCCTCTGCCTGGTGTACAACGGTGGACCTAATATTTTCTGTCAGTACCCCCGAAGGCAGTGCCCTTGTGATAGCATTAATCAAGGCGCTGGAAGGCGGTGCATCACAATGGCTATCGCAAATATATTTTGCCGACATCACCTGGACGCAATTCAAGGAGCTGTTTATTCAACGCTTCGTGAAAGTAAAGACAACCACAGCAATTTTAATAAACATATTGAACGGTCGTCCGAAATATGGAGAGGGATTTGCAGAATACGGCAGTCGAATCGTCACGTCGCTTATGTCCAAATGGAAAGTTAAAGGCCTGGAGGAAATCGCTGTATCGATAGCATTGGCACACATGGCGCAATTTGACAACAACTTGTTGCGCTGGGTATACACTACCAACGTAACCAGCCGCAACGATCTACAACAGCAACTACAGGCCTACGCTTTTAAGAAGCGTACTACAGTGGAGGATGCGTATTCAACTGGCCCAGAACTGAAGAGGACCAAGCTTCAAATGAAATGCCATCATTGTGGAAAGATTGGCCACAAAATTTCCGAGTGCCGCAGTCGACTGGAAAGAAGACCAAACTCAAAGGGAAGGACACAGGATGGGAGCAGTTCTTCCGGAATGAAAGATCGGTCAAACGTAAAATGTTTCAAGTGCATGTCCAAAAATCCGAACCAGTGGCAACGAGAAGACCTACGAGAGGCGCGTGGACGTTTGCGCAGTGGCCCCGGCAAAAGGGATAATAAGTCTGGCCGGTGAGTCTGTTCCATTTTGCTTCGAATCCGGAGCTAAATGTTCACTGGTAAAAGAGAGTGTGGCAGATAAGTTTAAGGGAAAACGATTTCACAATATTGTAAAACTAAATGACATTTGTAACGATTCAATCTGTAGCACATGGCAAATTCTATCCAATATAAATATTGAAAAATATTGTCTAGAGACTTTGTTGCATGTAGTTGCGGACAAATATCTGATATACGCTGTTTTGTTAGGCCGCGAGATATTAAGCCAGGGCTTTGGCGTAACAATAGATGCCGAAAAATTCTGTATTTATAAAACAAAAAGAGTTGATATTGTAACTTAAACTAATTATGAAAACCTTTTAGATTCTGATGGGGACCTTAGTAATTCTGATAAGACGGCACTGAAAAACATCCTAACATTATTCAGATTGGTTTATAGAGGGAATCCCACAGACTCGTGTAACAACAGGGCAATTGCAAATTAGGCTAATAGATCCACAAAAGACAGTGCAGCGCCGGCCATACAGGCTAAGCGAGGATGAGCTTCTAAAATTCAATATTATTCGTCCCCGTTGCTCTCCTTTCGCTAGCCCGATGATGCTCGTGAGAAAGAAAAATGGTAGCGATCGTCTTTGTGTGGATTACCGTGCTTTGAATGAGAATACAGTTGCAGATAAGTATCCATTACCCCTTATTGCTGACCAGATTGCCAGATTACGTGGGGTTCCCGAAGGTCAATACGAATTTTTAACCATGCCTTTTGGTTTAAAAAATGCTCCATCAGTGTTTCAGCGCGCTATAGTTAAGGCCTTGGGTAACCTGGCATACACATATGCCATCGTGTATATAGACGATGTTTTAATTGTTTTAATAGTGCTAGAAACCTTGAGCAAGGTTGGATTTTCATTTAATATGACTAAGTGTTCGTTTCTTAAGACTAAGGTAGAGTATCTTAGATTTGAAGTAAGCAATGGACAAATCCGCGCTAACGGACGTAAAATTCAAGCATTGACAGGACTGCCACCTCCACAAACCGTAACACAATTAAGGCAATTTATTGGGTTAGCCTCATACTTTCGGCAGTTTGTGCTAAAATTTTCCGAATCTTTACAACCGTTGTATCTTCTGACTTCAAAAAAAAACTCTGGTTTCAATTGGCTCATAGAGCATGAACAAATTCGATCGAAAATAATATCTGTATTAACCCAGGAACCGGTGCTTACTATATTCGACCCTCGATATCCGATAGAGTTACACACGGATGCCAGCTCGATTGGCTACGGGGCAATATTGCTACAGAAAATTGACAAAAAGCCCCATATGGTTGAATACTACAGTAAATTTACTACACCAGCTGAATCGAAATATCACTCGTACGAACTTAAGACTGTGGCGGTTGTCAATGCCATTAAACATTTTTGTCACTATTTGCAGGGACGAAAGTTTGTCGTATTTACTGACTGCAATTCTCTAAAAGCTAGTCGTACAAAATCAGATCTATCACCGAGGGTGCATCGATGGTGGGGTTTCCTGCAGTCCTTTGTTTTCGATATCCAATATACAAAGGGAGAACGAATGGCTCACGTTAATTTTTTGTCACGAAATCCACTGACAAAAGAAACTAAATGTATAAACAAAATAGTTGAAAAACGAATTGAGCTAACTGAGGTTACAGAACTGAGGTAGCCGACATATCGTCTAAGTTAAGAAATAATGAATTGCCGGAGAGTCTAGATAGAACCTACGAATTAAGAAAAGGAATCTTATACAAAAAGATTCAACGGTAAGAAACGGTAAGACCAAATTTCTGCCAGTAATCCCAAGGGCATCTAGATGGGCAGTGATCAATCACGTCCACGAATCTATCATACATTTAGGATGGGAAAAAACATTGAATAAAGTTTATGAATTTTACTGGTTTAAAAATATGGCAAAATACGTTCGTAGGTTTGTCGAAAATTGCATTACCTGTAAAATAGCAAAGCCGTCAAGTGGAAAAATTCAGGCTGAAATGCACCCGATTCCTAAGGTAGATATTCCGTGGCACACAGTGCATATAGACATTACTGGAAAAATGAGTGGGAAAAACGACTTGAAGGAGTACGTTATTGTTGTGGTAGATGCATTCACGAAATTTGTTTACTTTCATCACACCTTGAATATCGACACCGAAAGTTCCATTAAAGCTATTAAAGCCGTCGTGTGTTTGTTTGGTTTGCCTACCCGAATTATAGCAGATCAGGGTCGTAACTTTGCAAGCCCGGGTTTCCGTGAATTTTGTTCCTCCCAAAAAGTTGAGTTACACCTAATTGCTACAGGCGCGAGTAGGGCGAATGGACAGGTAACGCGGATAATGAGTACGCTTAAGAGCATGTTGACTGCCGTGGAAACCAGTCAGAGGTCGTGGCAGGATGCATTATCAGAAGTGCAATTGGCAATGAATTGTACAGCCAACCGAGTCACTAAGGTCAGCCCGCTTGAATTGTTGATTGATACAGAGTCTGTGAGGAAACAAGCAAAGGAAAACATAGAAGCTAATGCACGTTATGACAAATCTCGGTTTGACAAAAACAAGGCGAAAATATTAAAATTTAACGTAGGGGACCATGTCTTGTTGAGAAGTGAAGAACGTCATCAAACAAAGCTTGACCCGAAATTTAAAGGTCCGGTTCAGATATTCGAACTACTAGATGCAACTAGGTATATGTTAAAATCGTTGACGAGCAAAAGAACGTATAAGTATTCGCACGAATTTCTGAGAGCATTTCCAAACAGACAAATAAATGAAGAAATTGACATAGATTGACCAAGAGGTGATAAGATGACCGCACCATATCAAATGTGACTTGTTATGGCGAGGGTCGATCTGAACAGGTGTAAAAGGAACTACAGCAGAGTTGAAGAAGTATTTATAATATGAATGGGTGTAAAAGGAAATATTTTCGAGATACGAATAATAATATATGATAATTTAAATTGTAAGGATAATTGATTTAAGAAGAAGAGTTAATGAAGAAAAAAAGGCAGTCTATGGAGTAGTCAAGAAGACAATTTTCCTATGTTTGTTTGAGTACCTTAAGCTGTATGTTAATATAATGGGAAAAATAAAAATGAATAATGCCCGACATGTGAGAGTATTGTGATTAAAAGTTAACACACGAGGACGTGTGATTTGTCAGGAAGGCCGTGTCGGAGCGCTGGTTTTAATATTTTGCAGACTAGTGTAGTTCTAGTATTTTGTTGACCAGTGTTATAGATCGGTGTACGTGGCGCCGTTGGAGTCAGGCGACACCATGGCGGCTTGTGCCTGCATACGCGCAGCATTTCCATGGAATAGTGAAGGCATGGCAACGGGATGAACTCCGTTGCTGAGTGAGGTCTGATCGCTGGCCGCGGACTGAGAGTGAGAGAGCTTTGAGTGAAAGGAGTGAGTGTGAGGTCTGGTCAGGCTCGGTGCTCTCGAGGGCGCTCAGTTCATATAGCGGCATTAAGACGAGCAGAACTTGCTGTGCCTTAGAAAATGGATGCTACAATTAACCCTTCTCCGACATATATATATTCTTGATCAACAGCCGAGTCGATATAGCCATATCCGTCTGTTTCTATGCAAAAAATAAACAGTAGTTTAAAATTTTTACCAGATCATTGTTTTTGTTGCACTCAGATCAAGTTTAAAAATCGGTCGGATCGGACCACTATATCATATAGCTGCCATACAAACGATTAATCAGATTCAAGCCTTTGTATGGAAAAATTTTTTGTTCTCCAAGCTATTGCAATTTTGTAAAGATCGGCAAGGGTATACCATCTTCGGCAAGCCGAAGATAACTTTTCTCACTTGGTTCAGTTTATTTTTAGGGATTATCCGAAACTGTCTTACATTATTTTGAATGATTAAGACAAATGGGGGTATGCTTTCTATGTTATCTTTTTCAAATCTTTGAATGTTTGTTTTATTGTTACAATGATATAATAATTAAATTAAGTACCAAGTCCCAAAACTATACTTCTTAAATCTTTTCTCTATAACACACAGACAGCTTCTCCTCTCATTCCGCTATACGCAATTGGAATCACAATGATCCCACAACACATTCTAAGTTCTCATCCAACAAAAATCACCCTACTCTGGGTTCCCAGTCATCAAGGAATCCATGGAAATGAACTCGCTGGCAAAGCTGCCCAAGTGATGAGACTTACACCATCAATCCTTTTCACTCCGTTTAACTGCAAGGATATCCAAAGTCGAATTCGGCTATACCTCAAAGAAAAGAAACTCTCCGAATGGGCACTCTTCATGCACAGGTATCAGATTATTAACCCAAATTGCATCATGTTCAAGTCACCAACGAACGTACATAAACGGGAATGCGCGACCTTCATCCGCCTACGCATCGGACACACATAATCCATACATCAACAATTACTGACGAGAACGGATCTCTATTAATCAATAGATCAATTAGATCTCTATTATTTGGTACACATAGTTTTTTAAATTGTTTAAGTAACCCCTCTTGTGAAAATATCTCAAAAATTAGCAAATTTGTCCAAAAAGCGCAGTTTATTGTATAAAGTAATAACCCATAAGTCTTGAGACAAAGGCCCCCGTAGCTAGTACTCATTAAATTATTAGGTTTAGTATTGTATACTAGATTTAATTTTGTTAAATAAAATAAATAAATAAAGGATTTTCATAAACGAATTAGTTCTTCCGTATATTCAGGTCCCATGCAAATGGTTTTATTATTTTTGGTAAGATTGTGAAGTGAAGTGAGGGACCCATCTTGGCCTATTTTTACGCCAATTAGTCTATTAATTTTGAAGGTATCGACTACTTATCGAATACCATTTCTACTTAGCATTATGCTTTCCTTCCACAACATTTGTTGCAGATGTGACGATTATTCCTTGATAAAAAACTGAAAACCTGTCGTTAAATCGCGAAGCAAATCTGCATAAGTAAACATTTTACAAGAAACGTTAAAATATGTAATGTTTTAACCTATGGAATATTTTATTTAAGACTAAGGTCCCGTCGCATGAACTTAACTTTAAATTGCACATTTTTTAAGCCAACTTTAATAGTTTGTCTATAGAATTGTTTGTGAACTTTAAAAGATTAAATTTTATATGGATTTTAATGCTTAAAAATACGCCGCTAAAATGCAAAAAATGTTTACCACTTTAGTCAAAAACAAATAAAAAATGTAACATTAATTGGACAATCTTTAAATACTAAAAGAACTCACCTGGTTTATGAAGCATTAACTATTTTATATTAAATCCATACTTTTCCAAATGTAATCAAATATACACTTATATATTTAAATAAAAAAAGCTTGCAAAACAAAATTTCCAATAATATTGATTTAATATATTATTGGAAATTTTGTTTCAAAGGTCCCCTAAATTTTTTAAGGGCAAAAAACAGTTAAGTAAACATTTTGTAAAACGAAATAAAGATATGCCATGTGTGCACACGCGCAAACATTGCGATGAACTTTAATTATTTTATAATCTTAATCGTAAATAAACAGTTTACTAAAGTTCGAACAAGTTTACAGGTGGCGCGTGTGCAAAATTACTAAGATACACCTTAAAACATTATGGGATAATTTTAATAAAAGAAAAAAAATAATTAAATTCTATTAAGATTTCCAGAACGATGTGTGAACGGT
The DNA here is from genome assembly GCA_035047325.1 of Drosophila vallismaia. Classification (NCBI taxonomy): domain Eukaryota; kingdom Metazoa; phylum Arthropoda; class Insecta; order Diptera; family Drosophilidae; genus Drosophila; species Drosophila vallismaia. Next base: position 371,529 of record JAWNPU010000090.1, on the reverse strand, counting down.
GCATAGTTTAGATTGGGTTGTATAATATTTAAAGAATAAAAACATCTTCCACTTAAGACACGGGTCCCGCTGAATAGCGTACAGACTGCCTTCCGCTCAAAAGAACAGGAGCGCTGCCGTTTATCGTACGGCTCAAATCGCGAGGATAGATCCGACAGAACGAATTGTAAAAAGAATTACGACGAAGAAGAGTTCGTTTCTTGTAAATAATTTTAGTAATTAATAGTAGTGAGTAATTCGAGTAAATTTATTTTAACTCCTGGTACATTTTTTCAGAAACACACGTTCATCTCGACGATTTGCATCGAACCGATATGAAGAACAGCCATTTCATTGTATTTATCTCTAAAGAATAACCCATTTAGAAACATACCCCAATTATTAATTTATAGAATTATTTAAAGTAAATTTATTTTAAACTCTCATATATTTTTTTCAAAAGCACACGTCCCTTTCACCGATTTCGCAGAACTTGTTGCAGCAATTGCTATGCTTATGCGTGTTAACATTTATTTCCAGGCACTGTTGGTAACTCCGGTTCGGAAGGATGAAAATGACTGCAAATAGACACAAATGAAATTAAATAGGTTAATATATATAATATTATAGATGATGGTTCATTTAAGACACCTACTCAGTTTGGACTTATTTCTGCGGACATCGTTGATTTTCTGGATTTCGGCCTGGCAGCTGACCACCCAGTTACAGGGCTTGTCCCATCCTGAGCAGGTGAAGTCGCAGACACACATATGGGTGGCGGTCCCATTGCAAATGGGATTGTTGTTCGTGACGACGGGACAGAGCTCCCTTTTACAGGACAGGACTTCCCTCGAGGCAACGGAGAGGAGCAGCAGGCTTAGTAGAGTTGCAGTTGCCATTTCGAGCACTATTCAATCAAGAGTGATTCGAGCGACCTCCTTTTTATAGTCCACCGATGACATCGGGGGCTTTTTGAACTTTTCTGCTTGTTAAGCAGTTGTGCAAATATTTGACCAAGTTAGCCCCGTAACGGGGTATATAAAGAGGCAATCTGGGTGTATTCCTTAAGTTATACTTTTTGATTATGGGTGCCACTCGAAGCCTGCTTACCTTTCAATATTGCTTCTGCCTTCTGGTGGTCTCGATTTCGTCCTGCAAGGAAGGGTCTTCTTGGAAAAGTGTCTGCGCATCCATTACAGGAAAGAACGGATGCAAGGACAATGGTGTTCCAGAGCCAAATCTGCCGCCACGGGACAATGCGTGCTGTAGCTGTTCTTGCCGCAAAACGCCGGTGAATGCTCCGGTAAGTGGACCTTGCAACAATACAAAGATATGGCGCTGTTTACTGGACACCCACTGTGGCATGGGAAATATCTCAAAGCTGCCCTTCACATACAATTATATGAGTGATTGCGAGCTGCAGAAAGAAAATGCAGATAGACTAGCCGATGGCTATGCACGTGAGTTCATATCCCAATTGATAAAAGTCATTTATCTTACTATACTAATGTTTTTCTAGGCTATCTAAGTTTTCAATGGAATAATGCGACATGCCAGGCACAAAATACCAAATGTGGAATTAATTGCTGTTGCCGCGAAAACTGTCCCCAATTATTATGTGAAATAAAAAGAAAACGAAATAAATGTTAATTATAAAAAAGAAAAAATGGCACCATCAGTTTTCAAATTAAAATAAAAAAAAAAGAAACCCACTTTCGCAGTCGGTAGGATTCGAACCTACGCTCCCAGAGGGAATCTGATTTCTAGTCAGACGCCTTAACCGCTCGGCCACGACTGCTTATGTCTTACGCAGACCTATTCCCAATATCGTTTTTCCTAACATCAAAATGTTAGGTTAAATATAGACTACCGTACCTCTGAACATTTTTTTGTATATTAAATCCATGATGTTCTATGTATTAAAAGACTACTTGTATTTAACTGTTCTTTATTTAATTACTTGTACATTTATAAATACAGTTACAAATACGTTTATAAATATTTCATTGGACTTCTTTTCTATTGGTAAACAAATCGCATTTATTTGACTATCAACATGGTAAAGATCAGAAAACGTACAAAAAATCGTAGCCATCGTTGGGCGAAATTCCTTTTGGTTATTCTTTGATTTTCGTGAAATGCATCGTAGTACACAATAAATACAATAATTTAAATCATGCTTTCAAACACTTACAAAACGAAGTCTACAATAAGGCATTTTTTTTCTACAAATTATTCATGGTATGGTGTGCGGCCGGTTACTTATATTTTATAATTACTGTTTTGTATCATATTTTGTGTGTGCTTGTGTGGTGAACTTGACGTATAAAAATATACATACATAATTAAAAACATGTTAGATCACAAATTAAAATGCTAATAAATAGGAATTTTCTTATACATAAGTACATGGTTACATGATTTTTGCATAAACTAACTAAAGTACACTATAACTGATACAATGTGTATGTTTGGCCGTTCCAAAAATTTTTAATAAGCTTAAAAAACCATTGTCCAAAACGAGCTTAAAACGGCTTAGCAAAAACTGCAATTTCTCGGTTTTAAATGCACTTAAAAACGTGTACATCAATTTTGTGTTATTTTTGCATCTGTGGCTGATAATTTTTACTTGTTTTACATCGATATTATATGCTATATTTATATGTATGGGTTGTTGTTGGATCGGTCTCGTCCCAATGCTCCTTCAAAGATTCATTTCCGACAGCGACAACCAATTTTGACACAAATTCATATAATAGAGTCGTGTAGTTAGAGTGTGCGCGTGAACAAACTGATGGCTTAGTTAGCCACCTTGCCGACATCGGCCTGCATGATGACTAATGATCCCACCATGGCTACCAAGGTGCGGTCTAGCCAGGTCACCGGGTTTGGATAGACGAAGCCGCCTTCGTAGAAGCCCAGGTGGCCGCCATGGGCCACCTCAACGTATGCCGCATTTTGTCGAGTGCCTAAAAAATAAAATTCATGTTTAATAAAATAACAAAATTATTAATAAATAATTGAAAAAAAATTCTTCTCGAATCGCAGTCGGTAGGATTCGAACCTACGCTCCCAGAGGGAATCTGATTTCTAGTCAGACGCCTTAACCGCTCGGCCACGACTGCTTGTTGGTTTGCACGGTCAATGTGCCAACTAATGCCTACTGGAAAGCAGGAAAGCGTCTGCGCAATGGGCAAGTCTGTGTTTTACAACACTGTCATTCCAATGGCTTTAAAATTGGGCGGTAAAAAAACCATAGACTTCGGGAATTGACCTAAACTTTCGGTCCTAATGCAATAGCTGATTAATAAAGAAGAATACTAACTGGCATATTCCTTGATGGGATGTAACAAATCCTCTGGTATCAAGGGATCATCCTTGGCATTGATGAAAATCATTGGCTTCTGAATGGTATCCAAGTAAAAGAATGAAGAGCTCCATTTGTACAGCTCCTGAGTGGAGGGGAAGTTGTACACACGCCTTGTATAAGCTTCATCCAACTCAGGTAGAGTTGCGGCGGCAATAATTTCCCGCTCATTGAGGTTGTGGCGAGCCTTGACTTCATCAGAGAGCAGGACATGACGATGCCTTAAGATAATGCTCTTCACGTTCTCCGTCATAATGTACAAATAGAAGCGTCTGAAATTTTGCCAGTTCAGTAGCCACTTGGTGCCCCTAAAATAGATGGAATATTTTTATAAATTCTTTCAATAAAAAACAAACCCCAAAACTCACTCGACGGCATTGTAGCCCTGGCAAATGGATATCCCTCCGATGACGCTGTTGGGTTTTGTCTTCTGGTCCTCGCCCATGTACTTGGTCACCAGATTACCGCCCAGACTGAAACCAACTGCCACAATTCGACTTTGTCTGTACTTCTGATGTAGGTGCTCCACCATGGCGGCGAAATCCTCCGTGTGTCCGTACGTGAAGATCCTCGTCGATGTCACCTGGACACTGCGCAACGCTCCAATGTGGTTCAGCACCGCACAACGATATCCATTACATTGGGCCAAATGCACAAACGTACGAATATAAACCGATTCCGAACTATTGGCAATGCCAGGACAAATGGCCACAGTGATGTCGTCTGCAAAAACATTTTATTAATTAACTTTGATTGAATTTGGATATATAGCCTAGGACTTACGTTCATGTTCGTTAAGGGGCTGGTACAAGTCGTAGGTTAGAGTGGAGCCATCCTGCAGGGACAGATAAACACGCTCGCCCAAAGGCCAAGGGCAGCGCACTCGTCCCACAATGCTGTGCAAAACTGTCTGGACATGACCACTAAAGCCCCAAAGACGTGGTGGAACATATCTACAAGATATCAAATATATAAATTTATAAACAATAACAAACAAATTTCAATCTTTTTTCCCATTTAAAGTTATCTTTTCATATCGATTGTCATTGGAAAAGTTTCCCAAATCATAGAAAATATACTCGCACGTAAATCTTATCAATTTTAAGGCCTAATCTTAGTCTATAAGAATATAACACATGACATGCACCTATTTCGTGGCGATACCCGAAGAATTATCATAAATGTGGGTCTTTCCAGGGCAACACTACTGGTATATGTGGTCACTTTGCCTACATCAACACACAAGCATCGGTGGTTCAGTGGTAGAATGCTCGCCTGCCACGCGGGCGGCCCGGGTTCGATTCCCGGCCGATGCAAACCAATTTTTTACTTTTTAAATTATTTTTTTTTTTTTTTAGCCTTGACATTGTCTGGCAATATAGGGCAACTATAGCCAAGTAAATATACACACAATAGCGTCCAGTTTGTTAGCAGGCAATTTGCCAAAATTCGCCAATATTTAAATCAAATTCAATTTTGGTTTTCAATGGGATGGATGACTTACAAAAGCTAAATATACGAAAAGTAAATACAGAATCAAGAGAGCGGCATTAGAGCCAATTGAAGCTAATTGAGCACGCAACAATACTATCTTTTATTTAGGTGGAAAGGTGCACAAAGAGAAAATCTTGCTACTATTCAAGTAGCCAGAATGAAGTTCCTTTCAAAAACCTGTTTAAAAATCATGATTTATGAGTTTGAAATAAACCAAAAAATAATATTAAATAAGTTTCGGTGTAGTTAGTTTTTTCAGTGTAAGGAAATCATGTCAGCCGTGCAAAAACGTGCCATAAATGTGTGTATTCAGCTTTGTGTGCTCGGCAACCAGCAACGGTAGCCATTCAATTAGAACCAATCAGAAAATGTATGAAAGGATCTGGAGAAGGGGCTAGGGCTAGGGCTAGGGCTGAGTTCCTTTTTCCCTTTGGGAAACTGTACAAATGACAGTCTCTGGCTTAATACATTTTTAATCGCTGTTTCAACATGAATTTTAGAACATCAATCAATAAGCGACCTCAGGAAAAATGTAATATTCATGTGTGAACCGCTTTGAAGTCGTTAAGGTTCCATTAAAAAATGTTCCATTAAAGGTTATTTTCAGCTGCAATTTTGTCAGGTTTTCTCTTATGCATCTAAGTACACAGTACACACGACATTTTCGAACCCACAATAAAAATTTTAAGTATGCAAATATTGTAAACAAAAGCCCGTATGAGTCATCGTCACATTTTCAATGTCACACCCTCTATAGTAATCTTCTAGGCCAGGATTGTGGTTTGGAAATTGGAAACTTCTGGTTACATGACTCCTGCAATTTGCAAGCTATTATTTTCTTAATTTTGTTTGGATTACACAAGACAAGATATCACATTCTTTCGGGGTAGAGCTTCATGAAAAAATAAACATCGTTAAGATACTAATCGGAATACTTTTTGTTGGAACTTCTAATGGTAATTAGATCGATTTCGATCGAAGTGATCACGAAACCTTTGCGTGAACAGAACAATTGCCAAAAGAAAGCTTGATGAGCTAAGAATTTGCTTTACCTGAGCTCATCATCTAACCGGTTCTGGGATTATTGTTTCAAGTAAATCAGGCATATAGAGGGGATGGAAACTATCTCACCAGTCGAATAGCTATTTCTTACGCAATCTTTGTTGTCAAACAAAAGCGGCGTCTGAGTGGGCAAAGCGCCAAAACATAAACATTGCCAGGTATTTGCCGGCATTTCTTTTCATTATCAACCCCACAATCTACAGTATATAGTACCATATGCAAATATATCTCGGGAGAACTCCCTGGCGACTATATCTATATCTAAGCGACAAGATTGGGCCAAGACTTGGGTTGCTAGGCATTAGTCGATGTCTTTAATTTCCTCGCGAACTGCGTAATAATTGGCCCGGACTTTGCTCGCTCATTTCTTATTATTATTTCTTATCGCTGCTTCTTCCAGACACTCGGTAAAGTAAATTGAAAATAAAAATATATATTTTTAACTGAATTCCATTTACCCGAGCGGCTGGAAAAAAAGAGGAAAACAAATTGTCAAAAGCGTTTACAGATTATTCGCAAAAGAAAGGCGGCAGGAAAGTGAAAATTTTCCAGGCACTTGTACAGCCAAGGAAAAAATTTGGTACTCAATCAAATATTTAAAAAATTATAAAAAAATATTGAAAATATATATTTTCTGATAACCTTTAATCACTTAAGTAAAATATATTTTTAATTAAAATTCTCTTTTTCGATTGATAACCTTTTCTGGAATATTTTTAACCTGTGACAGGAACAGGCGGCGGTTAAGGGTTTTATTACTTCACTGATAATAGAAACCTAAAAACCGACAAATCTATATAGGAATGGCATGTGTCACACAGTTCAATTGATTGCGAAAAAAAACTCATAGAAAGCTGATAGCAGATGCATTAATTGGCAGCGCCCGTTTGTAATTATTAAATGACATAAAAAATAGTACAATATATTACATTTCAGAATTATTTCAATGGATGAGACTAGGAGCGGCGGCAGAAGTTTTATTGACTAATTGCTGTTAATGATTCATTGTTTAGCGGCTGGGAATTTGTCATAAAGCTTGAAATAATAAGTATAAGAGTAATTACCCATTTAGGTTAATTATAAGTAATTTCAGATTTGTTTAATAATATTAACAATTATGCTGCTAGTTATATTTTTTTACTAATATTTTGTCACGGCTGTAACACAATGAGACACTCGTTTTCACAGAAAAGGAAATAAAAGTAGCACAAGAAATGGTTTTTGTTAAATTAAATTTGATTCTTTTTGAATTTGAAGACTCTAAAATAATTGAAATAATGTGATATTATAAAGAATTAAATATAGAAGTAAGATTTCTTGTCCAAATCTCAGATTATTGATGGTTTATCTTACAATTTTAATTTTTTGTCATTATTTTAATGACTTTTTGTAATGTCTTGTGCTGTATTTTTGTAATTGATGGGTGTGCTATGTCTGCGGGCTCGTCTGTATATGGTGGAGCTATGATTTCGCTATAATTTCGCCTGATTCCAGTGCGCCTGTGTGGGTGGGTGTGACATAAAAAAAAGACAACTACATACCGGAAAACCAAAATAAAATTCCAAATGTTCCCTAAAACCTGTGGGTTCCCCTCTGATTATTCGCTTTACTTACGGCTCCCTGAGGACGGGTGCGATTTTGTAGAGGCAGTCGAGGAACTGGGCATCGAAGCACCAGACACTCGGCTTCAAGGGCTGGCTGTGGACATTCAGAATCCGGAACAGTATGCAGACGATTACGGCGATGACGGTGAGGAAAGCGGTGGACATGTTTCGACGGCCACTGGGGCTGGAACACTCCCGAAGATTCTGGCCAGGACCCGGGCGATGTGGCTTGGCAGCAGCAGGCCTGCCTTATCATCCAATCAGGCAGCACTTATCCTTTGATGGTCCTTCTTTTGGTGTTGTGATGTGTCCGTGTCAGTGTGCGTGGGCGTGGGCTTTTGATGGTGTTTTGTTATGTTCGTTGCAATTTTTGCTCCGTGGAGCTGCGACGTTGGAGCGGCGAATATATGAATTTTCTCGGAAACCGGATTTGAAATTGTCGGATGGGGTCGAAAATATATATTATATGTGTTTATATGGATTTTATATGAATATTTTGTGATATTTTCTTTTTGGTCACACTCTAGTCCCATTCGCTTCGCAGTATGGTTTCTCGAGATTGACAACACTAAGAGTCTGGTGCAACATGTTGCGTTGTGCCGTTCCGGCTCAGCTGCGCTGTATTTTTCCATTTCTTTTCTGGTATTTCCGGTTTGGTCACACTGAGTCTCATTGGCTTTGCAACACTAAATATATCTGATATTTTACTGTCAATCATGGCAGCCGATTTATTAAGTTTTGGATTGGATTTATTTTAATTTTATTTCTTTAGGTGAATTAGGCCAATATATTTTGTCCAAACTAAGACCTTTTAAAATGGAATAACACTATAGGTATATAAAAAAAAATTAAGAAATTATAATATTTTAGGTTTCCAATATTTTCCAGTATTTAAATTATTTTTCAATCTTTAAATTGTATTTTTTTGAATATTGGTAAATTACAGGAAGTTTAGAATTGTAAAACCCAAACCCTTTTGAAGAATAACATTAACATGGACAAAAAATAAATATTTTAACTAAACTGACAAATAAAAAGGAACTTCAGAGTGATGTGGCTTAAACGGCTTCAAATTCAAATCTCATCCCTGGAGATAATCCATAAGAAAAGGTTTATCGTCGGAGGCATACGGGGTCAAAGGGACGTCGTAGGGCAAAGGAAAAGCTGGAACACCGTCTCTATTGTTTCCCAGCGGAAAAGTATCCTCTCCAGTCTGAAAAATACGTAAATTTAAGAATCAAAGCCTGGAGAATCAAATAAAATATTAAAAAGGTTACCACAAATCGTGGCAGGAAGAGGACACCAGCCTCATAGTTGGCAATTCTCAGACAGGGTTGAATATTCGAATTCTTATTAAAGCAGCCCCATGCCGCCTTCGAGAGGTTTGCCGAAGTCAGGACAAACCAGTACACAGACTGATCCTCCAGGTTGTAGCGGGTATAGGTTTTTATATGCGGCATCGCCCGGGATCGATAGCGATCGTTGGACTTCCACTGGTGCAGGTAATCCTTGAGCCACGGCTGCTTATCATTTGTGTTTTTTCCGTAGGGCAGGCATCCACCACCCAGCATTCCGTCGTGACTTCCCGAAACGTTCCCGAAACTGGGATAAATCATCTTAAAGGCCGGCATCTGGCGGAGTTTTCCTACTGGAGTAGAGTCCTTCTTCAGGCTGTTAACGAAATCCTGCTGGATCCAGGCTTGGACATTAGCTCCCAGGCTGCCAATGCTCGAACTTTGACAAACCACGGGCGTTCGGTCATTGATGGGAGTAGCGTGCTTGGCCAGGAGTGCTCCCAAGCGGGCATGACCCCAAGGATGTCCCCGTACAGTGCTTTCACGGTGACCGCCGGGTACGGAGCCCAAAAAGAAGACACTGTAGTGGGGAATGGAAGGAAATTAGGAGAACTTACAATGCAATAATATCTCACTTGATGGCACTAAAGTCACTTTTTCTGATTCTGGCTATCCACGGCTGAAGTTGGCTTATTTTGTACTCCACCAAGTAGAGCATTAGATCCTGTTTGAAGCCAGTTAGGCTCTCGCCTGCCCCTGTATCCGCATCCTCGGGCAATGCGGGCAGATTCGGGCTGATCCACACACCCTGCGTGCGATTGTGCCAATCGTCCTCGTACAGATTCGCCGTGGAAATGACCACCCGCATGGAACCATCCTTGTAACCCAGCAGCATCATCTTCGTGTGAGAGGTGGCAAAGGGCGTGGGCATCTTGACACCTATAGCCGTGACTTGCGGCTTGAATTTGCTGATGCTCACCAGTTCCGGGGATTCGTCGCCGTACAGCACCAGAAGGGGCTTATCCCTGGAAAATTATAAGATAAATACAATGAAAACATCTTTAAATCACTCACAGAATCCCTGCAAAGTAGTAATGTCCCAGAAGCCAGCCAATGTCCACCATAAAGTTGATCTGAACGGTGCTCTCGATCTCGCCCAGACTTTCATCGAGGATTTCCTGGAGCGTGACGCTCAAAGGTTCCGAGTGAGTGGGCTTCGAGTCCGTGATAGCAGTAAGGAACATATTATAAGGTGCAGCCCTCTCCAGTTTGGCTGCCATTCCTCCTTTTTCTATCACAACGGGAATGTAATCCCTGATGTTCTTAGCCATCTTTTGTTTTTTGGCCAAATGAGAGCTGTCTTTGGTTGGAGCGTTGAATGAATCTGCCGATCGGGCAGTTGAAGTACTAGAGGAATTGGCAGATGTGCTGCTGTATGATGCGGAACTGGAGGAACTAGACGGTGCAGGTTGACTTGGTCCTGCAGAATTCGGTTCCTTCTCCTTTTTAGTTCCCTCCTTGGGAAAAAGCTTTTCCAGAAGCTTTAGCTGAGTCTGAATAAGATCGTTGGAGTATTTTGGGGGAATATCGTACTCCCCAGCTGCACTTCCACTTTGATAAATCGCATCCACTTAAATATAAAAAATGTTATTATTATGTTTTATTTTCTACTTTTTTTTACTTTCACTTACAGTGTGCGTGCGAAAATTCTCCAAAATGGATTGGGTTCTTCCTGTAGCACTTTTCGCCGTAGGGACACTCCTTCATTTTTTGTTGAGTTCTCAGAAATTTAGGTCGAAAACAATAGAAACAAAAAACAGAACTAATTTTGCAAATTCTATGATGAAAACAAAGCGCGCTAAGCTAGAGATGGCACAGTGACGATACCTAAAATACTGCAAAACCGTAAACTTTTTAAATCCAATTTTTTTAAGCATTTCATTAATATTTATATTTTTTCTCTCAGTTAATGGTTATATATTTTACAAGATATTGAAATTAAGTTCTTCAATTATGAATTCAAGAAATGTGCGCTTAACCAAATCAACCCATATATAAAAAGATTGCTATATTCGCTTAATCTTTTAAAGCTTTCTACTCAAAAGCTAAATAAAGATAACTAAATATACGAAAAAATGTTGACCTACTATCTACTAAGATTGGATCGACACGCATTAGGAATTATAACAAAAATCAATTTATCGATGTCAAAAGCGTTACTTAGGCTTATTGGACAATTCAAAGTTCAGGTGTTGGAAAACTCGAAAATACCCATGCAGCAGAGGGCGGCATTGGTTATGAACTCTTTCCAATTATATTGATTGTCTTATAGGTAGCTCCTGGGTAAACGAAATTTTGCTTGCCATCTTCTAATTGGAAATTTGGAAGATAAATGCAATTCATATTGGATCAAAGCTATGGCACTGCCATCCGTTCACTTGAACGTTGATTTCCATTCAGACCCATAGAGGGCGCTGTGAAACAGGTCTTTTATCGATGCATCGATGTTACCATCGCTGTTTCGCCACCTCTAGCTGTGTGCATTTCGTGATAAACAATTTTGAAAAACAATTTACACAATTTTGCGGTGCCCAAGTTTCACAAAATGAGCAAATAAACCAGCGGAGAGTGTCCACTATTACGCGTAAGTAGGCTCGACATCGATTTGGCCGTTTTCCCCTGGAGGAAGACGATCTTAAGGCAACTACGTTGGGTGAAAGAGGAGAGAAAAAAGTTCCCCTGTGTATGTGTGCTACGCTGCTCCTCTTCTTCTCGGCTGCGACCGCGCCGTTGTTTTATTTGTGTGGAGTGTGGTGGGGCAGAAATATATAGTTTAGCTGCTCTCAGCAGGGACGAATTACAGTTTTATTCTCAGCCTCGGATTTATGCTGCAATATGTGTGTGCCTGTCGGATATTCGACGTTTGTGTATGTATAAGTGTGTGCGCGCCGCGCCATTAATTGGACGAGAAAAGGAGACAAAAACAGAGAAAAAGTGCCATCGCTTATAAATACACACATAAAATATAATTTTTATTATGTTTTGAAAATACTTGAACCGCGTACCACGTACCACGTACACCCAAAAATTACATTTCTTCAATCTCAAAATATCCACAATCCAAATAGGCGCCGCTGCCTGGCATCACAGGTGCTGGCGGTCGATTTCCATTTCAAGTGCACTGCTCTTCACACAAACAAAAAGCATAAAAACAAAAAAAACAAAACAAATTCAAATAGGGTGCACTTTTGGTGATTAATCAAATCGGGGGAATCTTTGGGTTTTTGCTTACCTTTATGAGTCAGCGTCTCGCCTACGCGCATCGTTGGGGCTTTATTGATAATTGGGGCCTCGATGTGTGACGCTTTTTCCCTCCTTTTCCACCGCCGAGAAACCAATTTCCCCTGCTGTCCTGCTCCCTTTCAACTAACTGTAAAACAATACAATCTTATCAGAAACTTCGCCGTCAGAGATGCAAAGCTCTAATTTTCACTGCTGTCCTTCTCTCTTTCAGCTAACGGTAAAATAGGCAATGGGAATTCTTATCAGAAACTTCGCGTTAGAGATGCAAAGTTCCTATTTTCCTTGCTGTGCTACTCCCTCTCAACATACGGTAAAATAATACAATCTTATCAGAAACTCCTTCGTCAGAGATGCAAAACTCCCCAACAAGAATCAAAAGGGTGGACTTTATACAGTAGTTATTTATTGTTTTCGTAATGAATCAGGAGAAAGGATCTTACTCTTCTTTTGAGACCATATTTTTGTTGCCCACAGAATTATTTACAATATGTACTTATGATTGGTATACACCATTTGCACTTTCTCAGAATTCGTGGTATTTATTTGGACTTTCGAGTTGTATACACTTTTTGTTTAACTATTCGCCCTCACGCACACAATCGTATCTGCGTATTTGCGTGTGTTTATTTGAGCGCTTATCTAGAGTACATACATACTCCGCTTTTTTTTTGTTATCAGCGGCGCGGCGCGGCGCGGCAGCAGCGAAAAATCAGTAGCAGAGGAAATTTGGGGAGGGGGCCGTGTGCAATTGCTACTGCAGTCGCAGAGGGAGTAGTAGGGCTGTGCTGAAAATTAAATAAAATACCGAAAATATTGTAAGAAAAAATAATAAAAACAAACGAAATATTTATTTGTTTTGTTATAGTTTTTGAAAGCTCTTTAAATAGATATTCATCCCCGATACTATCCTGATACGAAAAAGGAGTAGCAGAGGAAAGTCGGGGGGACCGCCTGGATAATAAGGCTGTGCTGAAAATTAAATAAAATACTGAAAATATTGTAAGAACAATATAATAGAAACTAACGAAATATTAATTTGTTTTGTTATAGTTTTTGAAAGTTCTTTAAATAGATGTTTATACCCGGTACTTTTCCGGAACGAAAAAGCATTAGCCGAGGAAAATCGTGAGGAGGGGGGCCGCCTGGATAGTAGGGCTGTGCTGAAAATTAAAAAAAAAAACCGAAAATACTGCAAGCAAAGGAGATATTAATTTGTTTTTTATAGTTGTTGTAAGCTCTTTAAACTCTTTAAATAGCTGTTCATCCACGGTACTTCTAATACATAAGAGCTTTTAAAAAAAATAATTTTTTTTATTACATTTTTTCCTTTGTAAAAGGTAACTGAAGCGAAGCGTGCTGCAAGAATAGAAGATTTGCACTCAATTCCACTTGGCCAACCGCTCGAGGTGTGGGTGGGTGGTTGGGTTTTGATTTTTCTAGTGGTTCCGATCTGGGTGCTGTTTGGTTTCGTTGTTGCTTCCCATTTCTGCGGTTGGGTTGGATGATTCACTACAGTAAGGTCCAACAAAGCTGGACAAGAATAGAAACCTTTTAAAAAGATTTGTTTTGGAGGTTCCAATCTCTCGTTCATAAATCATTTTGTGAAACGCCACAAGAAGTTCCCAATAAATATTATGGTTAGTCCAAAGTAACGCCCCCGATCAAGAGTTTTATTCTGTTTTCGCACCCACACAGTCCCACCCACAAATGTAGTATTTTTTTAACTGCTATTCTAATTTATGTTGCATTTTGTTTAGTTAAACCTTCAAGTCTCCTGCCCCCAACGACCCGCAATTGATTGGCAATTCAAATTTGCCAGCCCGAAAATTAAGTGCGCAAAGTCAATATTTCAATTTAGGCATAAACCAAGCTAAAATGCAAAAATGCAAAAAAAAAATAGAAACTGAAAAGCATATGAGCAATTTGCATATGCTGGTTTTGGCTGGGATTTTGTGGCAAGTAACTTGCTCGGCCTACGCACCGCAAAAACGTTGCAAATGCAACTTGAAATGAGCTTCAAATGGTTTGTTTTGCCGACTGCCGGGGATTGCTGGGGACTGCTTGCCGCATAATTATGTTATTAATTGGATTTATGCGCAGTTTGTGCAACAAGCAACATGCAAATTTTTATGTAAATGTCCAACAACGAAAATTATAACCAAAAACGAAACAGTCATAAATATAATTCACTTTTGCTGAGTTTCAAATTGCAAAAAGACTCAATTATATTGAAGAATTGTATTTAAATGCAATTTTTATGTCTTTTTTTGCACCTAATTTTAGTATTTTTTCAGTATTTTCAAATCTCTCGCAGTCTGTGGTGTCAGTGGGCGGTCCCCTCTTGTTATTTTTTGATATCCAAATGAATATTTTTGTCCCCATCCACAGTTGATCCCTGGCCGCGATAATCCGATAATAAAAAACGACAAACAAAGCCAAACAAAAGCCAAAAAAAAAGATTGTCAACACGAATTTGAACTTATTTTTAGACCGTGGCGCAATAGGATTTACTCTTTTATTGTCATAATGCCGGCAACAACTTTATTAAGAAGTGCTTGGGGCAGATTCTTATCAACGGATTGCCTTTTGCTTTGCAGCAAAGCCCAGACATTGGATTGGATTTTGAGTCAAAGATCAAGAGTCGACAGGAAATATACACTTTTTAGAGATCCTTAGGGATTTATTATCGAAAGTATTGTCTAATCTTTGAGAAATTTCCAGTAAATTATATTAGTTGGAGGGAACTCTTAACAGTCCACCCTCTCAATTCGCCGAAGCCCATAAAAGTGACACATTGAGGCACCACAAAATTGAAGCAAATGGCAGCTAAAATAGACAAACTGCGCCAAAACTTATGAAAACGCAACTTTAAACTGTAATAAAGTGGGAAATTACAGCGCATAAATCTCTGTCGCTAAACTGTCAGAGTTGGCGACTGGGAATGGGTTGTTACAGAAGGGGTCGGCTCTGGGGCAGGGAACTCATGCAACAGGCAGCAAGGCAACACCCACGCAAATCGGTCTCGTCTTGAATGAAATTAGCCCGCAACTAGAGTTTACAGTTTTGTAGCTACTGGCGATTCCGCAGAGGAGCGATCCACCGATTCCACGATCGAACCTGGAATACTAAGCACTATTTTTCTTAGCCACACACATAGAAGTGGCCAGAAGTCTGTTTAAGCATTCTGGCGGTGTTCTCGATTGGCGCTTCACTGTCCTTATAATGCAAATAATTATTGCATTTAAAATCTAATAAATTTACGCATTGACAAGGCGGAGTTTGCCTGCGAGTCGTTGGGTAACTCTAGCCGCTCCTATTTTAATGGTTGAGATGGATATCGGTGGTAAGATATATAATGCCTAATGCTCATGATTATATCCAAGAGTTGAACTGTATACTGGGTGGAAAGGATCTAATGATCAGCGTTGGGTGGTTAGGTCCTTGTGGCGAAGTTGGAATCGCCCGATAAGCTTCCCGCAAGGTGGATGACCAAGATGAGAGATATCTTTTGAGTTATATCTTCTCTGACGAATCTGATGTTGATATCCCTTTGCAGGATATCAATGGGAGTTGGGAGGTGGATGACTAAGATGAGAGATATCTTTTGAG
The DNA here is from genome assembly GCA_035047325.1 of Drosophila vallismaia. Classification (NCBI taxonomy): domain Eukaryota; kingdom Metazoa; phylum Arthropoda; class Insecta; order Diptera; family Drosophilidae; genus Drosophila; species Drosophila vallismaia. The sequence goes on along the minus strand of JAWNPU010000090.1, from coordinate 355,816 downwards.
TTATATCTTCTCTGACGAATCTGATGTTGATATCCCTTTGCAGGATATCAATGGGAGTTGGGAGCCCAGAGAGTCCAGAGACTAATCTTTAAGCTAAAGAAGTGTTAAGGTGGTATATCATGCTCTAGGATTAGGAGGTTGAAGATTTCTAAGAAAGCGACTCCTTCGTTTCCACAACCTTTTCCCGCTTAGTTTCGATCAGTCTCCAGTGACAACCCTACGCTTTCGAGGCTTCGCTTTGACCATAATTGTTGGACTTGTCAGTGGCTGTTAAATACATGTAATTAGCCATGTTTGTGCCATTTAATCCACTCCGATGGTGAACTTCACCGTCCTGCAACTGCCCCTTTTTGTGGCACTAAGCCTGGTAGCGCGGCGACGCTTTTCTTAGAATTCTTTTACGTTTTGTTTTGGCGCACGCATTAGGCGCCACACAGCGGCAGCACGTTTAGCCTGCAGGAGGCAAGGCGGTCGGAAGCGGGTTAAGAGTGGGTCGGGAACGGAGAGGAGGAGGGTTTGGGGCAGTCTCGGGAGCGGTGGCGCATACTCCACATATTTATGGCTATTTAAGCGAACCGAACGAGTCGTGGATGCCGACGATGATGACGAACTTGCTGCCGGTTCTTAGTTGCAGTAGCTTCTCCTTCGATGTTGCAAGGCGCTGCTCCCGAATACAGAAGGGGTCATAAGAATAGTAATGCTTAAACCAAATAAAATATTAATAAATATATTAAATTGTGAAGAATTCTTTTAAGATATTCCATGGCTTTTGTGTAATTCAATCTTTTTTAAAAATAAGTAAAAGTTTATTTTAAATATTAAATACTTGATTCCCTGTTAAGCTACCTCTGGTTGCTCTTGATTTTGTGGTCCAGCAGTCATTGGCATTGATTGGCGGTTGAACACGCAACAATTGTTGCATGTTCAGGCGTCGGCAATGACGGTGACGGGGCAAGAATCACAACAAAGTTAAGGACTGCCTGTGTTTTGGCGGTTTAGTTTTGTCACAAACTCGGCGATTACTTTGTAGAGAGTTTAATTGCTTGTCGAGGTAGCTATCAAAATTTGTCTACTTTTATTGGCTAGAATTTTAGTCTTTTTTGTTCTAAAAGAGAGTTCTTGCTGTCCTAGTTCTTTGGGCATTAAAGGGAAGCTTAACCCTAAGGAAATCCATGTTTTTATATCCTGAAAGACAAGGCAGGTAGTTGTAGAAAGGAGAACCCTTATAGAGAGGAAAACAAAGCTTCCATCCACATCACGTCTAGAGTTGGGTCATTCTTATGTCCTAGGAAGGATATCTGGATCTGGATATAGATATGGATATCCGTTTATCAGAAAATGGATTCTAAAGAATGTAATAGACTTCTGCTTTAGGATCTAAATTTAGGTTTAAAAATTGAGAGACTATTTTATGTTGCTTGGAGATGAACAACATTCAAACATTCTAAAAAGTTATAATACCCTTTCCCAGAGTATAAAGGGAAAACCTATAGTAACATTTTGCTTATTGGGAGGTCGCAGGCACATTCCCTTCGTATATTATCCTGGCAACGCAGTGTCCGTGTCCCCGTCCGTGTTGACAGCTCAATTACTCACATGACAGAGCCAGCGTGCCGGTCTGCAATTATCGCGGCAATTATTTGCAATTAGAATTGAGTTAATTTACTTAAAAAAGGATTTTCTTCCCTACCCGTGCCCGTGCCCGAGCCCGTGACTGTTTCCATTCCACATTGACGTTTGCACTTTGGCACGTGCAAGGCGGGAAATTCGAGCAATTTGCGTGCATAAATTTTTATTGTTTCTGGCGGACTACATAATTATGGTTCCCGTATTGGTTGGGTTTTTCGAGTTTTTTGAGTTTTTGAGTTTTCGCTTCTGTTTCGAGTTCGAGTTCCTCCAAGGGGTGCGCTTTTCATGACTATTTTCGATTTTACGACGACTGTGTAATGCTACCCATGTTGGCCATAAAGTCGCGTTTAGTAGTGTTAAACACGCCATAAACTCCAGAGAGTGGGAGGAGCAATTGCCCAGAAGAGTGCATTAGATCTGAGGGAGGGGGTACTCTCGTATAGATAACATAAAAATACAACAGATGGGAGAGTTAAAAGAGGAAATATTTGCATATTTTTCGGACTAGAAATACGTGGTTCCCTGATATCTTGCCCCAAAACTGTGTGCAACTCCCAATCTTGGATATTTTCGTATCACATTCACGCACTCGCTCCCAGCCAAGCAGGGCTCTGATGAATTCCGAATCGGATTCCTGGTTCCTCGATCGATCCAAACTCGCTTGGCGCTGCCTTCTTCCAACCCGACTCCCCCACAGCAGACCCCTTTCTGACGTTCACTTGTTGTGTCTGCGGTTGGGATTGTGGGTGGACGGCGGGTGGCACCTCTGCCCCTGCCTCAGGTCCCTGCTGAGATGCACTGGAAGAAAAGAAACTATACTGAAAGGGTAGTAGTAGTTGTTCTACAACTTTTGAATAAAAAGAAGGGTATCCTCCCTTGTGCTTGGAATGCTCTCCTCTACTTGAAGGTGTTATTTTTCTATATAATATATCATTTCTCGCCGTGTACTAGTCCAACACAAACACGTTCGCGTTCACGTGCAGGCGCCCCAACTGCAGATAGGGAGGGCATTCTGATTTGTTTTAAACAAACTTTTGATGCCAGGCAAGGGTTGTGGTGGTGGTGGTGGTGGTGGTGGTGGTGCACTTGGCTGCCTCAACACATTCAATCACAATCACAATCACAATCACAATCGCGGCAATAAGAAAACGTCACTCAACAGTTGCTACGAATCAGGGCTGCAGGAAAACTACAAGGGATTGAGTTTAAGAAAAGATTTTAAAATGGAAAAAAATATTTAAAAAAAATCTTATTCAGAAATTGCAAAAACCTTGAAGAAATATTTAAAAATTTTTAGGTTATATATTTTGTAGAAACCCATCATTATTCTTTAGGAAATGGTCCAAAATATAAGATTAAAGCACATCCTTGATAAACTACTATTTCTACTCCTAAACTACTGCTAAACTACAATTACTACTCCTAATCTACTACTACTTCTTAATCTATTACTACTAGTCCTAATGCTACTACTACTACTACTATCCCAAATCTACTACTATTAGTCCCAATCTGATACTACTACTCCTTATTTACAACTACTACTCATAATCTACTACTACTATTCCTAATCTACTACCACTACTCCTAATCTACTACTACTACTACTACTCATCTACTAATACTACTCCTAATCTACTACTACTACTCCTCATCTACTACTACTAATCCTAAACTACTACTACTAATAATCTACTACTATTACTCCTACTTGTCCTAATACTCCCCCTAGTCCACATCCCTGGTTTCCCTAGCCAGATGCAAAAAAAACCGCAGCCAATTCAGTTGGGCTTCGCTCAGTTCCTCATTTAGTCACTCGCTCATTCAGTCACTCACTCAGTCAGTCACTCAGTCAGTCACTCATTCAGTCAGCCAGTCACTCAGCGGACTCAGTTTTGTTTTTTTGAACTCGTTCGGGGCATTCATCGTCGATCGGTCGCGTCGTGCAGTTGTTTTCGCGCTGGGAGCTCCACTCTCTCCTGGGACTTTGCGTAATTTCCCGCAAAAAAAAAAACGAGTACAAAAAAGAATCGAATTAAAAACATCAATAAATTAAATAAATTATAATTGAAGCAAATATCGAGTTGTGATAGCAATCGAATCAATAATCGGAAATGTTGCAAACTGCAAGAGGCAAGAGGAGCAGTTCGTCGTGGAGGGTCGCCGCCGCCGTTGCCGTTGCCGCCGTTGCCGCCTTTGAATGCAAATAAAATTTTTTGATGCTGATTTTGATTTGTGCATCGGTGGTATCAACGCCGCGAGTGTCTGCTGTACATAGCTTAGCTATCTAATATTTATACAAACGAGTGTGTGTGTCTGTGTCTGTGCAATAAAAATAAATAAATAATAATATCTGCAGTCTCAACATGTGTACGTTTGTTCTGCCTTAGTTCTTAGCCTTCTCAGCCTTTTCCCCTTCTGTTGCCTGAATCTGAGTTTTCTTTAAATTGAAACTTTTTCTGCTTGCTCGATTCGATTCGATTCGATTCGTTTCGTTTCGGTCTTTATCTCTGTTTTGTGTGCATTGTTTGTTTATTTTTAAACACCCATGTCCAAGTCCCATGTCCCTTGTACCTCCTCCCATGTCTTTTTGCCCAATGCCCGTTTTCAATGGCAGCGGAAGTGCCACTGCCACTGCCACTGCCACACCATCTACCAGTCAGTGCTTCTGAATTTCCAACAGTTTCCCATCTACCTGGGCTCCATGATTTACGCTTTATTGTCACTGGCGCATTTATGATTGATTATTGATTGGAATTATATGATACGCATGCGCGAATGCGTGCCGTGCCTGCCATAAAAGCCTCGCGTTGTTCGTCCTTCGGTAGCATGTTTGAGTTATGATCCGCAAGTCGCTGATCTTTAGTGTACGACACGGTGGAAAAAGTTTAGTTTTTTTTTAGGAAAATTAGTTTAAAATTGACTTTTCTAGTACAATAATATGTATTTTTCTTTATGTAAGCTTATGTTTAGGAAGACGGGAATCTTTTTCTAATATTTTTTTGAGTTATGATCCGCAAGTCGCTGATGTTTAGTGTACGACACGGTGGAAAAAGGTAATGTTTTTAAAAAAATTAGTTTAGATATAAAGTTGGAAGTACAATAAAACGTATTTTTCGTTATAGAAGAGGCATATGTTTAGGTAGAAGGAAGAAAAATTTAATTACGGAATCATTAAATTTGAGTTGTGATCCACAAATCGCTGATGTTTAGTGTACGACACGGTTGAAAAAGGTTTTGTTTTTATGAAGAGTAGTTTAAAAATACACTTTGTTAAATTTTTTGTTATTTTAGATGAAAATTTTAAGGTAGAAGACAAAAAAAAAGAATCAGGATGAAGAACGAAAGTCGAATTTTTATTATAAATTTCAACGGTGTATTCAGGGAATAAAAAAACCCGCCAGTTTTGGGTGGGGCAGAAGGAAAGAAGGACAGGATGACGGGGTAGAGGATACGTGATCTGAGCTCCAGTAATTTGTAATTGCAAACTATGATTATTGATATTTAATTGACTTGGAGAATGTCCCCATGATGGCTGAATCTCTACGACAATGGATCGTAAAAGCATTGTAGATTAAAGGAAATATCTGTATAGTTGCGAGGGTTAACGTTTTCTTCAGAAACCCATTTAAAACGTAAAACTTGCGATCCCTTTTCAAATACAAACAAGTTCTTTAAGTCGCTTGACAATCTATTGAAGTTATTGTCGAATTTAAGCAAATAAATAGATTCCCAGGAATCACATGTTCCAGTTCTCTCATAAACCGAGGGGAACCCACCTGCAACCTACTGGGGAGTCAATGTTTTGTACAAACAAGCCTGGGGTTCTATCAAAATTTGTAGGCTTTACCCCCACAATCAATGAATTCCACAGGCCAGGCCAATCTACAAGACCACAATTGTGGCAACTAAGACACCCAAGACACTCGCCACCATTCAGCTGGACAAATATGTACAAAAAAGGTCGGGGGGGGGTAAGACTTGTCTCAGTAACTCGTAACCCTCTTGATATGTTCTTCTTGGACACCCTGCATGGTTTTATTCTGAAACTCTTTAGGTTTTAAAACCTGGCAGTGCCCTACAAATTTTACATAATATTAACCATTGTTGTTTAAAACTATGATTCAGGCTAGTTGCGATTCATTTTATTCCAGTTTTAAGGTGGTTTTGGTATTCCCTACAAATAGTATATAATATTTACCATTCTTGTTTATATCAGACTGGTCCCAATGCATTTTATTCCATTTTTAAGTCGGTTTTTCTATCGATTTGAGTTGAAGAGTGATTGAGTAGAGTATTTTTGAAGCCCCAGGCTATGGTTGACTTTGGGCAATGCGATTACAAACAAAATTGGGCTTTCCGACAACAGCGCCCCGCCCTCTCCCGTCATCGACTATATAGAAAAAATTGGCAAAAATAAAGCCTCTGGCAACGCCCCAAATTATCAGGCCCGAGTCCGAGTCCGAGTCCGAGTTGAGCGAGAAATTCGTAATTAATTCACGCAGCGACTAATTTGGCGAGAAAAATATGCGCCAAACCGACACTCTGACGGTGTGTATTCTTGTTGTGCGAGTGAGTGTTGCACTTGTTGATTTATGGACGGCATTTAATTGCTTTTGGAATTGGATTTACTTGCCACCTTGCCACCACAGCGCCACAGAGATTGGTGTGAAAAGGGGTGGCGGTGGTTCGCCTTGTGTGGTTTCTTGTTCGATTTTCGGTTTACCACTCCGAGGCTGCACAAACTAATTGCCACCACAAATTTTCATTCAATTAGATTTTGTCGTTTTTATTTTGATTAAATTTGTATACAAATATTTTTGACACCTAGAGGAGCACTACGAGATACGAGACTGCACAGCGTCCATGGGTATCGCTTGGGTATCGCAAGCTTCTCACTGAGGAGCCGTCTATGAAATGCCGTTAACATTGAAGTGTCATAATTTCAATTGAATTGTTGTCTTTACCGTTAGCCGATGTGACGTTTTAAGGGAGGCGGCAAGGGGCGGCAGGCCCACATCTGCGGCGCTGACAAGTTGCAACCCATTTGGTTATCAATTGCGCTAATTATGAGAAGTTCAATATTGCGGGGAATGCGATTAATTATCCAGAATTCTTATACATTTATACTTGGTTACCTTTCTTCAACTAAGAATAGATTTTAACTTTTGATTCTGTATAAAATCTTGACTTGGCCAACTAAGAAATTCGCGGAATTCTGTTCGACCCACGAAAAGTCCCCCCCAGAGTCTCCAAAAATGACGTCAGTAGCCGATAAACGATCAGCAATAACAATATGGGAAGATAATAATAATTTTCCAACGAAAAATGTTTTTGATTAATCAGCCAAGCCAGCCAATAACAAAAATAACTCTCAATGGGAGAATGTTGCAGGCAATTTGCATGCAATTGGTCGCCAACATTGAAGGTGGGAGGAGTTCGATCATGACAGGCACCTCCCAACGGAGGTTCATTCAGAAACCGAAATCATGATCCATAGAAAGGTAACCCTGCCCCACCGCTCTCTGCTCTCATCTTGGCATTTCGCCAAGCACCAATGTTGTACACTCAAAGAAAAGAGGAGCAAAATCTTTCTTTCGAATTTCTTCTATCAAAGTCTCAGATTTTCTTGGAAGGGTTAGTTCTAGAGTCATAGGAATGAAAGATCGATAAATTTTTGCTCTTTTTTTTTGTTTAATGAATATTTTAAAGGGGTACTAAGAATCTCAATAGATTATTTTGGATTTTAACTTAAAATTTTATTAATATTTACCGAAAAAACCATTTAATTTTAAAGGTTATGGAAATCATTTTGAAATCATATTCAAATATATCATCTTGTGCTTGATCGGAGGCTTTTCTTTTAGTTAATTTAAAAACTTAACAATAATATGCTAAATATTCTAAGAGGAATTCTAAAATTTTCGATTTATTAACATTAACATTAAGGGAAAGTTTTGGGGGATAAAGTATGGGATTAGAGGTTATAGTTTTTACAAATAGTGCGAAAGGGATATTGTCCAGCGTAATTGAATCTGCGAATAGGTAGCCATAGTGGTCGGAAGGACCTTAAATAAGTTGTTTTTTTATAAAATGATTATGAAAATATACCAAGTCAAGAACTTACGACAAGTTTTCTTGTTTCTTATATCTTGAAATATATAATTAAAACCTTTATTTAAGCACAAGATAATAATGTTTATCTAAATCTGTATAAAAATTATTGAAATGTATGCGATTCAAGTAAACAAGTTAAGAAAAACGCAGTTAAAGTTGTACTCTTCCCTTCTGTCCCAAATGTTAGACATTTATTTTATTTTTTACCAAATAACCCAAAAAGTTATTCGAAATTGCCTTGAATTTTCACAGTGGGTATATTTGAAACAAAAAATATTCGAAAAAAAGCGAATTCATAAAAACGCTGAATACCCTTTTAGAACCCGCTTAGAATATTTCTTAGAATATTTCCTCAAGACTTCTTTTATCTGCCAGTGTATTTCCATTCTGCATGCGTTGTTGTGGGCGTTGCTGAGCCAATCTAAGCCCGATGATGAATGTTTGCGAATTTATTAGTGTTTATTATTTTATACTTGCTCTTTTTTTACAGACTATCCGCCCGCAGATAGTTATACCGGTTATCGGGTAACTCCACCCCAAACCACCTCCAATAGCACCGCCACCAGCCACAACAACAACAACAGTCACCACATCAACAATAACAACAACAACAATAATAACAATATAGTCTGCGGCAGCAGCAGCAGCAACAACAACAACAGTTTGACAGGAACAGGAATCGCCAACAGAATGGACACAGACGACGTGGAATCCAACACCAGCAGTGCCATGTCCACCCTGGGCACGCTCTTCTCCTTCACATCGCCGGCGGTGAAGAAGCTGCTTGGCTGGAAGCAGGGCGACGAGGAGGAGAAGTGGGCGGAGAAGGCCGTGGACAGTCTGGTGAAGAAGCTAAAGAAGCGCAAGGGGGCCATCGAGGAGCTGGAGCGAGCCCTTTCCTGTCCGGGACAGCCGTCCAAGTGTGTGACCATACCCAGATCCCTAGACGGAAGGTTGCAGGTGAGAAAGGTTGCAGAAAACTCTTAAAAGGACTTAACTAACCTAAAACCCCATTTACCCTTCCAGGTTTCACATCGGAAAGGACTCCCACACGTTATATATTGCCGGGTCTGGCGCTGGCCCGATCTGCAGTCACACCACGAACTGAAGCCCCTCGAACTCTGTCAATATCCGTTCAGCGCCAAGCAGAAGGAGGTCTGCATCAATCCGTACCACTACAAGCGCGTGGAGAGCCCGGTCCTGCCGCCGGTCCTTGTGCCCCGCCACTCGGAATACGCGCCCGGCCACTCCATGCTGCAGTTCAACCACGTCGCCGAGCCAAGCATGCCGCACAACGTCAGCTATTCAAACAGTGGCTTCAACAGCCTGGGCAACAGCAACACCTCCGTGGGCAGTCCCAGTTCCGTGAACTCCAACCCGAACTCGCCCTACGACAGCCTGGCGGGAACACCGCCGCCTGCCTACAGCCCCTCGGAGGACGGCAATTCCAACAATCCTAACGACGGTGGCCAGCATATGGACGCCCAGATGGGCGACGTGGCCCAAGTCAGCTACTCGGAGCCCGCCTTCTGGGCCTCCATCGCCTACTACGAGCTCAACTGTCGCGTGGGGGAGGTGTTCCATTGCACCAACAACTCAGTGATTGTGGATGGGTTCACGAATCCCTCCAACAACTCCGACCGCTGCTGCCTCGGCCAGCTGAGCAATGTGAACCGGAACAGCACCATAGAAAACACGCGGCGTCATATAGGTGGGTTTAAAAGACCAGTAGTTGACCAAAAGGAAAGCTTTCTTTATGCTACAAAATAAACCTAGACCATATCCTAACGTGACTCTCCTATTCCAGGAAAAGGCGTCCATTTATACTATGTGACCGGTGAGGTGTACGCCGAATGCCTCTCGGACTCTGCCATCTTCGTTCAGTCGCGCAACTGCAACTACCACCATGGATTCCACCCAAGCACCGTCTGCAAGATCCCACCCGGATGCTCACTGAAGATCTTCAACAACCAGGAGTTCGCCCAGCTGCTGTCGCAGTCGGTGAACAACGGATTCGAGGCGGTCTACGAGCTGACCAAGATGTGCACCATCCGGATGTCGTTCGTGAAGGGCTGGGGGGCGGAGTACCATCGCCAGGACGTCACCTCGACGCCGTGCTGGATCGAGATACATCTGCACGGGCCGCTCCAGTGGCTGGACAAGGTGCTGACGCAGATGGGCTCACCGCATAATGCAATTAGTTCTGTATCCTAAGCTTAAGATTTAACCGAGTGGACAAGGCAAAAACAACCAACAAAAATCAAACAATACAAAAACCAGTAGCTAAATGAGTATGTATGAGGAAAAAGCAAGTGTGTAAAAGACGTAGAGTCTCGGAAAACAGGATGCGGTCCTTGGCATCCTTAGCAGATTTAAACGAGTGTAAGCGAGCTACTCAAAAACAAAAACCCGCCCTTTGCCTATATATTTTATAGTTAATCGTATGATTTTCTATGCGATTGTCATTCCTAACGCAATAAATAAAATAACGAGACAACACCCAACAGCAACCTAAGAAACCAACTGCAAACGTGGGAAAACTATTTACACTGATCTTACATGCTATAATAATTATGATCTATGCCCATTGGCAATCGTTGTTGTTCGAGTGCTAATTATGTGTCATTGCAAAACTGCTTTAAATATAACAAATGAAACCGACATTTAAACATTAATTAATCCTATCAACCTAAACAATATAAGCAAAACGAAATTTATATAAGAGTATGAAAAACAAAAAACAAAAAACAAAAACCTATTGCAATACATTTCTTAAAATGATTCGTCTAGAAATCCAATTTATGTTGTAATTTTTTCTCATTTTTCGCGTTTTCCATCTGATCAACCAGCTTAATGTTCAATCGAGTTGATTTAAATCTATGGTTTAACTAATTTTAAGTTTTATGAGAGTGCTACTTGAATTTGTTAATGATTTAAACTAGATTTTGAAAAATCAGCGGTTTTAAATCAGTTAATAATTTAGTGGCGCTCTTACTATAAAAAACAAAAAAAAAAAAACCATAAAAATGTACCAATAATTAAAATTTCCAAACAATGATCTTTTCGTATTTTAAGTAATTATTATGTATAATCAAAGAAGAGCAAGCAAACATATTTTTTATTAGCTATTAATGTATAATTTTTTTATAAACATAAATGTACACTAGAATTTCTATAGTTTTATGATTTTCTCTGATTTTGTTTAAAGTTCAAATGTGTACTGAAACACAAACCGACATGAAATGCTTAATTTTTAAATAAAAACCTTTTTTGACTTATGAGTTATGTTTTTATTAGTTTCTTGTTTTTTTTTTTGGATTTATGGTAATTTTACAAATATATAAACCTAAACCTACTTAAATACTGAATGTAAATTAGCTGTAAATTAGAGGCTTAGGCGACTTGCGGCCTTAACTAAAAACTAAATACTGTGCCTGTTCTATATATTTTACTTGCGCCCTTAATGCGTGTCTTTAGGACAAACAAGTTACTCAATATAAATCTCTTGTACTCAAGTCAGATATATAAAAAAACGACGAATGAATTGCCTTGAAGTTTACAATTTTGAGCAGCCACCAATATATGCTATAAATTGCCTTACACATGCCTTGCTTGCCATTTAATGTTTAACGTAAAAATGTATTAAATAATATGGATTAAAAATAAATACAAAACCAAAAAACAATTTTTAGTGACTTTTCTTTAATAACTTTTCAGTGAATCTTTGAATTAACTAAAAAACTTTGATTATAACATTGAAGAGTAAAAACCTTTTATGACTTTTAATAAATTTTGATCTCTTACTATCTTTTAGTCACTATCTTGTTACTATCTTTTATTTTAATAAAAAATAAATCTAAACTAATCTCAATTCAAAATATAAAATTATTATCGATAGAAGATATCGAGTCAAATATCCTCATAGCTCAACTGTGCATCACTAATGTTTATTTGTATCATCGGTGTATCGGCCATAGATTCGTCTTTCATGCACGCATTAATTGATTGATTTTTGGCTTTAATTAATAGATAAAATTAAACTACATAAATAATCATGTTTATGTTATATTTTACTGAAAATTTAATTTGTAAAACCTTCAAATATTATACAATTTTGCTTATTTTATTTTCAATATTTTTTTCAGTTATATGACAGCTATAGAAAATAGTCGTCCGATCTTTTTAGATGGACCCAGATCGTTATAAAAGGGATAATCCCTCACTGCGTTAAACACTAGTTATATAATTCATCAGTTTTTCCTTTGCTATTTCGAGTTATTGGGATGCGACTGTAAAAGAAATATCGATATCTCGATATATTATCATCAACCCAAAATACATATTTTTTTGCCATCCCTATTGTTTTTTCTATCAACATGAGCGCTGTGAACGACCCAATAGAATTGTTGTCCAACAAAGGCAATCGGCAGCCTAGTTTCCTGGGACCCATATGGAATCCCGTGGCCTGCGGTGTAGCCGGAGTGGGCGCGGGTATGTTCATTAACTGGGGCTTCCGCCGACCCGCTTTTTCCGGTGAGTTTTCTGCCCCTGGATCCGTCCATGTGACGTAACTTTGTTTTTGTCTAGTATAATAGATGAAAATTAACTTTCTACTACTTGTTTTTGCAGGCGTCCACAAGCTCATTGCCTTTGCTGTAATTGGAACTGCCGCAGGAGTGTTTTTTGATCAGAAGCGAAGCGATTATGTGGCCAAACGTGATGCTGTCCTCCGCCATTATATCGAATTGCATCCCGACGATTTTCCTGTCACGGGTAATACGAATGAGATGACCTTTTTTATTTCCTCTATATCCTTTCTATATATGTAAATATTTTAGATCGCAAGAAGTACGCTGATGTCTTGGAGAGCTGGGTGCCAGTTCGTTAAGTGGATTTGATTCGTTGTTATCAAACAAATTGTGGAAGTAGTTAATAAAACAGCTTTAATTCTAATTCCTACGGATGCGTTAAGGATTTATTTTGGAACAACTATGCGAAGTTTTTCAGTAAATTTTGGGAGTATAAATAGTTATGTCGGAATATGCGTATTTCAACGTTTTAAGTTCATAAAACTATTCAAAGGCATATTCTATAACGCTCTGTGAATTAAAATGTGATAGGGACAATTTTAAAAAGCTTAGATAGTTTCGCAAGGAAAATATCAGCATCTGTAACTCAAAGATCGTGTTTTTGGCTTAGGATCCTCTTTTAGATTGAAAAGCATAGATAGAGAGTAGAATTCCAATTTTTGCAAATAGTTTTGATTTTAGAATCTTTGAAAAGGTTCTTTAAGTTCATTTTGTTTGAATAATGGAAATTTTGTATTTAAAATCCATTTAAACATCTTCTATTATCTATTTTGATTAGATATCAATATTTACGATTTATGCGATCTGCATCTGAAATTGTTGTTTCTTTTTTGTGAATCTACGGACGAATTATACTCAATTTTTATTTAGTGCCAATTTTTTTTTATAATTTAAATTGAGAAATGAATAGAATTAAACCCAATCTAAAATTTTGCGGAAAGAATCTCGTTGAAATTTATAAATTGGAAATTAAATGGGTCGAGATAGAAAGTTTGTCATTTTTCAATATTCCTAAAAAAACGTAATAAAATAAAACATTATATACATGCGTTTTACTTTTAAATGCAAAAATCTATTAAATTATCGATGGGGCATAAATGTTAATATCAATGACAAGGAAAACGAAGCGTAGATCGTATGAAAGAATTTTGTTCCCTTGGTTTTCTTTTAACAATCTAGCATTAGAATAGCTTAAATTGAAACCACTTTCTCTTTTGAATTTTGCCCGCCTGGTTCGCGAAAAAGGGAAAATTGGAAAGTCCTTCCAGCGTTCCCAGCTAAGGAGCCTCAAAGTAACAAATTTCCTAAAGTACAATTCCAACGGTACAATATTGTGATTATACTAAATTGTGGAAAAACATCGATGTTGCTCTGTAAAATCGAGTGTTCGTTAAATAATGGGTAAAATAACAAACACAGCAACATTTATTAATTGAAAAAGCTGTTATTAATTTGAAACTAAAGTATTTTATTTAAAAAAAATTTCCAATATTTCATCGAAATTGTTTAAAAAATATAAAAATTTTCAATTTGTTGAACAACTGTGTTATATTTTTTTAATATTTTTTTAGTGATTTTTTCTGTCCATTTATCGACAAAAGCTCAAACACGATAAATTAGAGATGAGCATGAAAAAATGGTATATTTGACGAAGCGTAGCCAAGTTGGCAACACTGGTGCAAGACCCCAAAAAAAGTTGGGGACCGTAAGTCGTACCAAAATTTTCGAGAGCAACGCAACGCCCGCGCTTCCGGCTGGAGAATCAAAAAAATATATATAAAAACATAAAAATTTTAAATAAAATGAAATAAAAAAATATTTATGTAAATAATCTACTCCTCGTTTTCGCTAATATTAAGCTGTGCGTCATATGTGCTTGTGTGTGTGTCAATCTGGCGCAGATTAACCGTTACAATTTACGAAAGATGAAGTAAAATAACCAAAGATTAGCAACAAAAATAAAAACCACAAATTGTTAAACAAATTGAGCAAATTACCGTTCATTAAGCATAAAACAAAAAAGCTGCGCTTTATTTTGTTTAAATCGTTTTTTACAAATTAAAACAAAAACCTCAAATCGAAGTCAAAAAGGCCGACGGCTTTTTCACCTGGGAATTTTCTTATCAGCTAGCAGCAGGGCAGCAGCAGCATCAGCAGCAGCAAAAGCTAAGATTATGGCAAAGGTAAGCTTAAGCTAACTGAGCTCTTAATTTTATTAGAAAATTAATTATTAATGGACAGATGGTTTTGCTCCTGTCTCTGCTTTTCCCACGACTTTCCTTTTTTCCTTTGGCAAATGTTTGTCAATTTGGTTTTTATTTTATTGCCAATGTGTGGGCGGTTGGCTGGAGTGGCTGGGTGGGTGGGTGTGTGGAGTTTTGGGGTTGCTTTTCACTTGTTTGTATAAATTATTCATTTTTTGTTGGGGTTTCGCATTGATTTCCTTGGATTGCACAAGGAATCGATTCGACTTGGCGTTTTATGATGTGTAAAATTGAACGGGAATCGAATCGAACGGGGAGCGCAACAAAAAGTCGGCACAGTCGTAAAAATTGTAATAACCAATAACGGTACACTTCCTTAGGAATTAGAGGAAAGGGCATCTCAATAGAGACTTGGGGGAGTCTATTTACCGGGGATAGAAGGTCTATAAATAGGACTTTCTGGAATCCCTTGTTAGTTACTTTTTTGTCAAAACCGGGTTTTAATGAAATTAATCGTTTTTGATTTATTTTAACTAATTTTTCATTTAATAAATATACGTAAAAAAATACACATAATTTTTAAGGGCATTTTCAGGTGTCAAGACCTAATTATTTTTGTTGTAAATAGTTGAGGTCTCTTTAGATTCTAATTTTACTTTTTTTTGAAACATACTCTTTCTACCTTTTTCTACACCTTTAAAGTTGCGTTCTCAAAGTCTAAAATGTTCCAGTGTCTTCATTCTTAAAGTTGCTTTCTCAAAGTCTCAAATTTTCCAGTGTCTTCATTCCTAAAGTTGCTTTCTCAAAGTCTAAAATTTTCCAGTGACTTCATCCCTAAAGTTGCTTTCTCAAAGTCTCAATTTTTCCGGTTCTGATCTAGAACTTTCTTTAAAGTTGCTTTCTTAAAGTGTCAAATTTTCTAAAAAAACATTACATAAAACATTTTCACGTTGAATACAAAGTAGAAGGCTATAAAAATGGCTAATAAACGATACCTCACGTTAAGGAAAAATGTTGATCTTAAGTTTTTCTAAATCCTGTCCATCAAACTAATGAACAAATTTCTCAAGTACCTTCCATCAGTATCCTGCCCCGCCCCCTAAAAAAAACAGGGCAAATCGCGCTTATTGGCCAATCTGCACGCTATTACGATGTTTGGCCGTAAAAACCCTCAACCAAGGAGCCCTCAATCCCAATCCCAATGCCAATCAAGCGATTGAAGGTCCGGACTCGGATTCGCAGGGACGAAGCAATTTTTCACTCGAAAGAGAAGAAATGGGTTCTTGGCTCGCGGCTTGATTCCGTCGATATGTGCAGCTCCAACGAATTTGGTAATACATTTTTTATGACCCCACCACGTGTGGCATAGAGGGGGTGGATGGGTGGCAAGTCGCGTGTCGTCTTTGAGGAACTCCGACCCATGACAGGTTTGTTTAACTTTTGATAAATTACTCGCCACTTGTCTCTCCACGAAATATTATTTTCCTGCATCTTAAAGTTGGCATTGCAGAGGTTTCGCTTTTTGCGGCAAGTTTGTGGCATGAAATTTTGATTTGCACACCAGATGCGGCGGTCTTCGAGTCAAGTTTAGAAATAGTTTTCAATTGCGGTTCTCGAGACGCTTGGGTTTTGGTTTGAAGAAGCTTTGTTATTCCTTTCCGAGAACTGGAGACTCCCCTGGGCGCTGTAGATGGTCCTTTGTCCTTGAGTGGGCGTCTAAAAAGGAAAAATCAATTTGAGGAGATGTCCTGATGGCGGTTTCCAAACCATCTGATATCCTAAAAGTCTTTCGTATAAACTTTCGTATTTCTTAAAGTTATGCAACTTTTTCCACCCCTAATGTCTCATAATTTCCGAAAATTTCCATTTCAAAATGCAAATATTTGGCCATATTTCAGCGACAGAGCCAACATCCTCTGCAAATATTTACAGGGTACAATATTTTTCAATGGCGCTGGCACTTTTCGTTGTTTTGCCTTTTTCCGCGACATGCTCATAATCGTGTCCTGACGGTCCTGAGTCCTGAGTCCTGTCCCTTCCACTCTTCCACTCCCATTGCTTTCCATTTTGTCGTCCTGCCATGGCCTCTCTGTCATTATGTGCAGCCTGTTGTGTTATTACATTCTTTTCGTACAATTGTCGAGTTTTGGGGCGCCTCTTGTAGATATTTTTTTTGGTGTCCCCAGCAGCAGGCTCAGCCGCAGGAGCCTCAGCCTGCAAGTGCAAGGATATCAGGACGAAACTAACAATGAGTTTAAGTTCTTTTATCGGTGGCTCTCGGTATTCATGGAATATGGTATATATTTATCTGGGAAAGAAGGATTACCAGGACATTCATGATATTTTGTATAATGAGTAAAATATATCCTGAATTTGATATTTAAAAGGCTCGTGGGACAACCCGTATGTCTAGCCTCTGAAGGACTTTTATTTCCGCAAGTTTGTGTAGCTTATCCTTCAGAAAGGGCTTCCGCGTTGGGAGCCATCGTTTCGCAATCGAATAGTTTCAGTTTCTGAAGCATATGTTGCAATATGGAGAGCTTATTTGCTTGCCACTCCTCTCCGGCATCCGGTGGAGGCATCCCAGTGGAGGCACTGCACGTTGCCCTTTTGATTTATGCCGCCAGAGGTGGCAGTTTCTGTATTGACTTAAAGCGTTGCATCCCCCTAGAAAGGCTTCCCTCTCCAGCTTCCCTGTTTATTTATGGCGGTTTTTGGTCCATGAAAATTTATTGATAACCCGCGTCTGGCTCTGGAATTCGTATTTGTGCGAATTAAACAGAAATTGAGATCCAACTTCGATTACACGAAACCTATTTGCTGCATTATGGGTTTTCCCTTTTTTTGTTTGCTTTGCAAAACGATTACTCTCTGCCCCAAACTATTTAACGTCATAAATAATTATTATGGCCAAAGCCAGGTTGTTTTTAATTAATGACACGAGTAAAGGATGTTTTTTTTTGGCATTTTCAAGTGATTTATTCTCAGTTTGGTTTGGCAATTCATCAAGAATAGTCTCGCGACTGAACAATGCTTGCAAAATGGTGCATTTTTTATGTCGCAAATAATGGTTTTGTGCGGAATACGTATTGCAGAGTACTTCAGAGTCCATCAGAGCAGTTAATTCGATTAACCATGGACCGTTTTCGCACCATCTCCAAAGACTGCACCCCAAAGCTATTGCTGAGGAAGAGACTCGATTCAGTCCATCCGCCATTGAGCACAGGAATTGGATCTGTGTCCATCCATTTTATGGAAGATTTAAAGGAAGGATCTTGGCTTGGCTCGTGCTCACAAAATCCAACTCGTGCGGGAATTGAAACCAAATTATTATCAAGCAAGGCGTAGAATCCGTCGAATGGTTCCTGATTTTCATAAGCGAACTTCTGCTTGAATGGCTACATCATTCATGGACCGAAGCTAATCCTCAATGTCCTCGATGCATCCAGAAAAAAGGACTGCCTGGTGCGCTTTATGGAATTGGTCCGGAGTGGTCATTGGTTGGTACTTCTTCAAAAACGATGAAAGCCAGAAAGTTACAGTCAATGGTATAGATCCATGATTACTAACTTTTTCATTCCTGAATTGAAAAACCTGAATAAACAAACAATGATGTCCAGGAGCTGTGGTTGCAACAAGACGGCGCATCATGTCATACAGCTCGTGCCACAATCGATTTATGGAAAGATATGTTTGGTGACGTCTTGGACCTGCAAATTGGTCTCCAAGATCTTGGGATTTAACACCGCTAGACTACTTGCTGTGGGGCTATGTAAAGGCATTGGTCTAGTCGAATAAGCCAAAAACGCTTAACCATTTGGAAGACAACCTACGCCGATTTATGGCCACAAATGTCCAGATTGGAGTACATCCAGAAATCATATTTAAAATATAATGCCACAAGATTATCTTTCGAATAATTAAAATTCTTATTAATCGAATAAACCAACCTTATTTTATTTCAATTTAAAGTTCTATTAAAGTTCTAAAAAAAACACCCTTTATAATCTGCTAAAATGGTGATTAAATCTCGCATTAATTATCAGAGAGAGAGAGATGTTTAATAATGAGATATTATTGATTCAGAATTGTAAATTGAAATCATAAGGTCCTTTAATATCCTGTAATATATTCAGCTTTATTGTATCTGCCACTGGGAACATTTTTTCCTAACGAGAAAAGTTTTGGAAATGGAAAAACTTGGCTATAGATAAAAATAATTAAGTTTCCATCTCTGCATGTGACATAAAGCACAGGACGAAAAAGTCTTCGAGGCGTTGGACTCACTTTTAGCGTCATTATCCTTGCATATTTGTGGTCTTTAGATGAACTGCAAAACCAAACCAACCAACCTACGCCTTTCCTCCGTTTAAATTCCAGTGCAAGCACGTGGGTTGCACGGCTGTGTTGCACATACGGCGGCTACGGATACGTGTGGCAGGGAAACGCGGCAAAATGTTGTAAGATTCCTAAGCTAATTTCATTAAATATTCATGGCCACGACACGACAATGCATACACAGAGCCATGGTTGGATTTTAGAGGCATTGCAGCAGTTTCGTATCCTTTCGATCCTGCCAGGGCTTCATGCATCTTCCGTCTATGCTGATGTTTTGGCACCGTAAAAAAAGCTGAGCAAAGATTAATTTATAATCATAAAACTAGTTGTAGGAAGCTAAAAATGTATAAAAATTTTAAAATAAAATTTCAAAATTTAAAGTTCCCCGCGAAATCGATTTTTTCTCTCTGCAGAACTTGTCAAAATGTCAAAGAGGCTTAAATTTTGGCGAGATTTTGGGCGAAAGCACCGCACATGTGTGGGGCAGGAGGCGAAGGATATGTATATCCTTTATCCAGCCATTGTTAGGACGAAATTAATAGTGTTTGCCTGGCAGGCTGCAGGAGCTGTCACAGCAGCTGCTCCTGACAAATTTTCATTTAATCATTCCAGGCCGCGGGTTAGAGATGGTTTGTTTGTGTTTTGATTGGAAAACCAACTAAATAAATAAAAAGGAACAATAAGAATAAAAAATACACAAAAAATTAGAAGTTTTTTTATGCTTTTTCGTGGTTCTTTCGTAAGCCAATTGTCTAATGCGGTATTCCAGCTGGTTTTTAGCTTCACTTTTCAAGTGCCACTAATTTAATTAAGTTGCACAAAAACCAGCCACTGCCAGGCAGGGGTTGAACTGCAACTTGCTGCAAAAATAAATTGGGGGCGCGGGTCTCCCCGCCTGAAACAACATTGGGGCTGACCCCAGACTGGCAGTCGTGTCCTTTGGCTTCGCCTTTGCCGTTGCCTTTGCCTTTGCCTTTGCCGCCCGGAGACCATTAAATGGCCTGACAAATGGCATATTAGCATTGGGAAAATTTAGTCTGGAAAAGATAGGTCTGATCAGCTGAGGGACTACCCTACAATGCCCAAGAAAGAGGTATAATCCATAAACTTTGAATGGGTTTACGGAAAAGGCTATAAATTTGTGAGATATACCCTAAAATAAGGTACAATTAAAAACTAAAAGTAAAGCGATAAAAAAGAGGCTTTACTATACTTTAGGGTACATTTTAGTCGCTTAGTCTTGTGCTTTAAAAACAATTTGTGTAAAAGTGTAAGGTTCATAAATTTGCAAGCCTTTTTGCTTCGCTTTTGGTGGAATTTTGCAATTTCTTTGCCGAGTTTTTAGTGCAGAGTTGCGATTTCTTGGAAAATGTCCTCCGACAGCTTGAGGAATGGCAAGTGGATACAAGACACCCAGATGGAAGATACCAAAAGGGTCACAATAAATTCTAGAACCACCCTTTTTGTTTAGGCAAATTTATTAAGCAATTTAATTGCACAAACACGGCTCGTTCTATTAAATATTAACACGAGTGTAAAAACATTATATTTTATGACATCCATTTGAATTAATTGTAGTTCCTGCGGCACTAAAAGCGCAATGAGGAGAGCCGTGCTGGAAATGCAATCAAAAAATATTCAATAAATGGAATGAAAACAGACACCAAGGCGAACCATAAAAGCTGTGAAAAGAGCGCAAACATTCCCAGTTCTTTGGTCGATTTTTTGCAGATTGATAATAAAAATTGTTCTTCCACTACTCGCTGGTTGTATTTTTTGATAATTTTTTACTGGGTGCGCTGAACATGAAAGGCGCCGATAATAATTGAATTCCGAATTTACCTGAAAATGCAGGAGTGGTGCAATAAATATACGGAAAGGTGTGAACCATTTCTATAAAAAATTGAGAGTTACCCAAAAAACCATCTTAAAGGTTTACAAAAGATATCTTTTTGGCTTTTTCTTCCTACATAACCTTATTAATGGTAATATAGACAGCCTGTATCTACTAGCATGCCTAAATTTAAACAATTATTAACAATAAATTCGAAATAGACGGATTCCATTCTATTCCGAAGTTGCTGTAGCTTAACATAGGCCCAGGATGAGCCGTTTAGGGTTATGTTTTCCGACTACAGTGGCCTATATTCCATTACTTCGCTTTGCACTTACTCTTCTATCAAATCCTCAATTCTCACCACCCGTAATTCTGTATCCTCTCGAATGTATCCCTGCGATTCGAACCGTACGATGAACGCCAGCGCCCCTCGGTCGGTTAGGCGGGAGATGTAGCGGGAGACGCGCGAAAAAGACACCTTTCTCTTCAATCTTCGAATCAACAATGAATCGAAACTCTTTCCGAGACAAAAACACTATTCTTTTTAAATTCAACTTTTATACGAGGCGTACAATAAACAGCAGCGCCCTAGGTGGGTTGGTCTGTACGCTATGCAGCACGAAGCCGCGCGAAAAAGACATCTCTTTTATTTAATTAATAATGAATCGAAACTATTCTGTTTAATTTCAACTTTTATCCCAGCACGTGTGTGTACTCTGACCACTTCCCGATCACCAACTTACACATCCGAGTACATATTTGATTCGATGTGCGCCAAATTAAATAAAAAACCAGCTACCAGGTGCCGAAAGGTGTAGAATCCGTGTAAGCATCCGGCTGGCAGTGTGCGAGGGTATTGGTGGAACCACCTGACCACATGATGGCATTACTCCAAGGCTGAGTGGGTTTGGATTGGGTGGTGGTCGGGGACTAGTCCGTTCCTCACACGTTATGTGTTTGTAATTGAAAATTAAGCGCCTGCCAGGGGGAGGAAGGTAGAAGGATTGTAGTACACTGAGAAAATACTTACTGCGTGTCCCTGAGTAAGCTTTCACCCTCTTATATAAGAAGGTTTTCGAAAGGATAGAGAGCGAGCGTGTCTTTCACACGGATATAGGGACAGCTACAGATACATGCCACACGGATACGATACTCGAATCGCATTTCGATTTGCTGCCCGCACTGGAAAATTGCCAGGTAACCACGCGATGCACTCGAGTCCTTTGGAATGTCTGCACCCCACTCCTGCACTCCTGCACTCCTTCGTCCACTCCTGTGGCTCCTGTCATGTGCGGTTAATTTGTTTCAAATCAGCTTCGCCACATTTCATCGGGGCTGAGCTTGGGTCCTTGCTGTTGTGGGGGTCCTTGCTGATTTCCCCTTTCGGAAACCGTGTGTGTCTATTGAAAGGTGGTTGGGCCTTAAACCGATTAACTGCCGATGTCGATTAGCAAATGACATGAAATAATACTCTAGAATCAGAAATAGATGAGTATTTGTAGTTTATCTATAGTGTGGGTCCTGTTTAGTGTTTATATTCTAGTGGAATATGGAATCTTCTTTGAATAATACCCCAAAAATAAATGAAATTAAATTAATTTATAATAGTAACTGGTTTAGATTCTTAAAAATCTTGTAAGAAATCAATACGTAACACTCACCACTATTTTGAGGACTTTCTTTTACCAAATTATCAAGTTTTAAGGTTTTTTTTTATTTACAAAACTTATAGATGATCGACTTTTCAGCCTCAAAACTTTGAACACTTTTCGTATAACTCCAAAAAAAAAGCTTTAATTTCGAACGAAAAAAGTATTCATTTGTGATTAAAAGTACTCTTCTTTGATTATTAATAGTCCCCGCTATTAAAAAGATGTCTTTCATTAACCAATTCCCATTGTGTTCTGCCAATTCATGCAAATTGAAAGCTTCCGAAAGAGGAACTTCCATAAATCATAATACTCCCAATGAGAGTCCCGCGAAAGCTCGCCGGAAAGTATGCAGCGAAAAAATGAAAATTGCACTTGCTGAAAGCCAATTGTTTTGCGCTTCCGTTTCGCTTCCGTTCCGAAAGGAGAAAGCAGGAAGAAAGGCTAGAAAGTAGGAGGAGGAGAAAACAATAGAAACAGAACTTACTAACCCAATTTAACTGCCATGTTTGCAGCGAGCGTGGAGCGAGCTACAATAGCAACAGCCCTGCCACAATGAGTGGTGTGGCAACCACAATGGCAACAAAAATAATAGTGCCAACCTCTGGAGCAACAACTAAACTGGTAGCAACCGAACACGCTATGTTGGCATAAAATATGGGCAGGCAAAAGGCGCAAATAAAAGACGAAAGCGTCTAAAATTACGGAAATACCCGCTGGGTGGTGGTAGACGGGGGTGGCAGGTGGCGCCTCCCTCTCACCGCAGTGTCAGACACACAAACACACATATAATTGCGGTGGGTGGATGGGTGACGTTCACTTGCCCCCGCCGAGGTTGCCCCTGTCGGGGTTCCAGACAATCTCTTCCCCCGAATAAATGAAAATTCTTCGTCCAGCTGAAAGTTCGCTCTTTTCACCCTTGAATAAGGGGATTATTTTGATGGGGGTACTAAGCCTTAATTATATCAGATGGATACTATAATTACTAAAAATTAGAAGGGGAATAATGAAGAGAAATCTTATAGAATTATTAAAACGTAATTTATAAACCAAAAAAGTTGTCAATTCTCATAAAGAAATTTTTTGATTCAAAAAGAAACACAAAGTGAAAGTCGCGAAGAAAATTCTCAGTAAAAGTACTCAGTAAAAGCTCCAATTAAATATCTAATTAAATGGGTTTTCCTTTATTTAGTTTTAACACAAAAAATGTATCAAAAATCGATTAACTGTTAATCAAAAATATGCACTTAAACAAAGTTTTTTATCAAACTTGCCAATTAGCTCAGATATTCGAATAAAACTTTTCCAAAAATGGAAATTTTAGATTTTCAAAATAGGGAAAGTGGACATTTTTCAAAAACTCATGTTCTCATCGTTTTCATTAAGTTTTTAAGGATATTTTTGCTATTTTGTAACCAAGATACCATTTAGGTTTCGGACTTTATTTTCTGTCCATCATAATCAAAGTTTTCCTTTTAATCGAAGTGTAAACTTTATAAAATCGTTTCAAAAATCCGCTATATATGTTCTTTTCCCGCGTCCATAGGACATAGGTTCTTAGGGAATACTCTTAATAGATTTACGATAACAGGATAGTAACCGGGAAGGTGTAACTTTCGCCGATTGAAGGTGAACAAACCAAGTTATGGATAATTCGGTAAAATTTATCAAAAGCCTGGTTTTCAAGACAAGAAAATCTTCCCACTGGAAGTCGAGATGGCCTTGAGACGTAACTTAAATATTATAATATTAAATAATATAAATATAATCGATAGTCAAAAATATTTACTAAAAAAAGTCTTTTAAATTACTTTGAATTATCTTTAAACTTTATAAACTATATAAGTAATATTCTATCCAAAAAAACACACGTATCTTCCTACTGGGAGTCAAGATTGCCTCGAGACATCATTTTGTAGGTTTCGCATTTTCCTTAACAATAGTTAAAAATATTTACTTTAAGAAAGTAATATAAATTTCTTTGAATAGTTTTCAAACAATATAAAATATATAATTAATACAAAGATTCCCCCGAAAAAAACCACGTATTCAAGACAAGAAAAATCTTGCCCATGGGAGTCAAGATTGCCTCGAGACGACATTTTGTAAGTTTCGTCTGGAATTGCGACTTAAATATTATAATCTGGCAACACTTGTCACCAGTTGCGTCGTAAAACACTTTGAGGTGAAGAAATGTTCTTGTCAGGGGGCAGTGGGCAGGGGGGCAAGGCATTAAGGGAGCATGTCAGACCAGAAGAGAAACTCTGGCTTAGGCCACAGGCGTCCGTTTTATGCTCATTATAATTACAATGTGCGTGTGTTTGTGTGAGGGAGATGGAGAGGGGAGCCCGCACTTTTACGGCCTCTTCCCGGGAAACAACGGGAAAAAATCAGCACAAAAACAAGCTCACTTAATGACTTGCCCGCCAGGTGGCGCTGTGTTGCTGAGTCGCTTTCTCGCCCTTCCGCTACTGCTTCTTCTTCTTACTCCGCCATGTGGAACATCACATTTCATACGACCCGTTGGACGCGACAACAAATGTTTATAAATTGTTTACGAGGCAAGTGTGAGAGTGGGTGGGTGTGGGTAGGTGGGTGTGGGTGGTTGGGTGACACACCTGAGGTGGTGACACAACTTGGGTGCATTTAATAGACTGCGCCGGTGAATAATTCGTGCAGGTGGAAGGGTGTCTTTGGGGAGAAAAAAGAATATAGCACAGTTCGAGGTTAGTCAACTTTACCTCAGAGTTGGGAAATATTTAAAAGGTGACATCAACAGAGAGTCCTCTTTTTTTTGTCTTAATTGCTTGGGGAAAGTCCTTGGGATATTTAATTATCCTTCTAATGGAATATTTTGTAGTAATTTTTATTGTTATTTCATGACTTTAATAGATTTTTCAATAAATAAATACTAAAGTTAAATAAATATGAAGAAAATATACTAAAAATATGCTTGAAAAACAAGAAAATACTAGAAAGATCTACTAGCAACGTTTCTACCAGAATGTTTTAGTATTATTGTATTTCTAGTTTAAAATTTTAACAAGAATTTAGTATTCAAAGTCTTGATTAATCAATTAATCAATCAATAAACGATTGTTTAAAGTAAAGCCTCTAAACTCATAGAATTTAGGTTCCATTTTTATTTCGATAGAATATTCCAGGTCCTTCAGAAGATACTCTTAATTTTAAAGACTCTTCCCAAGATGAATAAGTAATAAAAATGTATTTGTTTTTACAAATTCCCAGCATTTGGAAGCAAACTCGAGAAGAGCTTGTTTTTCGATGCAAAGCCAGATGAAATCTCTTGTTTCCAGACGCACTAAAATATTTTAAGGCGCCCATTAAATATGTAGCAGCTTACACGACCTTCGTCCTTGTTTTGGCCCCGTTCTCTCGCTTCATTCGGGCAGCATAATTGAAAAGGATCAAAGGAAGAGGGGCCGGCGAGGCGCAGGAGGACCGAAGGCAAGGATAGAGAAAAAGACAAAGAGCAGACAGAGGCAAGGTAAAAGGATAAAAGGTTTACAAAGCGTTTGACTGTTGGCCAGGACTCGTACTAGTGTGTATCTATTTGTGTTCCGATGTACGCTCCGGCGTGTACTAGGGCGGGCGCACATCCTGCATCCTGCTTGGACACACTCACATGCACGAAAGGATATCCGGTCGACCTTCAGAGGGCTATGCAAAGCTCAGGCCGAGGGCTAAAAAATGTATCAACTGCACAAAACTTGATAAAATTTTAGTGGAATTTGTGTGCCAAAGTTTGAGTAAGCAGGATTCAGATTTTCAGACTTTCAATTCTTAAATCTGATGCCAAATCAGGATCTTATCTAAAGATTAAACTCCCCTACACGTCGGAATTTTAATGCAATTAAGACAGCTGAGAAAGCCGAAGGAGGAAGTATTAAGTGTGGCTTGCTATTTGGGCGGTTGATCTACACACTCCATCAAAGGTCAAAAGTCAAACATCCATCCTGCTCTCTCTGCGAGTCCTGCCTCTGTCCTGATGCAATTGCAGTGCAGGAAAACTTTGCCAACCCAAACCCAAGCCCAAAGTTCAAAGTGAAAACTATGCGAGTCGAATTTGCAATGCGGCAAACAGAGAGACTGAAAAACTGGGAAACTGGCAAACGGTAGCCAAGAGAATATTTTTTGTAGTATAATTTAGCATTTTCACTGCAGTCGAGAGAAAATTACAAAGTTAAACAAACATCGATGAGGCGGAAAAACAAAAATATGGAAAGTATGTTCTCTGGGGGGAAACTTTGCTTGTCAAATGCATTAGTTGTTTAAAATTATAAAAAAAGTTTTGGCTACAGAACTACAGACAGAAGTCGAATGCTTTTGAGCTTCCCAAAATGTTATACATTATTAGATTACCCGAGGAAAGTGCAGAAACATCACAAGATGTTTTCCAAATTACTTTCCTTTCAATACTAAATTATTAAAAGTCATTTCGAAAGAAAGCCATTCATTTGCCATTCGTTTGAAAAAGAAAAAAAAATCATTGCTAATTTGCATAAATTTTTGCAATCACGCTACGGGTCTGGGGCAAAAAATTGAAATCATATGGAAATTGAAATCAAATTTTAGAGCACTTGGGGGGATTCCCAACTCGCCCAGCCAGTGTCCATCTGCAATGAGTTTCTGTCACACTTTCCGCAACTTTTAGTCTGGTTTCCCTGGCTAAGCCCTTGCTGGCCGGTGACAGCTTGAAAGGCTCAAATGGCAGTCGATAGTTGACCCAAATCCCCCGCCCTCTAACGACCCCTTTCTGGGTTTGTCGAAACGAAAACGACAAAACGTCAGAATGACACACAACACGCACACGTACTGGGGGGGAAAAAGTTTTTCCTTTTTTTCTTTCCGAAAGAGAAATATTTTTGCAACTCACTGCAATTTTTTCGCCTTTCGTTTGTCACTCTGCAGTGGTGCAGCGCCTGTAACTGTCACTGTCACTGTTTGGGGCAAGTTGAGTAGATATATCTCATCTATCTTGCTCCCTCTTGAGCTGCTCCCCTTTGCTCCATCTATCTCTCTCTCGGCATGCCTCTTATGTGACATTGTTTACCTTTGCAAACGCCCAGCGAAAAATTGAGGGGAAAAAATGATTTACTGCTCGAGTTTTGCGCTCTTGGAAAACATTGTCATTTTATTTTGGCACTAGACAAGGCTAACGAGTACTGAACGCAGACAGCACCAAAAAAGGACGAATGTAAGTAAGAGGAAATGCAACGCAGAGTCCTGGAAACATCGGGACCACACGGCGTATGAGTAACGTGCGTTCCATGGGGGTTTTTACAACAAATTTTCATTTTGGGTTAGTTAGAGGCTAATTAATTTAGAAAATAAACAGATTTCATTAAAAGGGGGAGATAACTCTAACATTTTCGAAATTATTCGTACAATTTGTTAGCTTTTGGAGAAACGGGACCACACGGCGTATGAGTAACGTGTGGGAAAGGATGTGTACCAAGAAGGCAAAGCCACGGTGCTCTTGACAATAAATAGTAATTTTTGGTAAATTAGAGACTAATTAATTTGGAAAATAAACTAATTTCTATTAAAGGGGGAGATAACTGTTACATTATCGAAATTCGGAACCACACTGCGTATGAGTAATGTGTGGAAAAATTGACAATAATAAGCTTGACAATAAATACTCATTATGGCTTATATAACAAATTCGTTAAGCTGAAATTCCCTTTTCTTAAAATCATGTTTTTCACATTGTTTGTCACAAAAACTGAAAAATTGCTATTGATTGATTGCTACTCATATTTTTTTCAGTATCCAAGTACTAGGTACCTCTACATGAAACCTGGAAAAAGTTGGTGTAATGACTATGTCTGTGGTTTATGTTTTTCTTATCAAAATCTACTTTTCCCAATTTGTTTAGGTTCTAAAAATGAAACCATTTATAAATATACCAAATTGATTTTGGGGTTTTATATTATTAGAAAGTCTGATTAAGACTTGACCAGAAGAAAACGGTTGACAAAATGCCGATTTTCTTTACTTTAAAAATATTGAGATTGTAATGGTATCTCAATGGTGTAATGGTAGTATTCTTACTGTTATTGTTATGGAAATATTTTGACCAAAACAATCAAAACAGATCTCAAGTCACACAAAACCCTTCATAGAATTGAAAATAATTTCTGCCAGTTCCAAAGAGACATAGCCAGGCGGATGCTGCAGACTTGTTTACAGTTTGTAGCCAACATTTCCAGTGACAAAACCGCATTTGAGCCACATGTGTGTGCGTAAATGCATTACGAGGGTTTTGAACAACCGCAAGAACTAAAACTGAACAATGACGCAACCGTTTCAGCCTGGCCCGAATGCAGTTGGAACAACAAATGCAAAACCCACGACAATAAACAAAACCACAAAATGTTCATCAGCTTCATTAGTGTCAGCGATTCGTTCGGAAAATGAGAGAACTTTTTGCAGTTCTTTTGTTTTATTTTGTGTGAATATGTAATGGAAAATGTACTATAAATGGTATTCTATATTTCGCATTTAATCCGCCATTGTAACAGAGTAATCCTTTTTTAATGGACTTTTGGCTTATTAATTGCTGAACTCGTCAATAAAGGAAGAAAGGAAATAATGAGGGAGTCATATTTGCACTTAAAATACTGCAAAATTTTCATGTATTATTTGGTGACCTTGTTTTCAGTGTCCTTGGGTTGCTATTCCATTAACGGAATCGCTTCTCCGTTGACCAAAACAAATTGCGCATACGCCGTGTTGCACCTCTCCGACAGCCGCAAAGGCAACAGTCCGGCAATATTTCTCGTCTTATTCGAAATGCATGGGAACGGAGGGGGAACTGCGGCAGGCAGGGAAACAAGATGCTTTCAAATCAATTGCAAATGTAATTTACAAAATTGATTGGGGACGAAAATGAAGGCACGAAGAAGCCATACGGAATGCTGAAGGAAAGGAGTAGGAAGAATCCTTCCGAACGAGTGCAGCATTGAAAGGCCGTGGGGCATGACTACGATGATGTTTTTGTTGCAGCAACCGATTTACATTTTAAATTTGCGATTCCACAGACGGTGGCAGAAATCTTCTAGAGAATATTTTCCAGATACCGAAAGTCTGGCTCATGTTTCTCACTTGATAAATGACGCCGTCTTCGGAGGGTTCCTACTTACGGCTGGTCTACTCCCTGGAGGGACATAAATTACAGCCAAGTTCTGGTTGTACACGGAATGGTAGTTCTGTCTTGCCAATTTGGCCCGAAAACGTGCATTAGAATTGAACGTTTAAGAAGGATAATAATAATATCGTTTTCATAAACGAGTCTTATCCAACACATCCTTCTGATATACTTACAGAGTAAATCCCCTTAACGACATATCCTGTAACGATGTCTGTAATTTTTAAGCAGCTTACGTCCATGGCTGATTCTCGCTGAAGACATTAATTAGAGGTTTATGTGCCCAAAACTTAATTACCACGTTGCCAAATCGTAAAACACAGAGAACTCGCTCTCACAATGGAAATTCCTTTACAGGAATCGTAAAAATTCGTGTTTACACAAAACTGAATGGAAATGTGCGGGCTTTTCAGTTTAAGTTTTCCTTTTTTCGGCGACCTTCGTGTTTGGCTTACAGATGCTTTCTCCTGGGTCCTTTTAATCAAAGCCGGGGAGAGTGCAATAATTTTTGTCGCCCAACTTTGCTGATTTGCAACTTTAAGTCCAGAGGATCTCGGAGCTCGGGCCGGAATGTGTTGCTGCCACTTAAAACTAACATGGCTGAGAGGCACATAAATCTGGCTCGTGTCTCCGGACGGAGTCGGACAATGTCTAGTGTAAAATATATATCTACAAGTGGAACATTCAACTGGAGCATATAGATGGAGCATTCGACTGGACCATTAATTGTCCTGCGACAGTTCCGGAGACGAGAAGAGGTCCATAAAAATGATTTAATTTTACGCATGCCTGCGTTGTCTGGCGAAAAGAATCATAAACAAAAAATGATGGCCTACTAGAAGTCTCAAGTCGCAGCTTGTGGCACACATTGTCGGCAAGACAATATTAAAAGTACCATATTCTTTCTCAGACATTTGAAAATTTATCGACGCCGCCAGTTGCTGCCGCAGCGCATAAAAGTATGTTGGGAAAAAATGGCCTGCAGATGCGCCTCCGTTTTTTATTTTCCAGCAAAGTATGCAAAATATATTGGACCTGGTTTCCTCATCTAATTGCAAATGTTTGCCACTCTCGCCAGGGTCCTTGTTTGTGCTGCTGTCCTGAACGAGATAAACCGCTTAGTGCTCCTGATAGATGCCAGTTAATGGCTTGTGAAAATGACGTTGGAGGTCCTGGCTAGCCGAAGGACCCCCCACAAAAAGCCACTTCAATCACCGACATGCGATTTAAGTCAATTGAGCTGTCCGGGTTCGGGCTTGGCTTGGGGTTCTGGTTTGGTTGTGAAAAGTCATTAGAGTGGCTCCCTGAAAATAAATGAAAAACTCTCGTTGGGCTACCATGCAAGTTGCAAGTTACAAGCTGCAAGTGGGTGGATGTTTTTGTTTATCAAGAGGATATTGATATGTGTTGATTTTTGCCAAATGAATTGAAAGCATAAAGCATGTTTGCCGATAACTTTCAGCCATTTTGAAGATTAAATATTAAGCAGGAATAAGGAGTTGCTTTTTGAATCAATACCGATATTTGGTCTTCAAATGGGAACTAATACTTGCTCCACTAATACCTTAAAGTGTAGTAACAGGTAAGTTGATCCAATTTCGATTTACTTGTAGTTTGTAGAACACCGATTATACTCCCGGGTCTAACTCCAAGTATGTCCAAATTAAATTGGTTAATTTGATAAATATTATTAGAAAAATAAGCAATCTATTTAATCGAGATAATATAAATAAACAAGAATTAAGATTCTTACCATAAAAAACGTATTATATTTCATGAAATTTTTAGTACTGCGATTAGGACATTTTCAATCTTAAAATAAGATTTTTTTTGATTTTAATCTACAATTTCTGTTCTCGGATTCATCCATTTGACAAGAAAGTCATCCTAGGTCCTAGTAAGAAATCCATACTTTCCTTCTCTGAATGTGTATAAAAAATTTGTTAATTTCTCTATTTGGACATTTTCGTTCTTAGAATAATAATTTTTTATGCTTTAATTTAAAATTTCTGTTCTCGGATTTATAATTTTGGCAAAAAAGTCATCCTAAGGCATGTTAAGAACTCAATAATTTGTTTTCACTGCGAAATTCTTTCTTTTTCTCTAAATGTGTATAAAAAATTAGTTAATTTCTATATTTGGACATTTTCGTTCTTAGAATAAGTATTTTTCACGCTTTAATCTAGAATTTCCGCTCTCGGATTCATAATTTTGGCTAAAAATTCATACTAAGGCATGTTTAGAATTCCATAATTTTTTTCAAGTAAGAAATTCTTTATTTATTCTCTGAATGTTTCAAAAAGTTGGTTAATTTCTGTAAACTCTTTTGGGCAAATAAAAAATCCCTTGAATTGTAAATGGCATTTTTTATTCGTTGCAAATATTTACGAGAATGTTTCTTTTGTTTGTTCAATTTCTATTCTTTAGCCCTTTTCTCCCTTCTAATATGCATATCAAATGGAAAATCAACACAAACTGCTGAGAATACTTTCCTTTACTTTACTTTCCATCCAGCCGATTGAGAATCGATGAAATTGTTCAATCAATGATGAACGATTTCAGCATTATTTTCCCTTCTTTCCTAGCCTTTTATTGTTACTGACTGAAGGCTGTCAAGGGTCGGTTCTAGACAGGGTCGGTTCTAGCCGCAAGTTGGTAATGCAAATTATGCATTCATAAGCTGTAGACAAACACGAGCGTCGCCATCAGCTTTTTGCATTTTATGCACTCTCTCCCCGTCGATGGAAGCTATTAATATGCAATATCGAAAAAGAAATCAACTTTTTATGGCCCGACTCTCCATATACTCGATATTATATTTGAGGCAAGGAAATCGATAAATTTTTATTTAGTTCCGGACCCCGCAAAGGACATGCGTTTGCGCTTAACCCACATGCAGCTGGAACTGGTGGTGGCGCGGCGCTTGTTTTCACCCGGTGGCAGGTTTGCTTTATCCACCCCCGATGCCTCCCCCGACTTTTCAAGTTTTGTTCTGGCTTCCGGCGTCAGCTGTGCGGGTATTCGCTGGGCTGCCCCTTTTTCGACTTTGTTGTGACAGTATTTATTCGGAGTTCAATCGATGCGTGTCCTTTTTGTTTTTGTCGCTTATCCTGCTGCCATTGCCGGCTTGTGTATCGCTCTGAATATTTACTTGCCACAAATACTCGATGCATTGAGACAATTGGCGTTTCGATTTTTTGGATTTTCCTTTTAAAGTGCGTTTTCAAAGAGAAACTTTTGTAAGCCATGAAATTTTAGTGAATTTTAGAAACTTGAAAAAATCAAATAAGGTAAGTGAAAAATATAAATAATGGCTGGTTAATGTAATACACTATAAAAATCTTTGTTTTTGCTTCGAAATAAAATCAAATATTACAACAATTTATTTATAAAATGTGCAATACAATGTAGATCGAAATGTTAAAAAAAGGACTATATATTGTGAATATTTCATTCGGGAAATATAATTAAATGATTTATTTAATTAAATGAATCAATGTGAGTATTTTCTGCCTCAATATGTGGCATTTGTGGTATTACAAATGAGAAATAGTTTCTCTGGAAACGTCCAACAATTTACCGCTTAATCAGAATTGTTTGCTTCATTATCCTGCCAACGAATGCCCCAAGGACGCCGAATTCCTGCTTGCAATGCACTGCCGAAAGGCCATTATGCAAATTCCCCCGCTCAGTTATCGATAACATTTAATTTCCCAGAAGCAGCTGCTTCTCCGACTCCTCCGACTCCTCCGACTCCTTTGCTATCGCGCCATATTCGAATAATTATGGCCACATATGGCAGGGAGAGGAGTCGGCTGGGATAGGAGTTGGCCGGGAAAGGAGCAGTTTGCTATTTGCCAGCCGCCTCGGGCGGAAACTTTTGTGCATTCTGCACTTGATAACAATCGGCTTCAGGGCGGGGCCTGTTCTGGGGCGGGGTGACTGGGGGCTTTGGGGCACGTCGAGAACTTTCACGCGAAAAAGTTCAAGGGCACCGTGTGGAGCCGGGTGTGGCATCCACATCGAGGGTTCCGTGCACTTTCCAACCTCAAAATCCCCTCGAAGTATCGGGGAATCGCGGCACAGGAGGCAGCTTTTGGCGCTTGTTTAACTTGTCTCTGGAAATTGCATTTTCGATTAAGTCGGCGGGCCTGTGTAAACGGGCATCGAGTGCCTTTCATATTGTGGCATGTAGCAGGATTTAGAGCGCTCTATGTAGCCCCCAAAAAAAAGGATCCCAAATAGAGCGGAAGATGAAGAAACTTTTCCGTGTCTGCCTAAATGTTGGCAAAGTTCGTGGCTAGATTGTTTGACAAGCATTTAGCACATTAAGCCGATTTTTCTAGCTGATGGTGTGGATGATAGCCTGCATATTTTGAAATTGTTTTTGAAACATTTCTTTTCCTTCAAAATAATGCAAAATTAAATAAAGTTCCTGCCTCTGTTTTCCAAAACAAATTCCTATCATTGTCAGTTTTTAAAGCATTTCTTTTTGGTTGAAGATTGAAACTTGTTTAGAATTATCGAAATAAATCGATTTATAGGAAAATGTTTTCTATAGATTACACATTCATGTTATCAGAATTATATCTTATACTTTTTAAATTAAAATTAGATGAAGTAAGCATCTGAATGAGTGTATTTTAATCCTTAAATAAAAAAATAAATTACATTTTTCAAATAAAATTTATAAAAAGCTTATATTCTGAAATAGTTTTCAATCTTTTCTCTGCTTTGGGAATCAGAAAAAAGTATTATGTGGTTGTTGGTTTTTATAATTAGATAGTGGTACAGGATGTTTTTGTTTGCTATCAATCAATCAATCATTATATCATTAATAATCGAAAAACGAACGTTGATGTTGTTTGTTCTGGTTGTTGCTTGAAGTTGTTGTGTTGTTGGTTACTTTTCGCTCTGCTAACGCTAGGATGCTAGGATGTGACAGCGACGGATGGACGCCAGCCACACCACACACTCGCCCACACGATAGCAGGAAACAAGCACGAGCAATCGATGTGTGCCCGCTTAGAAAAAGTATAAAAAGTGACGGAATTTTGCATAAATATAGGTTAAACTTTTTAGGGAACAGTAAGAGTACTCCCATAATGGATTCATGGGATTAATTCCCGCTCCACAGGAGTATTTCTTATCTTTTTGTGCCACAAAATTCTACCCCAGGTAGAGGCTCCCCTCTAAGCATATTTTCATCCCCCTGCCCGAGTACGTGCATAATTAGCTGACTTTGTGATAATGTCCTCTCCCCTCAGCTAATGCTATAAATTCATTATGGCCAGGACTCGTGTTCAACCCTCTTGGTCCTGCCATAAACAGCTCAACGGTGCCATAAAGTCGCGCCCGCTGCTCCTGTTTTCGTGATTTGATTAAACTCCAATTAGGTCCCAAGGGGTTGGAAAGGATGAAAAACTGCATAGCTTTCGATGACATCAGCCAAGGGGGTTGGATCCGGCTTCAAGAGCGTTGAACTGCTGCCAAGGATACACGCCCCACTGAACTACTTTGCACCAGATTGGCGACCGCCGAAAAGTCTGAGCACGTGCAGGATGCTCATGGATGGGTTTCAGTGGCGCCAAAGTACACTATCTGAAAGGAAACTATGCAAAGGATTTAATAAAGGATTTCGGTTGTAAATTAAATTTTTTAAAAAGTTGTGTAGCATGATTTTTATTGCTTGAAATATTCATCCGAATTTAATTAAATTCCCTTTGTTTTTCTCCTACTCCTTGCAGGATCCGGCCACGTCGCGCATTCCCCGCCTGGACGGAGTTTCGCGGCTACCAAAACCAAGTAATTTCGGCCTTGCCAGCAACAGCAGCGTCCAAAGCACCACCACCCAGCACATTCGACCACCGACGGGCACGCCGAAAGCCACCCAGATTTTCCGGGCTCCAAATGAGGCGGCTAAGCCTCATCCGCGACCTGCCAGCGCCTACGCCCCGTCCTCGGCGGTTCTGCGGGACTTTGGCAGCAGCCTGAAGAAGAGTGCCAGTGGCGAGCGGATCAACAACGCCGTCAGCCTGCTGAGCAAGCGGACCACCACGGCCCTGAAGAAGTACTTCAGCCCCAAGACGAGCACATCCCCGATGACGAGCTCGCTGCCAGTGACCCCGCTTCCGGCCGGAAAACGCGGAATGGTGGCGAGTGATCATCAAATGGTCAGCAGCACCCCGATGCCGCTCCTGCGGTCCGAGACCTTTGTGTGCGACGACGATGTGGAGTCAAGTCAGACCCGGCTGGAGAGCACTCGGCTTTCGAGTCTTGGCCAGACCATGGTCCTGGATTCCCCCAACGAGTCGAAGGTGCTGCCCAAAGATGGCCCCATCAAAGCTGACACAAAACTAAAGCGATTTGCCTCGACGGATACCACCCAGAGCCTGACGTTGAGCTACAACTCCCAGTCGATGCTTCGAAAATATGGCTCCCTGGACACCACCCATCACGACTCCAGAATATACACCAACAACGCCACCCACACCGTGCAAAAGTCGGGCGCCCTGGGGGTCACTATGCCCTTGATCGAGGCCAAAGATGACACCAATTGCATGCCTGGAAACTCTTCGGGAATTGGCAATGTGACAAAGGTCCTGGAGGGAGTTGGCAATGTAACGAAAACTTTAGAGAGTGTTGGAAATCTCACAAAGACCCTGACAGGCGGTGGGTCATTGGATCCAAATGTCACTCAAAAGATAGACCCCAGTCGGACTGCAACATTTACAAGATGCATGAATCGTACAAAAACCTTCGAAAGGGATCCGAATCTCACTCAGACCTTGGCAGCAAGAGATGAAGAGATGAAAGATGAACCGAATCTAACGAAAACTTTCAATAAAGGATCTGACAAGGCAGATCCCACCAAATCAATGCCCGATCCGGGTAACTACACTAAGATCATTCACGATGGAGCCAACTTAACCCAGAGCATTGACCAGCTGCCCTTGATCGAACACATGTCCATTCCCTCGGGCCTGAACATTCTCAGCCTGAAGAGTTCCCAGGAGGTCGAGAACATGGACCAGGAACTCAACGACGCGCTGGACGTGACGTTGACTAACCTGGCGCCGGACAAGTCCAACATGAAACTGCCACTGAACTCGACTTTGAACACGGAGAGACTGCTGGACATCTCCGGACTGCAGTCGCCGGCGAGGCACATCCAGTTGCTGAATCTGACGCAGGAGCTGGAGCGGGTGACCCCGAACCGGGCGCACCTGCCAGCCGGTCGGCGATCCATTCCCCAGCACTCCCTCATGTGCTTGTCCCCCCAGTCGGCCGCTACAACACCCCATGGATTGAGGCTGATTGGCCAGGGAACTCCCCAGCCCGTGCATCTGCTGTCCCCTTTGCTCAAGCAGGCCCAGAGTGCCCTGGTGCTGCCCACCCGGACTCCGGACGGAGACAACAACCGAGGAGCCTTGGACACCACTTTGACCTCCAGCTCGGGTCGGGGAAGGACCCGCTACAGTTTCGGCCTGGACCTGCCGGACACCACCTTGGACTGCTCCATCGAGCTGGTGGAGAACTCGTTTTCATCCTCCACCCAGCTGCAGCAACAGCTCCTCAAGAAGCAGAGCTCCTTCGACCTGGACGAGAGCCTTGGCATCCTCACACCGGACCAGATGAAGGACTTCCTGGACTCGCCCATGCACAACAATCTGATGCATAACATGGAGCTCATCAGGCTGCAGCACTCGAACATGCAAGCCCAGCTGCGAATGGAGCAGACCCCCTCACCGGAGGAGCTGCCCCTGGATCCCATCGAGATCAAGTCGGAGATCGTGAAGCAGGTGGAGGCGGCCCAGAACCAGGTGACCACCTCCCAGCAGTCGAAGCTGAGCAACAGCTTCATCACCAGCGTAACGAGTGTGACCAGCCTGGACACGGGCTACCAAGGCGACGGGGAGATGTCCCGCCCCGCCTCCCGAGGCGCCTGCGACCACTCGCCGAGCAACGGACCGCACGTGGGCCGTGTGTCCCGCCAGCCCAGCTTCCCGCCGCCCATGGCAGCGCCCTTGCGTCGCCAGGACCCCATGACGGACTCGGACTTCTTCACCGAATCGGACGCAGACGACGTTCTGCACCGCGG
Source organism: Drosophila vallismaia (assembly GCA_035047325.1). Lineage (NCBI taxonomy): Eukaryota > Metazoa > Arthropoda > Insecta > Diptera > Drosophilidae > Drosophila > Drosophila vallismaia. The sequence goes on along the minus strand of JAWNPU010000090.1, from coordinate 318,178 downwards.
AGGCGATCGCCGCGCCCAGGTGATCGACGGGCAGCTGTACGGGCCGGACATGATGCAGCCGAGTGCCTCGGTGCCCCAGATGGAGGACTCGTGCATGGAGTCCTCTGGCATTTTCACGGACGTCGAGAACCGCTGCGACGAGGAGATGCGCCAGCCGGATCTGGAGCTCGATGTGGAGGTCGACGTGGACATGTCGCCGGATGACTCCACGCAGACCATGCGCAAAGGTGAGTAATACTATTTAGTCTTAATTATTACCATAAAGGAAGGATACAGTCGAGTTTCTCGACCAACGATCCGCTTTTCTTTCACTTCCGGTTCCTTTTTCAAATAATTGATCGAAACTATCGATCGAAACTAAACGATAAGTTATCGATATATGCCAGAAAGGCGTTTTTTAATTGGGAATATGAAGTGTGTCTATAAAATCTGTAAAAAAAGCTTTAATTATGGATGCATTTTGCTTTGCTTTAACTTTGTCATTAGAATTGTTCTTCACTTTTTATGGTTTTGGATGAAAATTTTTGTTTTTTGATATACAGGCTAAGAAATTTATTGTTTTCATCTTCCAAAAAAAATTTTATGATGTAATAATTGTGTAAATTATATGACCGTGGATATAAAAGCTCTTTTTTATTTACTTGAAAATAAATAGCCACAGGTATTTATCTTAGAAGCTTAACTTCTTGTAATATCGTAAAAAAATTTGATTCCTAAAATTGATTTAAAATTTATTATTAAAAAAATACGTGATTATTTTATAATCTTTTCCTTTTTATGTATTTTTTAAGCTTTCTTAAATGAGTTTAATTTTTATTTGTAATAAAATTGTTTGGAATATTTGTTATATAAATAATTTTATTTATAAAAATCGAAAATGTATTATTTTATTCTGCACGGAATAATTACTAATTTCGTAAATTTTCGCTCCGTGCAGGTCAAGGCCAAAGCAACCAACAAATGCAGCAGCAGAATCACCTGCCGGGGCAGCAGCGTCCCCCCAGCAGCTGTCTCTCCTCCTCCTCGGCGGCCACCTCGCTCTCCAACCGCACCTCCTACTGCAGCGTCGACGGCGGCAGCGCGCGAAGCTTTTGCGATCTGGAAGCTTTCGGCGGCGCGACTTCAAATCCAAACAACGACGGCCGATCGCCGACGTCGCCGTCAGCATCGGCGTCAGCATCGGCGGCAGCGTCGGCAGCACCGACTACGTCCGCGTTGGGGCACTCAATCTCAATTCAAAAAGCAACGTCGCCGCGACCGCACGCTTCTCTGTCGTCGCTCTGTACGGTGGAGAATTTCCGCGGGTCTGCCTCCTCGCACTCCTCCCTCGCCTCGCCCAAGTCGTGCAAATCGGCGGCGTCTAAAATCGCGGGCAAAACGCGTTTAGTGAAGTCTACGCCGAAGTCCCCAAAGTCGCCGAAATCGCCGAAATCGCCCCAAAACCGAAAAGCTCATACCCCCAATAAATGGGATGCCGTGATGAATAAAATCGCGAGCAACAAGTCACTGATCAAAACCAATTACAATGATGTGAAATCGAAAGTGTCCACCACGCGGACAATGGCCCAGGGTGCGAGCTGCAGTCCCGTATCCGGTTCCGGTTCCGGTTCCGGCTCCGGTTCGGGTTCGGGTTCCGTTACCGCCTCGAGTCCGCGGGCCAGTCCCAGTGTGAGTGCAAGTGCCCGGCGTTCGCCGTCAGTCCAAACGCCCCGAGTGCCGCCCAAATTGCAAATCGTTAAAAGATCAAGCAGCATCTCGGCCACGGTCAAGGCCAGTTCTAGCGCCACGCCCTCCCCGCCTCCGCCCCCGTCAACACGGCAGCCAGCGGATAAAGGCTCAGTTGTCAGTGGGTCAGCGGTGGGTGGCGCTCGTGCCACCAAGTCGCCCAAGTCCCCCGGCTCACCCACCTCGCCTCCGGCCAAAAGGCTGCAGTCCTCAACGCTAGCCAGTCGGTAAGTAATCTGGGAATATCTTTTTTAAATAAATATAAATATAATAAAAAAAATTATATAAAAAATATAAAAATTATTGAAAAATATAAATCATTTGATAAGTCATTAAGGGGCGGTTTTATTTAAATTGATTTTCCAAAGCTATTGTTTGAAACAATTTCCAAAGTGATAACAAAAGTGAGTGATAAGTGCCGATTTTTTTGGGTGTTACAAATACATATATTACTTTTTAATATTATAATTACAATTGAAAATAATTAATTAGTCATTAAACAGTGTCATTCTTAGTATTTTAACCATTTTTTGTTAAGAAATTATCCATTGTTTATTTGCAATCCAAGTAATCGTAAAATATTAATTATTTGGATTTTAACAAAAGCAGATAAGTGTCTTTGTTTTCTTATTCATTGCAATTTGTGTGGAAATATTATTTTAAAAATGATTTCATTTTCAAAATGCGCCATTAATAAAAAGGAAACTTAGTAAAAAAGAGGTTATGGAGTTCATTTTTTAATATCAACAATGCAAATATAATAATATGATACTTTTTGCGTTGTTGATATTTAAAACTAACTATTCCATAACCTCTATTTTAATATATATATAATATATATTTTATATATAAAATTTAAAAGTAAAAATACGGTTGATAATAATACATTGACTTTATTTAAAAGATAAAATTATGCATTTACCAAAGTCTTCTCTTGTATGTCAATTCTTTCATTAAAATTTAGATAAATACGGGCATTACTGGAAGAAAAACATTATTAACTTTAATTGAATATATTATAGTGCCAATAAAACACCTATTTTCTTTGTGTAAAAAGATTTTCTAAAAAATGCCAATAGAGTATTTGGAGTGTCGTCCAACCAAAACATTCCGTTGTCCATTTTGAGCATATCGTTTGCAAACATTCTTATCGTCAAAGAGCATACCGAACTTATCACTCCCCTTATCAGACCCCAGACCCCAGACCTACTTTATTTCGACCAATTTTTCGAGTTGGCTTTTGTGGTTACCTGCTTGGCTAGGGCTTTCAATAGCTCGTTGGGGCAATTGAATGTCTGTTAGTGGCCATTCACGCACCTGTTCTGTGGAAATCTCCGACGCTTTTCAATGAGTTCAGGGGCATGCGAGTTGGGCAGGTCGGAGCTGGAAAGATAACGATTGCCATCACCCAAGGCCTTAAATAATTCATCAAGCGTTTTGATTTAATTCGAGATTCAATAATGAATGAGCGGAGAATAAATAAATAATTGAGGAAAAGTTGTAGCTGGAATGTCTCGTTTCCTTCAATCAGCTTTCTTTTGCTCCCCAACTTTCCTTTCCCTTCCTTTATTTTTGCAACCTCTGACGTAAGCAAATAATCCCCCTTGAATCAGTCCAAATTATCCTAATTAAATGCCTAATTTCCCCGAGTGCGTGTATCGACCTGCGTGGGCGTAGAACAAACCAGGTTAATGGACATTAACTACAAATCTACAAATCTATTAAGAAATAAATGCGATGAACTACACTCGCATTGCGTGCCTTAAATTTGTGTGAATTCTGAGTGGTTTGCTTTAATCTCAAGCTCACTTCTGAGGCTATCGAAACATATAGACGATTACGAGTCACGAATATATATATATATATACCATAGAGTACGTATTAGCCATATTAATTGCGGCGCATTTGTGAAGTCTTCTCATGTGAACACAAATCGCTTGGGGCCATTCAAATGGCAATTTCTGTTGACAATTTTGAGATGTATTAAGCCAAAAGTCACACAAACGAACAACCTTTGACTTTTCAATGGGTGGTGACCCATATCCCCGACAACAATACTACAATATATGTATAATTTTTTCACAAAATCCAGAAAGGCAGAACAAATTCGCATTTAAATACATGTTGTTTTGACGGATTCCTCGTTGTTTTGTTATTTTTCGCAGTTCAGTTAACAGGCAAAACATTTTCAATTACAAACTTTTCCGCAACTCATAAGCCATAAGCGGGAAAAGCAAACAGAGCCCAGTCGAAGCTTGTTTCTGAAATTATCAGCCTTTTCAGTTGTGTTTAATTTACATGACGCGGTTTTAGTAAAAATTCGTTGGATAACAGATTTGTATCTGCAAGACGGGCCACGATTCAGGGAATTAGTTGCGGTTTTATATAATTGTGCTCAGCCGCTGCCTCGTGAGTTCTCTTCAATTTTTGTGAGATATCGCGGCAGATTGTATTGTATTTCTCGCATACTTTGGATACTTTTAGATACATATAGATCTCTCATCCAAGCCGGCAATAACAAACCGAGCAATGTGAATGTATCTTCAAGTGTGTTTTTTGTCCGAGCGTGAGTGTGTGAAAAACACCCAAGCTCGAACTCGAGCTCGAGCTCGAGCTCAAAGCGAGTTAATTTGAGTCAACTGGTATGCAAATACGATTTGTTTGTGTACCTGGGTGTGTGAGTATATTTTAGGTTTTGGGTTTTGTTTCAAATTGCAGCAAAAGCAACGGGTATGAAAAAATATTCGACGGATTGCGTAAACTCGAACTCATCAGTCGCTTTTTGCACATTTTGCGAGAATTTTCCAAGTCATTTATCAAATGAATTTTTATTGCATCATTTTTGCATTTGCTGGCCTCTGTGGAGGAAATATTATTTTCTAAAGTCTGACAAGTCGGAGAGAGTACTGAGTTCGTGCCAAAAGACCAAAAACTCCACAATCTCCAACACAAAAACATGGAAAAATATGGCATACCGAGTACACATGTTATCAGTGAGGGGGGAACACGTGTAACTCACAGATAAACAAAAAACCCAACCCAGAAATAATACCATAAATTTGGACAAGGTCAACAGAAAAACCGGCATTAGAGAGAAAAATTATGCGATCGGATCTGAGAAAACTTCGATTTCGTCTGTGTAAATGCAAATATTGGTTTAAGATACAGAAATAGACGAAGCATTTCCTCTGGCGGGGATACAAAATATGGGGAAAGCTTCTGCAGGGGGGATTTTCAATTAGAAATCGAAAAATTGGCCATTTCTCAGGCCCCCCGAGCATAAAAACAATGTTTGCCTGGTAAGCGGATTCATTAACACGTGTGTTTTAATTTTTTATGCTGGGAGTTGTAAAAAACGAGTGTTAAAAACAGAGAGAAACTTTACTTCAGGGACTGTAAAAATGTCATCTTAAGAAAATTTCCATAAAAATCAGATAGAAAATCACATTTTTTAGGTAGAATTGAAAATCATTCTTAACGTTTATTTACAATTTTTATAAAAAAAGAGAGTATAGAAAAAGAGTTTTTTTTATTTATTTATTTATTGATAGTAAGGTTAGAGTTAAAATTAGGTCTTCTGTTAAGTGACCAAGAGTTATTTTTCAGTTAAAATAAATCCCCTTTCCATTTCTCGCTGTGCATTCATTAACATCCATCTGCCACAACGTCTCTATCGCGTTTACGACTTTGACCTTTTGCAATGATATGGTAGTTTAACTCTAATGACGATTGTCTCGATGTCCCTCCCCGTCTCGATGGAATGGCCATAGATGTCATGGTGTTATTAATAAAAGTTGCCCATCACAATCGCACTCAATTGGTTTCGAGCTGTCAGCGGGTTGGAAAGCGCCAATAAAGTCTTTCCATATGGCGAATCGGTGGCTCCACCATCGGCATCTTGTCTGCCACAAGCTTTATTTTAATTCGCGGCTGACAAGAGGCGAGAAAGCCAATGAGGCAGTCTTGAGCCGGGTGGCAAATATTTTGACAAGTGCCTGAGGGCTGTCAACACCATGAAGTTGCCCATTAAACGCCCCCTCCTAAAAAAAGAGTAAAAAACGCGATATTTTAATTAAAAATGGAATCAGTTTTCTTTTTCCTTTGGCTATTTCGCATTATGTAATATTTTGCAGACCAACCCAGAAAATGTTTATCCAAAAAAGTGGCCAAAAGCCACCCTTGCCCCGCGGCGGCATCCGCGCTTTTCTGTTTACCTTTTTAATAAACAATTTATTTCGCTTACACAGCCGGACCATTCATAAATTCCTAATGGAATTTAACGAAAAAAAAAAGTGTTTATAAATATTAAATTAGCTGCTCTGGGCAGACAAATTAAGACTTTTGGATGGACTGGAACTGAATAATTTGTATATCCAGTTTGATTCCTGAATTGAATCTAAAGAATTTGCTATTTTCTCGAAACCAGTCTCTCTATCGCTTTAATTATTTAAACGATTCCGAGAACAATTTTAAGGCCACTAATTGTTCCTTTCAGAACGGAAATATCGTAATCGAATCGAAAAAGTGAAAAAGTGAAAAAGTTCTTGAAACAAATTTTCACGAGCGGAAATGTTCGAAAAAAATAGCTTTTAGAAACCTGAAGATGTTTAATCAAAGGGAAACAGAATTTAATTTCTTTTTTTGATTCTTTTAATATATAAAATTCCTATTAAAATTTCCATTAAAATTCAAATTTCTGCACAGCATGAGATGAATAAAAATTTGTGGGATTTTGTTGCCAACGAACTCGTATTCGAATATACCCTTTTTGGGTATCATAGAAAAAAGTTTTCGTGGCAAACAAACAACATTACCCAAGAGGGTACACAAAATGTGTTAAATGTTAAATATTTGATTGACAACAGATGCAGTTAAAAGTTGAAACTGGCAGACTTAATTTTGAGGCCAATTGTTCCGTCGAGCCACAAATTAAATAAAGCAGAAAAAGTTCGGCTTTGTGGTGCCACAAAGTGTTGAAACTTAACGAGTAACTAGTTGAGGGTATTTACAATTTACGTGTAAACTTATCCCTTTGCAAAAATTGCCGAAAATGCGGTTCGGCTCTTGTTTGCTTTCCCAATTTGTCCAACTAAAGTATCAACAAAAGAGTTTCCCGACAACCGGCTTGGGTTGAGAGAGTTAAGAAAAGCATTTAGACCTAGACCCTCGTAAATGCAAATGGCTCTCGGTTCAGCCTTGGCTGACCCTGAACTTGCCCCAAAAAGTTGAACCCCAAATCGAACCCAGAGCTGGCCAATTAGGCGCCGTGTGAATATTTATGCGCTAATCAATGATCGTCTCTTATTTACGAGCCAGTTCGTTACGCTTTTGTTTTTCAGGCATAAACCGAATAAAAACATTTCCATAAACCGGAGCGGAGCACAGCATCCAGATTATGGGCTTGGTGGGATATTTATGGTTTGATTAAGTATCCGCCCCGTGAACCCGGCAGCTGCCCGGCATCGCATCCCCTTTGACCTTTTCTGAGTGACACTTTTTGCGTGTTGAATGTGGATGGAAATAAGAAAGAACAGTCTCTGAGATCATTAATATTTATTATTTTGACAGGTATTATATACTTTTGTTTCCATTTTTGATTAAAAAAGTAAAAAATAATGGAATTAGTTGGGATTTGGTCTAAAAAAATTGTTGTTAAATCCAATTCTTGTTAAACAAGTTAAATATTGCAATGTTTTTCAACGTTTAACGAATAATTAATCAATGTTTTACCATCAAATATTATTATTAATGGATATATGATGTTTTTTGTGCAAATTATGGGAATAATGGTGCAAAGAATATTATTTTAAAAAACTGTTTAAATAAATTTCCCATTAAATTACTTTTTTATTAACATTTTCGAGACCTTTTCGATACCTTTTCGAATCATTTATTCAACTCATTTTTATTTTTTGACCGAACAAATGACAAAGCTGATTGGGGTGACCCTAAATGAGGCATAAATGTCTTGGGCTTAGGCTTAGAATTTCAATCAAAATTTACATCTTAGAGCTGTAACGAGTTTCTTAAAAAAGTGTGTGGATTAGGTTTTTGTTTCAGAGTTCGAATCGTGTTCTGAACGAAAAGTTTTCATTGTTTTTGAATGGGGCTCTCGTCTGGAGGTCGCTCCGGGGTCGGCTTTTATTAATCAAACGAGTTTGGTTCTGCCCTGAGGCAGAATTGGGCAGCAGAATTGGCCAGCAGACTTGGCTAAATGGAGGGATTCGATGGTCGATGGAGCACTCCCAGTACTGATTTTTCGCAGGAGAGGCGATGCTAACCGACGATGCAATTCAATAGAGCGAAACCGAATCAAATGCTCAATCAAAATTAATGAAATTGCTGAATGCTGTATTCAGAATGCAAATCGCGGCTTTTGTTACATTTCGACGTCAATTAAGCATTTCATTCAGACTGGGCCCCTATTCCGTCAGTGTTTCATAGACTTTCCCCCTGGGCGACGCCTCTAGAATTTTTATTTACGCTTGTTGGATGTTTTTTTGTTTTTTTTTTTGCATTTTTCACGGCGACCAACCGACGCATTTGCATTAACAATTTATGCCAATTTTGGCTTCTTTTTCGCAGTCGGTAGTCGGTTTTCGCCTGGCCTGAGTAATTACCAGTGGTGGGGAATTTACAAGTTTTGGCTTCTTAGTTAAGTGCACAAGAAACACAAATTTGAAATTGTAATGAAGTCGGTTTCTGCGGTGCCAGAAGTTGTACTGAGAGTCGCTGATGGAAATTGTTTATTAGCTACTCAGGGGGCGTGGCCGGAGGAGTTGCCAGGCAAGGTTGAAGTCATCATAAATTCAAGAGATTTTCAAAAATATTACCGACTCTCTGTTCGATGAGTTACTTGGCTTTGGCTTCAAGCTGTTAATAACTTTATCGCTTCAAGGGCTTTTCTTTGACAAAGCGGGGAACTAAAATCTAAAAAGTCTTAAAAAAATAAAACTAAATACCTTTGGTTTAAGTATTAATAATCTGTTTGTTTTTGTGTTTTCCGTTCATTAAAACTATCGTAAAAAAACTGATAATAAATTGATGAGTTTTACAGAATTCGTACACAGAAAACGTAAAAGTTTCTCTAAAATATTGATTTAATCGAAAATTTGAGTAATTTCGATTTAATTATTTTTTTATTATTGGTTTTTTTTTTTTAATTTTAGTTCCATTTAAATCAAATTCTGCGTAATTAAATAATTTGCTCGTGAAAAGAATCGATTTAATCGATATTTGTAGGTAAAAAGATCGAAAATATCGATGTTCAGCTCTATTTTCAAAGTAATTTCTAAAACCCTTGCTAATTTGTTGTCCCATTTTTAAAACATTAATCAAAACACGTAAAGCTGTCGACTTGTTTCCCTGATAAGATATTTTTACTCGGTTTTGCAAATTAAATTCTACACACATGTGGTACTTGGCCCGTTTTTGTGGCCTGGTCCGGGCACATTAATGTGTAATTAGCAACAAATGACCCCAATTTCTGCGGCGGCATTACCTTTAACAGGCCGGAAAATTCCCTTCCGAATGGAGTATAAAAAGTCCCACGTGTCCAATGCCAGTTGATGGCATTTTAAGTGCCAACAAATGAACAGCTGAGTAATGCTCCTCTGCGGTATTCGTTGCTCATCACGGACATCATCATTCGATACTATATGGGGTTCCATCCAGAATTGGGGTTCCATTTTACAAAAAAAAAACAGTCGCCCCATGGGAGGAGATAGTGGGAGGAGATACCTCCAGACCATAAATTTATGTGAGCGTGGCAAACAAATTGCCTTCCGTATGGAAAATTATTGCGTGTGTGGAGCCAAATAAAGTGAGAAGTTGACGGGCGATCGGATGTGGGGGGGAGGACACCAGGTACAGTCCAGGAACTGATGACAAAACATGAGTCTGATGGCACCTGATCCATCTTGGTCGAAGGGTTTCACCTCGACCTCCCAATTGAACTTTCCTTCAACTCTCTTATTGATTACAACATTTTTCCTCAGCTCTTGCAATGCTTCGAATTGAATCTTAAATCCCAGCCAGGGGATCTTCTCACACATTTCGTAATGCCATCAGGAATTCTCCCCTTTCCACCGCGTGTGGCAATCGCCGAGCGATTTTAATTTGTCGCCGCCATCCCTCTGCGGCAAAGAGTTGTACAAGTTGCTGAAATTTCCCGAATTTTTTTTCTCCCAGTTCGATTTTTCACCAAGTTTTCCCCATGATTTTTGATTAATGTTTCCCGCCGCCCGGAGGCGACTTAAAATGCGTCTCCGCTCTGCCCTTTCGCTTCTTTATAAATTGGATATTAACTAATGAGCTTAAGCGATTTGGTTGCATTTTCATTTTCTTTCAACTTTCTGGTCGATTGTGAAACCATCAAAGTTTGGGGAAATTTCCGATTCGCTGTGTGGGTTCTATGGAGGGAGATATGACTGGAAATTGTGAAAGTCACTGCCTTGATTTGCTTTGCTAAAAATTGGTTCCTACCCCAATTTGATATTCCTTGGACACCCACGCCTCTCACCACCCTATCTTAATGGTACATATAGACCTTAAAGTGACATTCTGCCAGCCAGTTGGACGCCCATTAACTCATCGCCCGAAAAGGGGGAGCAGATTTGGCCCACAAGTGATATTACAATACGGAATACTGAAATACACAGACAAATAATTCCGAGTCATGAATCACATGGCTTATTTATAAACGACACCACCGGTCCATCCATCCGCGGCCCCAACTCACTCCACCAGAGCAGCCCAAAACTCTATTTTTGCCCGATTTTCTCGCTCGACGGACCCGGCAAAAAAAACCTATAGCTATAGTACAAAAAAAAACCGCCATGGGAAAATGGGAAAAGTTTCGGTGTCCGAAAGAGCAGCAAACATCATCGTCGGTAGCATCCATCCAAACTAATGTAACACACAACGGGCGAAATTAGTTCAAATTCTATATTTAAAAGTAGGACTGCCGGCAAAATGTTGCTCTTGCTGTTGCTGTTGCTGTTGCCCCAGCCTCGGCCTCAGCTCCACCTCATCCGCTTTTCCAAACGAAGCGCAACGCCTTGGAAAACACTTGTTTTGGGGTTTTTTCGGATTTTCCAGCTTTTTCGCGACAACAGCCACAAGGTGAAGGAAACTCAAAGACAGGGACTCAGGCTCCTGTGGCTTTAGACTCTGAAAGGTGTGTCTTGATGGAAAAATATATATTTTCATTGGGCCAAACTCCAATCAGACCTCGACTATCGCTGCCACCGCAAAAGTAGTCTTTCAAAAGGCTGTTGAAATGTTTCCGCTCAGCTGGTCCATTGTACATGGATGGAAAAGACTCGAAGGCACTCGGGCGGATCGGCGCCGGTTTCTAAGGCCCAGAATCAATTAGGTTTTTGCTCCGAAGACGAAGACGAAGACGTAGACGAAGACTCTTTCATGCTGGAAAGATTTAGGCAAACTTTTTGCCTCTCAATTAATACATTTATGCATGTTTTTAATGGACACTTTTTGCGTTGCTTGGATTTCCGCTGTCGGTTTCCAGTCGAGTGGCCTAATGTGCTAATTCCTGCCCCAAAAATGTATTCCAAAATGCTTTGCTTTTGCGAACTTTTGTTCGTCGTGTTTTTGTTTGTTGTCTGAAAAATGTTGTCTAGGCTCTTTTTTTGGCTTTTGGAAAAACAATCAAATATTACAGCAAATGGTCATTGGGGACGGGCAAATATTTCACTGGATAGCTATTTTTAAAATAATTCTCCGCTCGAATATGATATTTTTTGCTTTTTGTCTGCTTTTGTTGTGCTTACATAAATTTCATTAAATTGGGTTAAGCGTATTTTCACACATTGAAAAAATCACTGTGGAGGGTAGAGTCTGGACCTTGGGGAATCGATTTGGGAAAGTCTTGGCATTTATTTTGAAACACTAACCTTTCGCAATGGCTCGTTGGTTCATATTCTGGTGTCAAGTAGCTGTAAGGAAAATTAGAGCAAAGTATCTAATGGAAACCAACACGAAACCAGCGTCGGATCTCAGCCAGAGTCTCATAACTAATTGGGACTCAAAACTAGAGGAAAAAACCCGAAACAAAAGCCAAGAAACCCAGCATTTACATTTCTTATCGCTCAGTCACTTCAATTTGCACATTTTTCTTGCCGGGTCGGCGGCTCCCTGTGATGTATCTATGTATCTTTGTATCTCGATCGCTGATTCGGTGAACATGGCGTGCTGCCCTCCCACTCCCATTCCCCATTCCGAGCTCCCACTTCCAAGTATTTGCAATGGTTTCCTAACCTCAATGCACCCGCCGTCGATCCATTGTAAAGTATCTCCCACTTCCATATGTGGCGGAAAAAGTGTGGCAAAGCCGCTCTGAGCAGGTTGCCAGGCTGGTCTATATGACTATTTTTGAATTAGATCTGAAGACTTGGGCAACTGGCGAACCGGCGAACAGTTGCTACGATTTCCCTTTCAAAAATAGGTTTTCACAATTGAATCTCGGGTTGGAGGAGGGTTAGAGGTGGTTTTGGATTCCTTAAAGATATCGATTTAATCGATACTTTACGAATCGGTCGATTAATCAATAAAAATTATAAAAGACTTAATGATTTACTATTTTTGTGTTTTCACAATAGCTGGAAGCATTTACACTCTGGGACATCCAAACATTAGTTTGTTGTTTAAAAATCGTTTCATTTTGAATTTTAGTGTCTATGTTAAGGTCGATTTATCGATTTTATCGATCTTCTAAGAGAATATATCGCAAAAATCGAATCGAGTCCAGCTCAACCAAAGAGAGTCAAATACCAGGAAGTAGTTTGTCTTGTGGATGAAACTAATTTAATGCCACTTGAACTGATTTAAACCCACTTTGTCTCCAGTCCAGTTGCCTCCAGACCTCGAGGAGTGCTCCGAAAGGGTGTCATTAACTCCGACGAGGAGCAGCTCTCCAGTGGAGTGTCGTTATTGTTTCCATTTCACGGCAATGTCTGGCTCACTCGCTCCTAATAATAAAAATGCTGCTAATGTTCCTTAATAGCTCGTGCTTCAAACAAAAGCATCTTGTCTGGTTTGGCTTTCTATTGATTGAGAGTCTTATTGTGTTCCGCCACTCCAGTGGAAGTTGTCTTACAGGTTATGCTGTCACCAAAGAGAACATTTACGAGTAAATCTTAAACAAAATTGAATTAAAATCGAAAAAGGTTTTAGTTCTAAAAAAAAAAGTACTTGATATTCGTTTTTACTCGGAAAATAGTAATTGGGTTTCCGCATAATTTCCAACAAAGAGTCACCTAGATTTTAGATTTTTACTAGAACAATAGCATTGACTAATTTGGAAGTTCGCAAGCCTCGCTAACTACAGATGAACACTGAATTCTTTGCATGAATTCGCATAATGGACTCATTGTGCTGTTCTTCGGAAAAGGAAGTGAACAATTTAATTATTCCACAATCGCGGTGCATTCTTTTGGGGTTAAGAGGGCACCGGGCGAACCGAGTAGTGCAATCAGTGGCAGTGGAGCTCTTGGGTCATTAAATCCAATTGGCTATGACCAAGTGAAAGTATGCAAAAGAAATCTATATAGAATGTGAGGGTAGACATCAAAGCAACTCAGAAATTGCAATTCCAGTTGCGTACAAACGAAGTTCTTGAGGGAAATAAAGACGTGGGGACGTAGGAGTCTAGTCATTATTGATTTCTATGGAAAATATTGAGGCCTTACTGTTTAATAACTATGTACTCCTAAGAACCACTCACTGGATAGCAACTTTTAATTAAATGCAGAGAGAAAATCAGCCGAGTCAGGGAGTTGAAGAGCTGTGTTTGGATTTCACTTTGGACCAACGACAAATCATAATGCAAGCTCGGCTAGAATGAGTATTTCCTTTTCCCCCCGCTCAAATATGTATATTTCCAGTCGTATACACAGAGACTGCAAACAAAGCTTCAACTGCAATTAAGTTTAATGGAAGCTCATTAAGCGAAGGAATTGTTTCTGCCGAGGGTGGATTCGAGGGAGATGGCAACGGCAACGGTTGCATAATACATGCCACAGGGCAGGCACTGGGGAGGATGGTGCAACCGAGGATGGGGCAGACTAAATCGAGGCGAATTATTGAGGAAGCTGCCATTCGAAGTTGGCCAAAGCGAGGAAGTCGCTTAATTGCTTCTCCAGTTTCGCTTTGGGTTGGGGTTCAAGGAGTCCAAGGGCGAAAATCAATTGGACAGTTTCCCAAACGACACAAAAAAACTGCAGAATAACGATGCATGTATCCAAGGTCCTGTTCTTCCTTTCTCAGCAATTAAACGAAAAGACAATTTACTAGAAATAAGTGTCAGTTGGCTGGAAAAGTGACAAGATTCACAGAGAAAATGAAAAAGGTTAAAGGTAAAACATGTCTCTCTAACAAAGTAATGAATCGTCGTTATTGATCGTTACAAATAAAACAATATAACAATTAATTACTATTAAATTTTTATTAAAAAAAACACTACTTTTATATTAATTTTGACCAACTTTTGCCATAAAACTTCGTAAACGAGGCCACCCAACAACAAACCGAAAGTTGTCACTGCCACTGTATTCAGAAAATCGATCTGATCACTTTGTATATTTGTATATTTTTACTGCTTGAGCGATTGAAATATTTATAAAAGTCAGAACACCCCAAAACAGAACAACAACCACACGACATAGTAACGCGAAACACATAGCTCGTGCTTATTCCCTTGAAAAGCAAAGGAAATGTTAGCTCTCGTTACTCTGATGGCCGGAGGAAGCTCGGTGTGTCCTGTGAAAGTGCGTCGACCCGTTCAGATAGTTGCCTACAAGGCGGTGCCGAGATCGGTGCAGGGGTAAGTGCATCGCCAAAGCCGGAACCGGAAGTCCTGACACCGAAGAGTTTCCATACAGAGGGTGTCATGGTGGAGGAAGTGTGGCAAGTGGCCACGACTGTTACCCTCTTGAGTTGAACGTTTTTTGACATTTACCCATCGGTCTGCCTTGACTGTAATGTCTCGACATTTGCATTTCATTAATAATGCATTTTAATTACGCAACCTTGCGAGTGCAACATTGTCCTTTGTGGCCGGAATGGAGATGATATAATAAATATTTATAAGAACCCCTCGGGATTTAGAGTTTAAACTCAACAATTTGTTTGCAAAAAGCGAGTAAGCTTCCCTCTCTCTCTCTTCCTGGCTATAGCTTACTCTTTCGTTTCGATTTCCGTACAATGTTTGACGCCTCAGTGAGTCTGGCAGCGTGTCGATGGGCTCGTTTCGCGTTTTGCATAATTAAATCTATTTACCGGTCAGTCGCTGACTTCCCTCCCCCAATCCATTCGAAAATTGGTCTTAAATAATGGCTTCAAACTCTACATTCGAGACTGGGTCTCGTTACCTGAATGTAGTTTTTGTGTTTCTGGTGCTCTTTACGGAAATGTTTGCTTTTCTTTCAAGACCATCCTTTTAGCATTTTTTTTGCAGCCTTGGCGGCGCCTTAAAAGGCTAAACTCGGTTGACACAGAAAAGAAACCTTGGCAGTGAAAATAATGTATTGCCAAACGGTGGCTGGGCCTGCCTATGACTTGGAGAAATTGATAAGTTACCTCTTTGATATGCCGCATAAATATTTCATATTAATTTCCAAGAAATGGGAAAGTTTCATTAATTTCTTTTCAAGTATTTATGTATTTAAGGGAAACGCATCGCTTCCTGCGCTTTTCAACAACTACGATTATGAAACTTGGTCTTTGTTTGGGTTTCCAAATCGGGGCAACTCCTTTGGCCGTTGACTGGGCTTGTTACCACCAGCTCTTGGCTGACACATTTCGCAATCCATAAAAAACTCAGCGACAATCCACTCGGCTCTGTGCTCGCATTAACAACTGTTTATAATTGCATTTAATTGCAACACGAAATGGAATTAAATGCTTTTCCAAGCTCTGCTGCGGTCTGTGGAAAACAGAAAACAGCAAACAGTAAACAGAAAAAAGACCAAGACCGAGTTTATAAATATGAAAAATGTCTTGACAAACTACTTCTTGCTGCCCTGGCTGGGCCTGGCTGGATGAGCGAAAAACTAAAGTTATTTTGCTGGCAACGGAAACGCAGCTGGCGATGCTAATTCCTTTGTCCATTTCGCATTTTTTGTGGTTTCCTGCTGAAAATTTCGCTTCATTTTTGAAATGTTTTCAAATAGTGGACTGTCGGCGGAAGTCGAGGAACCGAAAGAATGAATGGGGCAGGGAAAATCATTGACCAAGAGGAAACTTCACCCACTTAACGGAAAAGAGGAGGTTCATAAATTGGACGCGTCTTCCCAATTGATTTTCCAATTTTCACCTGCTTTGTTTGGATTTCTTTTTTGTAATTGCTCAGAGACGCTTGAAGAATGTTTGCAATAATTTCACAGCCTTGTGGATTTTTAAGCGCCGCCTAGAGTGGAAGTTTTCAGATTGTTGGCCAAAACCACTAAAAAATACAGACATGAAAAAATCGCACTTTTTATGGCTGTAATTTCACTGAATTAATTTAATGCTTCTTTGGGACGCAAATAATTAATTTTAAACCTGGCTTAAATCGATAATTAAGCCATGTAACTGATTTCTGTTTCTTCTTCTACTTACAGTGGTCGCTCGTACAGCAAGGACAGCCACAAGAGCTCGCACAGTGACCTGAGTTTGCTGAGCAATGGAACCGGCGGTGCCGCTGCCACAAATCCACCCGGAAGCGGCTCACCCAAACTTTTGGCAAAAACTCCGTTGCGTAAGTACTTGTTTTATTTTCTATTAAAGGAATTATTAAATCTTTTATAAGATCTTTTATATGGTTTTTCATCATAAAATAAATAGAATTTGAGACTTATCACTAACTTGTGAAGAGTGAAATTCCATATAGCTAAGGAGGCCTATTTATTGCTGAAAATTAAATATACATCATTATCTTAAATTAAAAAAAAAATGTATAAAGTTAAAACGGTAAAAACCAAATAAATTGTATTTTGAAACCCATTTTTCATGGGACAGTGCTTACCTTTCAAGATGTTCCCTTTTTGTTCAGACTTCGAAAAATATATCGACTGTGAAATATATTAGAAAATATATAGAATAGAAAATATTAAAATATAAATAATTAAAAATTTTGTATGTTTAGAATTTCTTATTAAAATTATAAATCGAGTGCTTTTTTTAGATTTTCTGATTTGATCAAAAAATATCTCCATAGTATTTTTTTTAATTTTCTTCAAATTTAAACTTAATACTAGATAAACTAAAGGTTAATAGAAGTTTTAACAAAAAAAAAACTTTATAACTTATCAAACATTTTAAAAAAAATAAAATGCTTGGAATGTCAGCCTGAAAATTTCTATTCCAACAATAAAGAAAAAAATGGATAGAGCCTAAAAGTATGCTGTGAAGCTGGAAACATAGATCGCAAGCAGTTCAAGAAAGCAGTTAATGTTGCAGCAACATATAAGCAGGCAACATAAGAGCTACTCAAACGAAACTCGCTCTTCTCCCAAAGCAAGAGCAAAGCTGAGCTTGAACTTAAAACCTGCCAAGTAGAATGGCCAAAGTTTTAAGCCGCGAACCGGCTTTTCTGCGGCAGCCAGCTAACCAGCTGCTCGCTGAGACGTTGCTCTTCCAAAGAGAGAGAGCAGCCGAGGTGGTGTGAGTGCCTGAGGTTGTAGATACATTTGTATCTGCATTCAGCTTTTCGGCTTGTCTATTCAGTTTGCGGCGGGTTTCCAAAGATATCGGTAAAAGATATTGCTCCACGTTCTGCGGCGCTTTTCGTATCGGTTTTCGTGTTTTTCTGCTTTCTGCGTGTTGTTCGTGATCTTGATTAGATCAGATCGATAGATCGATGGGGCAAAATAATTACCGAAATTGGTCATGAAAACGGTCAAAAAAGTGTGTGATGTGTTGCCTGTTTAGTGATTAAAATCGATCAATAATTAATTGAAAATCTAGATATAGTAGAGTACCCCACCTGATGTTAAGGTTTTTCAGCGACTCCCTCGAGAACTTAATTTGCAACCCCATTTCGTGCACTTCTATTGGCGTAACTAAAAAAAAAACAGGTTTTCCCTCGATTTCTATAGAATGCCGGTTCGCTGGGGTCTTTATTTATTTTTAAAAAGTGTGTAAAATGTTTTCAAGTGAAACAAAAGCATCGTCTGGCATTTCGAGACTCACTTTTAGACTCACTTTTGACCACTGAAACCCGAAACCCAAAACCCATCCGACCACCTTTGACTGCACTCTGCTTGTATTCCTTGGCTCTTGACGTCACTTCTGTGTATCTTGAATTGGAATTTCGAATTTGTCTCGCCGCTCCCTCGCTTTCTGTTGACACCGAACACTGAACACCGAACACAGAAACGCTGAACACTGAAAGATTGTTTGGGGGCAGCCCGGGAAGAGGCAGGAATCCTGGGGCAGAAATCGCATTCAATGAGAGGCTCAATCAATCAACCTGTGGGTGCCAGGTTTGCTGAGAATTCTTCTCGGCTCTGCTGGCCATAAATTATGTTGGCCGTAATCAGTTCTGCTACAGTTTGTGCCTCGGACTTCTCACGAACTTTGGCGAAGCCGCAAATTCGCTGCCCCGTTACCGTTAGCTTTTGTCTGTGCCAGCCAGCCAGGTGAAAGAGGAGGGGGGGCGCTGGGGTGGGTGGCAGCCAAAGGGTCATTTACCTAGGCTGGCTGGAAACGTGCCTCTCGTTGAAACTTTGGGATCAAAACTCCATCGTCATTCAATTGGGAGCTTATACGTCCAGGGGTGCCTAGCCAGCCTCACCTTTGTCCAGCTCATTAATCCGTTTCTTGTTTCAAGGAGGAGCCCTAAGCTTCTTTCGGAGATTATTTAAATGAGATCATCACCTTTAAAGCTTCTTTTCGCGGAAATATGATTCAAAATTATTTGAAATATAATAAGAAAGATTTCAGAATACCCGACTAGGAACTACTCAATTTTTTTAATCTAAAAGAACTCAAAAAACAATGAAATATGAAAGATTCTGTAATGCTTTTTATTTGATTTATCCGCTTAGGTTTTGGTAAATAGATGTGTTCTGTGGGCGTTACTTAGGGTAACCAAAACGTAATACCTTACTTCCGTAATACCTGGTAAAAAGAATAGATGCTCAAGACTTAATTTATGATTTCCTTAGGTCTCCCATGGCTCGGTATGGCTTTCTGGGCGACACCTGTTTCCGGACTTGTCTACTGGCTTTGATCAGGGCTCTTTTGGGTCTTCTAAGCCGCTGGCTCTAGCTCTGTGTCTGGTTTCTGTTTCTTTGCTCTGTCCCTGTAATTTCCATCAAACAGACAGTTCTCTTCGGCGGGTTGTTAGAAACTAAAGCCAGGTTTTACGGCCCGGAGGCTGTGCATCGGTGTCTGAGAGCGTTTCTCTGCCTTTTTCTTTTCTGTCTTAATTTTCACTTGACGTGCTGGCATGCTTTTGTGCCTTTTTACATTATTATTATCATATTTGCATTTTTTCTGGACCTGCACTGTACAGAGCTGCCTCCCCTCGCGAGGCGGTATGGTTTTTGTGGCATAAACTCTCTCCCTTTCACTCCGTTGCCGTCTCCCTATCGCAACGGCGCTTAATAATTATGTGGGAAATTGCAAAATTAATGCTGGACAAAAATATACTCGTATATATATTTTTTCCCCCGTTTTTTTTTCTTTATTTTCCACTTGCCTCGCCGAGCTTCCATAATTCGCTTAACTATGCGAGAAAGTGTTGTGGGCGTTGTGTTGTAAAAATTATGCTGCAAAATATCAGCAACAAGAAACTGTAATACCGCTAGGAAAAAAAACGAAATGCATTGAAATGATATTGCGGCAACTTTTCAATTTGCAGGCAAAGTGCTGCAAGTGAAGGTTTCGAAAAGAAAAAGAAACAAGTTGGATTCCAACCAAGAAATTCCATTCAGCATGAAATGCTTTTCAAGAAAACTTTCAGCGGAAAACACCTCAACTTGTAGTTTGTGAGCATTGATTCGAATTCTCCCTTCTAGCCCGTCAAAATGAAAGTCCAAAGCCCAGATTCATGGCCAGATAAGATTTTCCATCCAGCCAAAACCCTTTGGCCATGTTTCGGAAAACTCCATCGATTACCATAATCACGGAAACCTCCCAAAAAATTGATACCCTTCCCATTGTCGAAGCCCGCCCAGCCCAGGAACCAAATTGTTAACAAAACTATCTTCCAATCTCTGTCAACTTTCACTTGATATTTCGGTTTTGTAGTTTTTTAAGTTTTTTGGTGCATTCGTAAGGTGTATTGTTGCTTTGTGTTTTTGCATAATTTGGTTGAATAAGACCAAGTCCAAAACGAAGGCAAAACACTTTTCATTTTGCCATAACGAAGCGCTTATATGCCGTGAACATGTGCCTGCCAATCACAGCCACCCAAAACGGACGCCGACCGGGCCAAAAGCGTTTTTCGGCCAAGTCAGCTGTTTGTGCCGGCTGGTCACTGAACCAATTCCGAGTCCATTCCGAGTCCGAGTCAGACCAAATTTGACGGAAACCTCACACGGCAAACGGCAGCGGCAAACGGTACACGATATGTTGATAATTTTAACGATGCCTGCATTTGTGGCTTTTGTTGCAAGTGATGTTGCATGTTCGCATATTCGCATTCTAGCATGTTGAAATCTTTTGAAAATACAGTAATTTAAATGTTTATTTAAAGTAAAAAAGGTTAGGTGGCTCTCCAAAAGGTTATACCCACAAGCCATCCATTCTGAGATGTCTTCCAAAGATTGTTCTTTTCAGAAAGTTTTCCATTCCCATGTTCACCTGCCGCCTTTGATTGATTCCCGAAGCAGGTGTTCCCACTTTTCTTGCCGAGTTGTTAACGAGAAGTAGAAGATGTAAATAATGTTATGAGGCCACCGGGGAGCCGATGATTCGGGTCCATTGGCTTTTGGTTCCGATCGAACAGCATCAACTCATCACGCATTCGTGGCTGATTTGCATATCAAAACAAGGCATTTCATGGGGGTTTTAAGACCCGAGTGAGTCAACTGATGGTCAAATGGATTTTCCATCCACAAAAGTCGTAAAATGCATTAATAGTTCTGGGCTGCCCCAACTCCCTGATTTTGGTGGCAAGCTTAACTTAATAAATTAAAAGAGCCCTAAACTTTTACCGAGTACTTCCTGTGGGTGCCCGACAAGTGCCAGCCCCGAAATTGTCATTCCAATCGTTATTTAATGACCCAACCTCTGCTGGATGCCAAAAGTTTTTATACTTTGGAGGTCGCACGTGCGGTCGCTTAAAAAATATTGCCAGACACAACCGGAAGCATTTCATAGGCCCTTCTCGATGGAATGGAATAACTATTGTTGGTCTAATGGAAGTCTAATGGATTGCTTTATCTGGTAGCAGGCCAAACCGTGACCGGCTGTCCCACTTTTTACCAGTTTTAGAAAGCTTGAAGCTCCAGTCTAATCTTATCTTATCAAAAACCATGGTTTCTACTATAAACTATTCAGTCTAAATCCAAGAGGTTATTGACTCTTAATATTACACAGTAAAAAACAAAAGTTTTTGACAAAAAAACTAATGAGGTTGCTGTCGTCACAAAAACAGACATAACCTACTGCGAAAATGTTTGCTTATTAAATAGACACATTTGTTGTGCACTCGTGTCTTGCAACGCCAAATGAAAATATTTTTAAAACAAATTGCCGCCACTTGCTAGTCGCAGTCGAACCATAAAGTGTGCCACCAGAAGATGCCCCTTCTTCGTGTGCCCCCAAAAACAAACCCGGGGCCCCCAACAACGGCAACGCTTTAAAAATAAATTTCCATTATGAGCGCATTTTGCATTTGCATTTGCCATTTCCCTTTTTTTTTATTTTTTCAGGCAACAAAAGTATCTGACAGATTGCCGAACTGCGTGCTTACTTGGGATTCATTTGGAATGCAAATGGAGGTTTGATTAGATCACAAGCTCTGAAAAGGTTCCCTAAACTGTACGGAATAATTAGTAATTTTCCAGTCTATTTATCTTAATTTGTCTGTCAGATAGATGGTTCTTTCAACTTTCTAAAGACGTTGGGAGCTACTTTTGAGTGTTCTTATTTATGAATCATCTTTCAGTGATCTTTCCATTCTAGTTCTCACATGCTTCTCAGATCCACTTACAGGGTATTAGACCTAATGACACAGACTATGCTCCCTTTTTTGTTCAATTTTTTGGAGCAAATTCTGGGGAAACCGTTTCATGACATAATTTGGCCATTTCCAGGAAAACCTCAGATGCAGATTTACGAGTACGAGTATGTCTCAGTTTGGCTCTAATTTTAACTGTAGCATTTAATTGTCCGCCGGCGATGAAGTTTTCCGTAGTCTTGTGTCAGTTTAACGTCTGTTTATGTCGAATCTGGGGGGACTCCCCGCCGGCTGCCGACTGCCGACTGCCATTCGCGGGTCCATGGGCGGCGTTTCCTCTACTATTTTGCATGTTCAGACCCCAACCGTTGGCGATTTTTAATGGCTGCACAATTTCTTCTTATTTATGCACATTAATAAAAAGAGCGGAAAATTTCCTTTGCACTGGTAATTGTTAATTTTTATTGCCCGAACCGGGCAATCGGGACACCCGGCCACCCGGCCACCGGGGAACCCCTGCTCACTCCAAACATATTGTAAATGTTTCTCTCTAAGGGGACAACGAACCCGTCCAATTTTCATCTGTATTTGCGATAGTCGGTGGCTATTTCATGTGGTCTCGTAAAAAAAATCGTATAAAAAACGGCGGCTGCCTGGCACAGATCGCCGATTCAGGACGAGATGTGGTCATATTGGGAGCTATCTTTTTTTATGGCCCCGTTAAAAATACCACCTATGGCAGGGGCCTGATTAATTGATTGCTAAAAACTTTAAAGACTCCCGCTTAATTAATAACTTTTCGGCTTCCCTCTGCGGCTTTATGCAAATTTATGCTCACCTCCGTCCCTTGCACAGGTCCTTTCTGCCAACTCCTTGGGGTACTGTCTGGCAATTAATTGCTTTTCAGCTTCCGCCGCTTTTCTCCCACCTGAGAAAGTCCTGCCAGACGCCTACGCGGAGACTACACGGAGTGGCGTCCAACTTTTAATGGAAAGTCAAATTCAATTTTTGAATATCAAATTAATGTGGCCCGAGGCAATCGACGTTACTTTGGCTCAGCAGCTGTCGCTTCCAAATGAATGGACAAAAGCCTACTAAAATTAGATGTTGTAATGCCCTTGAGGACTATCCCACAACTTCCGTTTCACATTTTTGTGGTGGAATTCCGGCAGAACTTCCGGCATCCGAAGCATTTGACATTCGGTATCGAGTCACGTGAATTATGCTCTCCAAACCGACTTCCAATCGACTAAATTTGGAACCGAATGTGGAGTCGCATAGCCCCAGAATAGATTTCAAACATTTGACACCTTTTTGTGTGCATTTCGAGCTAATTTTAGAGCGCCTGGCCGGATTGACATTTGCAGGCCTGACTAAAGGCTGACTAAACCGAACAGGCCGACATGATTTGGCTAAAGAGGGCGCCGGACTATTCATAGCATTGGGGTTTGGCTTCGGCTGCCAAAGGGAAAAAATACGGCGGGATATTCATTCCCCATGATCTCAGATAAGTCTGAGAATATTGGATATAAAATCGGGGATTTAGGCTTTAAATGGCAATTAAGAAGGTTGTGTGAATGCCTCTGCCTATTCGAAATTTGACTCATAAATCCCTTTGTACAGGTTACCACTGTACCATCATAAATACTCATTTTTTATTCAAACCACCACTGGGAGGTGTCTTTTCGAGTCGGTTGTTTTTTGTGTCGGTGTCGCTGCTCCACATTCGAATGCTCTGCCACAAATCATAGCCTGCAATTTGTCAGCTCATTTCGGTTTGGGTTACATTTTGGCTCGCCTTTGTCAAGTTGTGATGACATTCAAACCTGTCAGCAATGGAGAAATGTGACTGGTGGCTGGGGGATCCGAGGATTCTGGGGGATCTTGGGGAGCACCAGCCTGTACAGCTCTCCGCACCCGAAGATTTATTTGGATTGTGTGGCAATAGTTTCTTGGCCGTCCATGCACCTGCCTCGGTCTACTTTGTTTGTTTCTTTGGTTCCGCAGCGAATAAAATTGAGGTCGCTTTGTCGCATCGCACAGAGCATCTTTTCTATCTCTGGCCATTTATCATTTTCATTGCGAAATTCCGACTGCAGTTAATCCAAGAAACTGCAACATTTTGTTTGGTATTCGAAAGCAAAGTAGAGTAGAGTATAGCCCCCTCTTCGAGTGCCAAACATCTTGCCAAGATTCACATTCCCTCCTGGAGGTTAGAGTATGCCAAGTAGTGGGATCGGGGACTTACGCTCAATTAAATTTAAAATTGTTTTCATGTCTGGGCTATAAAGTATTTGTCTATTTTGGATTTGTGTGTCTAGGTTGTTGGCACAGTCAAAATATGTTATTTTCGACGTCGCTTTTTTATTTGAATGCGATTCTCGGGATGCTTTTGCGTCAAGTATGTGGAAAATGCCATAAAATTGGAGCATCTCGTGAATGGCGCCATTAAAAATAATTTAATTAAAACCGGCCAAAAGGGGGGCGGAGGGAGTTGGTTCAGCGAGGCGACTAATTGAATCGGTTAAAGGGGCAATTAAACCCAACCGTTGTAAATCTATTCACTGCCAACTACAGAAGAAAGAAACACAATCTGAATAAAAACCTGCGAGGCCTGCAATCAATTTGAAATGTCAACCTTGTGTTAATCATGGAGGAAAAGCGGTTTTGCACAAAGTACAAAAAGTCAACAGAGCAAAATGCATCCAAGCGGCAATTGTCAGCGACAGCATCAAATTAAATTCGCCGACGTCTGGAGATTGTGCGCGGGTGTTTTAATCGAGAGTCTGTGAAAGTGAAATTTGAAATCGTGATATCGATCGGGCCAGAAACACACACACGCCGGTAAACTCTTACGTCTATTGGGTTGGAAAAAGTGCAAAAAATATATTCATATAAAAAGGCAAAATGGGTGCCCACAGCTCCAAGGAGAAACTGGCGCGATCCTACTCCGAGCGCTACATCCACACGCAGATGATCGAGCGGGAACGCTTCGGCAGCTTCGGCAAGCGGGCCTCCAAGGGCCTCACAAAAGGTGAGTCAGTGCTTCAGAGTTTTGGGGTCTGAAGGGGCAGGTAAATGCTAATGGTTCGGGGTTCCAAAAGAAAAAGCCGCATGGAGGGCATTGACTTGGAAATTATTAAATCGCAGAATTTCTGGGGCAAACACTTTGAACTACGCACACCTTGTGTGTGGTATTATGGAGCTAAGAAGTATAAAATAATGTTTATCTTGTCTTGTATCAACATTAATTTTTACCGAAAGGTCCCACATTTTAACTAAATAATATATAAGCTTGTGTACATTATGTCAGTCTCCCAAAAGAAAGGCCGCATGGAGGGCATTGACATAGAAAATATTAAATCGCACCACTTTTGAGCCAAACACTTTGAACTACGGACACCTTCTGTGTGGTATTATGTCGATTTTAAATATAAAGAAATGTTTTTGCTTTGTTTAACCAATATTAAGTTACAGTAAAAGGTTACAGTTTTAATAAAATATCTGCTTGTGTACATTAGAGTGAGTAAATTTTTATAAAGTAAAAAACATCCATTTTTTAATGTGATCAGCAAGTAGTGCTACTTTCTGAACCTCATTTAAAGGTATGCCCAAACAAACGCTACGCCACAAATATACAAATTTTCCAGCATTATCATTAATATTATCATGATTTTTAGAATATTCATTTTGAAATTATATAAAATTACTGAATATTCTATGTATTTATGTACCATATATGCAGTAGACATCATCCATGTATGTAGTCCCAACCCATTCGGAAACGGAGCTTCTTTTAAAGTAGCTGAAGATACAAATTGCTACTCCGTTTGGTTCTCCTCCCTGTTGTTATAGCCGATCCTGTAAATTATATTTTAAATCGTTTTAACGATCGGGGATAGTTCGTCTGTGCCTTCAATGTCTGCCAAATTCTCGCACATCCGACGACAAACGGTGGAAATCTTTTCCAATTAACAATAAGCTCTTCGCCGTCGTAAAAGTATCTTAAGTCGATCCTTTCTAACTTGGGCGGGATCATTCTCATCTTAGTTTTGTGAAGGGCAGTCCGCTGAACATGTACATTCTGGAAGTGCAAATGGGCTTGGTCAGTCTAAAAGTTCTCCATTTGGCTCTTGGTTTCGTTTACGATTTTCCAAAGGCTTTCCTAAAGGGTTGCCGGTTGCTTCCTTAAATTAGCCTGCGGCACAATACATTTTTTATCCAACTTTTTCATTTATTCTCAAACACTTTAGCGCTGTCCAGCACAGTTTGGAAAAGTTAAACCCTGCGTTCAGCCCCTTAGGTGTTCCGAAGTATCCTCGGCCCAATAATTGATAGCAATTCTCGCGAGAATTGTTCGATAGTTAAAAGCAGCTAAGTTTAAAGAATATAATATGTATTTTAAATAATATTAGGATATTCTAACAAAGTAACAAGTAAAAATAAATTATGAAAGATTGGCAATTTGTGTGGTTCACAAATTGAGTTCCATTTAATTCCATCCAGAGTCCTCGCTAAACTATGCGCAGTTAGGAACTATGCCACACAATTCGCAATGCCTTTTTGTGGTCATTCCGGGCTTATCATCCCGATAAGTCCCCAAAGGATTACGTGACTCGGTGCTCGGTGCAATGCTCTCCACAGTGGCTGTGGCAGTGGCAGTTGCAGTTGCAGAGATAAAAGTTTTTCATTCGACCTAAGCCGCGCGTGCAACTTTTATTTCCATGTCCATGTCCAGCACAATTAGCCGACAGCTAAAAATAAAATTTATTACGTTGTCCGAGGAGCAGCAGCAGCAGCAGCAGCTGCTGGATGTTGCTTTTGCCTTTGAAATTGGATTTGCTTTTGGATTTGGTTTGTGGTTGAGTCGGAAATGCATTTTGCTGCTGTATGTTGTCTGTTGTTTGGGCTTCGTTGATTACCTGGCTGGCCCTAGAGAGGCCTCAATTTGGACCAACAAGTGCCGGGCCAGGCCGGGCCAGACCGGGCCAGGGCAGCTGGAACTGAAGATGGGGCCGGGCCCATCCAATCGATGAAGGCGGACAAAGGGTCGTTAAGGAAGCAAAGTCAACTTGAATCGAAGTTGATTGCTTCGCTTGCGGAGCATGAATATGATTGATTGCTAACTATTTTGTGGAAAATGTGATTAACCTGTGAAGAAAGTTTAAAGCTTTTAAGAGGAGGAGCGAGAAGTGCATCTAAATTTAGTTCTAAAATGCCCCCATGGATACTTTCATTGAGGCTCCCGAGAAGCAGAGTACTTGAAAGCCCCATTGGACTCCCCACCCTTGGATAGTAAATTGGTGCCTGAACACGCCTAATATAATTTCACCCCGTTGCTTGTTGTTTGTGTGTTTTTTGGGGCAGACACTTCAATTATGAAAGCGTTTTCTTAATCCACAATGCAAATACATCGGGGGCCCCACGAAAAGAGCTGGGACCCCCGACTGACTGATGGAGAAAACAATTCATGAAACTGCGCATCGTTTTGCCTTTGAGTTATTAAATGGCCATCAGCCCAACCCAACCCGGCACTTTAAGGCTTTGCAATGTGCGACAACGTGTTCCCGCATAAATTATACAACGTGACGTATAATACAGTAAAGTATTGATTTTGAGGAGCAACAAAGTATGGTACTTACTTCGTTTTTCACACTTTGCCGTTTATCTTTGCAGGAGCTGCCAAAAAGCGTGATGTGCGCAATCTGAGCATATCGCCAACCGATCTCGGTCCGCCCCCCAAAACTCAGCAGACGGCCAAAGGACAATCCTCGCGCAACAAATCATCCGCAACACCCACGCCCACATCAATACGTAAGTATTCCAATAGTCTTCCCTTCCCTAGTAGTATGCTAGAATAGACTTAAAACCTAATGGCTCTCGGGTGTGAAACCATTGCGATTACCCAAGAATGATGCATGGGAAATTTCGTAATTTAGTATCACTTGAAAGTTTTAAAATATGATTTAGTTATTGGTTTCTCTATGGATTCTTTAAGAAGTCGGGAGCTCTTAAGAAGTCCCTTCTTTTTTTCCTTCAAGTGGTCTGGTTATTTCCGTTCTTTAGTTTTATTTCATACTTTTGTTTGTTTGGAAATGGCAAACGCAAATTCTTCACTAAAAATTGTTCTGTAGTCCTAAGTTTTTTAACTTAACTTGAAGATTGAGTTACAAAGGATATGTGCTAGTTGGAGCTTTATCTTTAATCTTTGGACTCTATAGTGTACTTAGAGCAAATGCCTCTATCTCTATAAATTTATATATTGATAATAGAGGGTCGGATATGACTTTCAACTGCGTGTCCCACGAATTTTTCATTAAATTTGGATTAAAACGCAAAAAAAAATTCCGTTGAAAGGGTATCGGGGGTACAAGACGCCATTTACCTCTTCCCCTTGGACAACTCCAAGAAATGCGGAATCATCGCTCAGGTGAAATGTGCAACTTGTTGCCCTCAATGAGTTGCTAAATCTGCCCACCTGGACTCCTTGCCGGCGGCTTAAGATTGTCGTAGCGCACCTAGTCCGGCAATGAAATGGCTATATTTCAATCGAGGGCGTGTCTCAGCTCCCAGTGCCCGCTACTCGCAGCTGGAGTAAAAAGTGCAGATACAATTTAGCACTTAATTCCCACAGTCAGCTCCGAGGAAAAGATACAAAAAAATCTTTTCCAGCTGCACTGTGTCAGTCGCTTGGCTTGGGGTGACATTTTGTCTCCCGGCTCCTCGCAGCGTGCCCCAAACTCCTGGATAAATCTGCGCAATAAGTGCCTGGGAATTTTCCACAATTTGGCATCGTTGACTCACCGACTGTGAGTCATTCGGCCATATGAGGTTGGAAATTGAGTTAAATTTGCAACTTTGTAGAATCAAAGCCTTATGGAAAGCTTCAAATAAATGCAAAACTTCCTGTTGGTTTTTTTAAAGTATTTTTTAAGCTCCCTCATGTGTAAATATTCCGATGTTTCTACGTTTTTTTATTTTATATATATATTCCTTGAAAGTCTTTAACTGATAGGAAAATTATGGAAATTATTTCCCAAACCCCCAATAATTTATGCTAAACACTTTCATTAAAATATTTTGACATCGATCGTTCATAAGCATCGGTGGTTCAGTGGTAGAATGCTCGCCTGCCACGCGGGCGGCCCGGGTTCGATTCCCGGCCGATGCAAGACTAACTTTTTTTGACTCAAGATTTATGTTCTTTGTGCGAATTTCGTAATTTTTTTGTTATCGTGCTGGGGTCATGCAAATTCTTTTAAGCCCGCATAAATTAGTCTTAATAGGGAAATTCATTGTATTCTCCTCCCGAACACAGTCTAAATTGGTCGACATGTCGCTAAGAGAAATGCCTCCTCCGCTTAAGTCTTCCCTGCGACTGGCCTCTGTGCATTCTATTTATAAAATAACCAGCGAAAGAGACCAATTTAAAATTACTTTTACCCCATCCCGATCGCATTGCGATCAGACTCCAGCAAATGCAAAGCGTGCATGCTTATCGGACTATTTTCACAGCGAGTCGTGGAAAACAAAAGCATAGCAAACGATGGTGAAACGTGTTTTGCATATCCAACTACATCGGAGGAGGGGAGAAACAAGCTTGGTCTTGATCACGCTCGCGGCTGGAATTTCTTGTACTAATTAAGATCCATTTAGCCTGCTTGCAGTTTCGTGCAATTAAAGCCTCCTGCGATTAATCAAAAAGAGGGAAAACTATTTTTGAACAAAAAAGATCTTTCTGCATCGGCCGGGAATCGAACCCGGGCCGCCCGCGTGGCAGGCGAGCATTCTACCACTGAACCACCGATGCTTGTGCGAAAATCCATCTTTTCGAAGATGAAATTTTCTTTTGCACACGAAAATTTGCAACATCACCTGAAAAACCGGCTTGGAAAAGTAGTTTCCATCTTTGAAAGTGTCAAGCTGGTCATGAGACCAAAGTTGGATTTCATTTTTATATGTTTGGCTTTTTACATCTAGGGGGATCCTTGGAAAACAAAATAAGTATATGTTTAAAACAAAAAAAGTAATTAAATTATAATTAAAAATAATAAAGTGGTTGCATCGGCCGGGAATCGAACCCGGGCCGCCCGCGTGGCAGGCGAGCATTCTACCACTGAACCACCGATGCTATTGAAATTGATCCGTCCGATTTTCTGTACTTAAGTTACAAGAATATACGTTATTTATTTTTGAAAGTAAAAAAAAGATTAAAAGATCTATATTATTCCAATAAAAAAAAACTGCATCGGCCGGGAATCGAACCCGGACCACTCGCGTGGGAGGCGAGAATTCTACCATTGAACCACCGATGCCCCATTTCAGGATTAGTAAAAGTCACAAAGAACTGAAGTGAAATGATCAAAAGAACAACTACAAAACGCTTAAAAAAATTACACTTATTTGTCGCGCTAGTAGATGCTTTAATTATATTTATAAACGCAGCAAATAGAATAAAAAATCATTTATGCAAGTAGCATTAAAAAAAAGTGCTTTGCATCGGCCGGGAATCGAACCCGGGCCGCCCGCGTGGCAGGCGAGCATTCTACCACTGAACCACCGATGCTTCTATAATATAGGCAGCCAAATATGGAAATACAAGCTTAATTCGCAAAAACTAAAAAAAAAATATTCCAATGATAAGATATATGTTTAGGATTTTATATGATTCCAAACGAAGAAATGATCTACAATACAATTAATATGCATAAAAAACATTAATTATTCTAGAATTCCTTTATTTTTATCCCGATATAGATAGTATTTGTTCTTTTACCGATTTCGATTTTGAACTCTCGTCACGAAGCTGGATTCCAGCTAATTGAATAGCCTTTGATCGCCGCACCACCGCAACTTCAGTTCTTCTTCAGTATTCACGCGGCAGCGCTTGGGGGCGATCGTGATTAAAATATACCAACCATATACCATTTGCATAGCTATTTGAACCCACGCCTTCGATGGCGCTTCGTCCGAGGAGGTGGTCGAAAGAAAACACCTAAATGATTATTGGCATAATTGTGCAAGATCGATTGAGTCGTCGGCACTTTCGCACCTTTTTGTATCTTTCAGATACGAGTGCCCACGCTTCGAGGCGTCTGAATTGGATTGGATTACTGCAAGAAATCCGGTTAGCAGTTGGCATGGTAATTGCTTAACGATGACCCACGCGTGTTGATATTTTTTTCCTCTTTTTCTTCCAAGATGAAAGCAAAATTGGTGCCTGGCTTGTGGGCTGAGTTCTCAGGCCGCCCCGAAAGAGTTCTTTATGGTTGGTGGCTCCTCGTCATCTGTCAGCGCTTTGAAGTTCAGAGCCCGTGTCTGACATTGGCATTCGTGGCATTGTAAACTCTTTTTTCGGCATTCGGCCTGGCCTGCACGATCTCATTGTTTGTACTTGCCAGTTTTTGCCGCCTAGACTTGTACTAGCCATTTATGGCTTCTGGCGCTGTTCGGAGTTCAGTTTTTTGTTGCAGCTTTTTGCTTTTTGCTGTTTGATTTTGCGGTTAGCATTGAAACCCAAGCGTCGAGAATCGGGGAAAAGAGACTCTTCAGTAATCGGAAATTACCTAAAACAATCGGGACTCGATGGCCATGAGGTCAGCATTGGGCAAGGAGCTGGGGATTGGAGCGGTGGCTGGGGAAGAAAACAAAGACAGCAAATTATGCTAATTATTCAAGGAAACCTGTATCGTTGTCTTGTGAAGAGAGGAGTTATCAAGCTAAGAGTGTTGCAGTCTCTCTTTTATCAGTACTCTTCGGGTAGGTTGCTCTTAGGCAGCACGATCGAACTGCTTGCAGTTACACCTGGCAACATGGCCTGCTTTACCGACCACCAAGTGCATCAAAATAATGAGAATCTCTTGAGATATATTTTTTCCAGTTCAGGAAAGTGTCTATTAAATTAAAATGGAGTATTTAGAGTGTCGACTATCTCTATAGCCATGTACAGAGTTAGTTTTTGTGCTTCCCAAGACACTATTCCCTCGTGACCAAAGCTTGCTGCAAGTGAACTGCTTGTTGCACGCACTTGCCGGTTTCAGTTGGCTGGAAAACAGGTGTTTCTGTTTTGGCATTCTTGCGTTGCAAATAAAGCGATTCGAGTGCGTTGCGCAGCAGGCTGGAAATGGAAACTGGTTTTCTTTTGATTTCATTAATTTGGTCAAATTATGACATGCTGGGCGGGCAGGAGGCGGCAGCTTGGGCTAGCAGCTTGCAACTCCCGGGAATGGCTTCGTTTTCTGGCTCGGCCTCTGTTCTTTTGCTGCGCTCCCTGCATTTTGGCATCCGAAGTGCATTGATAGCCGAGAGTCGAGCGGTGATTTTTTGGCTTTATCATCAAGTTGGCCTGGCTTGAGATATCACTCATTTATAAAGTATACTTCGACTTATAAATGTATACATCACATTTTCTAATATCGGAATTTTTGGTAATAATTCTACATTTGTACAGTTCGTTTTCGGCTTGCCGTTTTTATTCTCTTTACGATACTTTGGACGCGGGGACGCCGTTCGAGGGGAGGAAGATAAAAACTTAAAAACGCTAATAGAATGGGTTTTGGTAGATATATCTGTAAATTTTTTGGCCGTAAAAATTTAAGTGGAAGTAATCGAGAAAGCATGAACGAGGCGATCTCAGGTGCAGAAAACAGTGAGTCTCGTTAGTCTTTAGCCAAGCGGCCTGAAAGTATGCCACATTGGAGAGTTTCCCTTTATTTCGATCTTAACTTTGGCAAATCTATCTAATACCTATCTAATACATCTTTCTTCATCTCTTGCAGACAAACGATTGAATGGCACTTCGACCATCACCGCAGGAACAACGCCAAACAGCAACACTACCAGGGGAGTGGTTCAAAAATCCGCCACCATAGCCGCCACAACCCCCTCAGCCACAGCCACAGCCACAGCCACCAACAGCAACAGCAACAGAAAACTAAAATCCATAACGAACATCAAAGGCCCCTCGACGGTCGGCGTTTCAGAGGGTAAGTGTCAAAAAAAAGGTTTCCAACGAGATAATTGTTGAAACTGGAGCAGTTCGTTGTATCGATTGTAACCCCATTATCCAAAAATGCACAAAGTGAAAGCATACGAAATTCAAGTTTATTTCAAATCGAATTAATTTCTTTACGTGCCTGCTTCCGTGGCTCTTGTCTGCCGAAAAGTTGGACCCGCCATTGCGAAATGGGACTTTTCTAGGGACAGTTTTCTGGGCTAGGAGCTGGGAAACTTTTGTAATTAATATTAAGACAGCTAATTAGCCATCGGGGATTAGGAGAGAGGCTTGTTCTGTCACACATTCTATCCGGACTAGCCCGTCTCTGGCTTGTTGAATGCCGCTCACGCCTTCAACTATTCTCAATGTCACAGTGGCAGGTTTCCAGTGGGTAGCTTTCCATATAAAAGTTCTAAATAAAGTCTAGATTTGGGATGGGATTCGGGAGTGTCACTAATGTGCAGTGATTATCTCTATGGGTTTTGTCTCCGCGACTTGTTTAGCTAATTCGCATTGATGGGAAAGGATAACGATTGGACAAGGAACCACCTTGGAGATTGTCCTAACTGCACCTCTGAAGTTTTCCCATTCGATTCAATTTTAGTTTTCAAGCCACTCGAACTACTAGTTCTTGTTTATGTTCATCAGTTGAAGTCTTTATCTTTGGCCTGCTCATAGTTGGCCCGTAAATACTGTGGCTTAGTTGGCCCGCCTCAGTGGCAATGTTTTCGTACTCACACACCCGTGGCGGTTACATAATCGAGGGTCTGACCCGCACAGGCAGGTGGTTCTCCACCAGACCCCTCTTCCTCCTTCTCTTTGTACTAACTTGGAGTTCCGTGCCCCCACTCGTTCCCCACTCGTTCCCCACTCGTTTTTACCCACAAATGTCACAACTTGTTTATGCCGCTACGCGTTTACTTGCCGCCTAAACGAAATGTGCCTTGATGTTCAACGAGTTGTTGTTCTGGCTTCTCGCACTAGGCGTTGGTGTGTGCTCCACTGCCCCTACATTAGCTTCCATTAAGCACCCCCAGAAGCACCCCCCAGAACCCACTCCCACATACATCCCCTCGAAAGCAGTGCAGCTTTTTGGCTTGTTTTGGCTTCAAATTAAATTGCCCGCTAAATGCTCTCAAATCCGAGCTCAAGCCACTTTATTTTCACCCACTATTCGCTTTAAAAGCCAAACTATTTTATCAACTTTATTTATTGCTTTCACACCATCCACTCCGGGTGAGGCAATCAATTAAGTTGTCATTTAATTTTGATGGTGCGTGATTGTGGCCCGCATGTGAGGGAAAAAGATTGGTGAGAAAGTTGTAAATGTTGGTGGAGTTAGAAGCCGGTGATCAGATACCCTAATAAATATCCGTAGATGAGATTTATGGGAACTTCCCTAAAGTTTCGCTTGAGTCGAAGTACCAGCGAAGAAAAACGAACGCCCACTCCTTTTGGCGGGTTTGCCACAAAGTGTGTGTCTTCCGAGGTGTATCTGTATCTGGTTTGTGTGTGGCCGAGCCAGCCCATTATCTGACGGCTTGTTTTCACTCTAATTTATGGCTTAGACACGTCAAGTTCATT
The DNA here is from genome assembly GCA_035047325.1 of Drosophila vallismaia. Lineage (NCBI taxonomy): Eukaryota > Metazoa > Arthropoda > Insecta > Diptera > Drosophilidae > Drosophila > Drosophila vallismaia. The sequence goes on along the minus strand of JAWNPU010000090.1, from coordinate 283,745 downwards.
GATTTCGTCGCCGCTGTCGTGGGCCTTTCTTTATGGCCATTTTTCACGCTCTTACCCGATTAATTGTCAAACGTTTTTCCCGCCACTCCGATGTCCGATGCCGATGGCACGCTTCCAGCGTCAGAAGAACCGAACTGCAATTTGCATTTTCAACTAACAGATTGTTGGGGAAACAGGCCTTGGTTGGTACTGACATCGCAAATGCCGGATCGGAACTGCAAAAAGTTAATGGCCGACCCTCTTCGCCAGAAATCAAACACCAACACGCACCTTTCCAGCATTTCTTCGCTTTGGCTTTTTGTTTGAAAAGACTTTTACTTTTCTTTCGCGGTTTCTGCCATGCGTAACCAACGTAAAAAATATTATTACTTTCGGTACTCGGTGTACTCGGTATTGGGTATTCGGTATTGAGTACATTAACGTTTCCACAACAATTTGCAATTTGCAATTCATATAAGCCCACACATGGAAATGGCTTTCGCAAGAAAAAAGCTTCTGTCATTCTTCGTTGGTGGTCGTTGAAATCAATAATAAAATAATTACTTAGAGTTAATTAGCCCATCTTTGAGTCTTGGAAGTGCATTGGGAAAGTTTGTATTGAACTGTCAACAAAGATTTCAAAAGCCCGACTAGAGATGACGGAGATTTCTTCTCCCCGCTCTGCGGGCTCCCTAATTTGCACACAAAAGTTGGCCAAAACCGAAGCCGAAACCAAATATTGCATAAATTTTGAGAGCCTCTTAGGGCTTGTGCAATTGGGTATTTGAATAATATATTTTAGCGTGAGAATGCCTCTTTTTGGCGGTTATGAATAAATTTGATTGGGTTATTTATGAGCGTACAAAGTTTTGAAAATATTTCGGAAAATATTGCCAACTGTGTAATGCGACTAGAGGGAAATGGGACTGAGACCCAGAGAGCTTCGTTATTTTCTTTGTCGGACACTTTCTTCAATTAAACAAAACAATTGTTTTTTGGCCGAATTACGTAAGCTGGCGATTTCTTTTAATTCCAGACTTTCAGTTTTCGGATTACACTCAATATCCGGCACACGCCATAATAATAATCTCTATTTTATTTTATTTCAATTCCTGTAAAAGCGAAATTTGCTTACTTCGATTTTATGAGACTATTTATTACATACGAGCTTACCATAAGCCCGATTGGGGTCGAGATTTGGCCAATTTTAATCCAATTAAAGAGCTCTCTTCTTAGCCTGGTCATAATTATCCCAGACACAATCAAAAATCTTCAAAGCTTCAAAGCTGGCAAGGTTTATGGCTCTCTGGCTTCTAACTGGAGCGTGGCTTTTAATGGGCTGTGTTCTTCCAAAGTTTTCACTGGCTCTTCTGGTTGAGTTTGTATTTTGCATTGGCTTACATGGCCAGGCCCAAAATCTACTTTTTCCGCTGGCCAAGTGTGACGCGAAAGTCAGAGTGACAATTTTTGACAGAAAAAAAAGCGATACAATCCGAACCGAAGCCGGATCGACTTTGAGTCTTTTGTCAAAGCGGCATCAGTTTTAATACCAGAGTAAAATAAATTAAATGTTTCTTTCAAAGCAATTCTTAAATTTAAAATTAGTATTTTAATTAATGAGCCCCGAGTGTGGTAAGCAAAGTGCTTGCTTCCAATTTTCAATCCCATAACTCGTATGTGAGGTGCAAGCAGTGCTCGGTTGCTGCGCGGTCGCTGCAGAGTCCAAGTTGGAGTGTTGCGAGCTTTATCCGGCGGCCGAGGCAGCGAAGTCGAAGTCGAAGTCGAAGTCGAAGCTGACGCTGGCAGAGGAGAGGCAGCCACCGAGGCCGATCCCCGCCACTTCTTTTGGATCCGCGGTTATTTTCGCGCTGAACTTTCAAACCGCCGGACGTGTCTTTGCTGCGTGGCTCACAGTTCGCAGTTCGCAGTTCGCGGTTGGTAGTGCGTGGTGCAAAGTATAACGGCTTTACCCGATTCCCAGTTTGAGAGCCACTGGTTGAGACTGCTTGAGAGGGCGCATGCTCCGGAAATGGGCCTCAACGAGTTTGTGTCACTGTTCTATGGCTCGTCGCAAAGTCTCAACTCGAACAAAGTCGCGTCCACGTCCACGTATTCGTTGCCAACGGTTGCCGATTGGAAGGACTTCCAGCAGATGTTGAAAAATCACAAAAATGTGCAGGCCAAGAAATATGGCTACAAGGATTACCATCCCAGCGAAGTGAAGTACAGCAAAATCTATGCGGGTATTGGTGGTGATGGTGGTCCCGGAGGAGGAGGTGGTGACTCTAAGGTCGCAGGAGGTGCCGCAAGGGAGGGAGGCGGCGGTGGCGGTGGCGGTGGCCTCAAGAAGCTTCTCAACAACAACAGTACCAGCGCCCCAAACAACAACATCGCCAACACAAACAACACAGCCAAAACATCGAGAATCCCCACAACCACCAAGTCCATGACCACGTCCACGTCTTCCTCCGGCAGCAGCGACCTGGACATATTCCGCTCGTACAGCAAGAAGTCCATCAAGTCCTCCCTGACATCCTCGCCAGCTTCCAGCTCCTTTCTGTGGACCTCGTTCCGCATGCCCCGCAAACAGAAGTCCTCCTTGGGCGAGAAGAAGCGCGTTGGTGAGTAGAAATCAATTCCTTTTGGAGCGGAATGTATAGCTTTAGGAGATTACCCAAAGATCACGCCACACCGTGATTAATCAGTAATCGGGATCGGGTATGGCTCTCTGATCTACCTCAACCATCGCAGTGACCCATTTCATGGCCCATCCCCCCGGGGACAACAATGGGAATTGTTTGGTTTTGGCCAGCGGCTATTTGGCTAACAAGAGAAGAATAGATGGGAGAGCTAAGATCTGAGATCTGTGGAGTCCCATCCAGAGTCGCTCCAAGCTTGCAAATTGCTCGAGCATGACCCACAATCGCTAGCAACGTGATACGAAGCCTAACGGGCTTCTAGAGTTATCTTAGTTATAGGATAGGGAAGATCTAACATTTTCTTCTCGAATGCCAAACGAGGCGTTACAATTTCTTGTTTTTGACTCCGAAACATTATTTTGCGCCATTTCATCCATCGAGGCACACGTCTTAATTACGAAATTTCGTTAAGCTTTTTTCGCAGAGCTAAAAATAATTTCGAAGAAAACACAAAAACCCAAGAAAAAACATCTTAATGACTGAAGTTTGGAGTTGAGTTTTCGTGTGTCATGTCATTTGTTGGCTTTTGGGTTTTGCAGACTGTGAGATCACCAAAACAAATAAGTGATTTGCAGAAAGGTGGTTTGGACATTTAGTGGAAAGACCATTAGCGAAAAGGAGTTTAAATTAAGTCTGAGAGTCTCAAGCGTTGAATATACGATTATATTTTTTGTAAGAGTTTCGAGGATTCATCCTGACCCTTCCTAATCTTCCAATTGTTGCCCCAGTTCCGTGTTAAATGCCTTATCTTAACTGATTGGCAGACTTAGTTGGTGCTTTTCAGGGCATTTAATATTTATAGCCTGACACTTTCCTATCGAAAACAAAGAGGCAGGGACTGCGCATGCCTCGGCTAGGCGGATAGGCGCAACAAGAAGACAGAAACCACAATCTGGCCTGGCCGGCTGCCATTCGCATTCGCATCCTTCGAATGGACCAATATCGATTTTTCCGGGGCTACTTTCTTGGGGCTACAAGACCCACGAAGTCTTGTCTGGCGACGTCTGCCAAGAACCCGCAGAAGCCTCAAGAACAGCGATGACTCATCTTGGAACAACCACCGTCAACCCCCTACCCAGCGACAACCCAAAGAAAACAAAAACTTTCCCAGTCACTTTCTCCTCCTCCCGCGGTCTAGAAAGGCTGAGCATAAAAATTGCATAATGGACTTCTCTGCCTGTGTTGGCTGTGACACACTGACACTCTTTGGCCAGGAGATATACTATGTACGACAGCCGCGGGAGAGAACACATGCGCAGTGGAGTTCCCGCCGCGGAGGCTCCACTGTTATACGCGACTTGTTTACAATGCTTCCCAAACCGCGGCCAAGTGCCTTTTGGCCAACAAACCGAAAGCATTAATTGATGAATCGAACGGAGACGCGATCTCGAAACCCAAGACAATTAAATCATAGCCGCTGCTGCGTTAATTAACGGTACTATTGCGCTTTTTGGCGCTACCAAACTGTGACCACATGCGCCTCCAGGCGGCCGCCTTTTACGATGGCTAATGGAGTCAAGTGCAGGCCTCGTAACGGCGGCTGAAAAGCCAAGTGGCAGCTTCTGGCCAGCAGAGCGCAACCAATTGTTGCCATCGGTGGGGAAAAGAACCGCCAGCCGGAGAGTTGCCTTGAAAGAAAAGAGAAAGAGCCGGGCCAGCCCAGCCCAGTCCGGTCCGGCCCTGATTGATCAATGACTTTCAGCCGCGAAATGGGCCTTTAGGCTTTTGGCCCGAAGCCAAACTGTCAACTGGCCACCATGGGGCGTATGCGCAATTTCTTGAAATCGAGAAGTAAACATTGAACTTGTTTTGCAGCCCACATGGCCAGCAATTGAGGCTGTGCCACAAATCGATGTATTGTACCATAATTGGTGCAACATTAATCGCTTTTGAATGGGTTCAAGCGGCCATTAAAAAAGTGGATTATGGAAGACGTACAAATTTACATAATCAGTTATTAATTTACGGTTGCCTTTTATTGATTAATTTTCAGGTTTCCAAACCTAATCATTCCATTTAGTTATAATTACAATTTTTTTTTTTATCAATATTTTGCCTCGATTCGCCATGCAGCCCAACGTCGCGGTTTATAATTTTTGTGCGTGGAAAATTTAATAACTTTTCGCCCGTTTCCAGATCCAATATTTCGCTATTCCGCTATCTTTTATTTATTTTTTTTTGTAATAATAATTCTCTGGCTGCCAAATGCGTATTTGACGGGGAAGCTTTGTGTTTGGCTCGAAAGCCCCCGCCAACCAAAACCAAAACCAAAACGAAGAATAGCAGACGGCACAAAAAAGAACTATGCCAGCGACGTTTTTTATTGAATTACGCCCTGGCTGCCTTTTCTCCGGCTCTTCTTTTGGATTTTCTACGGTCGGTGGCAGTGCAATTAACACTTGTTGACAAGTTCACCAGGCCATGCCACTTTCAGGCCCAGTCCGGGTCCAGCACCCACACTTAATTACCAAACTACTATACAACAGCTGCTGTGACCCGAACCCAAAGCTACTGTCAGGGGCCATGATTTTGTGGCATTAAATTTTGATTTATATTCCGCCATTAATTAGACGCCACTCGCCAGTCCCCAGCAGCGTCGCAGCCTCTCCACCAGCATCTGTAAATGAGCCTGAAAATTAATTAAATATTGCTCATACGCCGCGTTGTCACTCGGTTCTTTCTGCGCCTGCCAAGGCAATTAAGTGACCCTCGTTAATGCATCTCATGGCGAATATTTGCCACCCCTACATGGCATTTCTCATTTCTTCCCATGACGTCAGTTTCTTCTCTGACCTATAGATTATATAGATCTAGATTTGTGAATATTTTCCAACATTTGTTCATTAATGCTGTGCACATTTGGATATATATTATGTACTCATTTATACATTGTGAATATGAATATGAAGAGCAGAACACTGGGAGAAAATATAGCTGACATAATGGATAAAATTTTACTTTCAAAAAATAATAAAATATATATTACAGGAGAGTTTTTGTCTTATAAAGTAATATAATTCAATAGAACCCGCTTGTAAGCTTGTAATTAGTCTGATTGTTTCTCTCAGTGCAGTGTTGCGCTGCTTGACGATCCCATAATCCACCTCGTGGTGAAATCAGCGCCACAATTAGCCACAAATGCGTAGCCCCCGCGCCAAAACCCAACACTGAACAGCGAAGATCGGCGATCGCGGATCGACAACGCGCGCCTCGCGCCTCTTTTCGTAGATTTTTGAATTAAATTCATTAACAGTTTATGTTCGGAGGTTTGCGCTATCGGTGCTTGTCTCGGGGCTCGATAAATTAATTTGATTCCATGTGATTATCTCTGGCGTCGTGGGTGCGTGGCCTGAAGGTGTCTCAGCCGCAGTCGGAAGCAAACAATGTGCCTCGCAATAGTGCGCTGATTGTGCCTGAAAATCGATGCCCGAGAGAGGCTTTCGACATCTCTAATGATGTCCCCGAGTGCCGGCAATTAAAATCGATTTATCCGTCCCCGGTCCTGGGAACTGCAAATTGCCGCGATGCGTTTGTTAATTGAAAGGCCTGTGTAGAATTAAAGCAAATAGAGCGGAAGCACACTGTGCCACGCCATCGTTGTCGCCATTGTCGTTGTGATGGAAATGTTCGATGTGGGTGGAGCAGGCGAGACAGCAGGAGAAGGATCCGAACTAGGAGCAGGGGATGCCATTGTCGGTTCCGCGTCATTTGCGGCCTGCGATTATTATGAGCCCGCCGAGGACGAGGGAATTGGCGGTAAGGCATCCCAGGGACTCCCAATGCCAGATAATATGCTTCGGCGAACAGTGATTGATTTTGCAAAATAAACAAACATTTCGAGGGAAAACTGCCATTGAACTACATTCTTAATTATTAATAATTAATCAAAGTTTTCTTAAATTACAAATGGAAAATATGTTTAAGGTAACAAGCAATCGAATTAGAATGAGAAAATCGAATTAAAATGAAGTAGCTCTCTCTCTACCTCTACAAAATATAATTTTGTCAAACATATGAGAAGAAAGAATAATAATTCTGCTTGTTATTCTTTTTGCAAATATTCTTTTTGGTATCATAAATAAAATCATAAAAGTGATTCTTTTTTTTCATACTCGTATTCATTAGCTTTCCAGTCATGAAGCTTTTTTTCTGTGGTCTTTTCTATCGTAAAATTAAATATTTTTCCATCTGAAAACCGCGAAATGTGTACACAATCATAAATGAATATATATACTAAATATAATATTATAGAGAAGCACCACACATGTAATGATTAATTGGACGATTTCGGTATATCTTGCATTGTTTTCGTTTGGCTTGCTTTTGTTTCGATTTCGATTTGTATAGATAGAGAGCGGAGGAAATGTTTTCGTGCACAACTTATCTAAAAATAATCATTAGAACTTGAGCCAAAAACGAAAAGTGTTTTAAAGGCTTATTTAGCCGCTGAAAAAAAAACGATAGGAATAACAAATGGAAATGCGCCAAGCGACGGCACTGCGACCTTGAAATGTGCGATGTCTGGGCAAAAAAATTAAATAGGAATTAAAAACATTATCGAGGGTAATACGTGGAGTATAAAATCCCTGCCCTAATGTGCCATAAAGCCCAAGATAAATCTTTCATCACCAGAAGACCCCTGCTGGCTGAGATTTCCTTTCCAAGTCCAAGTGATTGACATTTAGCAGAAATCGATCGTATCCGGTTAGGGAGAGATCTGCCCTTCTGGCCAGCCCACAATGGGAACATTATGTTATTGGAAAATTGTTTACAACCGCCCGGCCAGTGGCCCCCTTTTCTTACCAAACAAACTGCATAATTTAGCACAAATAATGTTTACATTCGAGGCCATTAAGGATCTGTTGGTGATTAATTCGATGGCCTTTCCATCTGTTACTCCGAATTTGATTTGTTAATATTATAATTGACGGCTCTTTCGGCTAATTAAAAATGTGTTTTATTGTGTGGGCATTATTTTAATAATTTAGAGCTTTTGCGAGCCTCTTAATGTGAATTCTTTATTAAAAATGTCAAGTGCCTCGCACTCTGGCGGCCTCCCACTTGAAAGTGTTGCTAAAATATTTTGTTTTTAAATTCCAATTAAGCTGAAAAGATACTCACATCCTTCCCTGCCACTTGGTCCGAATCGGAATCCAAATCTGCATTGGAATCTGGAAACTCAGTGTCCATTGTGGCGAGCTGAGCGCGAAATAAAGCAGATACAAAGATCCAGATACAAAGATACATTCAAGTCGACGTTTAGTTTTCCAGTCAAGTGAAGTGTTTTTATTCGGCATTTACTTTTTCGTTGTTTTATGTTTTTTTTTCGCCTCTCCAAAACGCAACTAATTGAAATGCCAGCTTGGCCCGACTGTTGTTCGTTTTAATTACGCGCATTTTCATTGGACATGTTTTTGTGGGTCGGCATGGGTTAAGACTGGCTGGCCACTGCCGAGATTTTCGCTGAAAACTGGCTAAAAAGGCAACTGCAACTGCAACAGGCAGCTAGGCAGCTGCCTAATGCCAAATAAGATATTTCGGAATTTCAATTATCTTCCATCGCCCAGTGCATTTTCGCCGGTCACCGACTGTCCGTCAGCCGTCCCACTGTCCGCTCAGTGTCACCTCCACCCAGCCCACTGTGCACGGTGCACACATGTCGCGATTTATTCAAAAGACCCGAACTGAAAACTCAAAACTCGAACCGAAAACCCAAACCCAAACCCAAACACAAACACAAACCCAAAGCCGAGTCATTATGAGCTCGGCTGACCAACTGCGAACCCGGGACAGGCATTGAATGCCTTCGGTGCCCCGGTGATGTTGATTGATCTCGAATGGCGTTGAGTTTTTCCACCTGGTGGATGCTGCACCGTATGTTGCAATGTCACTGCCCAAGGTGCAAATGCTGTGGCCAGGGACGCTTTCTTCCTCCGAGAGACGAGACGCTGCTTTCTTCTGCCAAAACAGCTGAAAACACACGCGACTTTCAGATGCCAACAAAACGTGTAATTTGTTTATTTATGTTAAATTACAATTTCAAAAGAAAATAGCCATTGCTTTGTCATTATCCAAATTGAAGCTTGTTAAACTTTGCCGTCCATAAAGTTTGCAGTAAATCAAATGCCAAATCATTGTAAAAGATGGTACTTAATCATTATTTTCATCGCTATTTATTAGCAATTATTCATCTTGTAATAATCCTAAAACAAATTAACAACACTAACTCACCAATCTTTATTTAAAAGTTTATTTAAAGTTTTAAATAATAAAATATACAATCAAAAGTGGTGTCATAACACGAACAATCCCAAAAGTAGCACCTTAGGTTAAATAGTTTCTCCTGCAAAGGGTAATAATAATAAAAATAAATAAAAGAAACAAATGAAATTGAAATTGGAAACTTATTTTATTTCATTTTTTGACAGCTAGCCCATTTTGTAAGACAAAAAATCATTCAGAAAATAAAATACAATCGCTGGTACCTTGTTGGAAAATCCACAACACTTTTCACACCAGCACGACAAAAAATCTTGCAACACAAAATTTCTGAATGAAATCACCCGCAGTTGAGTTTTTCCAAGACCCAAGGAAGGTCTGGGAAATATATCGCGAATTGTCTCAACTTCTGAGGTGGTCGGTTTCTCAGCCATAAAATAGCGACCCACCGCCGCGAGAGGTCTGGTCTGGTCCGGTCCTGCCGCCCGGGAGATCCTGTCAGCAACTTGTTGCGATTCGACAGGGACCGGGACCGGGACAGGACTGGGCCGTGAGAACATCCATCCTGGACGTACCAGATGGAAAGCCTAAATATATACTCCGCCTGGCCTTGCAATTAATTGGTCGTAGCTAATGTCGTTTAATCGCTTAATTGCCATGAGAAATGTCTTTCGAATTGCCAAATGAGCCTGTCGTGTGCCAGACTTGTTTGGGTCGCTCGCACGTCGTGTGTCATTGGGAATTTTGCTTTGCGATTGCTAAGGTGAGGCTAAGGTGAAGGTCTTGCATTAATTATTATGAAATATTTTCTGGGAATCTCTGCCAAACGTGTAGTTTCCGCTTTTCATTTGGGAATCTCATATTCTGCAGCAGAAACATGTCCGATTCTCATAGTTTTTCAGTTTTCTAATCAAGAATCTCTTTATTTAACCTTGTTTCATAACCTCAGATAATAAAATACCAAACTAGGAAGCAATCCGATACAATCCTAAAAAAATACATCATGGATAACAGAAAGCAGCATATTATTTTTGATCCAAATCAAGTTCAGTTTTAAAGCCACCTCCTCCTCCATGAGGAACCATAATTTATTTGTGATATCTGAGCAAACATCCCGGGGTAATGATCCCGATGACAACTCCGGAAGACAGATCCAACTTTTTTAATGGAGACGTGAAACAAATTTCGCTCGCCGCTTTCCCCTTCGGGCTCCGATTGTCATATGGAAAACTTGTGCAAACATTGACAACTTTGTGGGTCCGTTCGCTCGGCTTGGGCCATAAATTTATGCGGTAACATAAAACCGTCAGCCGTTGATTATGGACTCTTTGGGCTTGGTGGCTTTTGCTTTTGGCCAGAGATTCGATTTGGCGCGTGGCTTGTAAGGAAATCGTGTAAATTATGGACAAACACACATGAATTGTGGCTGATCGATGCTTCGATCAAGGCGGTTACTGAACTGGCCACCACCATCTCCCTTCTGGCCAATATGTTATAGTATTCCCCCCTCCGTTTAGGCCTGTCTTGGCCAATTTGTTGGCTAAATAATTGGACACGCATCCTCTCTAATGGATGGCCCCCGATGAGATTCGATTTCTGGTAATCGATGGCGACGTCGGACCACCTTTGACCGGAGGCGGTATAAGCTGGTGATAGGGGGCGTGGCAAATCTTACGCCCACAGCTGGTTTGCTTTCCCTTTTGTCAATGGCATTATGAAAAGAAAATTGATTGCTGTTGCGGTTTTTTATGTTTTTGCCGGCACGGAGTAATTTCTCATACTTTATGATTTTTGCCATCAAAGGTTGGACTCGTAGTTGGGTGAATCACGGTTAGCTCATCATCGTTAGTTCATCTCCAAGTGACAGCAAGATCTTTATTTGTGGGATAATGAGCAAAGACTTTCGCCTTTGAATTGCATAACCACTGAAGTAATTTGTGACTCATGCTGATGATATTACTTTATTTTTACAGAATCCCTGCGATCTGGCGTGGATCAAACGGAGCTTAGAGAGCTGAACAATGTGTCCCCCAATAATGGTTGTCCCACTCCGCCCATGCCACGCGACTCCAAGCGGTCCTCCATTGGCAGCGAGTTGCCCTTCGAAACGGAGGCCAAGCTCAAGAAGTGTGAGGAGCAGGCGGTTCCACCAGTTGTGGCAGGAATAGCGCCCCCGGAGTCATCCGATTCAGACCTGAAAGCTGTCAAGGACCTTCAGCCCAAAGGAGTGCTCAAAACAAGCCAGGAGAGTACAAATCAGGTGAGTTACAGATTATAATTTGTATAAATTATACAGTTGAGGCATACTTAGGGGTATTAATTATCAATGCTAAAAAAATACACTTTATCATTCAAACGTACAAATTTGTTAATATAGAAAAAAAGAAACAATATTTGGGAACAAAAAGTATAACCTTTTCATTATGCAAATTATGCAGAACTGATTTTTAGCATCCTTAAAGATCGGAACAATGAAATATAATTTAAAAAATTTTAACTTAGTTATTGTTTATTGTTTTAACTGACACTTCAGTTGTTCTGAAATTACTAACAAGGACAATCTATTATGTTTTGTAGTAAAGAGAAAATTAAGAATTAAAAAAACACTAAAACTTTTATCGAAATGCAATCATTTCTTAGATATGTCCATTGTTCTAGTAAACGAGCAATATGATATGAATTTCTCAATGAGAATAATATTGGAATATGATAAATTAATAAGTTATAAGTTAAATCAATTAAAAATGATCAATTAAGAAGTAATCTAGCATTGGGCTTCGAACTTCTTCGTGAAATTATAATATCCTCCATAAAGGTGATGGGTTTCTGTTTAGAAGTAAAATAAGGAAAAAAAGGAAATATTTCTATGGATTAGGCTTATTAATTTATGACCTTACTATAAATTCTCATCGAACTTTCGAAAGTAAAATGTTTAAAACTGCTTCTTTAACCAGCAGTCCAGCGCGGAGGATCCCGTCGGAAACGTGAGTCAGACAATCAGCTCGATAACGGTGCTGGCCCCGCCCCCCTTGGATATAAGCGCCCAGTACCCCGCCCTGAAGGCGTACACGGAGAACGGGATCGTGGACTATGCCCGGGTGGCCAAGTTCTTCGAGGACAACCAGTACGAGAGGCGGGAGGAACACCGACAGATCCTGGGACTCGCTGTCATGGTCCAGTTCATGTCCCAAGAGGTGAGTGCCGAAGTAGCGAGTAGAAACCAGCGAGTGACAGGATCAGCGAAGGATCAGTGAGTTGCTGGCCTGAAAAACAGGCGCCAGGGATTTGTACCTAGCCCTTTGAGCGAAATCGCAGTCCGATCCTCGCATTTTCAATTGTACTTCGCATATGTGAATCTTGGGTTCACCTGCTCTATTAATTCCCGAATTGTCCCAGCCCTTCTAGATGTGGGCAGTGCATTGTTCCAGATATTTGCCTTAATCTATGCTTAAAGTTGAGCTAATTTTGTTTAATTGTGTCAGTGCAGGCTAAGCCGAAAACTGAAAACTGAAACTGGAAACTTAAAACCGAAACCCAAGCCCGGAATTGAGCCCGGGTATGGGTTCACTTTTTGTGTTTGGACTAATTAAAAACTGAACTGAAAATTCGGCACACAAAAGTTTTCCTACCGAAAAATCTCCAGTCCTATCCTGCACCCCTTCCATGTCCTTTCAGGTCGTGTCCTTTGTATGGGAAAGCCTTTCTATGCTACAAAGTGAAAGGGTGTGAGACGATGGCACATTCTAGTTCAACTACGAGTATATCGCCGACCATCCTTTCAATTAATTGTTTGCCATTTTCGGTGTAAAGGATTTTGAGAGCACAATTGGCGATTGGCCAGGACACGTGTGAGTTTTAGCGAGATTTCCATCTCAAAGGATGTGGAAAATTCCGCCAAAACGGTGTCTGATTTATTGAATTTTTTGTTGCCAATTCTACCTGCGGATAGGAAACGGACTCTTCCGTCGGTCCTCTATTAAATACCTATAACAAGGTCGTAAAAATCGGCGACGAATGCGAAAAACATTATTTTTACATTTGCATATGCTAGAGGTGCTTGGGAAAACTGTCCAGGAAATCATAAATCGATTTGGAATGACTTTGCAACCGCAGTTCCTTTTGGGTAAATCTATGAAACGGATTTTTATATAAAAGAAGTATTCAAAGCAAGGTGGAAACATTTTTGACAATTGCGTAAATCCGTTCTTGGCTTTGCAAAATTTCCAGGATAATCGAAACAATTGCCGGCTGGATATGATTTTCGACTGTCTTGTGTGTCTTATGCAAGCTGAAAATGACACAATGCCCAAATTGTCAAAATCATGAAAAGAAAATCCATCCCCGTACAATGCGTGGCATCAGCTGGTGGCATTGTTCTGATGTCATTTGTGTTGGCCATTTGCCGGCATTTAGCTGCTTTTTGTGGCTCTGAAAGAAAGTCGGCAATGTGGAGAAAAATTCCGGAATCCCTTAAGCTGTTGCGAGATCTCAGCATCCTGAGCTGGGGGAATTCTGCAGGAAGCTGTTAATGGAAGTTCTTATGGAAATTAAGGATTTTATTTCCGCAGCTAAACGAGACTTCAAACAGAATTTAACTAAGAATTTATCCATGAATTTAAATTTAAAGTCAAACGTTATGTTGACATTGAAATCCTGATAAAACCTGTCACTTGTCCAAATATTTGGCTTTGTTATCCTTGCCGCTTGCACAGGCTCTAATGCAATTCTCGTGTTTTTCTAGTCATTTCAAAGATACAAATTTTGGAAAAAACAAACCCCGTACTCCTTTAGCAAACATAGTGAGTTTTTAAGGGGAATTACGGGATGGAAGACTGCGGCTACCGGCCAGGCCGCAGGATATGCAAATACAAACATGCGGTGGATTATTTACTCTGTTTGGCTGGAAATTTCGGGGAACGAGCCGATCGCGCAATATTTTCCCACTAAAAGCCTAAACTGATGTCGCAACAGTCGGAACATAAATATTTATTTAAATATGATCCAGCGAGAAGTGCAACCGGCAAGGTATAGCGTACAAGGCAGGGTCGGATAGGGGACAAGGACGAAAAAAGGACCTAACTCGTGCTCATTTTTATGAGTTTGTCACTGAACCGAAGGTCATCAGAGAGAGCCCATCAATTTTTGTCGATCTAGAAATCGAAAATCTGAACAAAGTAGTCTCGATTGCCGACAAAAGGATTAAATCCAGTCGAACAAGTTCTCGGCGGCAAGTCACTAATTTCAACACTTTAATTGCTAACGTCCTTGTCAGGTAATTGCCGCTGTCTTCGCCGTCATGACTGACTGACTGGTTGACGGACTGGCTGTCCACTTTGATTGTCACCCAAGAGTGTTGCAGTCTGAGTCCGAGTTCGGATCCGACCGAGACGGAGATTTCCACAGACAGAGATTTCGCCAGCGACATCGAGACATTATGGCTATTAATTTTCTGGACGACAATCTGGGCGTGGACCCGGCAATTTTCAACTCATTTCGGGCTCTCTTAGTTTGGGGGATACACTTTTTTTAGGCGACTGCTCTTCATCGATTTCGTGAGCCAAAAATGTCATTTAGAGAAACATCAAGTTAATAGCCTTTTGATTTTCAAAACAACTAAAATATTAAACTGTATATTTCCAATATATTTAATTCTGTGTTTAGATTAATGATAACAAATGAAAAGGTTGAAGATTATTTTTTGGTAATTAGGTATCTGGATTATTAGTTTATTACAAATTGAGTACCAAATATCGCTGTTCTATATCAATTTTTTTTAACATTTTATAAAAGTTATTTGTGGATAGTTTCTAGATAGAAAGTTGAATCATGTTGGGAATTTATACACAATCCTTCATAGAATTGCTTCTTTATTTCTAAACTCCCATGAAATTTACCTTCTTTGCAAATTGATATTTGCAAAATTCAAATCGAATTTGCAACATCCACTTGAGAGCGATTTTTTGCAGCTCATTTCCACCTACAAGCCCTAAGAGGGTTCCAGGCGCTCGGCACTTCGACACGCATCCTCCCAAAGTGTTGCAGAGAAGGTGCGCGCCATTACGGTGAATTTGAAGTGTAGCGGGCCGCCCCAAATGGGCAGAAGGACGGATATGCAGAGTATTTCACCTTCAGATGGCCCAGACCGGACGCGTGACCAATGTCGGTGGGTTGATCCCAAACCACATGAACTTGGCCCGCAGAATCGCTAAGCCGCGTTGGGTGGGTCGGAGTCGGAGATCGTCCAGGGTCCAGCCAGGTCCTGGACCGCCTCCTTTTGCTTTGGCCACCGAGGGATACACCCACGTTGCATGGTTGTTTTTTTCTTCCGTCATACTTGGACTGGAGCAAACCCTTTTCCCAGCATGTTTTAAAATCACATTTTTATTTGAGCCATCTCGCAAATCCGCTTCAAATATTTTGCTCATGTCCGGCGAGATCCGTTTGATCCGTCTTACCTGGCAGGAAGTCCGACTGATGTCCCTTTCCCAGTCCCAGTCCCTGTCCTCTGTCCCTTCTACCTGCCCAGGCTGACTAGGCTGACTATAAAAGCAGATGGTCCAGGAAAACTAGCCATCAGTCTACTTCAAGTATTCGTGTTCAACACGTCGCAGCAAAAGTGAAAAAATGTTCGAGAATTTTGTGTTCACCAACGAGAATTTGTCCGCCCAGACCATGGACCTGGACTTTGATTTGATTAGCTGGACGGTGCCGAGCACTCCTACCAATACCACATTTATGGATAATATAAACGTTGCCCAGGGCTTTGAACAGCAAGAGGTATGTTCTCGAAGACATTTCCACCTTTGAAATGAAGGAAATGGCTTTCCATTTCTCAAGTTTTTCATAAAAATTTTAGAACAGGAAATGTGCATTTCCGATTCTTAATTTGTTCAAAGTTTGATTTATTCTTGGAAACGTTTTTGATAGATTTTAGAGCAAAAATCTCGTCAATACTTGCCATTTAATGAAGCTACAACTACTACATTTAGTCTATGGAGTAAAAGTGCTTTTAATATTGCTGCAAACTCCTAAGGCTGGCCATAAAAATTACTATTTTATGGTGTCAGATTTTAGCGAAGGTCTTTTTCGGATATGACCCTCGAACCTCCGGCTATTGTTACTGGGGAAATTCCCCGGCTCAGAGACATTGTTTCCGCGACATTGCCACTCAAATGTCGCCTTTTGTGCGTCTTCCGCGCAAAACTCTTGAGCTGAAGATGAAAATTTCGTTTTAATTGCGTGGGACTACCTGCGACTTTATTAGCGGATTTATAGCGACTTCTTCTCACCCTGATTGTTGGCCTTTATTTTGCGACCCACAGCTAGACGCGTTTTCCTGCAAGGAGACCAAAGAGCAGTGCGCCCGGGCCAAGGGCACCCTGGAGGAGACGATCGGCCTGTTGCAGCAGACGCAGAGGGATTGCGAGAAGCTGAGGAAGGAACTGCACGCCAAGGACCTCGAGTGGGCGCAGAGAGAGCAGGAAAGGGAGCTGCTGCATTGCGCTGAACTGAAGCAAGGTAAGTCCAAGAAACTAATTCCCATCTTTAACTGCAAAAAATAACAATCCTTTTGCATCCACAGCCGAGGAGAAACTCTTCGAGATGCAGTTGCTGGCAAAAAGACAGTTCCGCGAATTAGAATCCCAACTACTGACCAAGGATGAGGAGAACAAACAGGTACAGAATGCCTACCACACAGAAGTCTCGTATAAAATCAGCCTAAAACAGGAGCAGTTGGCCAGTGCCGAATCTAAGGTAATGGACCTGCAGTCGCGCCTTCAGAAGCTAGAGTCGCACGACCAGGAGAACCGCGAGAAGCTCATCCGCAAGGAGAACATTCACGCCGCTCGCCTGGCCGAGTCGAACCGTAGGGAGCAGGAGCTGGACGATCAGATCAAGAGCCTCACCAAGGAGCTGAACACCCTGAAAGCCACCAAGGAGCACAGCGAGCGTGACCTGCGGGATCGCTTGGCTCTCTCTCAGGACGAAATCTCCGTCCTGCGAACATCATCCCAGCGCCGCAGCCCCAGCACCAGTCTGCCGGACTCCTCCAGCGCCGAGCTGATCCGGCTGACCAGCGAGGCGGACAGCCTGCGGTGCGTCCTGGAACTGAAGCAAGCCGAGATCTCTAACCTAACCAAGGCCAACGCAGACCTGGTACGCGAGAACGAGGAGCGCAACAAGCTGAGCAACCGCGTGGCCCTCCTGGAGGCCCAGAACGAGATGCTGCGCACTGAACTGGAGACCAAGGCCGACAAAGAGAAGTAAGTAGCGCAGATCCCGAATCAGTATTCAAATGCAAATCAGCGGCTTAAATCTTGGAATTCCTTATTAATTGCATTTTTCTTCTCTCTCCTTAGGGAAATCCATCAGAAGATGGAGGAACTCCAGAAGGCCTACAACTACGAGAACATCAAGCGCACGCGACTCACCTACGACAAGGAGGAGCTGCAGTACACTCTGAAGCAGCGCTCCGAGCAGCTCCAGGCGGCGGAGGCCAAGTTGTTCGAGATCTCGCAGGACAGCAGCCTGCTCGCCTCACACGGACGCTGCTCCTCCGGACGCAGCACTCTGGACATCAGCGGGGGCACTAACTCCTCCCCCACCTCGCCGGTTATGAAGGGCATGATCGAGCGCAACGACTCGGTCAGCTGGACCCTGGAGATTGAGGACGAGGCTTCCAAGGGCGGAGCCTCGAAGATCGTGCGCCGGTCGGGTTCCTTGAGGAGCAACAACGATCAGCCCAGGTTCGCTCCCATACAGCGCCGCCAAACGAGTTCGATGGGTAATGGTCACTCCAACGGACTGTCCAGCAATGGCGGAAATCCCCTCAGCCAAAGCATGTCGGCCACGGCTCTCCTGAGAGGCAATGGCGAGCAGGAAGGGCGGCCCCTATCCCGCACCCGCTCCCACTCCATGTGCATCAAGGCCTCGGGAGCAACCTGTGAGTCCCCGCAGCGCAAGAACCGCTCTCGGCAGTCGGAGGAAATCAATCTGCCGGAGTGGAACGAGGTCCGCGAGGTTGGCCAGCCCATGTGCTCCAGTTCACCGAAGCAGTCCAGTGTCGATATGCATCCACGAAACTCCTCCATGAAGCTAATGACCAGCGAGGTGAAGAAGTTCCAAGAGATCCAGGAGTCGGCTGGCGAGGCTATGGTCTCCGGCGCCAACTCTGAGGACGAAAGCTGCTCAGCCTCGTCGGAGGACATGATGCGCAGTTCCTCCGCCTCCAGCACCGCTTCGGTGGGATCTCTTACCAAGCGTCCCAAACAGCCACCGTCGCGTATGTCCATCGAGGAGGCCCTACCCTGCTGCACTCCCATGGAGGTCAGCTGGTCGGAGGACGCCGCCGATGCCGCCGCCAGTGGGCTGGCATGACATGCTGGTGACTATGAGGTGGAGGAACAGCAAATAGTGCCGGTGGATCAAATAGCCGAGGCAGCCGAAGAGGCTTACGAGTTGGAGGAATACGTACACGAAGATCGTTTTGTGGAGGAGGACGAGGACGAACTTGTTGTTGGTGAAGCAGAAGAAGAAGAAGAAGAAGAAGAAGAGGAGGAGCAAGATCAGGAGGATGACGGCCAGCCAGAGAACAGCGACAGCGATGATAGCTTCTAAAGCGCTTAACCAGGATTTTGTAAAACAATGAATTGCCTAGAGCCCTCAAGTCAGTGGGTGGATGAAAAGCATAGCTTGGCGTTTATATAGAGACACCGGTAATATTGATAATGATATGAAATACAATATATAAGATTCGTACGTTCTTATCTGAAAATGTTTGTGTAAATAATTGCATTTAGCAGTACGGTAGCTCATAGAAGGCGCTCATCTCTATACATAAATAATATAAAATATAAAATATAAATAGAAATATAAATATATAAATATAATGATTAAACACTACAATTGTCGAGCACAGCAAGCGGAGCCGTCACAGAACAGAGGGAAAACAATCGGGGAAGGTACATTTTTAACCACAAACTAAACCAAGTTTAGAGCGAATTCAAGCTACACAACCAAGTAAACTTAAAACGTTTCAAACTTAAGATTCAATAGTAATGGGTAGCATTTAGCTGAAGCAGTATGAATATTTGCATAAACAAACTATATATATTTGTACGATTAGCGATATTGATATTGATATTGTATTGTATTCTAATCGCCACGTGTTACCCGGCTAGCTTCCCAAAAATACATATGTAATTCCCTCAATCGAAACCTTAATGCCCACTACCCGTGGCCACGCCCACTGATCGATGTACCAATTTAGAATGTCGGAGGTGGGGGAAGATCACCTCGGACCTAAGCTTTAATTTCTTCTATTTGTATGAAATCCTAGATGTACTTCTATTTATTATTTAGTCTTTAAAGCCTTATACAAAAAAACAAAACAAAAAAGAAAACAAAAACAAAAAATCAAATTAAATTAGTTTGTACTCGCTATCTAATTATGAATTTCGTATTAGTTCTCTAGCCTAACTACATTAGTTTACGTTATGTTTTTATATTGTTATCATTGGATTGTGTCCGGAATGTGCGAGTTATATATGTATAGGTTCGGGATCCGCTTTGTAAAACTTTGTAAAACGCAGCATTGTCATTATTTTTAAGCGTGTTATTTTTATGATGTGTCAGGAAATCGGAGTTTCAGAGTCTATCTATCTTAAATTTATTTTCCCCCAGAGCGCGTGCAGAAGAGAAAATGGAAATAAACAAAGCTGTACCATTATAAATACTTACAAATATGTTTTTTTGCTAAATAATTTCAATATAAATTTGAAATAAACAAGTAAACTGTTTCAGACACGGCTGACTTTTAATTGGGCTAAAAAATAAAGTGATATGATCCGTGAATTTCTACCCTAAACAGCTATTAAAGCTATTTAAATGAAAAGAAAAAATAATATATTTATATTTGCAAATATTTCATTTTACAAATTAAAAATGTAACGTTTAGTTATGAAATATTTCAAAATACTTATTTGAAAAATTGCGCCATTGAAACTACAAGCATTTTCAAACACTGAAAAAAGTTCATGGCTGGAAGCAACAACTTTTCAGTTTTAGTGTTGCAAAGCAATAGAAAAATATGCCATCTTAAGCTAGTGCTCGAAACGTTATCAAAGACCCAAAAGATCAAAAATGATAAGTAAAACTCGAAAATTAGCAGCATCGCTGATTAAATCCAATCACAACACCTTGCGTAATAATGAAGCGCCAGACCTGGGACCAAATGCGCCAGATCTTCGCCCAGGCCGTGAATGCAGTCCATCCGGAGAAGATATTCGCCGATTTCCAGCGATTTGATCTGCGACCGCAAAAATCCGCAGATAATCCCGGGGAGATCCTCATCAAATTGAATGGAGAACCTGAGAATATTGGCGGAAAAAAGTGCCACATTGTGGGCTTTGGCAAGGCGGTCCTGGGAATGGCCAACAAGGTGCACCAGGATCTGGGCCAATTATCCGCAGGCGGAGTTCTGAGTGTCCCGAAGTACACCCTGAAGCACTACCAGCATCCCATTGGCTCCGGATTGAAAATCTATGAAGGAGCACCCAACAACTTGCCAGATGACGAAGCCCTAAAAGCGGCTCAGGAGATTAAGGACCTCGCTTTAAAGATGACGCCACAGGATGTACTTTTCGTGTTTGTTTCAGGCGGCGGCTCCGCTTTGCTGCCCTTGCCCAGAGCTCCTTTGACCTTGGAGGACAAACGGAGCATATCCGATAAGCTAATGAAGCGAGGAGCCACCATCCAGGAGATCAATACCGTAAGGATTGCCTGCTCGGACATTAAAGGAGGCCGCCTGGCCAAGTTCGCCCAGAATGCAGGACTCGTCGTGACCTTCGTGCTCAGTGATATCGTTGGAGATCCCCTGGAACTGATAGCCTGTGGTCCCACCGTTCAGCCAGTCGTTGGAGTACCAGCTACCGAGGTTCTAAAGAAACATCAAGTATGGAATGAGCTCTCTCCCGAAATACAAAAGCATTTTGAGTTGTCGAAGACGGATCATGAGCCCAGCCAAAACACGCAAAAGGTGTTTGTAGTGGGCAGCAATGTGTTAGCTACGGAAAAGGCTTGCCAGGAGGCGAACAAGCATGGCTATATTCCCTGTATTCTGAGCTGTTCCGTCCAGGGAGATGTATCTCAAGTAGCGAACGACTATTATAGACTTTTGCAAGGGATCCTAGAGGCCAAACAGCAGGGGATACAAGAGCCTCAATTGCGGGAAAAGTATGCTTTCGAGGAGAAGAGTTTTCCGGGATTTAAAGAAGCCTTGAATGAGCATTTATGCTCCAAGAAGCCTTTACTTATCATCTGCGGTGGAGAGCCGGTCATAAAAGTTTGTAGTTTAACAATTAAATGAAAACCCAACTAAAGTCTTAATCCAATTCTAGGTCACAGGACAAGGTCTTGGTGGTCGGAGCCAGCACTTGGCCTTGCTAATGTCGCAGATCCTGCATCGCGATGAGGCGTTGAGGGAGTGCAGCTTCTTCAGTGCCGGAACAGATGGCATTGACGGACCCACAGATGCAGCCGGTGCTATAGGGGACAGTCAGGTAATCGATTCCTTCCTAAGCGGACACACCTTGGATGAATTGGCAGAGACGTTGCGAAACTGCGACAGCTACAACTTCTACAGGACCCTCGATCAGGGTACTTACCACGTGATCACTGGGCACACCGGTACCAATGTGATGGATATGCATTTCTTGGTCGTTCCATAGTCTACATATAGTTTGGGGCAATTTGTTAATGGAGCTCTCGATGCTCTTGAACCGCAGACAGGCAATAATCGTTTAAATTTGTTTTTACGATTTTCCTCTTTAATTTTGCTCTATGAAATTTTTACGAGTTTTTTCATTAACATTTTTAATATCCATTCAAATTCAAATAATTTTGTGATCTTTATGCTCCGAGGTGCTCTCAAGTGACAGCATAAAATGGCAATTAGCTTTTCCACATTCTACGTCCGTTCCATTGGGTTATGTATTAAGCCTTGATTATAATTATGTGATGTTTGTATGTGATCACTATAAAGCATAAATATATAAATATATACATCTATATATCTATATTGTTTATATGAGTTATTTTCATTCAATTCCCATTTCTCTTGTACTGCGTCTCATAAAAATGTGCTGCTAATAAATCATCTTAATTGTTTAAAACGCCAAACGGCAAACAGTAGCACTGGCAGGCAACTGGCGGGCAACTACAACAATAGCCAGCGATAATTGCAATTAAAAATGTTAATTTATTTGCTTCGTTTTATTTTTAGCAGCTGGAAAACTAAAACGCGACGCGCGCCCAGTTGCAATTTAGCAATTTTTAGTAACTAACACTTTGGCTGCATATTTTCCTAATTGCGATTGTTTCCACGCTCGCTATTCCGCTGTTTCTATTTATATATATGTATATTTCTATCAACGAATCTTATTGTTTACTCAAAGCTCTGGCTCGTATAATTATTTTGCCGCGCATTTGCCACAATTATTAAATAATCGCATTCGCTAGTCGTTCACTCTTGATGTCTCTCTGTGCTATTTTCGCTCGATTAGGTTTGTTGTTAACTATTGTTCATTCCGGTACAAAACAACAGAATGTACTACACTCGTAGTTACTGCACGAGGAGATGACTAAGTTCTGGTTCCTTAGAAATTATAATATGACAAATCCAACTATCGGATGCTGCGGCGCATAAAGCTCAGTTGTCTCCATGATGAATTGTCCTCAAATATCCAAGTCGTGGGGAGTGACCGTGAATCATGGAAACAGAAGTGCCTTCAGGACTTTAGGATTTCAAAAAAGCTTTTTAGATTTTTATGGCCGAGGTGTAGTTTGTTTTCAGATATCAGTGGGAAAAGAAGAGTACCGGGTATCAAGTAGTTGAGAAACTTTACTATAGATGTCCTTTTTTATGTTGAAATGAAAAGGAACGTTCTTCATAATTTTTTTAAGAAAGATTTTCTTATAAAATATTTTACATAAAATATTGTACATAAAACACAAATTCTTTGTTAATATTGGCATTTAATGTTATTTTTTATAATAAAAATATAACAAGTTAAAGTAGTTCTATTTCTTTGAGGAGAAAATCAAATGCGAACAAAATTAAATTGATGGATTTTTGAAGAATAGTCATCATTGATACAGAACAACAGTTTGTTTTAATTTATTATTATTTGGCTAAAATATATAATGGTTACTAAAATTGTAATTATCCTACAGATAAAATCACTAATCGTTTGAGGTTTCTTTATACAAGAATTATATGTATGTTAAAAATATCTCTAATTTCTACAATCAGACGAAAACAAAGCATAGAGTCCCACAAAATGTGTGTGTTTTTTTTTAAATCTCCTTGAGAAGATAAAATAATCTATCAATTGAGTTAACCTAAATAAATACAACGAAGGGAAATATAATTTTGATCAGTAAATTGATAAGCTCCGATACGTACAATGTACATATTCCATTAGAGACTGCCTTCAATTAAGACTCCAGACCGATATGTCTGGCTGGCGATTAGAAAAACTTCCGCTTCCGGATTGAGATCTGGATAGATGGATAGAGATGTCATCAGCGCAGGCAGCTATATTTAACATATTTTCAGTGTCCAGTGACCAGTATCGGTGATTCCGCCCTCTGCCCACTGGCGACAGCGGGAGCGGTGGCGGCAGAAGCAGCTGCGGAATGCCAAGACAATTTGTCTGGCCGTGCTTGGCAACAATCTCGGCGAGCGGCGCATCCCCGGATGGAGAGGATCGAGCAGATCGGAGGGAGTGGAGCGGAGAAGATACGGCCACGGAGTGCAAGTGTCGCGTTGATTTATTAATTAAGCATTGGAGCGCGGCAGCTGAGCGGCGGAAAGCTGGAAGCTGGAAGCTGGGTAGGCCAGCTGAAACGCGTGGCGGAGCTGGCTGGATGATGCTAATGAAGTACTCGCTGGAAATTTTAATTAACGATGCCCGATCCGATCCGATCGCGGCACAGCATAGAATCTTCCTCGCCCAGATGTGTGTTGACTTATGACATCACACCCGAATCGAAGTCACTCAAAAGCGGCACAGGCGGCACAAACGGCACTGGCGGCACCAGCTGCCTGCCACACAGCGATCATTGCCAGACAAACTGACGACACTTATCACACAGGCCCACTCACACACTCTCAAAAACACTGCCACTTACACACCAAATACATATAAGCCACATACAAACTCGCACCATATCGCGCATACGCCGCGTGGCCCCAAAGCTAACAATTAAACATTGTTCGCCGCCTCCGGCGATACACTCGTACATAAATTCTTGTTCATTCGCTGGTCTGCTCTTAATTTGTCTAGACAATGGCAAAGTTCAGTCCCAATAAATATAATATAGGCAAAGTTCAATTAACGGTCTTGTCGCCTGTCTTAGTTGCAGAATATAGGATAAAAAATTTGAATTGGAATTGAAGGAAAGAAAATTTGCATGCGAGTACTGACTGAGTACTGGGAAATCGGCTCGACTAAGTCTCCGGATGAGTCACGAGTAAATGGAATCTCTTAATTTGAAGCAGATGTGTGGGGGAGACTTCTTGGGGAATTTTTCGGGGGTTTCTGAACTTTTCTGCCACTGAACTTGACAAAGAAGTACGCTTTAATATGGCTTTAATTGATCAATCTGGCAATCAAATGTGAATGTTTACTTCGGAATTTGAATGCCAGAAATTGTTTGAGTTTAAGTACTTTTAGCACTGATAATTAATTTTATGCTTTTACTTTCAAGATCTTTAATTTGTAGACTTTCTGTCGCTAAATTATCAACATTTTTCCCAGAAATGCTTTTAACCCCATCCAACCTCTTACCATGTTGCATCATGGGGCACTGCATTGGGCCAACTGCTGCTTATTGAAGCAATTATCCCTAACCGATGCTGGCTTTCAAACAGATTTTTTTTTTCGAACAGAGCCAAGTTGCCATTTATCAAAAGCATTGATCTCCCCATATGCCGAATGGGCAGCTTAATGTCAATCGCTCTTTCCTGGGCGCTGAGCACTCAGTCGCTGTTTTGGCTTTGGCTCTGGCTCTGGGCTATTAATGCATTACAAATAGGTGCGGCAGACCACAACATCCCAGCATCAGAAGCTGCACCATCTGCAGCCACAAAAGCAACAACATTGAGTGGCAACTTGCCCACAGACGCCGCGGTGCCGTTGACCAACGTGACTGCGTTTCAGATTGCTGGGGCTACCTGAAGAGCAAAAAGGCAAAAAACACAAAATAAAGTAAAACCCAAGAGCATCGGGAACAGCAGTCGCAGCAGACGACCTCAGCGCAATCGAGTTGCTACGCTTTGGAGCAACTACTGCAACATGCAACATCCACAAGTCCAGAAGCAGTTCAAGTTTGCGCCAAGGAATTCCTTGCCGCTGAAATAATTAAGCATTGCAACATTGTTTATTGTTGTTGTTGCCGCTGCCACTGTTGCTGCTGGTGATGGTGATGGTGATGGTGCTGGGGTGTTGCAGGCTCGTTTAACAAGGCAGCCAAGTTCTCAACAAGTGCCTCCTCCTGTTCTACAAGTTTTTGCCACAATTTTTGTTTTCTGTTGTTTTTTTTTCCGCCACACTAAGGAATTTCCATTTTATTTACATGTAGAATGCGCCTCGTCGTAGAACGGACTCGTCGCATGTAAAGCGGGCCAAATCGAAAGCTATTAGACCTATTAGCATATCGGCCATGGGACATGGGGAATTTAGTGGCAACAATGTTGCTGTCGCCGCCGATAAAGCGCCTGTCGAGCGGTCAATCCACAAAAACAGGCAACTCAAAATCAAGTTGGCCGTTTTCGTTTGTTACCGCATCGAAGTGCTGTAAGTTTTGGAAGCGAGTTGCTGCTATACGACTATGCCACTACGAAATAGATTCTTATAATTTCGTAGTGCTAGCCTAGGCATTGCTGGGTCCACAATCTTAATTGTCACTTCCCCCAAAGCACTTAAAGTGTTGCACGGAAATGCGGCGATTTCCTTCGATTGTGCTGCCCAGTTTGGCTGTTGGCTACCACCACCTTTGGTCATATATAACAACTATATAATCGGACGACCGACTTGGCAAGGCAAATATCAAGAAATAACAACTAGTAAAAATTTTCCATAACCTCAAAAAAATGCGGCGGCTATTTTTGAAATGCGCAATCTGCGAGATGCGAGATGCGTGCGGCAGTCCAGCTGTCCGACTGTCCGACTGTCCGACTGTCCGTCTGCCCCTCTGTCTGTCGATGCCGCCAGCTGTGTGCCAAGACATCTCGGCCCCCTACCACCCCACCCTCACTGGCCCCTCCCTCCTCACTTGCACTGCGTTGTCTGCGTTTATTGATTTATTAGAAAATTCCAATGAACAAGTTTTAATACACGACACACCGAACGATGAAGTCGATGTTGTCAGCATGCTTGTTGTGCTTTTTCCTCTCCTTTCTGTTGTCATTGTTGTTGCTGTTTGTTGTTGTTGTTGTGTGTGGAGCTGCAACAAAACAAAATAAGAAAGGTGGCATAGAGTTGAGGGAAAGGAGAGAGGGGAAGACTGGAAAGAGTAACAAGTGCAATATTTTAATTACGGTGCGGCAGCAACCACTGAAGTCGCAAGATCACCAGCATTGCAGGCTTTTGAGAAACTGTTAAGGGTATACGGGGCGTATGATTGATGTTGGGAATGAGTTTGCTTCTAAAACTGTTGTTCAAGATTCTATACTCTTTCTTATTGAATATTTTACTTTATTTAGTATTATTTTTAATAAAGATTTGGATGTAGATGAATATAGATGGTGTTGCTTATATAATTTATAATTCTTTTGCTTTGTAGAGCATCCAAAAAAGTTGAACCCTGTAGACTGTCTTTAGGCATTTTGCAATCAATTTAGATTTAGATTAAAGATTTGGCATTAGCCCGAGAGCTTGAGAGCCAAAAATAAACCGAACCAGTTAAGACAGAGCCAAATACGCCAAAATAAAAGTGTAACAGCTCTCTTTGTGCGAGTCTTTGGCTGTGGAGCCGGAGAGAACCGAAGAAAGTCAAGCCAAGATCGGAGATTTGGAGATCGGAGATCCGCTCGAGCGAGAGAGTTGAAATATTGTAATTTTCTTCAGCTGTTTGTTTTTGTTTTGGTTTCTGCTGCCTTAGCTGGTTGTTGCTTTTTTCGGCTTGATTAATAATTAATCGCACTCACACACGTTCAAGTCAACATAGCATACAGGCGAACACAGATGCAAATCGGACGCTTGCTTTAATTACTCAACTTAAATGGCGCTTTGAGCGACTTAAGCAACTTGATACTGGAAGATGGCTTGGTGGTGTGTGTCTGCCGATTGACTCTCACTACTACAACGCGCTCAAAACTAACTAACTAGCTCGCCACGGTTGCTGTTGTTGCTGTTGCTGCTTGCTGCTGCTGCTGCTGCTGCTGATGCTGATGCTGCTGCTCAGCTCGGCTGAGACTCTGGCTTGCTTTTGCTTTTGCTTTTGCCTTTGCCTGCCTGTTTGCCTTGCCTCGGCCGCTTTGGACGCTCATTCAGTTTTTTGCGCTCAACGCTCGTTGTACGGAACCGAAAAGCGTTCGTCGCCAAATCACACACAAAAAAAAAAAACCAACAACAACAACAACAACAACAACGACAACGACAAAAAGAAACAAATCTCGTGCTTGGATATTTTCCACAATATATTAAAATATATGTATTTTTTGTTCTGTTGTAATCGTTTCGCGGTTTTTGCGGCTGTAAATCAGCAAAAGTCGAGCAGAACAACCGATAGCAGATAGTCTGGTAAACAGCTCTTGAAGTTCTCTCGCTTCTCATCTCGTTTCCGCGATTCTCGTAGTCGTCCGTCGTCGCTGTCTTCGTCATCAGCATTGTTGATTTTGATACCGATTCCGATTCCAATTCCAATTCCAAATCCAATTCCCATTCCGAATCCGAATCTAAATGCGAATCAAATAAAGTTTGTATCCAAGTGCCTTGGTGTGTGTGTGTGCCTTGGTGTATCTGTGAGAGAGATGTGCCTGTGTGTGCGAAATCCGAAAAGCAAATAGCCAAAAGCTGTGCCTGGTGCCTGGTGCCTGGTGTCTTGTGGCTTAGGCGACCCGACCTGACCACCATGTGAAGTGATTACCATAAGCACCAAAAATTTCGAATCTCAAAAATATACAAAGTTCCCAACGAAGTGCGAGTATCTGGTGGATGTTGGATATCTCACTCGGCCAATCTGCGACCGCTGGAATAATCTGAATAATGAATGCAACGTTCGCGAACTGCCAGAATTGGTTGTTGTTGCAGTTGCAGCCAAAGGACTTGTGGATTTTGGATCATAACTGAGACTTTGCAGTGCAACAGGTGCACCAGGTAAGCCCGAGAGCCAAAGAGCCGAACCACAAAATGCGCATACGCCATGGTGGCTGCGTGTCCAATTCGAGATCAATCGTCAATTAGGCAAAGCGAATCGCAGCACAGCTGACTGGGAAAACTGGAAACTGCCACGGGGTGGATTATATTATATTTGTGATTCATTGGGAGGATCAAAAAGAGAGGAGATTAATCTTAAAGGGAAGGGTTTCGATTACAATTCTTGAATAAGAATAAGAGTAAAGGTTTGGTTCACATCGGGTTATACATTTCTGTCACATTGTCGCCAAAGACCAGAGTGCAGTGGTGTCGCTTGAATATTCATAGAGGGGTTGAGGGCTCTAGATGAACTAAATCAACGGCATTCCACACAAATCACAATTAGCGGTTGACACTGACATTGGCCATGGTAGAAACCCTTTGACCATGCCATATAGTTGCTAATTTATGACGCCATTTGGTTAATTGAATAATTATATGTGACTGGCTGGGCTGGGCGTGGCTGGGTTCGGATATACTTTGTCATGGATTTGACACCGATCACGATTGCATAAGGCGCCGACCAGATCGAGATCGAGATCCCACACACTCGGTGTTCGAATGGGAATTACTTGTAGAATCGAAATCGGAAAATCGTAAACGGAATCTGTATCGAGTTACCGCAGAGTCAGCTGATTTGATTTGCTAATCAGAAGGAGGGTGGCAAGGGCGGACTCAGTGCTTAATCAGTGTTAAAGTTCACCTTTAAGAGGCTCAATTAGTTTATTAATTGTGCTGTGAATTTGCATTCGTGAAGCGCAAAACACGGGCTCAGCAACCCGTTGGCTGGGTGTGAAATTGATAGCTCCGCGAGAGGTAAAAAAAATAACAAAACTAAGCAACCGCAGTGCCTCCGAAGCAGCAACATTTCAGTAGCAGTAGCAACAGCAACAGCTGATGAAGAGACCATGAAGGTCTACCACTTTCGGAAGTTCGACAAAATGGAAATAAAAATCGTGAGCACGCAATGAAGCAGCCAACTCGGAGCTCCCCAGCTTCCATCTCCATCAGCTTCAGCATCAGCATCAGCATCTCCATTTCCATCTCCAGCTCCAGCTCCAGCTCCAGCTCCGAGCTGGCAAATCACGTTGCTGATAACAACAACTAAGCAATGCGGCAATAATTTGCTGCCCAGTCCCCCGCCGCACCTCTGTTGGCCAAGTTAAGTGGCTACTGGTCATCAGCAGGCAGCAAGTAACTGGCTTAGGCCAGCATTTTTATCAAAAGTGGTGGTATTAGCTCCACTCCGTGCCCCTTTTCCCATCCAAACTGGTCGGGGTCCGGGTAAAGGGGCAACGGGGCAAGTCTCAGTCTCAGTCTCAGTCTCAGAGTCAGTCTCCCAATAGTTTCACTTATTTTACACGCATTTCTTAACGATAAATAAATTCCACAAGCAGATGAACAACAACTCGGCCCGGTCAGTGGTCAGTAACAACTTTTGCTATCACGTTTCCATGCAAACAACACACAGCCTCAAAAATATTTTCATCGGCATTCGCTTGTACTTGAATTGCGAAAAAGGGGGGCAAGTGGGCGGGCAAGTGGAGGCAGGGGCATCCAGCGACAGGTGGCAACTGCAACTAATGCTCAGGTGCTAGATGCTCGGCATGGACTTTGCCCCGCCACTGGCTGCTTGCTGCTTGCCGTTTGGCCAACTCTCGGTGGCAAGATTTCCGCCTGATGTGGCGCCCCAAGGCAATTGAGAATGATATCCGATATTGCTGGCTGCCGTTCGATAGGTTTATGGGCTAAACAGAGTCACGCCTTGACTCGCTTCGCAGCCGTTGCACAAGAAGTGGCTCGAGAGTTGATCTGCCAATCTATTTTTATCTAATTGTGAGCCATATATGGGTTTCTGAGCTGCAAATTGTTCTTTAATTGTCAGAGGTTTCGAAATTATTATTTGTATTTATTCGACAAGGAAAATAATTTATTTGTATTCCAGAATTTCTAATACTTAGTCGTAAATGCTAGAATTAATGCAAGGAAATATCGGGATTGCATTCTTGTAAGATCTATAGATTAACCCCTAATAAGATTAACTAATAATTTAGGGAATCTATCTTATGTAAGGTATAATTCTTCTGCATAAAAAATTTAAATGTTTCTATGAAAATTAATAAAAACTTCCACAAATGTCAATCCCTCTTCCTTCCTATTTAGTTGAAATTTAGTTGGATATTTTGATAAACTTTTCGATCTCATCCGTATCTCAAATGACTGTAACAATTTGCCTAATATCCATGCTAATTTCCATGACAGGCGAAGATGAATGAACTCGAATTCAAGGTGGCCCCACAAATCGATTTGGCAAAGTCTTCTGTCTGTCAAAGCGAAGCTGATCAGTTTTGATTTTTATTTCATTTTCTCACCAAAGAGAAATATATTGTATAAGGTCATCTTCTTCAGAACCCGGCCATACAGGTTTATTCCGAAAGATGCTAAGCATTGTAGTTTCTCCGCCCCTGCTGAGCGGCTTCCTCTTCGGGCAACACGGCAACGCGGCAACGCGGCAACACGGCGTATACGTGATATGCGGGCTGAGAGTTAGAGTTGCCTTTTGCTCCCGCCTTTCTCCGTTGAATATTCCTAAATATTGTATCAGTTTCGTAGATATGTTATTATTATATATGATTTATCATGTCTGACACTTGGGCCAAACCACTTGTCAAATCAGAAATAGCAGCGACAACGAAAACGACAACACGCTGTGATTTTAGATAAATTCATAGCTCAAACCCGACTTGTCTTGCCTTCAAAGTTCAAATCACTTGGCACCACTCACTCACACTAGCTCGAACTCGAACCGAACACACTCGAACACACCCGAACACACACTCACTGTGGGTACTTCGTTTTAATTATTTATTTATGCGTTATTTTTGCGCGCGTTCATATCGATAAGCCTGAAATGGAGAGACACCATTTACATTTACAGTTATGTATATCTGGCCTGCGATATGGCGATATGGCGATATGGCTTATTTTCCGTTTTCTGTTTCTCTCTTTTGTTTTCAGTTTTATGTTTGTTTTCATTCCGGACTTGTATTTTTCGCCGCGTTTTGGAGGAAGCTGCCACGAATCAGCTGTTGCTGTTGCTGTTGCTGTTGCCGCTGGCGAATTTCGACATGAACGAACTTGAATTTCCCCATCAAGCTAAACGATAACAAATCGAGCCTCTGATGCGGAATGCCACATAAGTAGCTTCTGACTTACCCAAAAGCACATGTTTCTGCTTGTGGTAACAGGAAACCCCTCGAATCTGCCCACAGAAGGCCGTTCTCCCGATCTTTACAACAAATATCTCAGAAATCCATTCAAGGTTCTAGACATTTGATACGACATTTTCATTGTAAAATATGGTTTTTTCTAAGCTATTTCGATGCCCATTCACTCAAAAACTCAAAAATCTTCGAGAACAATTATCACTGTTTAGCAGAACAGGAAAAGTAAGACCCTTCCCTCCAGCGGCCTCAGTTCGAATATTTAATTACAGAACACGCTTTCGATCGCTATTTCTATTCATATTTCTATTTATTTTTGTTTTCACAATTTCGTTATTTGTTTGTTTGTTTATCCGTAAAATACGTCATCGTGATAATGATACCCGGTGAGAGACATAGTTATGAGCTACGGTAGGAGCTGGATATGTCGGTTGAAACCACTTTCGGTTGGATTCGAAAAGCTCGAACCAGATTTCGAGTCTAGATTTATGATCCATTCAGTAACAAGATTTACATCTCATTGCTACCAACCACAGGAAACACAAAACTCTGAAACTCTGAAAGCAAAATCACCTAAAAATAAATATAAATAAAGTGTTATTTTTTGTGTTTTTTATTAAATTCGAAAAAATTATCACTTGGCTACAAATGGTATTTGTTTTGTATAAATTCTTTAAAAACTAACATCCTTTGTGGCATTCACCAAGTCTCTGTCTCGGACTCCGTCCCTTAAATGTTACATTTTCCGCAAGGCAGATCGGTTATCGGAAAAAGAACGAGAATACATATAAATGGCGCTCTTGCTGCAGGTTGATAAGGAAATGGGGTAATAAAATGAATAGAATGAATTTAAATAATACTATTCTTAATGTATATAAATTGTTAGATTTTATATTGATTCTTTAATTAGAAATTCATTTAAATTGCAGATTGTTAAAAATGCGTTTTCTTTTCCCTATTTGGCTTTGAAATAAAATATTTCATTTAAATACGACATTTTTTTAGGTTAGAAATAGAAGCTTAAAGAAAACGCTTCGCTTTGTGGTAAATATTTACAGTTTTTCTTTGGTCTTGTAACTTGGCATGGGTCACCCTGTTATTGGATTCTTATTGGGACACGCTTTCCAGGCACAGAGACAGCCATCCCAGCTTTGCTCTGCTTTCCCGGCTATCTTGGGAGCCGGCGGTAGCCTCGTGGTCTCCGCCGGTTTCCCCCACCCCCTTGTGGAGCCCAATGCCACCCCCCGCTCCCTATATACCTCTCCAGTTCTGATAAGCCGCCTCCCCACTCGCTCGGTCCCTGTCGCTCGTGCTGGGCGATGCTGCAAAAGGTCTTCTTTGTTGTGAGTAGGAAAAGAAGAAAAAATTATTATAGCAGAGGGCGAAGAAGAAGATCGGCGGGTAGAAGAAGACTAAAACAGCACGAGGTTTAGTGAGGCGGCAACGGCAGCGGCAACGGCAGCGGCAGCGGCGCTTGGTTGTAGCAATTTACAAAAACAGCAACAGCGGCAGCATCAGTTACACGGAGAGAAAAAGGGGGGAGATAAGTAATTTTTTGAAACTTTTACTCAAGCGAGTCATGAAGAGCTTTTTGATACCCTTTACGAGATTGGTTTTTACTAAAAATTCTCAAAATTCTAATAAAATACAGAAAAGGTTACTTTGTTAAGCTCTACAAAGGCTATTAAATTAATGGGTAAAAATTTTCGTTGTGCACACACTCTGCATATAATAAAAGCTAAAAAATAATAACTACAGCAGCTAAAACAACAGCAAAAAACAAAAACAACGAGCGTCATCGACGACAACGACAACAACGACAACGACAACGACGACTACTCCACCAACTGGCAGTGAGACGTTGATTGCCACGGAATGCCGTCAAACAGGTTAAAAATGTAGGTAGAAATTCAATTAAAAATTGGTTATTTATTTATTTTAGCATGCACAGAGATCGACTCGGCTACGGCTACGGCTGCGGCTACACTCGTATCGGGAATATATATTTCCAGATATATTTCCACAAACTAAACTTCCCCCTTTCTCTGGTTATATTTTTTGATTCGCTTTGATTTATTTTTTTTTTAAGTAATTAAGTTAAGTCCAGTTCAGTCGAAAGTGAAATCCCGAAACAGGCCCACAATGTGTCCAGGTGTCCAGGTGTCCAGGTGTCCAGGTGTCCAGGTTTCAAAGGAGCTCAGGTGCTCCAACTACTGGAAATTGTAATAAAAACTAATGTGGCTGGGAATTTGCATGGAAATCAATCACTTCCAGGGGTGTCTAGAAGTCAGGGTAGTCGACTTGCAAATACCCTACAAGCGGTTCTATTCGAATCCAGAAGCTACGCTCACTAAAAAGTTGGTTTCCCATACCAAAGCAAACTGGATCAAACCCTCAAATCGCCCTCAAATCGACACCCAACATCCAAATAAAAGCGATCGCATTTACTTTTATGAATGCCAACCGCAAAAAGTTAAAATTAGCTGGGCTATTTATAGATCAGTAGCTTTGCGGCCCACTAACAACCGATCGATCGAGTCAAGTGCGATGTGCCCATATACGTAACCACGTAACCAGGTAACCAGGTAACCAGGGGGATATGGTTACGATCCAAGGTAGCCCGTAACTGGTTGCAGATATTACGAATCCAGATCGGATTGGATTGGATTGGATTGGCAAGGGACAAGGGCAAGAATCATATCAAATCTGGCTGATGATGGATCGCCTCGATCCCTGCCCGCGACTTGGATGATTAAGAAACTAATGATTGAGATTTGGCGACCGCTTCTGCCCAGTTGGAAGCCGTCCCACTGATCTCCAGACAAATTCACACTCAGATTCACTCGAATTGTTGCGTTGTCGGTGGGAATTATCCGAAAAGAATTCCGCGAGATGACTTCCAGGAAGTAGCCATCCATGATGGGTGGATCCCATGGCACAGGTGATCCCTGATCGCACTTCTTGACCGCCCTGTTTGATATACAACCTCATCCATAGTGGAAAGTTTCGCCCACGATGTGAGGTGTGGAAAAATCTGCGGTTTCTGCCACTTGCTGGGAGCTTTCTACTCGCCGATCCGATTCGTCCGATTCGGCGAATTTTCGGCGTTTCCATCCAATAAAATTTCCTCCAAATATGCCAAGTAGTCCATTCCCATGAAATAGCATGACAGGCATATTCGGGAAAAATTGTGAAATCCGCAGTTGGAAGTCTGGAAAGATAGTTTGTTTTTCGTTTGAAAAGCGAAAGTACTCGTACATATTTGTTTAATGAAAGATTTAGGGGATTATTTGAAAAGCATTCCCCGCCAGATTTATGCTACCATCAGCTGGAAATCGAATAAAACTGTATATTAACCGTTACCAGCCATAAATTCTAATTGGAACGTCTAAAAATAGAGTTGACCTGGTTGAGACCCGAAAATAGAAGGAATGTGTTCCGAAAATAGTCGCCCATCCATTGCAAACACTCAAAGTACTCGTACTTTGATCCCTTTGCACCCGATCAATCAGTTTTATGGACAACCCCGTCCGTATATCCACGTACTCGTATGTTTATATGGATTTGGATTTGGATTGCCATCAACAAATCTGCGCAATAGTTGGCCCAAGGCTCTCGCCGGGTAAACGAACTGGACCCATCCAACAGCCATGACCACCAACTTAGGCCTATGCCAGGCTGGAGCAGGCGGGAGCAGGCTGGAGCAGGCTGAACCAGGCAGATGGCAAAGGCCAAGTGATTCGCCTTGAGAATTTTCATGCAACTTTCAGCGTGTAAATAATTAAACCATAAAAGTCAATTGAAATTGAGAATGTTCCAATAGAACAGAACGGAGTGCTCTGGGAGCGCTCGAGGGAGCGAGGCAAGGATTGCGCTTATTTATGGCATTTATGGCCCGAAAATGGGTGCGCCCGGGGGAGGGCCATAAAAACTTATGGATAGCCAAATTCACGGATAAATTAAAATAATTGAAATACTTTGAAAAGTTAATTGCGCCAGGCGAGGCGAACTTGTTGATGCTAATGGCCAAACATAAATTTCAGTGGGCCAAGAGCGCCATCGCCAGCGCCAGTGCCAGCACCAAGAGAGTCCAATGAGAGATGGAAGATACTTAGATACTCCGATACAAGATACAATATTTTACCGGCCGGCAAGACGCGCATATGTATGCAATATGTTTCCTCTCTCTCTCTCTGGCTTTTCCACACATTTTCCCCCCCATTCGGCCTCGAAACCGCGAACAGCTTATTTCCATGAACGCATTTTCATTCCGCGGCCACAAATCATAAATGTTTCTGTTCCCGGTTGCAAAATATTTAGACAGATATTGTTGCCAAAAGCCAGTCGCACAGTACAGGTGGCAGTGGCAGTGGCAGCAGCATCGTTTTGCAGCATCATCCTGAATCCCATTCCAGCTCCCAGTTGCCAGTTGCCAGTTGCCAGTTGCCAGCTCCCAGCTGGGCGGCTTGGTCAAGGTTAAGCGGCTACTCCAACTAAACATACATGCAACCGTTTCGGCCAGAAACTTTTGTATCTGTATCTGTATCTGGCGGCACTGCAGGACATCATCATCATCGACAGGCGTGCGCTCTTTTAACGATTTCAACAAAAATATTTCGCTTTCTGCGCTGCTCATTAATTCGTTTCGATTAAAAATTGCCTTACCTCTCTTTTATTTCTTATTTTCGAATTTTTTCCTTCATTTGCTGCTCATCTGCAGCTTGTTGTGCATAAAAATCACAGCAAGATATCAATCGACTAGAGGACTAGAGGGTGGGGGTTGGAGCATCTCCCGGCATCTTTTCCATCGTCGAGATGTATCTGAAAGTCAGTATCTAGATTTGGCATTTTGTCTAGCGGCCGAAAAACAAGTTGCCGTTGATGTGAGTGGCTGTGAAATTTTTATGGGTTGTACGAGTACTCGTACTCGTACCCGTACTCGTATTTTCGATTTCTTTTATTTTGTGATGATGCTACGATTATATTTTGGTGGTTTTGGTTGTTCTCCGGGTTTGTTCGTTCGTTCATGTAGCTTTTGTTTTGGTTTGTTTATGTTTAAATCGAAACGTACGCTATGTGCAATTGCTCTGGCAGCCCATTTGTTTATTATAAGGTCTGCGGCAGACTTCCCATGCGTGCCACTTGTTCTCACTTTGTGGCCTTTTGTTTAGGTTTGGCTTCGACTTTGCCAACTTAATATAGAGAAACAGAAATCGTTTATCGTTTATTCGCTTATTGCTGCACTCGGTTTATTTATTTGCCTTTGGCATATTTTTTATACCCGCATTCTCTTTTTGCCTGCCTCTCACGTAATCATTGCAAATATTTCGCACTGATTTGGGATTCCAAATTGTTTCTAAATTCTTATTTCTATTTTCTAATTTGAGATTTCTTTTTCTGGTTATAGCTGGCTGGCTTGTTTATTTGCCATCTTCCCTCCACGAGTGTATTTGCATTAGCGGGAAATAATAATTGAAAGTGTATTTCTAGGAATAGAATTTCAACAAACTGTTCAATTGGTGTTTTACCCAATTTTTAGCAGAAGTGAGTGCAGAAATAAGGAAGAAATACTTGTATCTGGCCCCC
The DNA here is from genome assembly GCA_035047325.1 of Drosophila vallismaia. NCBI lineage: Eukaryota > Metazoa > Arthropoda > Insecta > Diptera > Drosophilidae > Drosophila > Drosophila vallismaia. Next base: position 246,617 of record JAWNPU010000090.1, on the reverse strand, counting down.
CGATTCGATAGAAGTTCGCACAATTGATGGTTTGTTTCCAATCCGCGTTGCACTGATGAATGTGTGGCAAGGTTCCCCAGAAACCGAATCAGTCAACGGAAGGTTGTGGGTAGATCAGCAGATCCCCGCAGAAGACATCTCCCGTGAAAAACTAAAAAATTAATGGAATAAATATATGTACGTCGAATAGCAGTCAGGTATTTTGTTTTGTTCACACGAAATAAGTATTTGTTTACAACCATATTGCGGGGTCTAAAAATTTACTACAAGTAAGCAATTCGCTTTAATTATAACCGAACAATTAAAACAGGCTGCTTCCACTACTGGGAAGGGAAAAAACACAGAGAGATATCAGATCAAAGGCGCACTCGGTATTTGCATAAAAGGCCATTATAGAATTTGATTTCAAAATATTTTCATTCACTTTACTCGAGTTACTCAAGCGGGGTGATGAGTTTTTCACTTTCTTTTGGCTATTCTGGCCAGGTTTCCCTCCTACTTGTGTACCGTTAATCCCAGCTTGGCGCAAACATCTCGAATTCGGCCAAATGAGTGGACAAACATCACGCTCGCGCCGCCGGAGATCAATGCCGGAGGCAATGGGCAGTATCACTTGTCAAACGCTTTCCACAAATACGCCCGTGCGGGTTGGGGAACATTAAAATCTCATTACCAATGCTAATTGAAAGAGGGAGACTCGTAGCTCCAGCCACTGTCCACTGTCCACTGTCCCGTTCCATCAAGTTCAAAATCACAATCCCAACACTTTTTCCAGAGCTGGCCAGAATGCAGCCCGTCCCGTCCCGTCCGGGATTTGCGGCTGCACCGGGCGAGCAATGTTTGTTATTTTCCAAGTGCCCACACGCTCTTACATAAATTATTAACAGCCGAAGGCAAATAAATAAACAAACATTGAGCCAGCTACTGCAGCGGACTCTGCTCTTCTTCGGATCCGTATCTGTATCTGAATCTGAATCTGAATCGGTATCTGTATCTGTATCTGTATCTGCAACTGCATCTGTAAATGTATCTGCATCTGCATCGGCAGCTTTACGGATAAATCGTTGATCATCGCCAACGCTGAAGCTGTCATGATTTGCGTATCCGGAATCGGAATCCGGCATTATCCCAGGCATTGCCAAATATATATACTTGTTTCAACCGATTTCTCTCTCTGTAAGCAGCTCGATGGCCTGGTCGCTTGGTCGCTTGGTCGGTTGGTCGCATGCATTACCGACTACTTAACAGCAAATCACTAAACATGCTTAAATATTTTAACTTGTCCGGTAGCCTGTTTGTCATTTGCCAGCGACATTTGCCGAGCGGCAATATCTGAAAAAAAAAACTGGAAAGCCTCGTTGTCCCCAGACCCAACCCCAGACCGCAGACCCCAGACCGGGCCTTGACAAAAGAAATGAACTGTTTTAAAGTGCTGCGAGGAGCCGGCCGGAGGAGGAGCCGAGAGCGCCCCAGCGGAAAACTACAAAACCCAAATTGAAAAATCATCAACCTCGTCAGCTCTGAATCTTCTCTGCTGACTCCGCTCTGGTCCGGCCTGGTCAATATTTGACTAAGAAATTTTTCACATTACCAGCGATCGGGCGACGGGAACAGAAAAGTGTCTTTCCGATGCTCAGCTTGAGGCTGGGTATGTTGGACTTGGAGGTGTCTTGAAGGTTGAAGGTGGATTTTCTGCTAGATAATTATTAAACGTAGTCTGGGTATTTTTATGAATAAAACTCTGTCTTAGCCAGCTATTCAATATCGGTTGGTCCTCGCTATTTCACACTGAATCCATATTTATACAAAAAGTTGCTCTTTCACTTCAGTTTTAACTTGTGGATTGGATATGGAATGTTACTGTTATCAAATATATTTAATGATATAATTTAATTAGTCGAAAAACAAGATCTTAGAATTAATGGTTTTAAAAGCGTTTAAAAAATTAAAACTTGTTTATCCCTCAGTTAAATTTTTTTAGATAAACCACTTTTCCAATAAGTGAATGACCTATTTCTTGGTTTATTATATGAAGAAGCAATGAAGGGTATATGTAGGGTACTCGACTGTCTATTGATTCTAAAGAAGTTGCAACTTCTTCTTTCGTGGCTTGCTGCCCCTGGGACTACGGCATGTCGAGTGAAATGTTAGCGGCACACAGATACAAACACCCAGGCCGCTGTTGGCCAGGAATTGTTTACATAGCAGTGAGGCCCGCCTCGAGATCCCAGGCTCTGGATCTTCGAATCCGAGTCCGAGTTCGAATCTGAATCTAGTCAAGCCATGGCCTGGCTCTGACTCTGGCACTGGGCAACCTTTCTGTTTGATGTCGGCCTCGTTAAGAGCCAACGAAGCCAACGAGTTGCGGCCATGTACTATGTTGCCTTGTTGCCTTGTTGCCTTGTTGTTTGCTCATGAACAGTTGAACGTTGTTGGCTCTCTGCCGCTTACTTTGCATTAAGTTATTTTCATTTTCAATAGGCCGTGCTGGATTCCCCGAGCTCGAGCCTATGCCCATGCCGGAGTCCGAATCCAATTCCAATTCCAATTCCGAGTCATCTGCGATTCCTGGCTCGCATCGAGTGTTTTCCTTTCGACGGCGCTCTCGAGAGCTCTTCAAACTGTTGAACTTCACTTGTTTTCTCCAAGCTATTAAGCCACTTGATCGAGCCTATACATTTCCCCATCTACCATCTACCATCTACCCATCTAGCCTTGTCCTTTCCCACTATTAATATTTCTCATATTTTCGGCACGATGACGCTGCCTTCCAGGAATTATGCAAATTTTCTGTCCAACAGCATCTGTAATGCCTGACGAGCGTGTGATTTATGCCCACAAATCGCTCTAGCCACTAGCCACTACTTCTGATTGCATAATTAATGAACTTCAACCGGATGACAAGTAACAATTTTTGGTGGGAAAAATCAGATTCAGATTCGGATTCGGATTCCTCCTCCTTCTTCTCAGATAAAAGTTACAATTTGGGGATCCATCTCGAAAGTTTTGTTTATTTTGGCGGCACAAGCTCTCGGGCTGGCACAAAGTTGCAAAAATTGCGGCAAACGCAATTATCCAAAAAATGTTTTGAAATGAAAGGCTCCGCCACCTGTACCCTGGACCCTGAAAACGTATCTGTACCCGCGCCTGGACCCCCTCTCACCCTTGAGAGATCCCCCAGTTTGAGCCATAAATTAGCAATTAAATGAGGTAGTGCGAACAAAACACATTTCCAAACTAAATATTGAAACGCAATAAGTTCTCAACATCTCCATGGGCACCCGAAAAAACACTCGCCTCGCCCTCTGTCCCCGTCCAGGTGAGCCCACGGCCCGATGGAGACAGTGGGGCGACAAGTGTCTGACGGGGTTCCTTTCTCCATAACTATACTTTTGGGTCAAATTTAAAAAATCCAAGAATAAAAAAGGAAACTCTTGCAAATAGAATGGAATTTAAAATATGTTGGAAACAGTTTTTTTAAAGATCCATAAAAATCTTCAACGATAAATCGGTTTATTATTCATGTTCATGCATTTTTCTAAGCAATATATTTGATGTTTTTAATAAATAATATTAACTGATTATGGAAAATACATATATTCTTTAAAAATCTATATAGATAAACACAATTATAACACAATTTATTACATTTTTGTTGGGAATTTACGAATTTCTAATGTATACTCTCTAAAGGCGAATTTCTTTCCTCTTTTTCTTTTTTGTTAATATAAAAAATATTCTATAATAATAAAAAAACGGAAATAAATAAAAGGCAGACCACTGTTTTGCATTTTGCTCGCTGTGTAAAACACCAAACCTTGGTCAAATTCAGATGAAAACTTGGCCCTCTCCCGCCATAGATCTTTGGCTGCCCCTCGGAAATAAACAGGGCACCTCGCACGGCAACTGGACTGAGTAGGTGGCTGGAGGAGTGGCAGTGGCATTGGCCAAGAGCTGGGAGGGACTGGAGCAGGGGCGGTGTCGGGGCCTTTACGGTGAATTGCGTTGCTCGTTTTTGGCGCGTTTGCGCTTTGCGATTAATGCGCTTGTGTAAATAAACAATAAATATTAAGTGCGCTACAAGCCGGAGAAGAGGTCAGAGGAGAAGGTGATGGGGATGGGGATTTGGGTGGGTGGAGGAGGCTGGCAGAGAGGGGGTGGGGATCGATGGATCGCTTTGGCGCGTTATAAAATATACTACATTATGCTGGACACGATCCGAACTTGGGGAAGTCCTCAAGACAAACGCCTCACCTGGTGGGTGGGCATGCGTGTGCTATGCGGCGGAGCCTCCCTCCCACCCGGCTGCCTCATCGGTGGTGACCCCACCACCCCGCTCCCGGGACCATCACCCACTGGCGATCCGCACGAGCTCCTCCGGTTCGCCATGCCCAGTTAGCCATTGCAAGCGGGTCGAGCATCGCACACCCCAAATCGATCGATCGATCGATCGGTGGATCGGTGGATCGGTGAATCGATCTATCGACTGGCCCCCGTCTGTCGTCGCAGCCGGGCGTAACGCACAAATTGTATTGATTATGCGGCTGCCATGCACTTTTCCTCTCGTATCTTGTGTTTTGTATCTTGTATCTTGTATCTGGTAGCCGGTTGCCGGTTGCCGGTAGCCAGTAGCTCCGGGAGCGTTCGTTTGATTTGCGAAGCAATCTGTTTGTTGTGTAATAAATTAATGCACTTGATTTCAACGCTTGGCCAGTGTCTGCCGTTGGGTGGGTGGGTGTTTTGGGTGTTTTGGGTGCGTGGGCGGCAGGTGGAAGGCTCGAAGTGCATTCAGCCAGCGAGGTGTCGGACTGCAGGTGTTGAACTATCGATTCAAAGGGTCAAAGTTCAATAACGACCAAGACAATCAATACAATTACATGTATTTTTGAGGAAAAAATATCTTGTTGTTAAGGTCAGACAGCAAAAAAGGATATTTAAGAGAAGGAAATAGTTTTCGATGGAAATTCAATGGACTTGTTTTTTGATTGTTGTCTGAATAATTTATTTGGAGAGTGAAATGTTTAAATATTTGTTTCAAAAGATTGGAGAACTTTTGATAAATGTGAATGAAATCTGTTTAAGACCGTGGAAGGAGGCGTTCTTTAGTCTTTAAAAAAAATACAAATTATAAAGTTCTTGACATTACTTAGATATTAAATTGTGTATTTTGTATAAATACAATATATATGTATAACAATAAAAATACAATAAAATGTATAAGCTTTTGAAGAATAGGTTTTTTAGTTCTCACATTTTATTCAAAAGAGAGGTATTCTGAAAAGTTTTCCAAAATGTTCGACTTTAGAAATAGTAAATGTTAAATACGCATTTAAATATATACTTCTTCTTGGCTTTGCTGACCTTGACAGTCTTTCGTCGCCATAAGTCAGTCAACAAAGTATCCAAAAGTTGTTTACTCGATTTGAATGCAATTCATAAATGGCGCTACCTGGAATCACCCTTTAGGCAGCAGTTCTAATTTGCTTATATAATGCTTATATAAGCAGCGGTTTTTCTTCTGAAAAAAAGTAAATCAGTGCCCGGGGGGGGATCAAAGGTCAGGCAACAAATTACAGAATTGGCTGGAAAAAGGCGCTAACGACGCAGAAAAGTGTGGCGCCTTGTTGCTGGTTCTTCGAATGTGCGAGTATCTGTATCCGAATCGCTGTTTGCAGCTGTATCTTTCGAATGCCAAGATACAGGTGAGAGAGTGAGAGGGGCAATAGTGCGGTGATAGTGGGGCAGCGCCTTGCTTTGATGTTGATTAATTGCAAAAGCTGCTGATTGATTTTTATTGCAAATATTGATAAAAATTTTGGTATTAATTAACGTGAAAAACACGCGTTTCGTGTTAATTGGAAAATGGTTATTGAAACTAAACAGAAGCCAGATCCAAGTGAGCGTACAAGCTACGCAAACAAACAACAATAACAGAAACAACAAGCCCAAGAAGAGAAAAAAAACAACAAACAAACAGACCGTGAGATACAAGATACAACTTGCATTTTGTAGAACGTACAAATTAACGCAGCCAAAAATCAATCCAAAAACCGAAATCCAAAAATCAAAATCGGTGAAAAAAACGAAAAATTTAAGTTTCCAGACAAGAACAACTACTATGGCCGATCGGTATCTATCGATTTGTTGTATCTGCATCCGTGGGATATGTACCAGCTAGCATTTGATTTATGCTCAACTTTGATATTTACCGCCTAATAAACAAAAAATTAACGCAAACGCAGCTAGGCCAGTACCAAGCCGCATTATAGATGTATCTATATATCCATGTATCTATGTATCTGTACCGGCGTCTGCCGCTCAATCGGTATCTATTTGTGATTTTCGCTTTGATTTGTACTTGACATGCGTGCGTCTGTCAGAGCGGCAATTAAACAACATCATTCCGAGTGCCGGCCAGAGCTGGTGGATCGCCAGACGCCAGATCCGATCCGAAGCGATCCCACAATCAGTTCGTCACTAACGCCTCCTAAGCGCCACCACTGATCCGGATTCCGTACTCCGGACTCCCATCCTAAATCCGAGACCGATGACAGGCCAAGCGCTAATATTTAGTATTTGTTTGGGCCCTTCCCGCCCGAAAATCCGTCCGGGCCGGGCCACCTACGTGGCTGGAGCTGTGAACGATGCCCCCGAAAACCTTCTCCGACTTGTCAATTCGGAGCTATTCAAATTTTGGTCCACTGATTGCCGAGGTAATTAGTCAACTGGAGTGGCCAAAGGGCTCGTCACTCCCCACCGGAATGCGGTGTGCCTTGAAGTCATCCGCGGGTTCTTCGTCCATCTTTGTTTGCCACACTCGGAAAAATTATGTAATTATAAAAACACAGAAGGAACATTTTTTGAAAAATTAGTTCTTATTATTATTAGATTTAGAAAATTCTTAAATATTTACAATCTCAAAAAAAGGAACATCAATTAAAAGAACCAAATATAATAAATTTATATATTTAAGAATACTTTTTAATAATATTTTTGTAATTTTTCTTATAATTGTTTTGAAATGTTTCGGTGAGGTTTCATTAACATTTCAATTGAAAAATTTCCTATACACCTATTCCGGAATCAAATACATTTTTAAAATCTTTCTATTGTGTCTGAAAATAAGTAATATTTTATGTATGTCAAAATTGGAAATTATTAGAGAAATATAGATGAAATATCACCATTATTTTATCATCATTATTAGATCAATAAATTACCAAAAAGTATACACAGTTCCCTGTAATATTAAAAATGGTTAAAAACAAGATATAGATAATTCATAATGATGTTATAATAAAACTACACTTTAGTAAATGAATTTTATACTTGAAGAGAAATCACTAAGTTTAATTATTTTTCAATAAAATTGTAAACCAAACATTGTATATATAATATAATTTTCCAGTGGATCTAGATATTGGTAAAACCTAGATAGAAAAAAACGATCACAAAGACGCCTGACAGTCTCTCCTTCTCTCGAAGGAGCAGCCATAAATCAATGAGGAGCAGGCAGCAAACATTGCGGCATTGCAACATTGCAACATTGCTGAGAACGTCGCAGTGCTTCTGGCCAGACAATTGGCATGGCTAATGCGAATGGCAACTCATAAATTTATTAATTTTTAATTAAACTTACAACGATTTGTAATTCCAACATGGTAGCTCCATTTATGGCTCGGCCGCTGATGGACTGACTGCTGGCCATCGGACCAGTTGGCCACTGAATGAATCCCTGCTCCTGGTCCTGGCCCTGGTCCAGCCTTAGCCCCAGTCCCGATGTCAGCCCGGAAACAACTCATTATCCTAATTAAAACGTGCGCCATGCGCGCCCCGTTGCCATATATGAGCAATGCACGCGATCTGGCAATTGAGGGGACTCCGCGTCCGCGTCCGCGTCTGAGTCCAAGTCCACGTCCAAGTCAGCGTCCGAGTCCAGGTCTGCGGCTGCATGCGAAATTAGAAGATTGCCGAGATTCGAGATGGCATGTCAGAGATGCGATCGAGATGCGGGACTCGAATGGGTCGCTGGAGAGCCCTGATTTATCGCTTTTCCAACAGCAAGTGAAAATATATTTCAAGGGCCCAACGCTGCAGGAAAATTAATTATTTAATTACCACTTTTTGTGCTTCTTTTGATCTGTTAAAACATAAATATAGAATATAAAATATATATAACTTGAACTTAAAGTTGTTTAGCAAACATTTGTCAGATTTTGTTGAAATGCATTTGAACAAATTTCAAAATTCTTTAAATTAATCAGAACTTTTTGAGGGCTGAAATATTTAGGTCTATGGACTCTTTTATTCAAAGAAAAGCAAGATGTATTGTTAGGTTTTTAAGCCATTTTCAACATATTGAATTACTAAAAGGTGGCCTCTTAGACCTTATATTAAAAATGTATTAACTTTGGAATTATTTTGTGTTAAGCTTAAAATGATGAAAATGTATAATTTGTAATAGTTTTTAATCCTAACAATGCCAGATTGTTATAATTATCTCTTAAAAATGATTAAAGTGTTAAAAACAATAAAAAGTATAATTGAATACTTGAAAATAAGTTAAAGATCCTTTTAGATAGAAATTCTTAAGATTGATTGATGTAGAAACGTGACTCACGATGTTACCACCAATTCCCGAAGCGATGACGAGCGTCTGTCTCCATTCATACGCCCTGTTGGCAGTCTGGCAGTCAGTCCGTCAGTCAGTTAGTCACCCAGGTCGGGCCTGGCTAGCTGGCCAGGAGAAGAGAGCCATTCACCAGACCAGACTAGAACACATCCGAGCAGAATAGCTGTCCTGCCCAAAACGGGATGGCAGACTAGAGCTTGGGGTCTGGGTGATGGGATGGGGCATGCAGTAAGTAGTATGGGGAGCAATTCCTGCGTTCATTGTCATGCGTTGCATTTACAAGATGCCAGCTGGCAGTGGCAACATTTCGCAGCAATTGTCCGGAATTGTTGCGGCAACATTGCGGCTGCTCAACATGTTGCTGCCCCATGTTGCATACTGATCAATTGCGGCTCCTTTTGCCGCTGCCTGACATGAATGACTGTGACCATTTTTGGTCCTACAGTTAACATCTGTGCCGAAGACAATTGCATTGATAATGAGCAAATCGAGTTGCGGATTCCCTATGAATGAATCTCGTAAATACCTGACTCTTGGACTGACTGGCTGTCGGACTGTCGGACTGGCGGACTGACTGGCTGGCTGGCGAGTTTATAAATTGTGCAGACAACGAGGGGTTTATAAATTATTTTCAATGTCAAACATAAGCCTTATAAATAAACAAGTTATCGATTGCTTAGCTCCTCGCCAATCGCCAATCGCCAATCGCCAATCGCCGCGTAAAAATAGATCAATATTGATGGGATGGGATCGAGGCTGACTCGGATCCCACTCTTGGGTCTCTTTGGGTCACGCTGCATCTCAATCCCAATTGTATCTGAGAGCAACAAAACCAAGCACACAGCTGCTTGAACAAACAAACAGAACAGCAGAGAATAGCATTTTGCAAAAATTGATTTTCATTTTGCGGTTGCACTTAATTTGGCAATCGTTGCAATAATTTTGTTTACAATTTACGAGACTACGAGTATGTAAACTTTAATGCCTTCCCAGACTTTGCTTCTTCACTGGACAGCTGGTGTTGGTGTTGCTGTTGCATCACCATCACCACCTCGTGTTGCACTTGCTTTTGTGGTTTTACACTGGATCCAAACTGTTGAATTTATGGCGACAAGGTGACAGATTCTCAAACGATTTTATCATCTCGGCAACAAAGTGTTCGGAATTAGCCCCCGATGTTGTTTGGATTGGACTCCAAGTGATGGAGCGGGATCTGCGCTGCATAGTTTGCCTATTTTATGGTGTTTTTGATATGCTCGTAAACTCGGTAACACCCGAAGGCACACGGAGCATGGCAAATGTAACATAACTTTATGGTATCGCCCCGTGCTTATTCCCTGGCCAGATTGAGGTCTGATCGAGAGCATTAGGATGGCGATGGAAACTGCACAGTACGAGTATTTTCAACTCCACAATAAACTTTGTGAAATAGATTAGGAAGAGCTGGTATCCGGATTGATTGAAACACTTTGCTCTCCTCCTCAAATAAATACTCTCCTCGTCGTTTTGTAATTATTAACCCTTGCCCATTCGATTTGGAGTCCAATTAATTTAATAACCCACTCGAGCTGCACAAACCAGAGTGTGGCTACATGAAAATCGACAATAAATATTAAGCAACATCTATGTAAGTGGCGATTATTGCGCCATTACGATCAGTTTATATGGAAGAAATGAAAGAACCGCGAAGATAAGACCAAGAGTCTAGCAAAAGTAAATGAAACAGCCTGAGTGTTTACAGCCCGAAGACAAAGTAAATTAATGTGTGTTCTGGGCCGCGAGTTCCGAAATAGTTTCTATAAACAAAAAGTAGTCGTCTCACTGGGGGCAACAACTAATTCCCTGCCTCGATTGTTTCTACTGCCCGAGAGCAAAGTTTGAAGGAGATCAACCGGAGTCTCCGGTTAAATATTTATGAAATCATAAAATTTGATGTCTCCCTTCCGCAGGCCGGGCACTTGACAGTAATGCGACCATTACCCGAATGTGTCGATTCCAAAACAGGGACCTGATTTTGGTGTTAATGATGATTTTGATGTGCAGCGAACGGATTGGCTGCAGGCCATACCCAGGGTAGAGCCACCTCTCCACCTACATACCCACTCCCAGGCCCAGGCCCAGACATTGCCACAGCGATTACGTGAAGTACTCCCCATTCGGATACCCATTCGGATAACCATTCCCCCACCCCCAATGGATGTTTGTTTTATGTACGATTTGTTGTTTTACAATCGCTGTAAATAAATAGAGGCTGCAGATCAAAGGCCTATCAATTAGCACCCATTTCGATTATGCTGCATGTTGAATGCTCCGTGCTTGGCGCTTCGAGCTCTGCGCTGCACTTGCTGCACTCATCCCCTGCCCGATTTTGTTGCAATTCACACCCTATTAGTAATAAATTTGAATGCGCTCTGCAATTCGCCTTAACAGTTATGGTGGCCATTAAGTTTTATCGATGGCGCTCAGTTGCCCTCCGGATTCGGACTCCGGTCTCCGGTCTCCGCGAACTACTCCCAGCCCCTCTCCCAGCCGGACCGATTTGATTTGTGGCCCACTCGAGAGGGCCGCTCGGGTCGCTCCGCCCGATTGGGCCCATCCAGGCATCCACCTTTGATATTCTCACACGTACCCCACAAAAAGATACGTGGATGCTTAACAAACTTAATTGCAATTGACTTTTAATGCCTACGCGGACTGCCCGCTGTGTTAATTCGAATTCAAACTGTTTCCATAAAGTGGAGCCACATGGCTCCCTTTCCACCACCTCCCATATGGATTGCCTCATGAATGTGACGAGCTGAAGAAGGTTTCAAACTATTTCAAAAGCTGTCTTTTTTTATGGTAAAGGGGGTGACAACTCGATAGGTTACACAAATTCATAACCATTTGTTTCCAATCAAGTACCATTATATGCTCTAATCCTTAAATGGCCCCCCGATGCAGGGTTCCCAGGCAAATTATTAGCTGGCGCTAATAAAACGCTTCAGGGTAGTCCGTTTTGGGCATCGGGTTACCATCGAAAATGCATAAATCAAGCCTGATCCTTCCAGCGAAGGAGGCTTTGTTACCAATTCACAAACAAACAAAACGATTCCGCCGGCCACAAAGAAAGGGACATCGTTTGGGCATCAAATTACCACAAGATCGGACACCAGCCATCCGAACCAAAGCCAAAGAAAACCAAACAGAGACCCATATCCATGCCCCGCTTCGTACAAAATGATCAGGATCAGCTTTCACAAGATGCAACTTAGACTGTGAGTCCCCAGTTGCAGTTTACAGCCAGTTTGTCATTCATCACAAAACAAAACACACGATAATAACGTTTTAATTGAACAAAAGACAGAGCCAGCCCGAAGAAACTGAAGAGCTCGAAGAGTCCGGGGATCCCAGCCAGTCGAGCAACAATTGAAGATGTCGTAGGAATCGGATTCGGATTCGGATTCGGAATCAGAATCGGATCGGATCGGATCGGAGGCTCATTTCTGCTTTCTGCAGTTTTGCGGCTGCCTCTTCTCTTATTATTATTACATTTTTTCGTATCTCGTATCTGTGTCTGTAACTCGTTGTCTTCTCTTTTTTTTTTGTTGAAGTGACTGTGACTGTCACCTTTCCATCAACTCGGAGGCAGGCAGCAGTGAAAGGCTCTCGACCGCCGGGCGTCCACGTGCCACGCGGCATTGTTTGGCAACTTTTGTTCGCCCGTCTCGGAGGTAATTGATTAGCTGGCCGGGAACGGCGGAACAAAGCCAACCAACCAGTGGACACAAATAAAGGATACCTAATGAGGTTCATTTGTACACAAACAGCTGAAATTCTAGAGCGACCAGCCGAGGGTGTATTAAGTTTCCCAATTGGCAGGGAAAACGCCTCTCTTTATCAGATGTATTTAATAAGGGAAAATATTAGGACATCAAGATATTAGGATATAGATTCTAATAACATTTTATCAAGTTGTATAGGTAGTTGTGTTTAAAATTAGTCCAAGGTGGGATTTTCAATTTAGGGCTAAAAAGTTAGAGAGGTATTTTGACTCATACATTCCGAGTTTGTTGCAAAGTTCTGTGTTCTGTGGCAAACTCTGGAGAGCCCCTATATCCCTTGAAACCCGCTCCTCGTAGTCCTTTCCGGCACAATTAGGACGAATGCCCCGTTGCGTGAGAAGGAAAATAGAACGCAAAAAGGGATCACGATCTGATGGTCCTGCTGGGACCGGAGACGAGGACCTTCAACCTAGAACCTAGGACCCACGACCTGGCATGTGGTCAGGAGACAGCGCCGTCTAGTTGTCAAGGAGTTTTTGCTAGTGGCTAGTGGTGTTGTTTTTGCCAGGCACTTGCTGCGGCAAGGATCCTTAATTCTTATAAATGACACACGAGCCGAGGGCGGCACTTGATAAATGAACTGCAGCTGATAATGGATTTCGCATTTATTCTCGGTCGAGTGAAAGTAGGGCCAGGGCTGGCAAAACCGAGGCAAGGACCTGGCCAGATAAGCCTGCCAGATAGCCATTCAAGGACTCGCAAAAGGCACTCCAAGTCGGACTCCGATAAGGTGGACCGACAGAGGTAATAAAATGCCATTAAGGTTGAGTGGAGATGAGCCAGCATTCCAGAAGGCAAATGTATCGGTATCTGTGTCGGTTCTGTATCTGTATCTTCTGGGGAGTGGATGTGGATTGGGAGAGCGAGAAAGAGCCAGGGCTAGAAAGAGAGGAGCGAGAGGGAGATCGTGGAGTTGTGGGCACGAACAAGCGGCAAAAGAGACCAAACAAAACGGAGGAGGAGCACAGAACCACCAACACCAGTACACACTCTCAGATGCAGAGATACAAAACCCAAAGATACAAAGATGGAACTGAGGGACGGACAAGTCGGACGGACGATTAACATACAAAAGGATCTCCACGAACTTTGGAGCCCGCCTTCTTCCGTCTGCCTCTGTGTTCTGAATAAGTATCTGTGCTCCCTTGTATCTGTATTTGTATCTGTATCTTTGTCTGTACATGTATCTGTGTCTGAGCCAGCGGAGTTTTTGTGTGCGCCAATGAGCATGAATCATTTTTGGGTTCCCAGCGGAGAACCGAAGGGGTGGGGCATGCCGCCTTGAGCAGCCACAATGACGGCAGGTTTCTCATCTAGGCTCCAGGTTCCAGAGCATTTGGAGAAACTTATTTACCCAAAGAGTTATGAACTACTCAAGTCTAGTAACGTTTAGAAATACTCTTTATGCCGGTCAGCTTCTTTCAGTTCTGGAAACTGCCGCGTAATTCGAATCCCTGTCGGACATTTCAATGAAGTCAGTAGAAAGGAACAAGTGCGGGTCAGACGGCGACAAGTTGGAAACAGGAACAAAGGCTACTTAAGCAGGCTTGGCGCCAGCTTGCCATGTGTGGCTGTTGTGCGTGCGCGAGGATAGCCAGGATGTCTGGCAACACTCCAGCTTCGTTTGGCCAGCATCTCCGCCCAGACGGCGCGACCAAGACTCGACGCCAGTCCACAAATGGGCTGGGATTCCTCCAAGCTTCTTTGTCGGAGATGGTGCAATTGGGTTACCCATTAAGAGTAACACTTCTAGTTCTAGTTCCTCTATCCTTAGATATTTAGATATGGTATTCCTCACTTTCAACTAATAATAAAAGCCAGAGGAAGGGTAAGCTTAGTGGAGGGTAAAAGTAGTTCGTCTTAAACTTTGAATACGTATGTCATGATCGGGTTAATGATTCAAGGATTCATATCATCTCTAGCAAAGACTCCACAATATAGTTTGTTTTTGTATAATTAATTAATAAATAATCCCTTTAGAGTGAGTTCCTTTTGTTTGCAATTTATGACTCTTATAGCCTAAACGCCCTCAAGAACCATGTTGCAGCTTTTTCTTGCCTCATCGTCGTCTGCATTGAAAAAGCCACAACTGCAGCTCCTCCTACCAAGGTCTACCAAGCCGCGTCGTCGTTTTGGCTGGTCCGGGGCACCTGCTCGGTTGGTAACAGAGGAACTGCAACAACAACCCGCCAGAAGAACAATCTCTGGATCGCCAGAGTCACGTTGGCTGCGCATGCGCGGGTGTGCGGATGTGCCGGGTCGAGGAGCAGGGAGCGAGAAGCGAAGACCGAAGACCGAAGAGTCATCTCCACAAACAGAATAAAAAGATGGGCTGGCTAAGGGGGCGAGCCCAACAACAACAAAAGGCAGTTAAATGCATTTAGATGCAGGTGTTGGTGTCGAGTATCTGTGTGCGCTGTGCGGGTGCGAGTGCGAGTGCGAGAGAGCCAGCAAGTGTCATTCTTATGGCTGCCACCGCCACTGCCCTTTTTTTTACCTCTTGCCTTCCGACCAATAAAATTATACTAATTCCCGACTTTTTGATTTCATTCTCCGTTCTCTGTTTGTGTTGTTGTCCAGGATTTCGTTACCTAAACACACACAAGCTCAGAGACACCCACACAGAGGCACAGACACCGTGCCTGAGAAGTGGAAACACCCCGACTCGGGGCTCTCGCTCCCTCCCGTGGGCGCCTTATGGCCTTCCGTGGCATGTGCGACCTCGGCTCCGACTCCGACTCTGACACCGACACCGACTCCGACGGCGACTGCGACTGCCACATCCGTCTCCTGGCTGGCTGGCAGCCTCCGACTTGGCCAGACTTGGGCAGCTCCAGGAATGCGAGACAGTTTGGTTTCGTACTCGGCTCATTGCGCTCGTGCAGCAAAGAAAAGAAGCACCAGAGGGCCCTCAATGAGCTATCCTCGGCAACTCTCGGGAACGGAGTCCAGTCTTTTTTTTCTGTGGATATCAATTAGAGTGTTACAGTAAGTAGGAGGTTCTACGGAAATGGAAAGTGCTTATAGTGTAAGATTTGTAGGAAGGTTTAACTTGAGTTTCGAATAATTTATTTCACTTAAAAGTGTTTAATCAAGAAAAGATACATTTTCTCAATGCATCTGCAAGCTGTGGTCCCACGGGTGGTATACGTAATATCCAGATTTTCACTTGCAATTTTTTTATAAAGATATTTGACGTATTTTATATCATTAAAGATGCAAATAAATTGGTAAATAATTTTAATTTCCAATTGAATTAGTTTATCTTTTTAAGCTTTCCGAGTTCCCTAAAAGTTACTTTAACTAATTTCGCATTGGTTAAGCGTACAAAATGTTACATTTCAACGCGAAATTCTCTAAAAACAAAAATGAAAGCTTAAGACTCCAATTTTGAGTGAGATTCTTGCCGGTGAGAAACTCACTCAATGCCACCAGCGACAGCGTCAGAGCCAGCGACTGCGACTGCGACTGCGACTGCGGCAGAGCTGGACCCGTCGCGCTGGCTGGGAAACCGAGAAACTGGCGCTAGACGAATGCGTGATTATGATCGGGTCGATCGGGCGATAATGAAGACGATAATGAAGCTGGCGGAGATGGGGCGAAAGCCCCCAGACCCCGACCCCGACCACGACCCCATCCCCCACTCCACAACCCCTGCTAAGCTTGAGTGTGCTCCGGCACGAAGAGAGAGCCAGCAGAGAGAGCGACGGCCACTCTCATTTGCTCTCAAAGTGGAGCTGCCGAAGAAAGCCGACGAGCCACGAACGAGCGTGGCGAAGTGGTGATGTATCTGTGTGTGTGCGAACGGCCGTAACCGAGCCGAGTATCTGTATCTGGGTATCCGAGTATCTGAGTATCCGAGTATCTGAATCAGGTAGAGGTAGACAGAAAGGCGTTAGTCGTCCAACAGCGCTGATCGAGTTAAAATTTTAAAATTCCCCCAACAGGCAGCATGTGCGGACGTTGTTGCTGCTTCCGATGTGGCTGACTTTTCCTATCGCGTTCGATATTCGATATTCGATATTCGCATTTGCGTCTTTTCCACCTGATCACCGCCGATCGAGTTGAAATTTATGAAAATACATTGACCCGCCCGAAGCGCAATGAGCGGCGGCGTCTGTGGCACCGCAACCAAAACTTTTGAGGAAAACTGAGACAATTCGACAGTTTCGCGACGCGTCAAGCCCCGGATCGGAAAATCTCAAATGATCGCTGATCGACGTTAATCGGTAAACAAAGAAATTAATGCATAAGCGGTGCGTGAGAGTGCCAAGTGTGTGTGGTGTGTGTGGCGTGTGGTGTACGGGGAGTTGGTGCTGATGCTGGGTGTTTGGAATGTCAACTGACGGGTTGTAAAGGGAAACCCTGAAATTCGAACAGCCGCCAGCCAAAGCAAATACCAGCCAAAGTGAATACGAAACACACGGAATAACACAACAAACAGATACATTTATGGTAGAGACGCAGAGATACTGAAAATGCCAAAAGATACGGTCAGAGTGTAAAGTGCGCCTCGAATTCGGAACTCTTGGTGGGTGCGAGTCTGTCGAGTGGAAAATATGAGGATTATATGCAAACTGTCTAAAGAAAGCGAATTTGATTCAAAGCCAAGGCGAGCGCGGGAGTGGACCGCCGCCAATGGCCAGAAAGTGAAGTGAGCCGCCGGATGACAAGTGCAGCATCCGCATCCGACAGATACATGTCATGTGCCGCAGAATTCTGACCTCTGCAACTAGCAATCATTTTGACCGAGCTGCGGCGCGCCTCGAATGCGGCAACACTCTTTCCAACAAGAACTTGCTCTACTTCATCTACAACTATCGCAGGCGAAGACCCAAAAAAACAGAAGCGAGGAGTAAAAACAGTAATAGTTACAGTAGCAGTATCTCTGAGCCAATAAACAGAGAAAGAGACAGACAAACAGAGGAAGAAAGAGAGGGAGAGAGGTGGCGAAGAAAATCCCTATCAGATATTTACACAAACGTGATTTATTTGAAAAGCGAAACGGGAGGCCTCGCATGCCATAAACATCTGTAAATTGTGCAAATATATCCGAATCCGAGTGTAACCAAAAGCCGCTCGCAGCGATAACGGATCCGATTCCCATTCCGATTTCGATTCCGTTCCCGATCCCGATCCCGATCTGGACAGTGATCCCGATTCCAATTCCAATTTCAATTTCAATTCCAATCCCGATCCCCGGACGTCATAAATTCAGTGGAACGAAAAGTGTCAGCCCAGTTGAACGAGACAGTTGGTCGCGCTCCTATTTTGCTTGCTTTTCGGGCAATCCATCAACATACTCGTACTCGTACTCCTACTCGTACTCGTACAATATAAAATATACAATATACAATATACAATATACCATATCCACTGACGTACGTGTATCTGCTTTCGAATTAATAACCGAACACATGTCGTATCAATATTCGAGTTAAGCTACAGATACAGATACGGGCCCCCGGAGATCTAATATCAAGCGATATCATTCGACCATAGGAAACTTTATAAGACTGAGGTGAGTGCCATGCCCTGCCCGGTTGAGTTTTCGTTCCCAATTCTCAATTCCCAATTCACAATTTTCACTCCCGGTTTTCCCGTAGCCCCTTAAGCTTATGTAAATTTTGTAGAAGAAGGTGCCATAGGGTGGAGGCGAACCGAATTTGAACTTGCTGTGAGAACTGCACACAAAACTGATTCATTGCATAATGCGAGCTACAAATGCTACAAATTTGATATCGAAAAGTTAATTTGATATTGAAAATATAATTTCGCTGTTCGCTCGGGTTCACCATGTCGATGGCATGTGGCATTCACATTGTTTTCTGCCCAAAAAAAGTGTGAACAAAAGGGGGATATTTGAAACTTAAAGTTTTTGGAATTCAATTATTCAGGGTCGTCTATTTGAAATTGAACTCAGGCCAGGCAGCACTTGTTATGCAGATCGATAGAGCAAAGTCCATTCCGAGTATCCGAAACATTTCCATTATAATTATGTGTTTCTAAAACCAAATTTAATTAAGATGAGTTTTTAAGTTTCCGTGAACCATATGAATGGGCGTGATCGGTTCACACTTGGCTGGCTGGCCACGCAATTCTCCTCCCACGCTTAATCATAATATTTCCCCACATATATCATAATTCCTTGGTG
The DNA here is from genome assembly GCA_035047325.1 of Drosophila vallismaia. Lineage (NCBI taxonomy): Eukaryota > Metazoa > Arthropoda > Insecta > Diptera > Drosophilidae > Drosophila > Drosophila vallismaia. Next base: position 228,007 of record JAWNPU010000090.1, on the reverse strand, counting down.
TACCATCTATGGTCAGATTCCAAGAACTCCATCGACTATGGTATTGTTGCCCAGCACAATGAAATACCGTTCTGATACACCGTTCTGAACTAATACCGTGTTATGGGACCGGTCGCAAGGACTCTGGAAAAAACATAAAAAGCGGCGGAGAACACAAAACGAAAATGTCAAATATCCTGCCACATAAATAATCGAACAGAATAGCGACTCCTTTGTATCTCTCAGATGCGTTCGGTGACCACGTCGGCGTTATTATTATTAACCAATCTAAAATCGCTGACATTGTGTGGCATAGATTCCCAAATTTAGCTTGCTTTCTGGTGTGCGAGTATCTGGGAGTATACGGGTATTCGGTATTGGGTGTTGGGTAACCGGATTCAAACGTTAATCACAAAAAATGTGTCAATTTGCGAAACACTTTCGGATTCGACGGAGCTGAAATTTGAACTTTAGCAGCACTTTAGCACTTGGGCTTGCGACATTTCACAACTCGAATTGAGCTGAATTGAGTTTAGTGTCTAGTGTCTGGTATCTAGTGGATAGTTTATAGTTCTGACGGATTCGGTGAATGGACGGCGAGCTTGGAAATTCCAAAGAGCGCCTGGCATTCATCGACGGTCGTCCGCGTAGGGGAAACCCCCGATCGGGACTCACCAGATCACACGTCGGCCAGGTAGAGGTGATTGTATAAATGGAAATGGAAATGGAAATGGAGAAGAACCACGAAATAAATATAGCCAACTGTAACTAAAACCACACGCAACCAACCCACGGAATTCTGGGAACATATTAAAAACAAACAACAAATTATGAACAAATCATAAACATATTTATGAAATTTAATTTCATTCACCCTTTCCCCGGGTCCCGGATATCGGGCCGATCTTTTTCTAATTCTTCCCAGTTTCAAGCCCCGTCTTATCGGGGCCCTGAGATCTATTCGCTCTCCCCCAGAATATTTTTTTCAAATCCAATTCCGTGCCGTGCCTCGGGAAACGGTGCACGGTGCATGGTGCACGGTGCACGGTGCGTGGTGCATGGTGCACCCCCCAGCGTGTGCCATCTTTTCCCGATTCCAATTTAACCATTTTCGAAAATTCCTTTTGCGCCTAAGCGCCCTGTCATATAACAAATTTTCTATTTTTTTAGTACAAGATAAGATGTTAATCTTTATGTGAAAAACAACATGTAATTTGTTCGAGCCGAGTGAATGCGAGTGCGACTGCGAGTGCGAGTGCGATCGAGACTCGTTTACCTTTTTCCAACTGGTCCGGGGTCTGGGACTCATCTTGAGATAAAATCTGGGAAATTTATTGCCTATAACCAAAATATATAGAATACTTCTAATAATTTTCATAAATTTTCCAGATAAGTTCGTTTTGTGTCGCTTTTTGAGCATTTGCCGCCTGTTTGTAAATCAAAGCGCAGCGATAACTGAAATACGGCGATCGAAGCTACTCTAATAACCGAAAAAAGCCAGGGGGTTGGGGTTGGGGGATGGGTTGTGGGGGATGGGGTGGCAGGGCTATTGGGGTGTTAGTGCCGCGGATTGAATTTCTATTCGTAGACATAAAAACGACGACTCACTCGGTATGCCGAGGTGGCCCAAAAGATCGAGTGTCAGTGCAAAAGGTGCAATGTCCGCCTGCAATTGCAACACTTGTGCAAAGGAAAGGGGTATATCCACACAGAGAGCAAGAGAGAGAGAGGGGGAGATAAGTGCAACCATTTTTTAAGGTGCACCTTTCACCCCGGTGGGTCATAAAACTTTTCGACAGGCGCTGCACTCTCTCGTCTCAATCTCAAATGGGCCAAAAGGAAGCGAGGCTGCTGCCGCCGCCGCAGTCGCAGTCGCCGTCGCAGTCTGCGCCGCAGTCGCTGCCTCTGCCTCTGTCGCTGCCGCTGCCGGCGTTGACGCTTCTTACCTGGCCAAGAAGAAGAACCGATCCGTAGACCAGATCGGATGCCTCGTTCAGTCGAGCAGCGCACGTCGTCCAACACACACACACACAGACACACTGAGCGACAGAAACACTCGCAGATACTGCAGACAGATAGTATCTGTCAGATACAAAGAGTCGGGCTCCTCCTGTCGTCCCGCTTCCACCAATTGCCATTAATGGCAGCCTGACCGTGAGTGAGCGAGTGAGAAATTGAGTGAAAGAGCACTGAGCGGTTCCGTATAATGCATAACACGGATACGGATACCGATACCGATACCGATACAGATACCGTTCCGATCGGTTCAGATCAGATCGGATCGGCATAGCATAGCGCATAACCCTTTCTGGCAGTCACTTAACCCATGTCTTTTGTTTCGTTCCAGAGTTGCAAGCGACCATGCGCGCATGGCTTCTACTCCTCGCAGTGCTGGCGACTTTTCAAACGATCGTTCGAGTTGCTAGCACCGAGGATATATCCACGAGATTCATCGCAGCCATAGCGCCCGCTCCTAAGATACAACAGCAGCAGCAGCAGCAGCAGCGACAACAGCAGCAGGACAAGCAACAACAAGCAGGACCACAACAACAAACAGCATTAGCAAAAGCATTTAATCCATTCAACGAACCGCTCTACATCAGCATCAGTGATAGTGATAAAAGCCATCTAAGTAAAAGTCTAAAGAGCAACAAAAACAAGGCTAAGAAATCTAGCAAAAGTGACGCGAACCGACAGTTCAACGAAGTGCATAAACCAAGAACAGACCAATTAGAAAATTCCAAAAATAAGTCTAAACAATTAGTTAATAAACCCAACAAAATGGCTGTCAAGGAGCAGAAGAAAACTAAGCAAGTTCATCATAACAAACAGCAAAACCGGCAACACCAACACCAGCAACAGCAACAGGAGCAGCCAGCTCCCAGCACAGAATCTCATCAATCGACGGCTGAAGATCCGGAGCAGGAGCCAGAGCCCGTTCTGGTCATGGACAAGGAGGTGGCCTCCATCAAGGTGCCGGCCAATGCCGAGGCCATCATCGTCGAGAGCGAGCCCTCCACCTACAGCAAAAAGGAGCTGATCAAGGACAAGCTCAAGCCGGATCCCTCCACTCTAGTCGAGATCGAGAACAGCCTGCTCTCGCTTTTCGACATGAAGCGCCCGCCGAAGATCGATCGCTCCAAGATCATCATTCCGGAGGCGATGAAGAAGCTCTACGCCGAGATCATGGGCCACGAGCTGGACTCGGTCAACATCCCCAAACCGGGACTGCTGACCAAGTCGGCGAACACAGTGCGAAGTTTTACACACAAAGGTGAGTCCTTTTCCTGTTTTAATAAAGAATAATTTTGATTATGATAGGAGAATTAGAGATTCGAGATCTTTCTCAAAATCGTTTTACATCATTTTGCTTAAAATGACTCACATTTTTAATCGGTTTCATAAAATTTATAACCCAAACGAGTTGAGAATAAGTTTTGATTTTAAAAAGTTTGATCTTCTTTGTAGACAATGTCAAAGAACCATTTGGATAGCAGGAATTCCAATCAAATGTAGATCATACAGGTTTTTTCCTTTTTCTTTTCGAGTGGTTTTATATTGTATCTTGAAATCGAATAAATATTAATTTAAATTCAGGAACTAACCTCATATATTTGAATATATGGAAATGTTCGAATGTTAAAGTAATTCCATTTTATTAGAAAGAGACAAATTTTTTACCTAGATTTTTCACCTGCCACCGCATTGCATTGCCAAAGGCTTTATTTATCGTATACCAAAAATTTAGATTTTCACTCATTCGAACGCGTACTTTCCGATGCAGAAATGCGAATGAAGAGCATCCAGGATTTTCCCTGAAATTCCGCTTCATCTAAGCGATTTGCATACCTGCCCACCGCCGCGGGCCTGTTCCGCGTCCTTTTGGGCGAACCCCACCCTATCATTCACGCAAGCGCTGTGAAATCACGCGGAATTTCCGCGGCTGTCTGCGGCAAAATGAATACAGAGGACGCAGGCCGAAAGGACACTCGAGTGTCCTTTTACCTGCCCCGACCCGCAACGTCAGCCCAACTGTGACCTTGAAACTTTTCTACGGAATTACACCAGCTCCGTTTAGCGCATGCGCTAAATGGCTTTTATATTGTATTTGTAAAAATAACAATTATTATTAAAGCGTATTTCGCATTATTTTCCGCAGGATTAGAGTGTCCGAACAATAAAGCAGTCAGGACTCAGGTAGCCAGGCCGGAATGCAAAATGCAAAATAACGCCAAGAGCCTAAAGCCAAGTGTCTAAGCCGACTGTCGTCGAGTCGAGTTTGCCTTGGTTAGGTCCGCATCTGTGCCGATTTGTCGGTTTTCGGTGTTCGGTTCTCGGTTTAAGGTTTAAGATTCTCGATTTTCGATTTCGGTTCCCAAACGAATTTACGACCCGCTTCCCTTTGTAGGTGGCACTTGAGAGTGTCGGCGACGGCGGCGTCGATTCAAATTAAGATTTTCCTTCTCGGACAAGTGTGCAGTCCGGAGTTTGCACCTTGCGGGATACATTGTACGTTCATGGTAGATCCGAAAAGGTAGGCCGGGGTGGGCCAGGGTCTTTAGCACAGGCGCCAGTCGTAAAAAGGCGGCTGGCTGGACAACTGGAACGTGCGATTTGTGCGATCCCGAACCTCTTTGTCCCAGAAACGGCTGGTGGCTTTCCCTGCACTTTCCACTCGAGTAGTGGGTGTATTAAGCAGAGGGTACTTGCCAAGCTCAGGTAGCCGGAGTGCGAAGGTGTGTCTAATCATCTGGCCGGACGTCTGATCCCGTTTTGATATCCCCCTGATCGAGTCCTCGCTCTTGCAGGTGATCCACCGGATTAAATGGTCAAATTCACCGATCAAGGGTGGGTTTAGGCGGGATTTTCCTTCTTTCGGGGAATAAAATTGAACGATTTTTTCCAGTCAATGACTTCCTTTTTTAGAATCTTTATTTTATAGTTTAAGTTTCTTTAGACTTAAACTTAAACCAAAAACTTATTTGTTTTTCCGATTTCTTTTCCATCTTCCAGATAGTAAAATCGATGACCGATTTCCGCACCACCACCGGTTTCGGCTGCACTTCGACGTGAAAAGCATTCCCGCCGAGGAAAAGCTGAAGGCAGCGGAGCTACAGCTGACCAGGGACGCGCTAAGCTCCCAGGCGGTGGCCAGGTCGGCGTCAGCAAACCGGACGCGCTACCAGGTGCTCGTCTACGACATCACCCGGGTGGGGCTGCGGGGGCAGCGGGAGCCGAGCTACCTGCTGTTGGACACCAAGACGGTGCGCCTGAACAGCACGGACACGGTGAGCCTGGACGTCCAGCCGGCCGTGGACCGGTGGCTGGCGGAGCCGCAGCGAAACTACGGACTGCTAGTGGAGGTGCGGACCGTCCGCTCCCTGAAGCCGGCGCCGCATCCCCACGTGCGTTTGCGTCGCAGCGCGGACGAGGCGCACGAGCGGTGGCAGCACAAGCAGCCGCTTCTGTTCACCTACACGGACGACGGGCGGCACAAGGCGCGCTCCATCCGCGACGTGTCCGGCGGCTCCGAGGGCGGAAGCAGTGGGGGTGGAGGTGGTGGCGGCAACAAGGGTGGCAATCGGAACCGGCGGCACCATCGACGCCGCAAGAACCACGACGACAGCTGTCGGCGTCACTCGCTCTACGTGGATTTCTCGGACGTCGGTTGGGACGACTGGATTGTGGCGCCACCGGGCTACGACGCGTACTACTGCCACGGCAAGTGCCCCTTTCCGCTGGCCGACCACTTGAACTCGACGAACCACGCGGTGGTGCAGATGCTGGTCAACAACTTAAATCCCGGCAAGGTGCCGAAGGCGTGTTGCGTGCCCACCCAGCTGGAGAGCGTGGCCATGCTGTATCTCAATGACCAAAGTACGGTGGTGCTGAAGAACTACCAGGAGATGACCGTGGTGGGGTGCGGCTGTCGATAGATTCGAGTGGCCAGCAGAGCAGAAGTCCGGATACGGAGGCCGGATACGGAAGTCGCTTCCAAGCTTCCCAGATTGAAGAGATAGCGAGAGCGAGAGAGCATCAAATGCTGTTTGGTTCCAAGCCGTCAATGCTTTAAACACAACGCAAACAAAATGGACTGAATATTTGAATTTTAAGTGTAAATCGTTAGACTTTAATCGTAACGTACGAGTATATATCAGGCTGCAACCACGCCCCCACCCAGAAAGCCACCCACCAACCGCCCAAACCCGCTCACCTTGGAGCTTCTGTCAGTTCCCCCAGCCAGGCTGGGGTCAACGCTAGATCAGAGCAATATTCCCGAGGGAAACTACTAGAGAGCACGAGTCCACTGTAAATAGCCGCCAAGCCACGCCCCCAGAAACCCCAGAAACCCGTAACCCAAAACCCACACAGATCTATCGGATGGACGCGATCCCTTCCGATATTCAAACCGATAGGGAGCTGCTGCTGTTCAAGAGGAAATTTAGCGCAAAGAAAAATGCAAGAGGGGAGACCAATTGAACAAATTGTATAAAATTGCTATTATATTAAAATACGATATCTGTGCGAATACCATATGATAGTATCTATGTATGTAATTGTATATGCTATATGGAGATATATACTAGCCGTTTTTTTGTTAATAATTTTATAAAGCGAATCCGTTGTAAATTAACTAGTTGCAGCATTAAGGCGAGAGAGTGTCATCGACAGAGGATGTCCTGAAACGAAATATTGCATATGTAACTCTTTTGTATATGTATTAAACACTTATATACTTGGTATGCAATATCCACCATCCACCCCACTCACCCAACGCACAACACAACACATTCATCCATAAACTTAAGCCACATATCGACGAATCGGTATTGAACTTCGTTCCGAAATCAACTAAACCTAAACCTAAACCTAAACCTAATTGTATAAACAGAAGAGGAGGATGAGGAATATTTCTAAACTAAAAACATAAAAACGTATGCTCTATAAATTTATGAAATAACTATTTACATCGTTATGCGTTCTAAGCTAAGCTCGAATAAATCCGTAAACGTTAATTAATATTTAGCGATTAAGAAGTAACCGTTAAGCTCAGCATGTTGGATTAATTGATAGAAACGAAACAAAACAAAACAAAAAACACACAAAAATAAAAATCTATGAAGGAAAGTATCCACTCGTGCCTGATGTTGCAGAGCACGATTTGTATATGTCAACTTTTCACACACAATATAAATTTTATTATTTTATTTATTTAAAAAGCAAGAAACTATGTTTGACGATGATGAGAGCGACGAGGAAAAAGAAAAATGGAAAATATAAAAGAAAACAATTTATTAAAAAAAATTATAAAAGTATTATATCTTTTATTTCGATTGGGTTATGGAGCAGGAAAAAGTGTTCTATTTGTGTTTAAAAATTACATAAATAGTAACTAAAGAGAAAAAACCAAAAAAAAATCCTTCGAGCCGGATTTGAACCAGCGACCTATGGATGCCTGCTCTGTGCTTTATGCACCGGATCTCTTCTACAGTCCACCGCTCTACCAACTGAGCTATCGAAGGCGGTGAACGAGGAGGGGCTAACTGAAAACTTGGCTAGCTTATCTGAGCGACAAAAAAGCAATAAAATCAAAAGCAACAAAAGCCAACTGCTTATCGCGGCATTAAACGAAAAAATAGAAAAAGTTGTCACAGGTATGTTTGCCCCACTACGTGTTGCGATAAGAGCCAAGTGCGAATCGCATTTTAGATTAAAAATGAAACTCAAAGCGAATAATTTATACACAAACTGATATTAAACAAATCAGGTGGCAGAACCAGCTATGAAGCCACGACTCAACGGGTAATTTGTTGGGCGACCAAGTGCAAGTGACGCTAAAAGCCAGATCGAGGCGGGAGATAGGGATTTGATTGGAAATCAACGTTCCTGGAAACTGTCTAGTTAACAAATTGCTGGCAAATGGAGTGACAGAACCCATTGAATCTATTCAAACAGTTGGCTGAACTCAGATGCCGATAAGGCTGGGCAATGTATTCAGTTCGCCATTCAGTTGAACGAAAAATTTGCAAGTGAATTTGAATTACACAAGAGCTGGAGCAAAAAATCAAGGTCAAAACTATTTTTTTGTTTATATTTAGAACAAAAACGAGTACAAGTCCCGAACTAAGCATGATAAGGATGGGGCTTTCCCTGGGCTCGGTTTTTAATCTACAAATTACGATTTCTTTTTATAGTCTGTAAGCCTCAATGAAACCAAGATCGAGATGCAATAACCTTTTCATTTCATCCGATTTCGAAATGAACTGAACGAGAAAATTACTGGATGAGTCATGGATGAGGAAAGAGTCCCCTTTCCCCCAAAGGTTTATCTCCAGAGTGGCTGGGGCAGAGTAGATTAACTTACCCTTGGTCATGCTGCAATGTGGCAAGTGTGTTTTTTCGGCTCAATTAAATGACTCATCAGGCGGCAGAGGCGGCAAAAAGGAGATTTCGAGCCACACACAAGGCCGGACACTGGGAAGATAGAGTCCAAGAGTCCACTCGGGGGTCCTTGCTAAAAAACAGAGTCGGTCGGCCTTCCTCGGAACTTGGCAATTTTTCGTTTCGGTCCGATCCTGGCCACTGATAGGAGAACGCCCACTTTCTGGGACCGCTTTCCAGTGACTGTTGGGAAAATTCATTCAATCAGCGGGAAATTGATACCCAGATCAAGCGGCCAAAGCCGACCAAGTCGGATCGGAGATCGAAGACGGCTGATAAGCAAAACTGGCCGGTGGTTGGGGGAGAAACTATCCTAAGAGAACCTACTCCGAGTCATTCTTAAAAATTATGAACATTTGTTTTAACATACCTGAGCAAATTACAGAAAAAATAACTAACCCTCGTTCCTCGGACATCGGACCTCGCCGCAGGAATCATTTTCCTTATCTAACAAGACGTTTTGAGCAATCGATCCACACTCACACTCGTACTCACACCCACACAAACTCGAACTCGAACTCGAAATCGGGCTCGAACCTTACTCAATGGATCACACAAATTGCCGCTCATGGCGCTTAGCCCCCACCCCAAGGACCAGGTCCGTCTGTAATTATCCGTAAGCTGTCAGTTTTTTCGCTCCGCTTTCTTAAATGCACTTCTTGGCCAACCTTTCTGACCAACGGCCAGTGGCCATCAGAGATGGCAGAGGAATAAGAACAATTATATACCGGAAAGTATTCAAAAAATCGTCTCTCCTAATTCTAAATTATTTTTATTAACTTAAAAATAAACACTCATCTTAATTATAATTTATTTCACTTGATTCAAGAGATGAGTTGAGTTATGCTATGTTTCTGAAACAAATAGATTTAAGTCTATAAATAAACCCTCCACTCGGCCTGTCACCTTGCCATCTCTAATTTGGTAACAAATACATATAGAGAGGCAGATACTTGTGTTTTCGGTTTCTGTTTCTGTTTCTGTATTTTATGAGTTTGCCGCATTTTTGGCATCCTAATTGGTTTGTTAAGTATTCCACCGGACTAGGCCTTTCGGACCGGCCGTCAAAAATGACTCTTTGGCTTATCGGAACATACTTTGTCCGAGTGCTGCCGGCGGACCCTTGTGTGCTCTGCGGGACCTTCCAGGCCTACAGGCCTTCAGGCCTCCAGGAGAGTTCTCGACCGATCCGCCACTTGACTGATAAGCCCGATCGTGCCTTCTGCGCGTTTGTGACATGATTCACTAGCCGGCCCACAGGCGATGCTGCCTGGAAACCACTATACCATCCAGCTCCCTGGTCAGGATGACTCACGGGCGACGTTTACTAGGTGGCCACGTTAATTGTCGCCCCCGATATGCGTTGTCTTTGTTTACACCCGTTGCCGCCTTTTCATGTGCCGTCCGAAAACAAAAACAAAAACAAAGAGAAACACCCAAATCGAAAAACAATCGAGTCTCACATTCAAAATTCATTGCTGGCTCTGCATAAATATCAAAGCTCTTTCGCCCCTCCTCGCTGCCAATAAACTAATTTCGGCTACTCCGATAAGTTTTGTAAATTTCGGCTCTTTATCAACTTGTTTTGCGGCGAACCATATATAGACCTTCGATAGCTCAGTTGGTAGAGCGGTGGACTGTAGAGTGAAGATCGAATTCGGTAGAAATCCATAGGTCGCTGGTTCAAATCCGGCTCGAAGGAATTTTTTATAATTATTTATTTTATTAATTACGGTATTTGTACAATGAAGAAAATTTCTTAGCCCTGACTGGTTCTTCAAATGCTTCTTACTGTGCAAAAACACATAATATTTAATAAGAATTGCTTTTATTTAATTTTAATATTTCATTTTACCAATTACACGATATAATTATAATTTTGTTTCACAATTACTTATAAGGTTCTTTTGGCCAATTAGATTTGAAATCGTATGCTTTATCAAAGACTTTCTGCTGAAAAACACTGAAAATATAATATAACAAGTTTAATACTACTATTTAATACTATTTGTATTTATTAATTTATTTTTAACAACATAAGAACTCAGCCCGTTGTTAATAACCCTTTGTTGTCTTGGGAAGAACCAGTTACCAATACATCAACTTCTTGAAGTCCCCTGAGAGACGCATTTCACTGCCGAAACCCCAAATTTCGAAAAGAAACCCATTGAAACATGAAGCAGCTCATGAAAGAGAAAACAAATTGTAACAAAAATTACAGGCCTGGATTTGCATTTGTCCTATCACAAAGAAACGGCAACAAAAAGCCGGAGAAATCCCAACTGGCAGCCAAAAAGGCAACAAAGGCAAGAGGCCAACACATTGGCCTGAAAGTCCATTCCGACCCCAGACTCTGCGACTCGTTCGCAGACGTCCTGCCGCTTTGGCTGCCGTTTTCTTTTCAATCTTTACTCCGCCTTGGATGCCGCCTTTCCCCTCTTGAGCCACCAGACCCATTCTCAGCTCCAGCGCCGCCTGCTCCTGGTCCTGCTCCCAAAACAGATGCTATCAATACATCATTTGCCTTTGTGCGGCTGTCACAAATTCATTCACCTGTTCTCGGGCCACGACTTCATCATCGTCCGGACGCTGGACGGCGGACTCCGGACCCGGGAGGAACAGCAGCCAGACAATTATACTGCGTTGATCTCCAATTAGGCTGTCGAAACTCCATTTACACGACCAACGGGCGTACCATGAAATATCAAGACTGCCTTTCATATAATAAGAAATGTGAAGGCAAAAAAAGATATAAATGGAGAGGAGTACGAGTAAGTATAAGGGAGCAACGGATTCAACTCTCGTTAAGGTGCAAGTCATCATCGCATCTCCTCCTCAGAGACCATCATCATCCTCCCCATCCTCATCCTCATCCTCGATCGGCGAGTTAAGTAAATACAAATATGAATGAATTGCTCACTGGCTCCTTTCGTTGGCCGTTTTGGTAGATCTGGATCTGCATCTGGATCTTGGCAGATCATCATCCGGCATTGTCTCAGCCATTTCAGCCTCCTCGACAGTCCACTTCCAAGTCCAAGTCAAGTATTCAGGCGTACAACTCAAGAGTGTTTGCCCTTTCAGCGATCTCGATCCCCATCTCCATCTCCATCTCCATCTCGATCTCTTAGCCATATAACAGTTGCACTTTTGCCTTGCCTCAAGATCGAAATTCGTGTAATTTCTTAATGGCAATGTCCACATACGAGTACATACATATGTATATGTATCTCATAATGGGTACATGTCATTTTGTATCTTCCTTTGGGAAGCCGTACACATGTGGGTCTGGTGTGCTCGACCTTAATTAGTTCAACACTCATTAGAAATTCCACAAGCCACAGGCATCCGCCAGTGCGCATTTGCATGCCGATTATGATGGCATGCCGTCGAAGAACTTAATACTCATCTTGGAGTGTCGGAGTCTAGCTTTTTCCTCATTACTGAAATTCCAATAGAGAGTCTCAGGGGGCTACGAGAGTGTGGAATACCCTAAAAATTATATTTTATTACTCGCAATTAAACTAGATGTATGTTTGAAGTAGATTCTCTCTTAGAATAAAAGTCTTGAAATAGTTCAAGGTTCAAGAACAATATATTTTATGATTCAGTAATTACTTATTAGGGAGCTATAATTTAAGGCAAACAATAAAATTCGACCCACACTGTTCTAGTAATTTTATAGCTTAATCTCCAGAATACAAATTCATTTCGACGTTATTGGCGTAATTAAGGTTATTATCCTTCACCTACTTATTTTAAGACTTCCCAGCAGGCTTTATAGTTAATCATCTAATACCGTAGGAAGCAGTCTTGGCATTTCAATAACCACAGGCACTCGCAATCACTCTGGGGTGCTAAAATGGGGCGCCACATCCATAGAAAGCCGGGGCATGTGGTTGCAGAGCGTCGCTTTGTCTGCAGCCTCAGCTGCTCTGGCAAAAAGTACCCATACGCAGATATACGAGAATGAGAATAAAAAATGAAAAGAAAAAGAACTTCTGGCCGCGAGTACTGGCCGAGAGCAAGAAATCCTATTAAAGCGTAACTAAATGCCACGGATTAATGTCTAACAGGCGGTGGCACCCAACAGGTGCTGCGCATAAATGCCAGTTTAGTGGCCGGTCTGACAGCAGGACACGCTGGGTGGAAGAGGACCCCACAGCCACTAGCTGTAGCTGGTTTCTTGCCTGGTTGGGGCATTAGCATATAAGCCACGGCCTCCTAATGAAGGTGGCTAAACGCAAGCTGCATCTGCTGCGAGTTCGGTGCCTAAGTCTTTCGTTTCGGGCTGGCGGAAGCGATCGCCAGGCTACTGGAAAAAGGGATATTGCCCGGGAGGGGCTCTGGACTAGGCAGATGGACTGCGACAATGACACTCCAATATGCGAGTGTAGTCCAAGCAAAAACAAAACAATTAATCAGCACAAATGGCAAATCGGCGAAACGGCAATGACTTTGCCTGTGATTCGAATATATTTACAATATATTTAATAACCCAATTAGCATATTCGAACGTGTGCCCTGCTATTCAAATGAGGCGACAAGTTAATTGAATGTGAATTCATTGCAGCCGTGTTCAGGCCGTGTGAACTCAGCTGGAGTTTGTGGCTGGACTTGTGGCTTTAGAAAATTTGTTTTAGAGATTTGTTTGTTATTTGATATGATAACTCGCGGCACTCGATGTGACATTTATGGGCTTGTGCCACAAGCCCTAATGACTCAACCGGACCGGGTCATAAAATACCAATTTTATTTCCTGCTCCGCCCGCCTCCACCACCATTAGAATCAAATTGAAATTTATCATTCCCATTGAGCATAAATTCAGATTTAATTGTTCTCTTTAGTTGCAAAATTTGCAATAAAACAGTTGCCACATACGACAATATTTATGCATATTTATGCATATTTTTAATAATCAATCGGAATATTTTATTGAACATTATCTGTCCGTAATGGCTTTAGTATGAAAGTTTGCATCGCAGTTTCCACTTTGTACACATGATTGGCTATAAAATGCTTTACAATTTAATATTTTCCTCTAAAAGAGAAGCTGAAGAGGTTGCAAAAATCTGATGACTTAATTCTGCTTCTGATGAAATTTCGATAGCAATAATATTTGTTATTACTTGGCCCTTGTCCAGCGCTTCAAGCCCTTTTCTCCACTAATCCCATAGTCAGGCCGCTACCAGTCTCCCTGCCTTTAATTGCATTAAATAAACAAAATAGCAGCTTATATGCGTAATTATGAATCGCATCGGAATCGCAACGATTTTCCTCGACTACCGCTACCATTCCAGAGGCCAGAGGCCCCTCGATCGCCCCGATCTCCCCGATAGTTGGAAGCAATTAATAAACTAAAGACTGCATTTGAATTTTCAATTTGACACAAGCTCCCCGCGCCCCAACGGCCGCGCCGTTGAGTGTTAGTTTGATTTATCATTTGCTAATTGAAAAATTATACTGTTTTGTATTTGTCAGGCAGTTAGTTAAAATGTTGTCATATAGGGGCGGCTGTGGGGGAGGGAAAACTACAGGGACTGGAGGGCGTTGGAGGGTGGAGGGTGCTGGGTGCTGGGACGGACTGACAGTGCCAATTTATTGAATGATCCGACTGGGAATCAAGCACGCTAACTGCCCAGGCGCAGGTTGTAAATGATACGAGTGAGGAATTTTTCCTAGGAATTTTGATTGAGTTGAATAAGCAATCGAGTGGCTGATTTTCGTATTTAATATGTAAACGAATTGTGTAAGTGTCGCTCTAAAAATAGCCGTCCCAGGCCCAGACTTTCCGACTCAGTCCGATAGAGTGCCCCGTCCAGCAATTCCGATCGAAAGACTTAGGCAATGAACTTGTTTTGGGTCAGATTTTGCGTCCTCGGCTCATTGTTATCCTCCGGCCAGTGGGGGACATCGAAAATTTATAAGCTACCCGGCGAATTAATGCACATAAATAAACAAAATGTGACGTTGAGCGAAAGACAAGCACTTGAAGTATTTTAATTGTCTAAATGCCAGCGCTGATGATCAGCTTCGAACTCGGACAACAATCCAGCCGAATGCAAGTCCCAACAATTGCTCGCCTCTTTAAGGATGCACTGGGAGAAAAATATATGGATTGTGGATCTCAACCGAAAAACTTGATACACATTCTACTTGTTCATAGTCTCATCCAAGTGATGGGCAGAAACTTTCTTTTCAGTGCCGGAGGAGACCTGGGGAAACCGAGGAACTGAGGTGGCCACTGGCCAGGAACCTTTCGGCCGCTTGCGCCTACGACAATTTATGTGTTGGCTCGAAATTTCTCACAGAAAACAAAGGAAATTCCAGTTGGGTCGCAGGAATGTTTCGGCGAGGCCCCCCGACTGTCCGCGATGCTCCGTCTCGCTTGTGCCGCCTGGTGTCCCGCTCGCTCTGCCATGCGATTGGCTGACATTTTGCATTTCGTGCAACGCATTCCTCGGGGCGCTGCTGGGCGCATGCGTACCACACACGTCCAGAGGAGGAGGATGGTCCAGGTCCAGGGACGCTGCAGCATCCACTATCCACTCCAGCATTGACACTGATGAGTCCGGCGTAGTGAGTTGCATCGAATGTCGTTGCCAGAGGCACAATCTGAATCTGAGGATAGGATGGAGCTGGCTCAGCATCTGGCAGCCAACAGGCAACATTCAAGGTGGTCACCCCAAATGCAACACGCAACAACAACAGCGGCGTGATTGTTATGGCCGTGTTGGCTGGCCGGTTCTCCTTGCCATGTTGTTTCCCCACAGTTGCATTGTAAATTCGTAAAACAATAAAGAAATAAATTACTTTCGGCCCCAGACTCGGACTCAGACCAAGACCAAGTCCAAGCTCAAGAACTCTGGATAGAAAGAAGGAACTCCCGGGAGGGGAAGTGGCCCAGGGAACAGACACACAAAGAACACGACAAAGCGTTGAAATCGTCGTGGCTTTTGTCCGAACAGGAACTCAAACTGCTTCCCAAACAAACAAACAAACATATACTGGCAAAAAAATGGCCGTTCCCTTAAATCGCCAGCCAGTGTGGCCCCGGATCGGGCCAAGAATCTCACAGAAAAAGAGAACCAGGGCCTTGTCCACACCGTCCTCCCACAATTCCCGGCCAAAGGAAAACAAACATAATGTCTGACATGAACTTTGCGCGCTGCTGAAATTGCAATTTTAATGCAATTCGTGAGCCAGCCAATCGTTCAACTCGAAGTACAATTGGACCACCCCGATGGCAGGCCGCGGCAAGTTGCATTTGGTATGGGTTGCATCTGGAAATGGAGATGGGCAAGAGTCTGGTTTTGGGTGTGGGTCTGGGTCTGGGGATGGGCAAGTTCAAGAAGGATGGAACACCCGCACCAAGCGGGCCAAATGATGATGAGACGACCACATGACGACCCTATCTATTTTCGAGAGGCAATCCTTCATGTTTCTAGAATTTTGAAAACTCTTATTAAAACTTTGACTCGTCTTTTGCAATATATGTAAATTATGGTTTTGAATTTCAAAACTCATTTAGGCCCCTGATGTATATGTAAGTATAGAAACCACCCTCGCACTTACAAGGCTCTGCCCCGAGGGCTGTGAGGAACACAAAAGAGTTTGGCGTTGCCAACATGTCTGCCATGACAAAAGCTTAATGCTCACCGATCTCAAGTCTCCGGTCCCAGATCAGCGGAGATCTGGAACCCAAAACCGAACACAGAGTCATGAAATGCCAAAATGTCTAGCTGTGAACTCGGTACACAAAAAACAAAACACAAAACTGACAAAAAAAGGCAACAGATTTAACATCAACACAATGATTTCAATAATCGGCGCTGTTCCAGGTCGTTGTTGATTTTCGGCTTTTGATTTTATGCTTCTGGCCCGAGGGCTTAATCTAGATATACTCGTACACACACGGACTTGAAACTTGAAGTAAATCATCGACAATCAACCAAATAACAAAATAACCAAAGAGGAAAAAAGTGCTTTACGAAAACGAAATGAAGGTAAATCGAGGTTTCCCCTTTTTGTTGTTTCTCTTAATATTTTTTTGAGGGCCCAAATGCCACGCCCCATACCCGGACCCTGCCCCTACCCATGCCCCTACCCCTACTCCTCAAACCCTAAAACCCACAACAACGATGAACGATCGACGAACAACTGTTCAATACATTTTGCGTCTTTAATGGAATTCTTATCGTGCAGCAAATTATTGTTATTAATTATTTTCAATTCAATGGGTCGTCGGCGGAAGGGGTAGCCTCAGGGGCAGCGTCAATTGCTCTGGGGTTGGGAGCGACACGCTGTCTGTGACTGCCCGAGTAGTCTCCCAGGCCAATACAGCAAAAACCCAGAAACAAATAAAATAAAATATGAAAAATTTCATTAAAAAGCACAGCCCGTGTTTGTGCTCGTGGGGCATCGAGTGTCTTGAGTGGGGAAGTGGAGTGGTGCGGCACACCTAGTGGTGCAAATTAGAAATCGCGCTGATTGCGGATTAGCCTCCAGTTAAATGATGTTTGACTGATGTGGATGGGGTTGGGGCTTGGATCAGGGACCACAGATGGTCGGAGGTGGGTCTCCGTAGATCGGAGCTCTTAGCTCTCAGCTCCAGCTCATATTTCAACGGCATTTACAATTTAATAAATCGTATAATTGAGCGGTTTAAGGCTGGACAGAAATGTGGGGGTGTTTTTCTGTTTCCATATTCATCTTTCTAAATTATTTTCCAAGAGAATATTGAAATTTACATAGAGAATCTCCAATCGATATCCAATGTAGCTAAAAAAAATTACGTTTTAGAATTATTGTTTGCGGTTGGACATTTTGCTCAAACTCTAATATTGGCCAGAAATTTATTTAATTGAATGGATTTTTTTCCTTATACAACAAGTCCCTAAATGATTGCGTTTTTGAATACTAATTGTAATAGAGTATGTGTTATTTTGTGTACAAAATTAGAAATCAGAAATGTTTCCAGGATTTCAATTGATAAAAGCAGGAACGGATTAGTAGAATCAAAGGAGGATTTTTTTCATTTTGAGTATTTTGAGAAATATTTAAATATTCTGGTTTTTATTAATTTTGTTAACTTGATGGATCTTCATGGAATGAAAATACACTATTTTATAATAATCAGTGGGTCACCTCTGACGATGGCACTTTTTTAACACCGAAACTCGTACTTGTAGGATTGGGACACCCATTTATGGTTGGAAATATTTAAAAAGTTTAAGAAAATATAAATTTGTAGACAACATATATGTTAGTGTGTATGACTATACTATACTTGATAAACTTTCGCAGTACAATTTCTACTTAGCACCAAAAGCTCCCAGGCAGCCTCTGTCCCGCCTGTCAGTGGAAACAATGTCCGCTATTCAGTGTCCAACAAGTCGGCGGCATTTAAGCCTTTGGCTGTCTCCATTGTTTTTGGTTTATTTTTTTGCACCCCACGGAGCGCCAAAAAGTAGCCAAGCGTGTGTCGATCGGCGATCTTTCGGGTTACAAATTAGAAAAACCAACAGCGGCAGTCGGCAGCTATCAGGATGGAGCCAAAGATGAAGATGAAGCTCTCACAGCGGGCTGGCCGTGATGATCATTCATCATAACCATTTATCATGTTCAATATTCAATGCGTTTTGCGTGCCCACCAAACAACAAATAAAAATGTCTGTTTGCTGGCCTTATGACGGGCGAAAATGCCATAAATGTGTTATACGACCGAATGAGCAGCCATACCAGCAAATCCGACATTATTTTAATGATTTGTAATGCTTGTCGAGGTTTGGAGGCTGTGCTTTATGGGAGTGCTTGAGTTGCTGAACTTTGAGGCTTTGCTGGGAGTGCATCGGGGTATAATTCCGTGCCCCAAAAACCAATTGTTGGATATGTTTGTTAGCTTGCGATGGCTTTTTTATTGCCGTTAAATAGCCATCAAAAGTCGTTAAATGATCTTGGCTAACAGTTACAAAACATGGCAAAAAAAACTAATACGAAATATTCAGTGAAATATTTATTCAATAAATACTAGTCATTTCTGGAGGAAGCACTTCATTAACCAAAAATATATTACTTTCGATTCTCCATCAAATGTTCCTTTAAAGAAGTGATCTCCCCTCCATTTTCGTCTACCCTAAAAATCAGTAATTAAACCCGATTTTGCGGTCAAACCGATTATCCATTTCCTTTTCAGCACCCACCCAATTAATTTGTTGCTATTCCTGATGAAGAGCCGGGATCCTGTGTGGTCCCAGTGGCATCCCGACTGCGGATTACTAACCAGGCCCAGACCGCCGACTCACACGACGATTCCAGAATTTATGCCTCTGATTAGCGCTCCTCAAATATGTTATTCTACTTTTGGCAGGCAAACAAATTAGCTCCACTTAGGAACGGGGGTCAGCGGAAATTATTCCGTCAAAAGCAAAATCTTGGCAACGAAAAAGCGAACCCTGGCCAACACCCGAAGTGTCTATGCGGACACCTCGGTCACATCCTATCCAGTCCAGCAGTCCAGTTGGGGTCTCAAGTCGAAACAAAGATATAAAATGGAAACAAAAATCATACAAAAAATCGTTAATAAATTTCAGAGACGGACAGAGGTCTGGATTGGAGGGCGGAGTGGGAATCGGGATCCGTCCAGCAGCTGCAGCCAGAGGAGGAGCAGCCATATGGGAAGGGGCAGAGCTACCCTTTTATGCGGCCAGCTTTCGACCAGCCCGCAGCCAGATAATCTAAAGTAAAACCCGTGGAGCATAAATAAAAAAGAAATTACTTAATTTCTTAATAATGTTGATGCTGTGTTGCCGTGTTGCTGTGTGGCTGTGCGGCTGTGTGGTTGCCAATGGCTTGTTTCGACAACTTTTTTATAATCCTTTTAGGGGCTCTCCCAAACAGAAACAACAACTTCAACTTCAAGAACAGCTGCACTGTGAGAAATCCAGCCTGTGCGGGCTGTCTTTTTGTCTTTCTTGGTTTCTTTGGTTTTTGGGGTTTTTGTTTTACGTTCTGTTGAAATGAAATCTTTATTTCCTTTCGTGACTATAATTAATAATTTTTGGCCTCTTTCAGATCGGGGGCGGGGCGGGGCATCCGACCACCGATCACACCACACACGCAGATCATCATTATCTCCTCGATGATGATCGTGTGGAGGCCAGTCCCTGTCCCTCTCTCTCACTCCGAGCGGGCTTCGTGGCAAGCCAAATTGTTTTATGTCTGAAAATTGTTGGTTTGTTCTTGGCCAGGCCAGAGCCCTTGACTCGGATTCTGCTCTTAGTGGTGCCCTGGTGGCCAGCATGTCTCCTGTGGCTCCAGCTTTTTGGGTGGTTACCTGGGTACGGGCAGGGGCCGAGTAGTAAATCATTTGCTAATTAGCAGGCAAGGTCCCCGGAGAGAGTCCGGAACGACAGGCAGGCAGTGCTAATTTGAATATAATACTAAGCCTGCAGGATAACCAAGGTAACTCTTAGATAATTATATTCATTCGTTCTTTTTCACTGCCAAGTGATTCTGCATTTTCATGCTAATCAAACAAAATTCCTTCCATAATAAATGTGAGCTCAATTTTTGGGAATTGGGAATTCCCAACGCCGAGATCTGAAATCACTCTTCCAACTTTGGCGAGTTTGTTGTCCAAGTCTTTTGTTTCTGCCAAGAGCCACATCTGCTAGAGACTAAGCTTCACTTTCAGCATTCCTTTCGTTTTGTGGATGCTGTGGCTGTGGCTGCTCAGTCGAGAATTAATGTCTTGCGATAGCAAATTTAATTTATTGCGATAATTTTTCATTTTTATTTTTGTTTTTGTCAACGGCCCGAACGGGGAACAGCTTAAAATGGGAGAACAAAAAATAAAAATCAGCTGAAAAACTGAAATTCGCGAGGGGTCGCTGCAAAGAATTTAAGCGTGTGCATTTGGCCTGATCGGAGTAGCATCCGATAAGCGGTACTAATAATGGCTAATAAGCCCATTATAAGGGTATAAATTGTTTTGTTAGCACTCTTAATAAATTTCGCACAAAATGGTGTGTGTTTCGCCTCTGCTGTGTTTTTTCTCTGCTGCTGCTCCTTAATTTATGTTAATGGAGACTCGACTACAAATTGCAATGTCTTCGCTGGCCCTTTGTCCATGCACTTTAGTTTACGTTTTATTATTATTTTGCATATCATACCACCACCAGATTTTTAATAAATTTCCATCCGAGCTGCTCTCCTGCTTGCCACTTGCTGACTGGTTATTGGCTTTGGTTATTGGCATTTATCTCGGCATCTATCCGGATGTCCCAGTCGCAGCATTTTGTCGGCGCTTTTGGTCTTTGTTCTGAGCCCGGGCTGCTGCATTTTTTCCTCCTCCTCCATCTCATTTTGTTTTCTTACTTTTCTTGCTTATTTTGTATTTAATCGATTGTTCATTGTATTGTTTGTTGTTGTTGCTGCTGCCGCTGCTGCTGTTGGGGGTCTTAATGTGGCAGCCGCATTTATTATTTCGACATTCTTAACGAACTCCAAATTTATGAGTTAATACAAAAATAAGCATAAGGACTCGGTTCTCCGATCAACCAGGTCTCAATTTGTAACCGGTCCTCCCCGGCAAGGCGACTGAGGAGCGATGATGATCCCCAGCTGGTGAAATTTCGCTCCATAAATTACTCACTTAATTGCCAATTTGCACTTAATTTTTCGTTCCTCCGACTGCCGCGCCGTTGCAGCTAATTAAGCCGCATTGCGCATACGCAGCGTGTGCCGGTGTTTCGTCTTTCAGATCTCTGAACCGCTCTATGGCTTGGATTTTGGAAAATTTTTTAACCCACTCTGGCTTTGCCCCGCTGGAGACGCTATGTCTGGCATCACAATCCCCGAATCCACCAAAACTAGGCAAAGCCAAGACCAGCAACAAAGAAATAGTCGTATATAAATAATAATAATCGCCGCTGCTCTACCGGGACGGAACTCTTTTATTTGTTTCAAATTGAAACCTGTATTTGGCGTTTTTGACAAATGCCCAACATGCGACAGCTGTTTACCCAATAAATCCATTAGCTGTACAAACAGCAAAAAAATACAATAATTTTGGCAATTGACGAACAAAGGCGCTGTCTGGGTGTGACCAATAATCAGTAATTGTGGCTTAATTGATTGTGGGATCTAAAAAATTGATTTTAATGATTTCGAAGCGCGTGTCCCTGGCTTAAAGGTGATACAAATAGTTTATTTTTATATGCTGATATGCATAAAAGCAAACTTTCGATCGATATATTAATAAAACATGAAGATCATCCAAATAGACGTTAATATCTCTAACCAGATGTGCCCTTCCAATCGTATGAGATTTAGTCAGCCTTATAAGCAGATGCGACTTGCTTAGTTATGGACAATGTGCATAAATTTTGCATATTTCCCCCGATCCCCGATCCCCGATGCCCGATCCAAAGCAAATGCAAGGCGTAGTCTCTCAATACTCCGGGGTGCTGGCGTAGACATCGCAGCGCCAGCGCGCGGCGTTGGCAACAGAAACAACAGAGACAAAAGACTCAGGCAACAAACTTGAAACGCCTCAGACCCAATGTGGCACATTTCATTTCTTTGATAAGCAGCAGTGTGTGTACGGGTGTGTGCCTCTGCCTCTGCCTGTATGGGGCCAGCATAGCTGTATCTTATCTGGCCAATCAATCTTTGTTGTTTGTTTTAAACACGTTTCATAAAAATTAATTTTTTTATTTATTAACCGAAAGGCATTTGATGGCGTGCTGTGACTGATCCACTGATCCACGGCACTCGTGTGCTACACAAAGTCCGCCCGGAGAAAGAGAGCAAGTAGGGCGTGCGGTGGTGGCCAGGGGGCAGGCCGGGGCTGGAGCAGAAACACCTGCTGGGCGCCCAGCCCTCGTCGGTGGTGGTGCTGTTGTTGTTGCTGTACGGTATTATCATATGATATCATCACCCGAAATTCCTCGCTCGCAAATAAATCCTACGTCTAAATAAATTTCAAATTCTTGACTCAACGCAGTCGCTGCCTTGTTTGCATAGCGCTGGCAGCGCGGCTCAGCATCATAAAATATTAATTAATTAGCCAAGGAATGAGAAAAAAATAAAAAGGTCTGTCGGTTAGAAAGCGTGCTTTACTCCGGCTGCCTGGTAGGGGAACGATACCAAGCGAGGGGGACGATACCGATTTGGTAGTAAAAATCCTGAGATAAGCTTAATCATTAATTTCTTTTGTATTTGCTCAGCCCCAAAACCCAAACAAGTTCAAGTTTATGGCCGCTCTGTGTCTGCATCTCCCTCGCTCGATGACAGCCTCTCGCTCGCACCCACTGAGACGAGGGGGACGTTGCTACACTTGCTCTTGAAGAAGTTGTTAAAGCCATGTTTATTGACTCGAAAACGATGAGAAAATCAGCCAAATATTGAGGTGACTTTATTTTTATGCCATGATTAAACGACTCTTTATGTGCTTCGAGGAGAGCAGCCGAGAGCCCGAACTTGTCTCGGAATCATATTAGCCCCTTAACGGTTTTATAGTTTCATTAAGGCAATAGAGTCGTAAATAAAGTTGAGGAAGTACGTTTGACCGAACCATTTAAGAAACCAGACTTGAAACCAGACTGAATCGGAATAACCTTATTGTAATTTTCCCATATTTTGGATCTTATTTTGTGGCAGTTTATACTTTAATTGCAGAAAATCAATTACCTTGCACTCAAAACCCCAGGGGTTAATACATAAACAACCCACAAGGCGTATGCGCAATAAGGAAGTGCCAGTCGCGTTAAAAGCCTTTTAATGGCATCCTACGCCCCACTGGCTCACTGCCCCAATGAAGTTCAAGACCAGATAAACAAATGTAAAACAAAACAAATCGTTAACTTTATTCGAGAGGGACAAGCAAAAACCAAGGAGAGTAAATTGTTTTCCGGAGTAGAGTCGCTTTTTCACCCATATCGCTGAAATATGGAAGAGAGCAAAAAATGCAAACCCTAAATCGATTTCCTCGTCTTATTCTACTAAGTTTGGAATTCCTTAGGTTATATATGTCAAAGATCTGACATCATATCCAGAAGTGATCTTCTTATATGTATGCAGCTAATGTGCAATTGCTTGTAAGTTTCCCTTTAGCAAAAATCTGTAAGCATGCAAAGAGGCAACATTAACTGCAATAACGTTTCAATAGACAGTAATTTGGATTTAACAGATGGCCATCTTAGCCATCGGTAAGATCTTCCCAGGGGTCTGTATTTAACACAAAAATTTCTACCCACAGAAATACAAAAGCTGATAGCTAAATCGTATACCTCATACGCTTTTTTATAAAATATTCGGTAATTGCGACACAATTTCTCTTTACAAATAAAAAATTGCCTATAATAATATAACAAGATTTTATTTGGATTAAAAGGCACTGACCAGATATTATAACATACCAGGAATCTACTGCAACTTCTTTTTCAAATATGGACGAATTTTAGAGTCCTTACTTCGTTGCACAAAATAATATACACGAAACACATATAGTACGTAAAAATGTTTCAAATTCGTTTCTGTAACTTTTCTTAAAGTATGAATTATTATAATTGAATGATTTCGGAGTAGTTGTTGTAATATTTTGTAATAAATATGATATGAAGATATAATATAATACCAAGAAGGTCGAGCAATCACAAAAAAACACGAGTCCAACTTAAATACCTAGGATAGGATATACTTAAATTATTATATAGATATAGTTTCGAAAAGCAAATTTTTTATGAGTTAATAACTTTAAGATTTAAAAACTTGAACTATTAAGTCAGTGTCAGTTTATGATTCGAAATTACTTCGAATAAATCAAATGAAATCAATTTGCAACAAGTAATGAAAATGATTATAATAAAAGGTTTCGATTGAATATCGCTCCCCTGCCTAGTCATCGATTGTTGTCTAATTTGTTAACCCGACAAACCCGAACGATTCTGAGAGCTCACGTTTCTGTAATATGTCACACCGAACTATGCATTTGCAATTAGCTGACGGCAAAGGCAAAGGCAACACCAGCAACTGCCAAAACATCCACAACCGCAAATTAAATTGCTAACAAATTACAAAACAATTTAGAAGGCATTCCAAAAATGGCAACCCACAATCCGAGACCGTTGGATGCGTCGAGCATTCAAAGCAAACAATAAGTGTTTATGTTGAAAACTCGTATACGCTTTCAGAGTGTTTTCTAGACGGAAAAAATATATATTTGACATTCCAACCCAGTATCTCGGTTTCCAAAAATGCATTTGTTAATACTCTACCTAACAGCAATTGCCGACAAGCTTTGAGTTTGTAAAACAAAAAGTTAGGAATCCGTTCGACAACCGCCATTTAAATGGCCAACAACATGTGCATTAAGACAGCTGGAATGTTCGGATATTTTTGATGGCTTCACCAAAATCGGCCTCGAAAAATACGATTTTGTTCTCGAACAAGCGGTGGTTCGGCCTGGTCACGTTGGGGGTCCCCGGCAATTGCCGGCTCACGTTTTCCAGCTCATGGCGGAGGCATTTTGGTCCGCCAAGGCACTTCAGCTGGAGCTGCCTGGCTGCGTGGAAATATTTTAAATAGTTTTCTAATAGCCGCCACGATTAAAATGTAGCTGGATATGGCGGCGATTGCGTTTTTCCATCAAATCGGAAAACGACTCATGACCATAAATGACCGCAATAAGCAGCGATCAAAAGTGCTCAATATCAGGGCTGGGATGCGAAGGACAATAGTTGCCTCTCTCCTTTCAAAGAGAAGCCGAATCTATTGCGAAACCGTGTAATATAAGTCAAATCGAAGAGTTCCAGCTCCGATTCGGGGCACCCAATTCCTGCCCCAAGGCCGAGAAGCCTTTGATCGCGCGCCGCCTCGTCTGCGATGCGAAAACAAGCGTCTCCGATTGCCCCATTAGGGCCCAATTGCAGACAATTTGTCGCCGAAAAATAAGTCTGCTTATTGGAAGCCAAACACGCTCCCGATGTGTGGAGGAGTATCGATTACAATTGCACTCAAATGTTTACTTTCCGCCTCCGGGGTCTGGGGTCTGGGTTGGGGGCGACTTCCCGACTTTCTGACTTTCGAGTCGAGGCCCCACAAAGTCTAGCAAAATAAAGACCAAAAACAGCAAACAAAGCTGTCCAAGTTTGGACTTTATTATTATTCTTTATTTATTTTCAGTCAGTCAGTTTTTTTGCGCCAGATTGAGGGGCACCAGAGCTGTCTTAATAATTCTCTTTATTATTAATAAATAAGGGGCCGAAATTAGGGGCCGAACTGTTCTGAGAGCTGCTGCTGCCATTCGGTCTGCTTAATAATTCATTTTATTGCCGGCTTTGTGGCTGTCGTTTTGGTTGCTAAATAAACAAAAGGCGTGTGTCGCCGTCGACTTCTATCCACATCGACAGAGTCTCCAAGGCTTTGACTTTGAAAAGCGTTTAAGCGGCTTTGAGCTCGAAGATCTGTCAGAGATCTTTCGTCTTCGTCTTCGTCTTCTGGGCTGCTGTCATCGCTGAAAAATTTCGCCAGCCTTTGGCTGCTTTTGGTGCTGCTTTGTGTTTCACATTATTATTATTATTATTGTCTTTCCTTTTATTTATTTTTTAGGTGCTGCTGGGTGTGACAAATTAACATCGTGCCCAACTGCCAGCATCGACAACAAAAGCTGGCGACGTCAAAACCTGTGGAGCCAAATTGTCTGGTTGGTTGTTTGTTTAAGCCGATTTGTTGTTTTTTCGCATTGGAGGCTGCCAGTGTTTGTATTTGGCTAGAAAGCTAAAGCAGGTATCACTTCTTTTATTTCAATCAATTTTGGTAAGAAATAGGGAATTATTTAAACATTTAGAATTGCTTGAATTTCTAATCAATTTTTCCCCCGCCCCATAGCTATCGCTATAAATATGTGCAAAATAAGCTGCCATTTAATACACAAATCTAAAATTCAGTCTAAAACAAGTCAAATTCAAGTTTTACGATCCGAACGAGACATAAATTACCATCCACTTATGGTTTCTGATTATATTTTAATGTTCTCGCTCTACGTAATTTATGGAATTTTTATTTATGAAATGCGCAATTCATAATTAAAAATGCGAGTGGTTTCGGCCACTCCGTCAAAATGGGTCACTAGCTTGACAGTTATAGGGCAATATACTCGTACCAGCCTCTCATCAAGTGACTTGAAGTGTGCTTGGCCCAGAGGCGAGCCAGAGGCGAGCAGAACAAAAGACTGAGGCAACGAACTGGTTGTGGGTGCTGCCCGCCCTGGCCAGTGTTCCATTCCATTCCATCCAGATCCATTCCATTCACAATTAGTCATGCAAATCAGCGTTGTCAACGTAATTAAATCGTAATGGTCGGCAATTCAACTAACGGTTCCAACTGCCATAAACTATATCCGCCGAAAGGGTGCCGCGGGAGGCGGCGGAACTCTGGGTTTGTCAGAGCCAGCCCCACTAAAAATAAACAATATCTTAATGGCGAATTAAAGCCGCAAACCAGCAGCAGTTACATGCAGCACTGCCCCTGCACCACGCCCCGCCCCCACAGCGACAATTTATTTTATTGCACTTAATTTTTATATATTTATTTTTTGCTGCCTTTTGTATCTTTATTATTTCAGGCAAATAAAAATCCAAGTCTATTTGCACAATTGCGGTTTTGTGGCAAACACTTTTCTGGGGTGTGTTTTCTGGGTGCGAGTGGGTAGTTGTTTTGTTCACCTGGAAGCACTTTTCCGAGGTGTTCGAGCTTGAAAAGCGAGGTTACTTGGGTATCAGAGATTATCGCGGAGCGAGCCGCGATCGAGAAAGTGAGATTGAATAAATTATGATATGCTGTTCTGATGTGGATCGCGACTCAAACGGGGTACTCTCTTGACTTCAATGGAATTGAAAATCCGCTAGCCATACGTAATGGTGCACCATGCCGCCAAACTTAATTACTAAGCAGGAAATATTAGCGCATACAGCACACAGCTAAAGAAAATACAACTAATGAACAAGAAATATTAATTTGGCCAAAAAATAAGAAACACGCGAAGCGCCTCAACTCCAGCGCCTCAAACCACTTTCGAGTGGTGCAAGCTGCCACTTGGATTCGAGTCGGATCCAGGCCCAGAGCAGCACTTTGCCACGAAAACCTGAACATGCATTTTAATTGCAGCGCCCCAGACTTTTCGCGAAGGCAAACAAAATGCTCTGCCACAATTTGTTGAAAGTGCTGGTTTGCGCCACTAACATGCAAAGGGAAACGGAGGATAATTTAGCCAGAAGAATTAAATTGGCACTGTAGTTTATTTCTATTTATAATTAATAATTTGTCGATTTTAAACCAATTGAATAAATTAAACTAATGATATAAAGTTACACATCCTATCGCATGATATATTCTCTGTAGATTTTTGCATATTCGATGTCAATCAATATGCGACTAAATCAATATGAGTCGCACCTTGAACAATTAATTTATTGTGTTCAGTTTATTATTAATTTATTACTGATCGATTTTATTTAAAACAAATCCAAGTAATAGTGCATGCTTCACTCTACTCTAGAGGGTATATCCCGGAGTGGCTCCAACCATTGTCTGCTGCATGTCTAGTCGTCATCGGCGTCGTCGTCGTCATCGTCCCGCTCCGGTTGTTGTTGCTGCCGGGTTTCTGGCCTGGCTCTGGGCTGGCTCAGTGGTTTCTGTGGCTTTACTTATGGCACGAATCCCCGCCAGAAACAACGATGCTAACGACGTTTGGGGCCCTGACTTGAGGTCTGCCACGGCAGCACCGCCGCAGCGGTTGAGCAATCAAATAAAAATACTAAGCCAAAAAAAGCGAAGAGAAAAAACATTGTCACGTCAAATTCATGTCATTTAATTAATTTTGTTTACTTGCCGCAACATTAATTTGTTTTTGCTGCCGTTGCTGTTGCAGTTGCTGTTGCAGTGGCGACTTGTTGTCTTTGAAAAAATTTTCCATTGCCGTCTGTGGAAACCGCCGTCGTTGCTATCTGAATATCCGAGCGATCGAATCGCAGCACACAGACACACTGAGATACTCGAACATATGGGTATACTCGTACTTGGCCAGGTTGAATAGCATGCCGAAAAATATTTTCCCACATGACTGCACTTTATGCAAATAAAACAAGACAAGAAATTCGCCAGAAACCGAAGTTCGCATGAGTTTTCTTGTCTCGTTTAAAGATTTGCCGACAGACTCTTGACGGCCTGTCAAATAAATGTCGCTTTATTCAAATTTCGCATTCGCACTAATTGTCTTCAAAAATCCGACAAAGACAAAGACAAAGGCGGAGCGGAGCTGCTGCTTGTTAGCAACAAGGGCTTGCCAAAACTTAAGTGCAGATTAGCCCTGGATCGGGCAGACTTTGTGTCGCAGCCGCCTCCTCCGCCGGCCCAACTGCTCCTCCAGCTCAACTCCTCCTCAATCAACTTTCGATCAAAACGCGCCGCCTTTTCTCCGCCTTTGTTTCACCAAACAAAACCCACAAACTCGAGGAAGGATCGAGTGAGGCCTTTCTGGCGGCATTTTGTACGGCTCATTTGATTCTTGTTTTAGATGCGTTCTGATAGATCACGGAGAAAATGTTAGCAGACTGGCAGGCACACTGGGTTTTGGGGTAGAAATTGTCCAACAACAAAACAAAGCATTCTAGGATATGTTTAAGGAGAAAAATGTAAAAAAGCAAGCGTTTTCAAGACCTTTTTTTGATACATTAATTATATTACATTTTAGTTTAAAATTATAAATTTTACCTCGAAAAATTATAGTTTAAAAGATAGTAAAAGATATCGGAGCCTAACCTTTTCCAAAAAGATCTATGTCAAGTATGAGGTAACACGGTTATTCGAAATCTTTTAAAATTTCACAAAAATTTCTCCTGATTTTTCCGAAAAATGGACGAAAACACAAAGTTTTGTGAAATCGCTCTTTCCTATTAGCCCCGCTATGAGACCTTTTAATTTTACGGGATAACTCTAAAAGTATTATTCAAATCGACTTCAAATTTTTAGAAAAAAATGTCTACTACTGTAAATGCATAAACCCTTTGATATATTTGATATAAAATATATTAATAGCCCATAGTCGACACTCATTAATATTACAAAAATAAATAAATTACCAAATATCTGTATATGATTATTGATTTTATTTGGATTTGCTTTAGTTAAGTAATTTTACATTTATTTCAACCACTGTATGGCCTTACTTACTCGAAAGGAAAAACGGAAATTATCAAACGAAACGACCGAGATACGAATGCCGAAGAACATACGACACCGGATGTCTGGAAAGGCCATGTTCGGGCATTTGAGGAGCCAGAAGGCCGAAGGACATGGCCAAGCGACGACTAACTGCCTACAAAATGTCTGCTTAACCTGCGGATGAGTTAATTAAATCTGTCAATACCGGGCCTCCAAATCCAGGGGGCTACGGAGGAGCGGGTCGTTCATTCAAGCGACCCATCATCGTCGTCATCATCGTCGTCAGGAGCAGCAGAAGTAGTCATAAAAAATGTAGCACACCATGTGCGGGCCAAGCTGGGACCGAAAATCGAGGATTGGGGATCGAGGATTGGGGATTGGGGATCGAGGATCGAAATCGGGAACTAAAACTTGGCTCCTTGCCTGGAATGTAACTCGATTCCTATTAACTCATCAATTTGGGCGCTGGGGCGTTGGTTCCACTCTCCCTCCAGTATTTATAAATATATATGTATAGTTATGTATATCGTCTCGGTGCCTCAGCAGAGCTCTGGTGGCCTGGCGGATTGAGAAATGAGGCAAAAATTAAATCAGTTTTGGTTAAGCGAGGGGAGGGGAAGAGGCCTCGGAACGGCCACGGCTTGGGGCAATTTGTAGCCCTGTGCGGTCCTTTTTGGCCAACCTCTGCAGGTGAGCCTGTGTGCGAGTGCGAGTGTGTCTTCTGGCTTTATAAAAGCAAATATGTTCACACACTTTACTAATAGCTTCATAAATAATAACCAAGGAGGTCAAAATGTTGGCCAAAGTGCACATGCAGAAATAATGTGAAATATGACGTATTACTTAAGAATTATAAAAGAAACATTAATTTACATATTAATTGGATTTATTGATATCTATCTAATGATTATTTCAAAAATGCCCTAAAAAGTATGCACCCTTTTCTATATTGGCTTTATATCAACTTTATAGTCTTTCATCTGATAAGTATTACTGTGGCATTTTATCTAAAATTCAAAACTGGAATTTTAGTTTATTTCAGTGTAAGTAACTGGAGAGAGAGCCAAAGAGAATTTAGCCGTCTTGTCAGCCAGTCAGTCGCACATCCAGTTCCTTGGCCGCCTCCACCCTCGGCATCCCTTTCCGTTTGTACCCCACACAGACCGTGTTTCTCCATGCACTGAAAGTAATTAAGTCCCCTATTTATTTATTATTATACAACTTTTAATGGTACTAAAGACACCCAGTTGGTAATCCCTTCTGCTTTAATCCCTCCCACTTAATAATTCTGGGTTTGGCCCCCGTTTTTGTTCCCTGTGTAGCTGTAGGTGTGTGTGTTCGTCGAGGACTGTGCGTCTCAAGTTTTCAACAACAAGATATAAGCCAATAAAGAAGCAACGCGGCCCAAAGGATGAGCGGGTCGAACAAAAAGAAAGCGCAGGCAGGGAGAATACCTTAATTACGGTTAATGGAGCGTTCGAAAAAAACAAAACCGAGGGATATGTCCGTGTGTGGTGGTATACTGGTGGTTCCTTGGTGTATCATATGTTGGATCTCCGTTCGAGTGGCACGGCAAAATAACTTAATCACATTTCGAGAAGACATGGCCGGAGACGACCGCAAAAATCTGCGAGCCATGTTCGTAATTTTGTATATAAATGAGATGCGGCCACCTAATGAGCCTGATTAACCAGCCCGCCGATCCTCACGGGCGGTCCCCGGATGGATTCCTAGCCTCCCTACCCGCTCTTCATTTCGTTTTCTTTCTTTCTTTTTTGGCTTAGTTTTGTATCTTTGTTGGCCGCGGTGTTTCATTTAACTGCTTTCATGCCACAGATCGCGTCGAATGGGACGCGTCCTTTTGACCTCGAGCTCCGATCTGGGATCTGCGATGTGGGATATGGGATGTGGGATATGGGATGTGGAGGTCTGGAGCCCTGGGGATCTGGAGCTGCGATTTTATGATCCCGCTTTGAGACGCTTTTAATTTGCATACGATGTGTCAATGATGTGGCCGAAAAGGAACAACAAAAGCCATGACATCGTCGCGTGTGGTTTTCCCTTCTGTCGCTGTCGCTGTCGCTGTGGTAATAAAAATCGGTTTTGCTTTAAATCCCATAAACAAAACGCCTGAACATTTTTGCTGACAGATGTCTTCATTGAAAATTATACATAGCCAGGCCAAGAGCGAGCCGAGGCGGGGGGCGAATGAGACTTTTTTATCGGTTTGGTTAGGAGTTCGGGTTTTCGGGGACTTAGTCCCAGGCGTCAGGTGGCTTAAGCGTGAGAAACTTTCGACAGAGCTTGGCTGGGACTGAGCTGGCTGGGTCTGGGGTTGCTCCTTGAAGAATAATGTGGCTTGCTCAGCTTGGCTCAGATCAGCATATCGTCTGTAATTATTAAGTAAGTAAATATTTTTTTTGATCTTTATTAACAAAATAATGTTTTTTTAAAGAAAAACTAAAAAAAAACGAACAACAAACTATGAAATAGTGTTTTTAATATTTATTAACGACTCATAAACACTTTTGATGGGTAATTAATTTCATTGTAAATGGTGTAAGCTCTTGTAAAAAGTTACTAAATCGTAACCGCCTAAGCTGGCTGTCAAGAAATATTTGTAAATGTAATAACTATTCGCTGTAATAAATTAAAGTAAAAGCAAATCAGGGTATCCCATGCTTTCATAAATACCTCACCAATCCTTCAAAATCCAAAGGCTTCATTTAATTTTTTTGGGCACTCTTAGTCATGTTTTGGCTATTTCGAGTTAACTGCTTTGAGTCAGAGCGACTGGGACCCGATTCCTCGACGGACTGGCCACATAACTTAATCATAACTTTTTGGGTGGCCCACCAGGCCACCAAGCCACCAGGCCCAAAACAATGCTGGATTGTTCTCCCCGGCAAAAACACAGGCCCACAGGTACCGATACCGATAGTCGGGGATGGGAATGGGAATGGGGATGCTGGAGCGATCCGGGGGAGACACTTTGATTTCAATCTGGTGCTGGGGCAGCATAATAATATTGTATCATTGTATCTCAAGGAGCCGCCGCAGAAGAGGACGCACTGTCGTGATCGTGGGCTGTGTGATTCTGGCTTGGGGAGGCCTGTGTGTGACTCTGATTGTCGACCATCCAGCATCCACCATCCACCATCCAGCAGCCATGGCCCTGGACCATCATCATCTCCATCATCAATGGCAGCTTTCGGACCTACCGTACACACAGTCTTCCACCAAACAATTTCGTTTTTCTGCCCTTTTTTTTGCCTTTTTCTGTTATTTGGACCGTTCTTTGGCCGTCTTTGGCTTTGGCACGCTGAAAATTTTATGACTTCATTTGCTGACCACCAAGCGAGCGGAGCAGAAGCCCCAAATAAAAGGAGCCAGATACCAGAAGAGCACGAGCAGGAACAACAAACAAGCCAACGCAGTTCCAGATTGCCTCATAATAGGCCGCTTGCTTTTTGATGGGCTGTTTAGAGTTGGTCTTGTTGGTTTTTTTTTTCTTTCTGTTTTGGCTCTTTGGCTTTGGCTGTGAGGATGCAGTACCCGGAATTTCGTGCAGCGGCAACACAATAGCCCAAAGGATTCTCTGAATCAGCTTCTCAGTTGGGTGGCGGCTACTCAGCTTGCCTCAAAATTAACTAGCCTGAAACAATCGCCCGAGTGGCAGGAGAGATTCAAATCATGTGATTTATGTCGAATAGAGGAATTACTGTCTTGGACAGCCCATTCTAAATTGCATCATTACTTTTAAACAAATATGTATAATTTATTGGATACTAGTGTTTAAATAGTGTTTAGGTCTTTTTGAGCCTGGTTTATATATATATATTTCATACTCATTTCACTTTTCTAAAGAAAAATAGTATCTAAATTCAAATTCCGACAGGACTTTTCTAAACTTACGAAATAACATTTTTGGGAAATGGGAACGCGATTAGGCCAAAGAAGTACCGGGTATCACTTAAATATGTTACATATGAGGACAACAAACTCGGCAATAGAAGTTCCTTTCTATTTTCCCATTCGTTTTTTATTGCAACCAAAAAGCTTTACAAAGAACTTAAGATGACAAACAAAATGTACAGGGATTTAGAAAAGCCAGAAATAACTTTCTTAGTGAATTTGACAAAGTTTACAAAAATATTTCTTTTTATTATTTTGTTATATTGTTCTTCATTTCAGTAAGGAGATGAAAGTTACTTGTAACTGGTTATAAATCTGCAAAAGGATGTAAAGTATAGGTTTTAATAATTATTGTTTGCTACTCTTTAAAGAAATATTGAAAGTAATCCTATTGTTATCCATGCCAGTACCTAATTTCGTTATAGATATTACACATACTTGTATAACAGATATTGAGATAAAATAGGTATTTTCTAAAAGTATTTTCTTTCTTGCAATAAAATTATTAAATTTATTATCTAAAATAAGGTAGTACTACCATGTTCTTCACCATTCGTTGAAATAAATTAAATTTCCCCACTCCTCGGGCGAGTCGCACAATAAAAACGACAAGGAAACCACGTATCGTTATCTGTAATTTATTCACTTGTACTTTGAGTCACTTAGTTGCTCTTGTTCTGCTCCCAGATGCCCCTTCCCAGCTCGTCCTGCGCCTCGACGGTGTCCTTGTGCCCGCCCCGCCCCTCGAGCTGTCAGTGGGTCTTTATTGCCGCTGTTGCAGGCATTGTTGTTGCTGTTGTTGTCACACACACAGGCACACACAGGGGGCGATTAAGGCGATGCGATTGTGATCTTATCAAGAATGCCCAGCGATCAGCGGCAGCCACAACAACAGCGCTAAGGCCGGCCACAGGACACACAAGCAGTCGCCATGGGCAGAGGAAGCAGCGGGGTTAGCAGCGGGGTAAGGGGACTAGGGACTCATCCCCGGCAAGGAGTTAAACGCGAACAAGTCACAAGTCCCGGAGTGCGTGCGTAGAACAGCTTTATAAATGTAAATTAGATCTCGTTTAGCATCGACTATGGGCCTCGTAAATAAATGCCAAATGACATCATTATCATCAATGCTTTGTTCCCTGGCCAGGCTCCAAGTCCACAGTGGTCCAGGTTCTTGGTCTTTTGAAATATATTTGAGGATAATAATATAAGGAAACAATTTCTGATAGTTCGTGACTAGGAAGTGAGAGTGTCTTCCTATCAATTTTATGAAATATTTGCCATTGATCATTAAAGCTTCTTGTATGTATTGCGTAAACCTATTATATATATTTTTTTACAAATGTAATATATTTATCGTCCAAGTGTTGACAAAGGTGACAGGGTTTATATTATATTTATTTTCTATTTAAGTACATGTTTGAATTTAAGACATCAACTTAAGAGATACTTTACTTTATTTCGAATGGGAGGAATCTAATGCTATCACTCCGCACTATTCTATTTAATTTATTGCAGCTACTCGGCAGCTAGTCTGCGATAACTTTATTTATCCTTAAGGTCCTGTTGCAACCACTGTACCTTGCCTTATAGCTCCTGTATTCAGACCGATTCTGATTCCGATTCCGATTCCGACTCCGATCCCAATCCGGATTTCCCCCTTTTCCCTTTTTAACTGGAAGGTGCTCCCGTTTCGAATGGCTTTGTTGCTCGTTATCTGCTTGTTGTTGCCACTGCCTTTGATGTTGTCGATGGCAGCGGTGATAAGTGCGTGGAAAGTGCAGGGGGAGGATGGGTTATGGAGGGAGGGAAGATGGCCCGGACAGGGGACTACGAGGGGCCCTTATCAGGGACTGGCAATCGGCTCTTGGCCGGTGATAATGACTTGTAAGTACAAAATGGCTTGTCAGGACTGTTGCTGCCACTGTTGCTGATGTTGCCGATGTGGCTGATGTTGCTTGTTGCTGCGGATGTGGCAAGGCTTTTGGCAATCTTCTTCTTTTCACTGCACTTTTACGCTTCTGCCTGCACATCACTTCAATTAATTTCGCTGCTTTAATTTGCGTTCTGTTCGGAGTTGTTGTATTTGCAGCAAGTTGCAAGTTTCAACTTCAGCTGCTGTTGTCTCCCGAGCTTACAAGCAAATCGTGCTCGTCGGCGACCGTTCGTCTATGCCAGCTTCATTATTTTTCCTTCCATTTATTTGCCATTTTTTGTGTTGCCGATTTTTTTTTGCCAACTTGTAAGCGGCAAACTGCAGCAAGATCATGAAAAATGCATTTTCAATGAGAGGATCCTGTGGCCACTTGCCAGTTTCGAGTTGCCAGTTGCCAGTTGCAAGCTGCAGCCCATCGAGGCAGACTGTCTGTCTCTCCAGCCTCGACTCACTTAAAATTCTTGGGCCTTGTACTCGGACTGTGGCAAGATCGAGGCATCTCGACGAGGGCACCGCGGAGAGGGGGTTGCACTTACAACCGACTATTGCGAGACTTTTGTCAAGCGCTGTAAAATTGTTTTGGGGGCTGGCGGCGCTTGGGCCTCTAAAAACAAAAGACGCTGACGGCAATGGGCGTCTTCGGGATGCGAAATGGCTTGAACAGAATCTGCATGTCACTGAGAGAAATTGTGTGGGATATTTATATAATTATTTAATATTCTTAAAGAACCCATTATTATTTAAAATTAACAGAAATATTCAGATAGTGCTGAGGAAAACCTTCTTTAGTTTTGGACACTAAAACGCTATCCCCTCCCTTTCCTTACAGTGTAAATCGAATCCCAAAGTTAATGACTTCCCCATGCTGAACATGGTCAAGAGTCAGTTGCCAGTGCCATCGCAGAGATGCGTGTTTTTTTCCTGGAAAACTATCGCCCACATAATTTACAATCTTTTTCATTTTTCGTTTAGTGACTTTTGATTCTGACTTTTGTTCTGACCACCGGATGTTGGCGATTGAGCGGCGGCTTCTAATTGACGGGCATTTGGGAGTTGCCCGGGAATGGGAAGGCGGTGGCCAGAGTCGGACTTGGAGTCGGAGTGGGAGTCGGAATCGGAGTCGGAGGCGGTGGCGGTTGCCGGAGTGCACTCGAGTGCGCAAGGTGCACACGGTCGGGCAACCCGGACATCTGCTGCTGCCGCATTTTCCCAAACGGGAGGAGAGCAACAAATTTTCAGGCAATTAGTGAAATGTTTCAATTTACAAAACATCCGAATGATAAGCGGGAAATTAGTAAATAAAGACATCAAAGCGCAGAGGAGCAAGAAACCAAAAGAACCGAGCAAAGGAGCCGGCGCTAATGGCGCTAGATGGAGGGATAGAGGGTAAGAAGGTACGCACCGGTACCGGACAGGTGAGCCGGGGTGGGTTCGGGGCACAGATGCATACAACAGGTGATTAATTATAAACACTGACAAAACATAAAAATAAAAAATTAACCACGTACCCAAACAAAAGAATGCGGGGTCTCTTTCGCCTGCGGAGGACCAGGGACCAGAGACCAGAGCCATCCCAAATTGTGTAGGCAGAGAACTATTTTACAACCCGGTATTCTAGGGAATGCGTGCGCCCATTAATCGCGGGTTAATTGCCTACAAAGCGACAGCTAATTGCCCGGCTTGGCTGGAAAGTCATTCATGTGGGGAATATGGAAGTGGACTTGGGGGTGGAGCCCATCTTGGAGGGAAAAATCTTAAGAACTTAGCAATTAGAAAAGCTTTTGGTCAATAATATCAAATTTAACATACATTTTGATATATATTTAAAGGGTTATACGCCAAAAGAAATGTTCTTCTGAAAGTTCTAACCCAATTCGATAGATATTTTCGGAGATACCTATATCTTATTTTGAGAGTATGTATTACGTATTAGTACATTATAAAATTATGTAAAAATAATATGATACTCTTCAAAGTCTACTGCTTAGGTGATCAACTAAACAGAAACACTACCTGATTTATTCTACTATTTGTATATGATTAATATAAATACTTCAAAATGTATTCTATATGGAGCGTACATTTTAGTGTAAACCAAAAATAGAGTTTTTTAAATGGATGCCAGTCCTGTTTAAAAAAAATATGTACTATATTTTCTTTTGATTATAAAACAATTATAATTCAAATATAATATTTATATGAAAGATTTACTTATATATTTTTTATAAGTCAAAACCTTCGATTGGTAATCATCTTAAAATAAATAACCAAAGGTGATCGTAAAAACTTTTACACAATTATATTTATTATTTGTTATTTCTGTAAAAAATGTAAAATAGAGACATATTTGTGTAACCGCATTTTAAAGACATTTTCCCAGGAAATGTTTTTAATAACTAATGGAAAATAATGAAGAAGTATTACTTAGTTACTCAAAACTTTTAATATTTAATCTTAATAATAATTCACTTACTGGTGCATTTGTACTCTTCTTGTAGTCGCTGAGAAATGGAAAATACTATTACAACCTGTTTGGAGACAAATACAAATACATAGTTCCACAAATAAATGGGTAAAACAAACATTTTTCCAAACCACATGGTAAATCAACTTTATTATGCACGGTTCCAAGTCAACCACATGCTAAAAAAAAGCCAAGGCAACAAAAACTACTTACGCCAGGGAAGTGGGATATGGGTTTGGTGTGGGTCTTGGTCTTGGCCCTGGTCTTGGTCGTGGTCGTGGTCTTGGTCTTGGTCTTCGTCTGGGTCTGGGTTGCCTTCGATTGCCAAGACACGCAGATGCTAGTGCAGCATCTGCAGGCGGAGAACATATTCTCCGGTAGACACAGCGGTGCGTGTGCGATTGCCCGATCCAGCCAGAACAGCGTCAGCGTCTTGCCCACCAATCTTGGCCAAGAGTGGGGATGCAGGAGCCCGGGCAGTGACGAGGACAGGGACGTGGGGCTGTGAGGCATAAATTGCGCATAAAACATGGAAAATGAAGCGATAAACTTGAGATACGCGATCGTAAAGCAAAGGCAACGTGGTCGTCTTCTTCAGTTCAGGTCTCATCCTGACCCGACAAGTCGATTTTCACTGAGAAAAAATACCTTATTGATTTAGTATAAATTTATTACCGCCCCTCAGATCCAATCATACTGAACATGATCCTTTTCGTAGTATACCAAATGCCGCCCGAAACTCCCCCTAACATGAACAAATCGAAATTAATTGAATTCCTTTTAGAATAGTTACCCATTTTTTTAATTAAATTTAGCAGCCCATTGTTATATTGTTTAATAATTAAAAATAAAAAAGTTAAAATGAAACATAGTTTAGGGTAAACTTTAACCGAAATCATTCTTCCTAAAGGATAAACAAAAGGAACTTGGGAGAACTATGAGAGAACTTTCTACACCAAATAGCCAAACTTTTTTAAATAGTTTTTTAAATTATTTTAAAAATAATTTTTCAAATAGATATTAGTTATTGGACATTAGTATAGTTTCTAGGAATATCACTACTTATCACATAATATATTAAAATTCAATGTAATTTTGAATATTCCGTATATTGTGCTTCGTTTTTGTCACTTAAGAAATATTAAAGCCTAATGTAATTCTAAATATCTCTTATATTGTGCTTGGTTTTTGTCAGTGCACGAGGAGATTCCCGCTCCTCTGGAGCAGCATGTGGGGCAGAAAGCCTGCTGCCCGAGCATGTCCATGGTATTTGTTTATGTTTGATGAAGCTGTTGGCTGCTGTTTGTTGGTGGCCATTAGGAGCGGTCCGGCCACTAAGAAATGGCCTGCGGCCAGGATAATGAAGACCCAGAAAAGTAGGGATCCACCCCGAACTCGGCCCCAGCACTCGCCGCCCTGCATTCGGTCTTAACTTGGCTTTTTTTAACGATCGTCGAGCAAGCTGGACGAGTGCAGTGGGCGTGGCTGGGTCATGTGATGCGTCACGCAATAAGATTTTTGTTCAAATCAATTTCTTTTTGCACATTCTGTGATGGCTTAAGGAAATGGCCGAAAGGCATGCGGGCTGCCCATCTTTTATTATTATTTTATTTCAGTTTTTCTGCATTTTATTTGGCCTTCTTTGGCCGTCTTGTTGATTTTGTTGGCCAGTTTTTGGTAGCCCGGCTAACAAGCCGCTAACAAGCCAACTACTACTGCTCCTACTGCTCCTCCTGCCAGGATGATCCGTCGGGGGTTGCTCTTTTATTGCCGGCAAATATTTGGTACCACTCCCCTCCCCTTCCCTTCTCGGTTTCGGCTCGTTTCTTGTTGCCCCCCGCCCCCTTTTTAGGGCCGTATTATTATTTGGCTGATAAATTAACATGCCGCTCCCGATCGCAGAGCGGACCACCGAAGGTGACGGTTCCCAATAAACGGACGAGTATGCGGGAGCACCTCTCCGAATGGGAACAACAAACTACTGGCAAGGATAATAGAGGGGGACAGCAAATAGGACTTCAAGAGGATCAAACAAATGTGAAGATCTCTCTTGGCTTGGAACAGATTCCCTAGAAACGTAATTGACTTTCTGGTAATATGTGTTTACATTAAATGGAATAGGTAGCTACTTAGGGAATAGTTCCCAATAATTGGAATGTCGAAGTTATTGAAAGAATTGAGGAAGGGATTAATCTCAGT
The DNA here is from genome assembly GCA_035047325.1 of Drosophila vallismaia. Taxonomy (NCBI): domain Eukaryota; kingdom Metazoa; phylum Arthropoda; class Insecta; order Diptera; family Drosophilidae; genus Drosophila; species Drosophila vallismaia. The sequence continues at coordinate 187,852 of JAWNPU010000090.1, read as the reverse complement.
TGCGATGTATCCAAATACTCTTCAATAACCCATTAATTTGGATAGATATATAAAAAAAAAGTATTTTTTTGAAAAGATAATATTGTGTATATCGGAGGTTAATCAAAATATCTTAGAAAGGAAGATGCTTTTAAAGAATACTTTAAAGGAGGTTATGAACAAAGAAATAATATACAATCTAATTTTTGAAAAAGTATCATTTGATAAAAGTAAGTTTTGTTTTTGACTATACTCTACCCTTTACTTGTAGATTGTTAACGAAAAACAAATTTCGGAGTTCAATACCTGAGAAATATGTAAAAGTTCTGTGCAAAAAGTACCGCGATTTTTGTATTGTTTCAAAAATTATTTATTTGTTTATGAATGCCCTTTAGGAAAAAGTGACAGTGTACAAGTATATCTATAAAAATTGTGAAAAATTTGGAGACTCATCGGTTATCTATTTCCAGAAATTAATATCGTATTTGCTTTTTGAGAAAATCGGGTTTAAAATTTTAAAAGTACATATCTTTTACACATGGTACAAGATTTTAATTATTTAAGGACATTTTTATATGCACTTTTCGAAAATGCAAAAAAACTCTAAATATATATTCTTTATATATTTAAAAAAAAAGTTATGCTGGTATTAAGTGAAAAGAAATCTTTAAGGATATATTCTACGAATCAGGGCCAGAAGCTCAGTTTAAATAGATCTGCATATACCATGTTTTTATAATCCTTATAAAAAATTATATTTTATTATATATTTATTATTTATTATATAATATTACATTTTGAATTCTGAAAGATTAAAAATCGCTATTCGATTATTAATAATTGGTAAGACATACAAATGAATTATATATTTACCATATATGACTTTATTTGCTTCTATTTCCATGGAATGATATTTTACTAACTTTTTTGTGGGTTACTTGTTAATTTGGTTTTAGAAAGTTTTGGAAAAGTGCTTTAGTGGTTTTGTTATTTTTTATCTAAGATGTACGCAAAAACGTTGTGCTTTAACAGAAAAATAATATGTAACCGGATGAGGCCTTTCATCTTATGTATAATATTTTAACCAAATAAATAATATTATATATATATAATATAGGAGTTGGGTGGGAGTGAGCGAAAGCCATTTGGCATCGACGTAAAGTTTGAAGAAAAGGTTTACGACTGCCCCTTTTTGAAGATACATGTATATATCTGGTCAGATCTCCGCAACCTTTACGATCGTTGTATGGCCCGGACCTGGGTACAAGCCGCTCCACTCCGCAGTCCGCACTCCAAGACGAGCACTTCACACGCCTATCCGATCCAAGAGTTGCCTTCTCTGTCTGGCGGAGCGCACTTCATTTTGTGGGATCGTCCGACCGCCTGACTGGCTGCTTGAGCCCGGCTCCTCGAATTTTGGAATTTGTTCTGCCTTGTTAAGAGTTGTTAAGATTATGATATATGTATGGGATGTCGGGTGTGTCTGTGTGCCGGTGTGCCGGTGTGAGGAGCCGGAGAGCTAAGGGACAGAGGAACCAACATGACCAAGACCCAGACCCAGACCAAGAGCAAAACCAAGACCAAGACCAAGACGACGACACCGGCAGCCATTATGATTCACAGCAGGAATGTGGGAAACGGCTGCCTGACCATTTTTATTTTATTTTTTCTCCCTTTTTTCCGTTTATACATATATTTTTGGCTTTGGCTTTGGCTTTAACTGTGGCTGTGTGTGCTCTTGGTGCTCCTCCGACTTGGAGTCGGACACACAGATACTCACCCATACGGAGGCTGCTGCATTTACCACATAATCGATTCATGCATGTGGCAAGTTAAGAATTTCTTTCATGTTGCGTTTGCGTTGTTAGTTTCTGTGGCCGTTTTTTACCTCTCATTTTTTCCTTTATGATTTGTTTGAGCCGCATCTTTTTCGGACCACCCGTGAAATCACTTTGGGTTACCAGTTTCTGGCTCGGAGTCTGACTCCTCTTTTTTTTTTGTATTCGGTATTCTGTATTTTGTATATTGTATTTTGGTCGTTTTTGGGTCTTGGGCTTTTGTTAAATTGCTCTTGTTTATGTTAACATTTAAATTATGGCCACGGGTAGTCTGGATAGTAACCCAACCCAGGCCGACCAACCGACCAACCGACCACCCGACCCCCCGGCGCCCTCATTCCCCGGAAGCGGAGCTCGGCCCAACCAAAACCAATATTTAAACTCAACGCTCCATGAATAATCATCGTCATCGTCAGCGTCATCATCTCTTCTGTGGCCTTTCAGCGGGGCCATCAATTCTGATTTACCAAAAGTGTTAATTAGCCTACGGATCGCTTATTTCTTCTTCATATTTTCTGCCTCCCCCACCATTTTATTTTTAGTTATTTGTTTGCTTTTCTCAAAAAAAAAAAACTCGTCTTAAAAATAATCCAATTTGTAACTTTGGTTTGGAAGTTTATACCAAAACTTTAATGGTTGGGATTAAAGACATTTCTAATGTCTCCAATTTTAACTTTAGATAATTTTGTGGGAAATTAAGTTTGAAAATAATTTACAACATATTTTTTCCCATTAAAAATTTAAAGGTGTTATTCATAATTTATTTATATAATTTATTTATTTTTGCATAAATAGATTTAGCCCGTTAAAAATTTATTATTCAGAAAATGTGCATTTAAATGTTTGCATAATGAGGCTTCTTAATATACAAAAATTTAATTAATATCTAAATTTGATACCAAATCTTAACAAAAATTTATCCAAAATGTACCTTGAAAGACAACTAAAATACAGTATAGATTTATTACTTTTAATCCTACAAATTTGTAAAATCCTGCGAAAAGGAAAAATCATATCTTGAAAATATCAGAAATAATTTTATTTATGTTATCTTCAAAATAAAAAAAAACCATCAATTTGTTTCCAAATTTAAATGTTTAAATTTAAGGTCAGTTCGAGTCTTTTTGTACTTTTTTCTTCAGCTTATGCAGTATGATTTTTAATTTAGAATAATTTAGGCCTATATTTTATATTCTCGTAAGCTTAAGAAAGTAATAATTTGTTTTTAGAAAAAAGTGAACCAAAAACACAAGTTCCTTACTTTTACTCGAGAATTTAACGCTCTTCTTTGATTGACTTGCCAGGCCTCTGCCCTCGCCCATACCACCTCCCAGAGCAACCACTTTCAATCAGTTGAGGGCTCCAGTGCTTAGCCATCGACTGTCCATTCATAGTTGGCCAGGGATAGTGCTAATTGCCGGGTCTGTCCCTGGTAGCTCTGCGCTGTCCCCAAGTGCCGCGCATAGTTGTCGCCCCATAATTGTGGCACCGCCGCCGACGGCATCGGAAGACCGATCGGTCACCGGAGATGGTGATAGGAGTGGGGACGGTGCCATCATCGCCTCAGCCGCTGACTGGTTGTCTGTCAGCTGTCCATCAAAGCGTTGCCAAGTTGGTGTTAATGGGTGCCTAGAATGCGAGTGCCTCCCCACTGCCCTTCCCATTACCAACCGGACGCCTTGCAACTGCAACTGCAGCCGCAGCTCCCCAGCTTGTCGTACACGGGGCTACGCATGTTTTTGCTTGTTGTCCTTCGGGGATTAAGCGTCAGGTTGGAGTAATTGCCGAGTGCTGAGTTCTCCTTTTGAGGTCGCTTTTATTTCTTTTTTTTAGTTTTTTGCCTGGCATTTAATTTATTTTTGGATATGCTTAAACTTAAAGAAAAAGACACACATACACACTGCACCCCGGCCCAGTCCAAATGAATCCCTGTCCACTCCGCTCAACAGCAATGGAAGCGGTGCAGCTGACCCTAACTCGTCGCCGTCGGCGACTGGATCTCACCGCCCAGGGCGGAAAGCTCCTTGAGGAACTGCCTCGCATTGGTCAGAGTTGAGGCACCGTAGATGATGCGTCGCTGCACATTGGACGTCTGTTTCTGTTTAATAAAGTCCACCAGGTTCTGGTACTCGATGTAGTTACCGCCTCCGACCATAAAAACGACGGCATCCTGGAAGGGGGCCCGGTTCTTCGGCAGGACATCTCCACCCTTTAGCAGCTTTGGATCCAAATACAAGTAGTCGTCGGTTTCGGCATTGCTGCGGCACTCCATCACCTGCTCGGTGATCTTGGTCACGGGAAGATTCTAAAAGAAGCAGAATGATTTTAACACGAAATCATGGATTAATTTTAAATCTATTTCTTACATGCCGCTTAACTACTAGATTCTTGACACCCTCCATCACAAAGGAACTGCCCTGGGAGACGAGTTTGGTGAACATGGAAACAGTTTTGGTGCCGCCGCCCTCGTATTGTGTGCCCTGGCTGATTCCTGGAGACCGATTCATAAGAGCCTTCCACCGCTGCACGTACGCAAGGGCAGTCAGGTCGCAGCCTGCCGCCTGTAGCGCCTCTTTGAGCCGCTCCTGCTCCGACTCGGGCAGCTGTTGGGCGCAAATGAAATAAATAATATACAAGCGAAGCTTGTCCTCTGCCTGGCCGAATTCTGCATCACGAAGCAGATCCAGCAGAGGTTTATCCAGCGTCTGTTTCGACATGATCTTCTCCTCGATCTCAAAGAAGGAGTCCAAGCGCCGTGCCTTAATGAAGTTCAAGATGGCAGTGGCAATCTTGGTGTGCATGTCAATCAGCCGCTTCTTCTCCATTAGCTGGGGCAGAGAGTTAACAGCATTGGTCAGCCGGGCGGTGGTATCGTTCACCAGGGAGAAGGCAATATCAGACTCGCCCTCAATGCCCATTGACGTCTTCAGGCGCTTGATCTCCTCCTCGGAGTTGCGATAGGACTCCAGTTCTTCCTGGATAGCCTCAGCGACTGTGGGAAAGGGGCTTCCCTTGTGCGTCACCCAAAACCGATCGTTGGGGTCCAGGTCACAGGCTTTGGGTTTCTTTCGGGCTCCTAAAAGGTATATACAGTTTTTTAAATTTTTTTAAGTCACAAATGGAAGGTTTACTTACCTGCGGTGGCAGTTTCATCCTCCACGTAGACCAGATTCAGTCCCAAATCCAAGACGTCGTGCACCAGAGCTTGATAGGACCATGTGTGATGCAGTGGCGTGGCCAGATCCATGTTCCTGTCGAGCAGAAGGAGAACCGGTCGCTGGAAGCTGAACACCCCGCCGCCCGCCTGTGTAGCGTCCATGTGGAACAAGTTAGCTCGCGCATCCCAGAGGTTTTCCCGCAGCTTCTTCTCCAACTTACGGGCCACCATTTCAGCGGCACTATTGCGTGGACAGCGGATGATTGGAACGTTTCCCAGCGTCACAAACAGAGCAAATAGCGAATCCACAATGGAGTCCATTAGCGCCTCCATTTCCTCGTCTCGGGTATTGGCCCGGTTAATGGCATAGTAGGAGAGTTTCTCGCTCTGCTGGTGCTTCAGCACAAAAAAGTCATCCTCCAGGCTAATAAAGTTGACATACTGGTCATAGACACGGTGAATGTTAGCCACGCAGCCGGCGTGAAGGGCAGCAGCTGCCAGGTTCTCGATCTTGCTTCGAGTGATCGGAGCCAAGAAGTTCAAGTGGTAGACATCGTAGAGACCGTTGGAAAAGTCCTGCTGGATCCTGTCGAGATTCTCATCGGTGGGCAGGCAAAAGTAAATGGCCGGCACGTCGGGAATGGAGTCGCGATCTGAATGGAGTTGGCTAAAAGAATAAAGACAATCATTTACCGACTTAAAACAAACTCCCTTTACCCTCCCACTCACACATGCAGAGTCACACCCAATTCGCGCAGCTCCTTGATGGAAATAATTGGCGAAATAATGTCCTGACCCACCCGGTCATAGATGAGGATTTTCCACACAGGCTCAGCGGCCATGGCTTTCGGCTGCTGAGAATTTAAATTAAGCATCTGCTTAATAGCATCTGGAAGTGATTCAGAGAAAAAAACATTAATTAAGCTTTCCTTTGGGGTCAATAGTTTGTTTTTTCGGTTACTCACTGATTTGGCGCTCCCGCAGGGTCAGCATTATGTCTGATGTGTGGCTGGCGAAGATTGGGATTGGTTTTAGGGACAAACTAATAAACAATTCCCGGTTTACTGGCTGAAAAACATATTTTACAAAAAAACAACACGTCACAATCGAATACGGGGCAACGCGTTTTGGTTTAATTTAGTTCTTTATTTAGGGATCAGCTGGCCCAAAAGTTTGCTGTAACTATGCAAAAATACCGAAAGCGAATCCGCGATTAATACTAAACCAAAAATAACAGTTTTTATATACATTTATTCCTCTAATTATATTTTATACAGCATTTTGTATCAAATATCGAATCCATTGGATCAACAGAATGTCTATTTTACCAACAAGATTGCCAAACTAGCATCACTGGTCGCAACTGCATGGCAAATATTCCGTGCAACAAGTGGACAGCTCTTCTGGTATTTTTCTATGGTGACATCAGCTTATTTGGAAAAATAAGCCAAGTCCTTACATAGATCTAAAAACATTTTTCAGTTAGGAGAGAAAGCTAGAGACATTTTTGCCTTTTAGGTATGTTGTCAGGGTCAGATTTTCTCATAAGATAATATATGAAGGGAGCAAAATGCAAAAAAGGCGATAAAATAACAAGGTTTCAATTGAGAAACGGCGGTGGAATCGTACTTGCGGTTCTTTGTTTTATCCCGTTAATTTAGTCCTAATCTTTCTTACAATCAATCAGCTGTGTTTGTTTACATATTAACGTTGAACTAATCAATTTAATCGACTACTTAATAAAAAATGTTAAGGACACAGAACTCAACCATTAAAGTTGCTACATATTATTATTTTTGTAAGTTCAAATAATTCAAAAGTTCTGTGACCCGACGAACAATACTTCAATCAATATTTAAAATAATATCGGTAGAGTAGTTGTTAAAAGTAACACTTAACCATATGCAATCCAATAAAATCCTAGTTGGTCACGTTTTCTTAATTTGCTTATTTCTTACTGTGTAGAGAGAAACAAAACAAGAGCCGTCGTTGAACTTTGTGGCTTCTCAGCAATCAGCTGATGCGGCACTTCAGTGCTGGAATTTTAGCGCATTTATAGCTAGCTCTGGCTATTTGTAAATATTTTATATTTTCACCTAGATTTCTAGGTATTTTTAAGATAATATATAAAAGAACATAAGATTACAGTTTTATGATTGTATTTATACAATACGCATAACAGAGAACAACAGAAAAGATATCTAGCTATTAATTCTTCAAAATCTAGCTTCTTCAATCGACGAAAATCTGGCAGCACTGCGGCATTTGACAGATGGCCACATCGTTGACATCAAACTTCACATTTCAGCTTGCTTTTCATTTCTTTTCATTTCTCCAAAGCGAGTGGTTCGCCAGCGGTTCGTTTTATTTTCTGGCCCGGAGCAGAAAAAATCGTGTCGCATCGCATCAAGTCGCACGCGCGTCGTGGGAAAGTGGAAAGTGAAAAGTGTTGAGTGCAGTGAGAAGTTGAAAGTGCCATGATCCTGGAGGCGGAACACCCGCAGCAGCGCGTCGCCAATGCGTGCCACGCTGTGCGGCAGTCGCAGATCCGCTGGCGCATGGCCCACCTGCCGGACCTGAACGTCCAGCCGGAGAGCGAGCAGCAGCAGCAACCGCTGAAGCACTATTATCGCAGCCTGATGACGGGCAGTCGCCGCTGTGGCGGCCGCGTCCTCACCCGCCACCACTACTTCAAGCACAGTCGCGCCTTCATGTGGTTCCTGCTGTGCAACATGCTGGTCGTCATACCCCCCACCCAGTCCCAGCTGCTAATCAACGTCCAGAATCAGGTGGGAAGTCCGTAAAAAAAATCAAGAAAAATGCAAAACAACAAAACAATAAATAGCGTCAGCGCTGCCCATCTGCTTTTCGAACTGTAAATTTCGCATCAAAACAAAGAAACCAAAAGAGAGAGAGAGAGGCTGCGAGAAGGAGAAGGCAAGAGCGAGAGTCAAGAAAAATAAACAAAATATGTTACGGGTTTATTTTATCCCAAAAATATAAAAGTTTTTGTCAAACAAGGATGTTTTGTAATATTATTATTGACTTACTAAAAATGTCAAAAGGAAACCTAGAGTAGGCTTTGATTAAAATGCCAGTTTGTGTTTATTTTTTGACAGTTTGAATCACAATTTTGAATTGATTTTAATTTTGTTTAATGTTTGGAAGTAAAATGAAGATAATGTATGCTTGGCATAGAGTATTCAGAAGCAACTAATCGAGGAAAAAGAAATAAAGGATGATTTTTTAAGAGCTGTAGGAAAGTTGTTCAAGAAAAAAAAGCCTAAATTTCAGGACAAATAAATGAAATCTTTGATATTTGATCTCAAAGTTTGAAGATGTACGATCCAATGATGTCTTCAGCCCACAAACACCAACAAACTGTGACTTTTTCTAGGTGCCTTGGTAGCTCTTGCAATGCTTCTGGATGATCCTGAACATGATTCACTCCAAAATCGACAGTTCTGCTTAAAAATAAGCTTCATCGTTGATGAATATCTTAACAAAACACGCATTTTTATATTAAACTTCAATAATTGGCAAATATTCTTCGTTTATAAGACGTTTGACAGATAATAGCTAAAAAGTCACCAAACTTATCACAATATCCTTGTTCTCGTTTTCATTATATTTAAATTTAATAGAATCCTCGTCCTGCGACCCAGTTCAGTTCAATGTCAGAACAGATTTTCACTTCGACTTTTCACTTTTTGATGCGAATATTAGTTTGTTCTGTTTGGCTGCTCCAATATTGACAGTTTGCTTTCGGCTTTTCCATAAATTTTAGATTAGTTGGCCGAAAAAGCTCGTTGGGCTCATAATGGAAGCTGGCAGCAACAAATACTCGTAGTCCTGGCCCTGCGGCCATATTTGTTTACATGCGACATCCTTCATTGTTGTAAATTCCGTCCCTGGCCACAAAATGTCATCCTGGCGACTATTTTTGGAGCCTAATGTTTCCGGTCTCCAAGGATTCCGAGTAATTAAAATACTTTGACTTACTTTATATTTTAGTTCTTTAGTTTGTAATGGGTAAGGTTTTTTTTTTAATTATATATTTTGTGTATAAATGTAGTCCTCTTTTTCCTTTTCCAACATTCCTTTGGCCTTATTTGTTTACATGTAGCATCCTTCGATGTCCTGCGCTCTGTCCCTGGCCTCAAAATGTCCCTTCTTTCTCTTTTTTTTCGCCACTCTTTGTTTACGGTGTCCTTTGTGCAAACACACACGGAATCCAACATCAGCGACAAGGACCAAAACATCAGGAAGGACGCAAATTATTTCCATGTCGGAAGTAGAATTTACTCTTCAAAAAGAAATTTAAAAACTACTTTCTCCAGCTGCTTATAGTTTTTTATTATATTTTTAATGAAATCTATTTATCTATAATATAAATTTTTAATAAAATCCTTATCCCTATTAATTCCCTTTCCTTAGAAATTCCTTAAATCCTTTTTCGTTTCTCTGGAAGAATAAAAAATAGTTCTTACTTGGAACTTAACTTTCTGCCACTCCTCGTTATAAAATGTTTATTTTTAAGAATAAAGGTTGTTTTTCAAAGGATAATACTCTGCTCTCCTGGACGTGGCAAGCATTGTCCTCTATTTTAGGGTATTTGCAACAATAACACCCACAGCCAGATTGTTTGTTCGTGTTCACGTGTAAAGGGCAAATTTTGCCGCTGTTGAACTACATTTCGAGATGAAGTGGGGATGGATTTTCCGTATATGAACGAGAATATATATGTATAATATCCACCCCATACTGTGGATCCCCTACTTGGGGCCAGGCTCATCCTCCGTGTTTTTCGCTTTCTTCATTTTGCAACTCTCTTGACTCTAATTTGGTTCACGGCCACCACCCAGCTCTAAGCTCTAAGAGAAGTGTCGTAGTTAATTTAGAACCCAACAAGGCAAGGAACCCCCTGACTGACTTTGTGTTTTATTAATATTTAAGAATATAAGAAAGGGAAAAGGGCAGAGAAGAAAATCTAATATTCACAGACACTTGTTGCATTCTAATCCGATTCTTTTTGCAGGGCGGCGAGGTAATCCAGGAGAGCATTACCTCTAACATCGGGGAGGACCTGATCACACTCGAGTTCCAGAAGACAGACGGCACGCTAATCACCCAAGTCATTGACTTTCGCAACGTAAGAGAATAATTAAAATCGAAACCGAGTTCGTTTTTAAATTAGTTTTGAACTGACACTCCGCAGGAGGTTCAAATCCTCAAGGCTCTGGTGTTGGGCGAGGAGGAGCGCGGCCAGAGCCAGTACCAGGTCATGTGCTTCGCCACCAAGTTCAACAAGGGCGACTTCATCTCGTCGGCGGCGATGGCCAAGCTCCGCCAGAAGAATCCGCACACCATCCGCACCCCCGAGGAGGATAAGGGCCGGGAGACGTACACGATGAGCAGCTGGGTGCAGCTCAACCGCTCCCTGCCCATCACTCGACATCTGCAGAGCCTTTGCGCCGAGGCCACGGACGCCACCTACGTCCGGGACGTCGACCTCAAGGCCTGGGCGGAGCTTCCGGGTGAGTTGGATGGATTTTTCGGGTATTCTTGGTTTTTATTTTATTCTCCATGGACCTTTAGTGCAAATTTTAATTCATAATTCTCGAGAAGCAGATTCAAATCAACGCTTTTTTTTACAATTTAAATTGATTCTAATCGTGTTCAGGGCATGTGCTTGCAAAACTCTCTTGCTATTTAATGTTCTGTTTAGAAAAATGGGTTTGCGTGCAACCCGAAAGGAGGTCAGATTTGATTGCAACAAGAGCTTTAGAAACTAGAGTACCTCAACTAGAATGGCCATTTAAGGGGAAAATGTGTCAGCTTTGGTTAATATTTTCACAGATTTTTGTATTTTAAACAAAGAAAAGAACACCTTTTGTGTCCTATTACTTAAAAATGTATTAATTCTTCATCCTCAAACCTTTCATTTATTTAAAATATAAAAGTGTATAGATGTCATTTTTCATTTACAAGATGCTTCCCCTTTTGCCTTTTGTTGTGTCCTTTATGCAGGCTCGTCGATCTCCAGCCTGGAGGCGGCCACCGAAAAGTTCCCGGACACGCTCTCGACACGCTGCAACGAGGTGAGCAGCCTGTGGGCGCCCTGCCTCTGCACCCTGGAGACCTGTATCGGGTGGTATCCCTGCGGGCTCAAGTACTGCAAAGGCCGGGGCACCCAGGGGGCCGCCGATTCGTCGGGAGCGCAGCAGCAGCAGCAGCAAACGAATTACCGCTGCGGCATCAAGACCTGCCGCAAGTGCACACAGTTTACCTATTATGTGCGCCAGAAACAACAGTGCCTCTGGGACGAATGACGGCGCGGAGAACTGCAGCTGATGCAGATGCAGATGCAGATGCGCTGCGCCAGACGGCAGCGACTGCAGAATGCCACCGATGCCTGTCCGGGCGTGGGAATTGGCAGTGAAACTGTGGCACCAACGGGAACAGGAACACAAACGACGGCATCAACAACGAAAACAGGCCAAGATACAATGGCGTCAACAACGACTAGCAACAAATTACGGCAACTGCTTTTGTTGGTGCAGCAGCAGATGCCTTTTGCTCTCTGGAGCTTTCCGGTCCATCAGATTTCGCAATACCAGCCCTATTCCCACTCCCTCGAGCAGAAAATGCCCCAGCAGCATCAGCATCAGCATCAAGTTGCCGCCGCATTGCATCACCCATCATCGTCGTCATCATCCAGGTCGACATCCACCTCCACACTGGCGACCATCGTTGCGTGATAATGAACGCTTGAAACACCCAACGTTTCCACCCCACCCTCAGCCTTAAAGGGAAAACAAAGAAACACGGAGCGGAGTGACACTTCTTCCGCTTTCGATTCAAGATTCTGGACACCATCATTCGAGCTTGGAAAAGTGGAGTGAAGGCAAATATGTGTAAAAATGTGCTTCTGTATACTATGTATATATATACAATATATGATGTATATTTAGCTTTTAGCTTATGTTTTACGATAACGCCGGATTAAGTTCTAGATCTAGGTTAGCCACCCTAATCAATTGAAACCTAAAGAGCTCGCATAATTACAAAAAACACTGAACAATAGTTTATTTAACATTCCAGATTGATTCTTCGTGACTAACTCACTTACCTAAGAATACATATTTTCCAGGACTTTTATTTACCTTTCCTATTCAAATGCTTTTTGCTTACTTAGTCCGTTCACTTAACACTTTTTTCCAACCATCTCTACATTGTCTGCAGCAATTTTATTCCAATTACCCTTCAGTTGAGTTTTATATTTCCCTTATTTGTTCTTTGCTTCACTTTCCTTCCACTCTACCTTAACGAAAGCCTGATTAGATGTACTACGGATGTTGAACAAGAAAAAAACCCTAGGTTCCAGCATTTGCACTCCCATTCCGCATTCCGCTGAGCTCAAGAATATTAAATAGGTATAGAAATACAAATTAATTAAATGTGGCCTTAGCATATTTCACGATGGGTAGAAACCGAAAACGACATAAAAACGAAATTAATTGAATAAAGGAATTTGTCAGGCGACAGCAGACAGCAGACAGCAGACAGCAGCCAGCAGAACTCATAATTAATTGTGCTCATAATAGTTGTAACGCAAAACCAACAAAGAACATGATATATTGTATTGTATTGCCATATTTAGGGGATAGTGAGTGTGGGAAACGACAACTCCAACAACTAAAACGACTGCCGCACTAAAAGCTTTTCTACCTTTTTTTCGAAAATAAAAAACCAGAAAACCAATAAATTAATAAATAAATAAATATATGTATGGCTGTTTCCTCTCTTAATTTTGTCACCTATCTTGTATACCTCTTAAATCTTCTATAAACAAAATTAAAACCAAAAAACCAAACTGTAAACACGCCTGCCTTTTTGCCTTTTGACTTGTAAACTTTCCACTTTGTATTCGAAACAATTGAAATACCTTACGAGGAATATCCTTAAGCAAATTTATTGATACCAATACCAAATACCAAACAATACTAAGAACAATAATCTATTGTATAAATTTCAAGAACCTAGTCTACTTAGAGTGTTAGAATGGCATATTTTCCTAAAAGCATACTGAAACAAATCAAACGACAACTAAATAATGATTAAAGAATAATGAATACCAAGTCTTAGCCAGTTTCGAAAATGAGTAAAACCAACGGTGATAATAATTTTTTCTACAATATAGAACGACAACTCCTTGACTCACTGTAAAAAATTCAAGTGTATAAATTGATTTATTAAGTATTATTAAGCATTTAAACGTTAATCGCTCGAGCGAGTCGGGCGAAGTCAAAGATCTGAATCGTGTAAAGAACATTAGCCAATAATAATCGAATAATCGACTAGTCCTAACAAACAATTGAAATTAATAATTAGTCGTAATAAAAGAGAAGACAGATTCTACGTTTTATATAAAAAAAAAGTAAAAATTACTAAGATTCTTAAGCGTTTTATTGATTTCTGGGATTATCTTTCAGGACTTACCCCTCGAAAAATTTTGGTCATAGGAAACCAAGTTTATTAATGCGTTTTTCCTAATCATTGAAGAGCTCCGTGAATAGCCGGAATAACCTCTCAATGCCTTTAAATCGGCAGCTCGCCCAACCCTCTGGTGGGTCCTTCGCATCCGGCGAAAACAAACTGTCTGCAGTCTGCAGGCTGCATGGAAAGCGGAGCAACGAGCTCGTCCTTGCCACTGTCCTGAGCCAGTGGCAAATCCTTTTTGCGATTTGTAATTCATGAGCAGCTCGCACAGATTCTTATCATTTATTTTACTGCGCAATCGGTATCGACGAGTGGATGAGAGTGAGGCGGGAGAGGGACTAAGGGGATTCAGACATCTAGACAAACACTTGCACTCCAATAACTATATTCATGGCGCAGACTGTAGCCGACGATGGCTTAAGACGTGCGGAAACCAAATCGGCGTCGTAGAAAATTGAATTTGTTACGATTCCGCAAAGGAGTTGGGGAGGAGGCTACCACCCGGTGATACCTCCTAGGATTCGGAATCGGAATCGAAATCTGAACCCAACGGGCGCCAAACGTATGTGCATGCCTAATGAGCCATGAAATGCCAGAGTCTGGATGCCTGGATCCTTTTTTGTTTCCTGCCCAGCATAGCTTTTTCGGTGGGTCATTTCCTGGCGGGTAATCAGCGACAGCTGGCTCATCGAAAATGCTTCTCCGGCTTCTCTGACCGAAGAGGGGTCGTCGTGGGTCAGGGCCACTGCCCGACACCCCACTCGACCCACTGCGCCGGCCCTGGCCTGGGCTGGCCTGACCCCACGTCTGTATAATTAAAGCATGCAGCTGCTGGCGTGTAAATCAAACAAAATCAACTCTTCGCAGGCTCTTAATTAAGTTTACACTCTCGCAATTCGATTCCCCCAACCTCTGCCATATTTCTGTTATTTTTTCCTTGTTCAGCAGTGCACCAGGCCAAAGTGGCGGATTCAATCCGAGCCTTTATAAACCCACTTACGAGCATATGGAATCTTGGATAACCCACAAAGTCATACTCTTTTTATGTTACATGAAATGTAAAACTAGAATCCAGGATAAAGTGGTACTTTACGTTTTTGTTACGTTGTTTGCTATTCAACTAATTATATTTATTTTTATCCCACAATAAAAAACTCAATAAAACATATTATACGAATATGAATAACAGTCAACATTATGATACAACATTTATGATACATTCTGAATATAAGTACCCAATTTTAGAGAACCATTAAAGAAACTTTTCGTTCAGCAATAGTGAAAATTTTTTCAAAGACCGTAACTTTTTTCAACTGTAAGTATTTCATATGTATGCACGAAAAAAAGTGAAATAAATTTAATTTGAATTTAATGTGAAATTTCTCCTATTTGTAATTGCGTTTTTTATTGCCGAAAGTATCCTTGATAAATCTCCGCTCTTGACATTTGCAATCGGCATTGCTGTGGCGTGTGGCGTGGGCGAGAAATGCCTCGGCGAGGGTTGGTTATCAGGCCGGCGAAAGCAGCCTTCTCCACGGGCTTTCACCGGAGAAAAGTTCTCCAGTTTGAGGGCAAGTATGGCCTCCTGGATGTGTTCATGTGTTTGCACATTTTTCAGTGCGCTGTGGCCGTGTGAGGCTCTCCTATTGACTTTTCAGGTCAAAAGGCGGCTGTGCGCTTAATATTTGCATAACTACTTAAAGCAACCGACACGAACAGAATGTTTCAGGTACTTACTTTGCTCACACATATACTGTATACTCAGATATATGTCGAGCTGGGCTCGTATCGGGGTCGTGCTGGTATGCTTTCGTGTGTTTATCTCTGCGTTAAATTAAAATCACTCATACGCCGTGTAGCCATCGCAAATAGGCCCTCCAGAACATTCGCCGCAAAGTTCAAGGCGCCCTTAAAGCGTATGTTGATTCTCCGGATTCTCCCAGCCCCAGCTCTCAGCCCCCAAATGGGGGCCATCACCCCTGTTGGCCTCCCCACTAATTTGGCCCAGTCACGTAGAACAAAAAAAAAAAACAAAAAGCAGCTGCAAAGCCGACGACTTTGCCAACTACTTTTGAAATGTAATTTTCACTTTTGCCAGCCCAACAACTGACGTACTGGCTGACATTTTGCCAGCCACTGCCGCGGGGTCAAAGGTGGCCGAGGGCCCCCTCCAGTCATTGTGGTAATTGAAAGTTCCAACAATTAGCCGTGGCCGGAGGCGGGGGCTTCCTCGAGATGAGCGGGAGTCCAAAGTTGATGGCCTAATGGAAGGCAATAATTTGTGTTTGTCTGATCCTTGAATGGAACCAAAGTTTAATGGAAATTGCTACATTTGAGTTTCTTGGGTCTTATAATTGATATATTAATGAGTTTCACTTAAGTACTTGCCAATAAAAAAGGAATTCAAAAGAATTAATGTCTTTAAAATATTATGTTTGTATAAATTAGTCGAATAAGTTTCTCTTAAAATAAAAATATAAGCTTTTAAGCCTGTTATAATGC
Organism: Drosophila vallismaia; assembly: GCA_035047325.1. Lineage (NCBI taxonomy): Eukaryota > Metazoa > Arthropoda > Insecta > Diptera > Drosophilidae > Drosophila > Drosophila vallismaia. The sequence goes on along the minus strand of JAWNPU010000090.1, from coordinate 171,874 downwards.
TCTTAGCTAATTTTTTTCCAATTTCACGTTAATTTCCTCAGAGATTGTATATTTTTTAGAACACCTGCTGCCCTGGGCCATCTTCATTTGTAATTGTCATTCGATGACAGTTAATTGAATTGCCTCCGTCGGGGTTCCAGGAAGGCGAGTCCTATCTTGTCCTGGGCTACAAAACTTTTCGGGACCTTTCCTTCGTCTGCTCCTTGTCATCATTATCGTTCTCATTATGCGTGGGTCCTCCGCAGGGTCAGCCAGGACTCTTGCTGTTGCTGTTTGCGACCCAATTGCAGTGCACATAAATCAATGACAATCAAAATTCATTTCGTTTGCGTTGATTTATTGCTTTTGTTTGATTATATGGCGGGTGGTGGGTGGTGTGAGGCAGGGCGATGCCGAAAACAGGACCTAGTCTTACGTATATCCTCCTCCCTGTTCCCAGCTCCGACGTGTTGCCTTATCGGCGATGCATATTAATGTGAGTTATGTGTAGGGATGTGGGTGGAAAAAAAGGAAAAAGGAAACAAAACAAAACTAAGCTCAGCTCTGCGGAATTTCGTTTTTATTCCTCCCCGTTTCCCAGCTATACAAATATTAAAGATATACACAAAGAGCGGGTACTACACGGCATGTGCACGCCCCCCATTCAGTGGAGTGGCAACCTTTTTCAGGTTTATTCCGATTTATATATATTTTTTTCGGGTGGGTGGGCTTACACCCACGCACACGCCCACACAACGCTGCCAAATCATCAATCAAACGCGTGTGATTTGCTACAGTTCAAATTTCGCTCTCAGTTCAATCGTTCAGCCATTCAAGCAGAAATACAAATATTTGCTTTTTTCCAAAGTACAAAAGCAGCCTTTAGTTTGGGAGGGGGGGTGCACTCAAAAAAACACATTGATTTGAGGTGGGGAAGATGGATTTTATCCTTCAATGAATGTGAAGGATTGTATTGTTTTCAGGTGATACATGTCCTGACAAAAAGACACGATAAATAATTTTAAATAGTGTTAAATTATTAAAAAATAGTATTATTTTTATTGGGATGTATAAGTTTTAATGACATTATCTAGCATCGATTTTACCTTAAAAACATATTTTTTTACATAACATAACTACATACATAACAACTTTTTCAAGTGCATTTTCTGGGGAAAGGAAAAGCCAGCTGGCAGGGCCTACTACTGAGGGCTTATTTCTGTCCTTCCGGAGTCCGTCGTCCGGAGTCCGTCCTCCGGACAGACTGACATGGCTTAAAAATCGAGGCCTCTCCTAGAGCTTTTCCCGTCAAGAGCCAGCAAGAGGCAGCAAAAAGGGTAAGCCACTCTTCGCTCACAGGTAACAGCTGTTACTCTGCTCCTTTACCGTTACTGGCCTTTATTCTTCTTCTAGGTCCGACTGCCTAATCTCCTGTGTGATGGGCTGGCAACCTGTTACATGGCCCGGCCCAGAGGCCCGCCCCACAACCAGCCACATCTCACGGCCCAAAGGAGCTGAGGCCACCAAATGGCCTCCGTAATAAGGCGCTGTGAAATTATTTAGAAAATTTTAGCTGGCCAAGGGCGGCACCTTTCCGGCTGGTGGGGGAAGTCCTTAAACGGAGGTTCGGGGAGGCTCTGAAGTAAAATGGAATTTGTTTTCATCTCGTAGAAAAAGTTTTGTGGCTGAAAAATGGAGAAGGGCCCCAGAAAGCTTAAAAGGTTTAGCTGCTTATTATAATCTCCCAAATCATTTTCGGTTTACCCATTGAGCTTTTATTTACCAAGAAACCGAGCTGGGATATGAAAAATAGCTTTATGACAAGAAAAGGACAGTGAACACATGCAAAGGGAATTTCAAAGCAAATTGCGTTTAAAGGAGAAAGTGTTCTTAGTCAGAGCCGGTCCTTAAATCGAGAAGTAAAGTAAAGCAGTTCTTGGTTACAATATTTGTTATAATATGATGTGTATCAGTGTCCTTGGAATCACTGTTAAACCTTTTCTTTAGAGTCGGAATTTATGGAATTTATTAAATATAATCGTCACTACATTTGGGAAAACAATGGCTCCAGCTAGATGGCCAAAAATCTCTGGGAAAATGTCGGACAAAGCCATCCTTTGTGAGACCAGACCCACAATTAGCTTCAGCCTCCTCCCAGCCAAGCCAAGTATATCTCAGCCACTTGTGCAGTTTCCGGCAGCAGCTTTAAGGCGCTATCCTGGCTTTTTGAGTTTCTGCCAAAAACAATTTATGCCAGTAGTGTGTATTGCAGCATTTTGCGCACAATTGGGAATTGTGCAATTGCATTTGGCCGCAGGCGGTCGTTCGGGTAGGAGGGGGCTAGAACTGTTCGTCCCAGCTGGAGCTTAAGTTTTGCATATTTATTCAATAACAAAATAAGCGGCAGCTAAATTGTAAATAAGCACTGCACCAGCTGCTGCTGCCACAATAATTAAAAACAATACGCGCCTCCTTGTTCGGCGCCAGGAAATAATGCTTAAAAGTTTAATGTGGCAGTACAAGGCTCGGCAGGAAGTGGCAGGACTGAGGAGCGGAAGGAAGCGACCAGAGTCGGGACAACCAGACGCATAAATCTCTTAAATGCTGACTTGGCTTTCCACAGAAATTCTTTTCAAGCCAACTCTGGTTTCTTACGAATGAAAATCGATTCGTTTAATATTATTCACAAATAAAACGAGCTACTAATGACTGTTTCCTTGCTCATAGAGAAGAAATTTATCATTTTAGGCAACTCCACTACAATTTAATTGATAAAAGTTCAAACATTTTATTAACTTGAATTGATTAAAGTCTCTTCAGGATTATCAAAATCTAGAATATTTAATTGGACAACATTTTATATATCATTGCATATCTCGAGAAACCTTTTATATTCAATTATATTCTATGTGATAAATATTTAACAGAATGACCAAAATTACTCCAGGATACAAAAAAATCGAATAATCCCGAAAAACTAAAAAAAAAAATACATTTTAGGTTCTATTAACTTTCCTAGTCAGAAATTAACCCATTTTGGAAGAGATCTTTCAATAATGAATAATAAAATAATGATAAAATTTTGTTTTATTGATCATAAACTAAGCCCATCAGAGTGCTTTACAATGTAAAGCTTACATAGATATTTAAGTGAAAAAAAATCATTGAGAAAGGATAACTAGCACTTTGTATGGCAAATCCTCAGCTTATTGTTGGAGCCTTAATTTTGAATGAATAGAGCATTTTTTATTTTTTATATTAAGAAGATTAGATATTATAAGCTTAGTTATTCTTAAGTATCATAATATCTTAATACATGAATATTGATTAAAAATTCAATGACGTGTTATTGAGATCCCTTAATTGTAGTTCGAAATGTATTTCCTGGTAAAACGAAGTAGAGTTGCGTAGTTCATTCCTCGGGATCGGGTATTCCCGTCCACCCACCCACTAACTGCCCCAGGCGGTTGTCGTGCTACGCGGCGGCAAGTGTTGAAAGCATGTTAATTGCTAACCATAACACCAGTCATGGCAATAAAAATTACAACAACTGCAGCTCCGGCGCCAGCTTGACAAACAAAGGGGTGAGTGGGTGGTGGCGGCCTTTTGGCAGGCCTTTTGTTCCACTTTTCGCCAAAACATAAAAGCCAAAGTAACATTTACATGTGCCAAGCGGAAGTCGGCCATCCTGGTGGAACCCACCCAGTCCCCGATTTAGGCCACGCCTCTTTCTAGGCTCGCCTCTAGAGCCCTCGGCTCGGAAGTATTTGTCGTGATATTTATCGCAAAAGCCCGGGGAACCTTGCCCCGCGGAAAATTGTGAAAATTTAATTGAAAACCGCCCGGTCGAGAGTGGCCTACACGTACTTTGCTCGGTATCGAGCTCATCAAATATTGAAGTGTTTTTCGCATAATTTTATCGATTCCGCTTTTTGGCAACAGCTGCCAAAAACTTTTGGGCCATAAGAATGAACAAAACAAATAAACATGCAGTATTAAAAATTGGTTTTGTTTCCATGCATATTTGAATTTTTTTATAACTCGAATGGGACACGAAATCATGGTGAGCCCGCTTTGTTTTGTGTTTCATGTTTTTTTAAGCACGGAATATATTCCATTGAAATTATTTTGTTTGCGAATGAAAAGCACTTCAAATACACAAACATAAAATTGTAAAAACGGTTCGAATTAAAAATAAATAAAATATTTGTAATCAATACTTTATTGGCTCAGTTTTAATTTAAAACTGAAAAAACGCGCTCAGAAAAGGTTTTTGGTATTTTTTTGTCTTCCTCTGCCACGCCTCCATGCTGCATTTTATACTTTTATTCCTGGAGGCTCCTGTTTATGGACTCTTTCGGTGTTTATTTCAGTTGCACCTTTTATTTTATACTTTTCACCCAGTCTGCCTTTTTTTGGTAGCTTTGACGTAAATTTTTTATAGCCCAACTTGTGTTTCGTTTGAAAATCTGAAAATCACAGCTGAAATACTGCATTAAATGATGTATCCCCGTCGGGGATAAAACAAACCGACGGAAAAAAGAGTCGACGAAATATCTATTAAATGCCTGGCAGGAGTCGAAAACATTTATTTCCATCACTGCGGCATATAACTTTTTAATTAAAAAAGGAAATGAGCGAAAAAAACGAGCAGCAAGCATTAAAACTCGTAAAAATCTCAAGCGGGGATTCAGGCGGGAGCTGCGAAGGAGAAGCAAAAATCACGTTCGCTTCTGCATCCGCAAATTAATTGGTTTACTTAGGCTCTGCCGGTTAAAAAACGGGAAACTTGGCTGACAACTTCGCAAAAAAGATCAACAAAATATTTAATCGAGAGGAGGAACCATTTTCGTAGCATACTTTTCAGGGCCGCATTAAATTCTGAAGCTAAGCATAAAACCATTTACAAGCACTTAGTTTGCATATAACCTCAGTGGATAGGGGATAGCTGGGGGTTGGTGTGTGGGCCAGGGCTGGGGCGACGCATTTGCATGTGAAATATGCATGAGTTGGCATCCCCTGTCCGCTGTCGGTCTCTGTGTTTGTGTGCAAATAAGCATAAATGCGGCGGGAGGGAAAAAACGCTGAAATTGCAAATGACAAGTTTTGCACTAAGCACCAGTGCAAATACACCGAGGATGTAGGGGAGGAGGGCAGCATGTGGCAGCGGCTTGTTACATTGACACACTTACTGCATGATGAAGCAAAATGAGTGACAAACTGACTGCGCGATGTTGTAAGCTGCTTATTAAGCAAAGAGCCACGCCAAGGACCTGAAATAGAGTATCCACAAGGATAGAAGGCGACCTAAAAAACGACGAGCCGGTTAATACGAGCTGCCTGTATAAACGCTGCAAAAGCGGCCAACTTTGAGCAAATAAATGGGTTACTTTCACTGGGAGCTTTCGCTCGAGACCCAAATCAATGTCAACGAGTGCGCGCCTTTTGGGATTCATCTTCTACACGGAGAAAAATGCTTAAGGTTTAAGATTTAAATGCTGCTAACTGCGGTATTTTCAGAGTTTACTTTCCTAATTCCCTTATTTTAGGAGATAAACCCATGTGTAAAGTACTTTTGTTTTTTTAACAGGGTTTTTAAATCGACGCATTTCCCAAAAATGGCCGATCAGTCGCCATTTTGTATACAATCTTCATGAAAATATATGTAAGGTGGCATTGCACTCCCTAAAAGGTGGCAGCGCTGAATGCAAAAAGCGAAGAACACGGAATGAAGACAAGGAGCAAGCAGGATCACAGAGAGTAACATCGGCAGTTGAACTTAATCACTAGTATTACCATTTAGATTAAGTAATAAGCACACATCATAATAAACATCATAATCAATGAACACTTTACATATATTTCTTAGAAATTGAATTAAATCCGACTTTAAAAAATCTCTCCCATTTTGTTTTTACCAATTTTTTAATACAAATTTGATTTTTTCTTTCGATTATTTTGTATAATAAAAATTAACGAAATTGAAATCCTTGGACTAATATTCGGACAAAAGCTTGTCTTTTTAAACTCCACTTAAATAAACAATAAATATGCTGTTTCTGCTAAGAATATGTAAAAAAGGTCTATTTGAATTAAAAATATGATCTGTTATGAAAAATAATTTTTTTTAGTGTGCAACTCCTGACGCACGTGCCGGTTGTTGATGAAGTTGCCAGAGTTTGTGAGCTTTAAAGAGGGTCCTGCTGCCTCAGAGACCGAGTTAAAAGCCGAAAAACTCGGCACACGTCGAAAGGTTTAGTCGCCCCATCGGGGGTTCCCCTGGCCAGGGAATACAAGGAAAACTTTTTCCATTGCTTCAATAAATAACGAAATGACAGCTAACACACAACATTAGAGTAACTGAGTGGGAGAGTCCTGGTGAATATGAAATACTCTCAAAAAAGATATAATTTAAAATTTATAGCTCTCTCTTCCATCCTTTTGAGACTGAAAAGTAAGCATGGTGAACTCATTAATTTTCCACTAAAACAATTACAAAACTCTCTGACTTTCATGCCTGCCTGGAGCCTTTCCTGTTGTTATCGCTTGCCAGGATGTCAGGACTCTGTTGCTTTGTTGGTTTTGACAAGCACTATTTGACTAAGAATTCCTTGCCTCGACTCTGTTCCGAAATATACGCAACAAGAAGAGAATCAGGGACTGGTTGCAAGTCAATTGAAAAGCAAAAAGCAGAACCTACACAATTTTTACTTATAAATATATATTCCCGCGCCCTTGACAGTAAGCACTTGTGTGAATGCATTCCCTAATGCTTTGCGTCTTGGCTGAGCAAGGAAGAGTGCATTTTGACATTTTCATGCGCTTCGTTGATCTCCGACCGAAAAAGTTAATGGAAACACACCGAAACACCCATAAGCTCGATGCGGGGGTTTCCAGGCTGATTTGTGGCTCTATTTTTCAGAAAACCTGTCAGGTGAACAAAAGGTTCGATATTCAGCTTTCTGCTTTCAGCTTTCAGCTTCAAGGGTTCGATGGCTTTGTGTGGCGAACAAATGGAATAACACACGTTCAGCCTGTGCTCACCCCTCAATTTTTCACCACCTGGCCCGAAACCCTTTTTTTGAGAACATTTTGTTAGGCCCTTTATGGCCCCTCCCGCTGGCCATTGTTTGCACTGGTCCTGGCTAATTGGTTCGCTTCCAGACGATATCGGCTTCGATATAGGCCAGAAATCGTTGTTTGCTTTTTATTTCGCCCACATACTACTCCTGTAATATCTTTCTGGCCTGCATCTGGAAAATATTTATGCCGGAATCTGTAATGCCAAATTCTGGTTTTGATTCGGCTTTTGCATTTTGAATATGGGTTTCGGCCCTCGCCTTTGTCCTGTCCGATCGAAACTTGTGAAGCGAACGGCATCGGATTTAATTAAAAGTTTGCTTTGAATTTTAAACGAAGGGGTTTCTATGTGAAAGGGAATTATGTTTTTGTTGAAACTGTGGCAAATTAAAAAATATTTTTTAACATTTTCTTGAACACTCAAGGGCTGTTGGAAATAGTTTTTTTAGTCACAGGAGTGGGAAATAAAGCTTGCCTTTTGGTTAAGTGGAGGATCCCCTTTCTTCGGCCAAAAGGAAAACAAATTTTAAAATTTATTCGTGAAATGATACAAAAATGTACTGTTGAATAAACTTTTGTGTGGGAATTAATGCAATATTTTGATCAAATTAAAGTGACTGAATATGTCTGTTTTTTCGGCCTATACTCGATAAGTATTCAGTTTCTTAAAAAAAAAAAGAATAAAAATTTTTTTTGTTTATTCCATTTTGTAAAATTCTTTATGGTTTAAATAAAAAATGGTAGTTGTAATAAATATTTGGTAACAGCCATTGAAAAAATATCTCTTAGTAATGATTTAAAAATTTAATGTAATAATTAATAAGTCGAAAATATAGATCAAGAATTATGCCTGAAATTCGAATTAAAAACAGCTTATTCCTGCCAAAAAAGGATAACGTTGTTCCTCGAAAAACCTTCCCAAATTATTCTGGTTTGACTTTAGCCGCTTTGTGACTTGTTGACTTTCTGATCTGGAGATTACCTCCACTAATTATATTAGGAATTTCACATCCCATCCCGGAACACAAACAGGTGCGTCGTCGGAGGCTTCTTCCTGGCTTCATTGTTGCAGGTGCGCATTAATTTCATTTTATGAAATCTTTTTCGCATTTAACTCTGAAACCCTTCCCTGGTCGGGGCAATGGAAATGCCAAGCCATTCGGCGCGAAAATGTTACACATTAAAACCTTTTTGTTGTGCTTGAAAAGTCGTAAAACCGAGTTTTATGAATGCGATTAAGAGCGTGAACTGCAGAAGAGCATATTTCTTCTTTACCGGGCCAGGATACGCCTGCGGCACCCATCCTGCGCCCCCTTTTCGGTGGGCGGGATGAGGTCGCCCTACTTGCCGTTCTTGTGTCCGGAATTTGTCATTTTTAATGACTGCGAAAAGAATGCGTTCGTAATTACATGGCAGAAACGAGAAACTTTCTGCGATATTTATATGTTTGTCAGCGTGTATATGCTGTATCATAAATTATTTTACTTATTATCCTTTTTCGCTTATGAAAAGGATTGCTGGGATACCCGGAAGGAGACCACAAAGAAACACATTAGAGTTGGGTTTTTCTGGAATTCTGGGGCAATGGCAGAGGAACAATGCTTGGAAATACTTTCGTGCACAAATTAAATGAAATTTATCAAATTAAACAATATTTGAGAGTTTAAATTGTCTTTTTTTCTTACAAAATCAGATGTGAAAGTGAAATTTACTAAGCAAAGAAATAGTTCCTAAGAAGAGCGGCCATGGACACATTTTAAATTGAGGACATCTAGGACATCTTGGGGAATAACTAAGTAGCATGAACCAACTCGAGTCCACCCGCAAATTTCAGTCATTGTTTTCCCCTCTCAGATCCGCTTCCAGCTGGGCTGCTTGTCTTTCTTGTCCTGTTCTTTATCCTTGGCGTATCCTTTGAAGGCAGCGATGCCGTGCCTTTCTCTTCCGGATAACCACTCGGCCCGTCTGCTCCCCCCACCTGCTGCGGCTCTTCATTCTTTTCTCCAGAGCCGGGTATCGCTTTCTTCTTATTTGTCGTTGCATTCGCACTTAAGTGATTTTGACACTTGTCCTACTTTCCATGCGTTGATTTTTTATGTCAGCAAACCACACCCCCCATCCCGTACACCGAACCACTAGTCCTCTTCACGAATCCTCCGCGACTGCCATCCTGACGGAGTTGTTCACCTTTCAATAATGCCCTGACAGACAGGGCGGAAGTGCCACGGAGGCACTGAATCTGAAGAAGAGTTGGAGTGGCCCAACTTTTTCATACTCAACTCATTTGCACTGTTTTTTGTGGTGCACTGGCAGAAAATTCAGCCTAATAGTTTGCAAAAAATAAAATAATGGAAAGATTCAATTTGAAAAACATCTTAGGAAAAATAGGAAATGGAAAGGCATAGCTTAAAAATATGGGGATTCCGATCTGAAAAATAGAAAAAATTACCTTTAAAAACTTTATCGTCATAATAGACAAATTCTAAATATATTATATAAATTAGGAACCAATAAAAAACAAGACTAAACGTGATTAATTTATTAAATAAATGACTATATTTGAAATTATATTATCCAGAATATATTTAAAAATGGGAAATCTCTCGGTAAAGCGTTTTTTTATTCTGCAAAGTATATTTGAAAAGAAAACTATTTAGAATTTAGAAGAAAACGATTTGTCATATTAATTTTAATTAATCTTGTTTTTTTTCTTTATGTGAGATTATAATGAATATGAAAATAGCATTTGTATTAAAAACATTGATTACCTGGCTGGTAAAATTATTTTTGATTATGTGTTTCTCGTGGCAAGTAATTCACATGAACCTTTTAATCGTTTCTTTTTTCGATATTAATTAAATTCCCAGTGCATTATTTTCTTAGAATATTGTTTGCAGTGCAGCTTATTCGCCTCCTTCTGTTTTCTTTGCCGTGGCGTCGTTAGTTCAAGTTGCATTTGTAGTTGCAGTGCAGTTTGTTGTGGCTCCAGTTGTCATCATTCCATTCCCGTTCATAATACTCGACGTCATCTGCGTCTTTTGGCTTTGCAGCTCGCGCTGGCTTGATGGGCGACGACGACGGCGACAGGCAACTGAAGTGCACTTTTGCGGATTTGCCTGATGATTTGTCGCTGTGTGTGCCATTCGTCCCCTCTCTTTCGCTTTACAGCCACCCGTCTCTTTCTCCCCGGATCCGTGACTGTCTGACTGGCCGACTGCCTGACAGCCTGTTCACTTGTCTCTTTGGCTGTTTGTCTTGGCACCACTTCACATGCACATCACTGCTTCTCCAGATGTAAGTCGGACTGGTTCCCGGATCCTGGATCCCAGCTTCCGACTCCTGGCTTGACTTTTCAGCGGGTTTCGGTTGGCCAAATAGTTTTACACTTTCAGGTTTGGCCATTAAAGTGATCAGTATTACTCCAGGAACTTAAATGAATTTTTATGAGCATTGAAGTCAGAAACATCAATTTCGTTTTTATAATCGCATCTAATCGGAAGTAAACTTACAAAAAATAGACCATTTAGGGAATATATTTATGTATATTTAAACAAATAAAATTTCGTAAATTGCAATTTTATAGGAAATATTCTCTCCTTGGACGCTTTATTTTAAAGATAGAATAAAAAAAAATTACACAATGTAAAAATCGTGTTTTTTGATGGAAACAATTAACAAAAGCCCATAGCTTGTGTATATATTTTTAAATTTTAACTATTAAAAATATGAATAAAAAGGGGTTCCTTACAATTGAAAAGGTTTTTAAAGTTGGAAACCATTGGATTCGAGTCAAAGGTCAGGTAAAAATGTTTAATCGGAGATAAGTTCTAAGTTCTTAACTTACATTTGGTAAACTAAACAAAACTTAAACTAAAACTGCCTGAAGACCTTAGTTGCTGTGGCAACTATTCTTGTTTATATTATTCTTTAACTTATGTTGTAATTTCTGAATTTAGGTCTAAGATACATTTAGTTTTATTGTATATTATTTATATATATAAATTTATAATCGAATCTAGTCTATAAAAATCTATCAAAATCTAGTCTAATAAAAACGTAAATATCTAATTTAGTATGTAAATTTCATGTGTCTAAACCAATATATCTAGTTTCATTTTGATTTATGTTTCAATGAAAAAACATGCTTGTTTTTATCTTTTACAAAATTAAACGAACTATTGATGGAAAATACCATGAAGGAAACAGAAACACAATGAATTCCAAATAAAATTAACTTTCTTAGTTTTGGTTGGTTTCCAGTCAGAAACTTTTTCCAGGTGGCGTCTGTAAATAATGATATCTTTCAACATATTAGTTGGCAATGTCTCTGGTCGCTTTCTCGATATAAAGTAATAGCCAAACTTCAGAAGATTAAATCATTTCCTATCCCGGTTCCAACTCGGTTCATACAGATACACACCCACACACGGGCACGCGATGGCTAAAACTTTTCATCGCCCAAAGTTTTGACAAGAATTTTGTCTTTCCCTGTTTTTTTTGGGTGTCCTTTTTTCGCTGCCAAGGATATTTTACAGCTCTCTAAGCCAAAGTCACACACATGTGTGTGCGATGAGGGACACCACACACAAAGTCACTTTGGCATTAAAAACTAATTTTATTTCTAATTAATTTTGACGTCTCGTCGTTTGCGGTTAAATATTCGGGCACGCGAGCAAAGACTCTACCATTTGTGGTGCGGGCCTGGAGACGAAGTCATTAAAAAAGTTGCCAAAAGACTGCGAGAGCGCAAGTTTCGGAACGTTCAAAGGAGACTTGGGGTTTGAGGTTGGAGTGGGCGGTTTCTTGTGTATTTAGTTGTCAGCCTCAGCTCTGGGCGGCGGTGCAAACTTTAAATGCCTCAAATGAAATTAACAAAGAAAAAGCCGTAAAATGTCACCACAGCAGGTGTACACAGAACACGCCCTCTTCTCCCCACAGAGACACATATCAGCCGCAGATAGCGGCCATATACAGCCTTCCATAGATATACATATGTACCTTATATACCCCAACTTATGTGTTTTTGTGGGTGGTGGGTGTTGGGCGGTGCCAAGCCAATGGCATCAGGCTTACCAACTTGCAGGCTTTTGGTTAAATTTTAAATGAAGTTGGCTTTCCAAGACGTGAAATGAAGTCAGCTGCTGCGGCGGAGGTGATGGATTTGGCCACAAAACCGAAAAGGTGCTTACATTCTGGTTAGGTGATTTGCTTAGGCGTCAAAGTCATTGTTTATTGTTCGTCAGCTTGCTGGCTAAGTTTAAGAGGAGAAATTACATTTAATTTCATTTAAATATATCAAGTCTTTTCTTCGTTTGGAGTAATATGTGTATATCAATAATGAAAGACAACGAAGTGGTTCGGTCGAATGTTTATTGAGAACTGAAGATAAAGGAAAAATGTTTAACTCAACATTTGATTTCTTTATTATTGAAACAAAGTGTGAATGGAAATTTGGCCATGTTACAAGGTAAAGCCTAGCCATTTTCCTGAGTTTGGTAAATTATATTTCTTTCACACTTCCACCGAAAATATATATAAGGAATCAAAATTTGTACATAATTATATTTTTTTAATATTGCCTATTTTAAAAGTTGTTAATATTATTTATACTTATTTATCTATTATCGACTTTTTTATAAAAAACAATAAATCGGACAATAATTTGTACAATTACTTTTTAATAGGAGGAAAAAAATCAAATTTTTAGTCCCATTATTTATTATAGTCCCAGATGCAATCGGAAATGCTTCCAAAACCTACATAAAATTCAAAATAAAATATTTTAAAACAATAGTTAATCAAAGTAACAATCGAGGATTGTTAATAATCTGTTAATAACCAATATCCCCTTATATTTCAGCATCGCACCAATGCTTACATCCTTGAAACTCTCAACTCGTGAATGGGTTTATTATCGTGGCTTTCTTTTCCATCCCAAAACAAGAGCTGTCCTCCATCATTCACAGAGCCAGACCTCAATCTAGCCGATCATTGTTCCAGCCTTGTCCATTGTGCACACTGTGGCGTATACGCAATATATTTTCGGGGTTTTATTCGCCTCTTGGACGTTTACAACAATGCATGCAAATAGTGTGGGTTTACGGATACGAAATATTCCGGGGAAGTGGCATCCCCCGTGCCGCATAGTAAACAATTCTGTCAACAAAATGCCGCAGAAGCGCAGACACCCACATTTTCAGCCAAAAGAGACACGGATAGGCGGTGACACTGTTCTTTTCTCTTCTTTTCCAAATGACATTTTTTTATGGTACTCCACAAAAAAGAAGACAAAATATTAAAGGAAAAGGCTTATAATATACTCTATAAATGTGTATAAAAAATACCTATTGTTAGTTGAGGTAAAAATTAATGTGACGAAAACCGGAATATAGTATTCCGTTCAAGACTCGAATAAGCAATTAAGTCGCTTTATTCATTTTTGATGACTTGACGAGACCCGATCTTATCGCCCAATTTTATTGTCCTTCAGAGGGCACCGAGTGTATTTTCGTAGAGGGTGTCGAAAAAAAGTGTCAGGGACAATAATAAAACCCCAGGTCATTTGCTAAAGCGCTTAGTGTCAAAGTTTATTTGTTCTGAGCGTGTATGGAATTTTTGTAGCCGGGTTGGCGCGGAGTTTGTAGGCCCTTTTATGGCTTTATTAAAACTAATAAACAATGGCGGCCAGCAACACTTTTGGGCCCGAAAGCTACGAGCTTCATCGATTTCTGGCCACTTCTAACGGGGCTGGAAATCGGCTTTCACTTTTGTCGTTTTTTTCACCACTCTTTTGTATTCCGCCGGATTCGGCTCTTCACTTAATGCCTCCTCAGTGACCGCCTCTTTGCGCAATTAACGCGGGTAATCCCCCGGAATCGGCTACTGTCCCGGCTCGGTTTAAATGCATTTATTTACTTAAACCGTGTAAACAATTGATCAATGCCTGCCGTCGCATTTTTTAAGTAAATAAAGAGTCACGCGGCGCCTGCAATATTCAATTAAAAGTTTTTAAATGAAACAATTACAAAACGGACAACAAAAGCGCTTAACATTTCCGTTCATCGAGTGCAAATGGGCCGTGTCAACAGTGGCAACAAATCTGTAGTGGAAAAATATTTTTAAATAATTTATTTTCTTGAAACCTACATGTGGTGTTCGTCTATGGTTTATTTACTTTGTTATGGAATTTTTAAAACTTTACGCACTTCTTATTAGGATTTGTGACGAAACTGACTCGATAAAGACACAAAGTAAGTTACAGTATATTTTAGTGCCGGTGCAATCCCAATAAATGAATATGACAACCAGGATGGTATTCCAGTTTCGTAATACACCTGTTTACACACTCTCGTGCCTTGTAAGTTCTTTCGTCACAGATTGTTTCTTGTATCCGTTACCAACCAGTTTCGTGACGAAACGACTTACAGACTCTTGTGCTTTCGTTACAGATTTTTTACTTATAGACTCTCGTGGCTTGTACGTGCGTTCGTCACAGATTCTTCACTTGGTAAGGCGGTTTAAAGGTTATACATTTTATTAAATAACAATCCTGCGCTCCAGTATTATGGAAACATTTTTATAGTGTATTATTTTTGTAGATTCTTTTTGCACCCACTGTCTCGGTGCAGCACGGGATGTGATTCCCTTAATTGTGCCACAAAGTGAGTTATTTCTTAAAATCGATGAAAATTTGCTTCCTCTGATTCCACTCTTGTTGTTTTAGCCGGAATGCTTTCTTTTGGTTTCCGGCTGGAGTCCTGTGGCGTGTTTGCCGCAACGGAAGGGCGCTTTAATTCAATTGCAACAGACCGCGGCAGCATTCAACTGGATACTGCCGCGATAGAATTTCAAAAATGTAAAAATTAATTTACTCCCCGGAGAATGCATTAAACTGGAATGGAATAAAATCAACACTCAAATTAATTTGCCCCCCTGAGAGTTCCGGGTATTCCGAGAGTAACCGGAGAGGAGCCGCCTACTTGTCAACCCACAAAAGTGCACGGCAATATTTTGTTAGTTGGCCATATTTTCCCTGACTGCCGGTTTTCAGGCTTTTGCTGGCTTCATTAGCCATTCCAAAGTTGGCTGTATATCAGGCAGGAGATTCATCTTAATATCCGCCATGGCGCCATTTCGGAGCTCCAGCGTGGTGTATTCACGGCCACAATGTTTGCTCCGCGCCGTCCTCCTCCGCCCTAGACGTCTTCGACTTCGGCGCCTTTGGGGCCACAAACTTATGCCGCATATTATGAGGCTGCCGTTGAGCGTCGCCTGCACATAAATTAATGAAAATTTATTTATGCCTTGAAAAATATAGAGCAAACAAAGCAGAGGTCGGGATGGGACTTGGTGGAATGGTTTCCAGTGCATTAAGCAATGAAGGCGTCGCTGCGCCAAAGGTTGCATACATCACTCCGTGCGACAAAGTGTGCAGCAAGAGCGGCGAGCAAATGTCATGCCACATAGCAATATAAGCGAAGAGACAAAGTGGAAGGAATTCCAACTAAAAAATCAATTTGTTAAGCTTCAAATGGTGACCCTGGTCGGGGTGGCTCAGATAATATGCTTTTGTGTTGGCTGCAAGTATTTGCCAGAATAACAAGCAAGGTGTCTCGTGTCCTGGTCTTCGTCGGCGAGCTGAACAAAATGGCTTTTCGTGCTGCTTGCCAAATGGTCAACATTACATTTCCTATCTCCCTGGTCTCTCCCTGGCTCACACCCACGTCCTGCTACTCTTTTGCATTTTGCATGCAGTCTCCGTTTCCGCTTCCGTTTGGCTTAGTTGGCTTCTCTTTTTCGCCCCCCCTTCTCCGGCAGTTTGCATGTCGTCACGCTCCCTTCGTGTCTTGCACTCGAAATGCACTTATCATGCGCCAGGACACAGCCAGTGTCCTGTGTTCGCTTTTACGGGATGGCATTTTGTAGATGTTTTGTCGAAAATGTCAACAAAATCTAGGCATTAATACCATATTTAGACGGAAGTTTGTCTCGGTATTCTGTTTTTCCTTCCATGTCCTTTCTGCCACATCATCAATTACACATTTTACAACTGCCGTGTTCTCAGTCCCTCCCCGGGGAGACTCCATATCGTATATAAATGTATTCTACTTTCGGGTCACTCGCCGAGCATACATAAATCAAACACTTCCCACGTTGCGAAACAATTTCCGACTCAAGACTCCCCTCTCCTGACGGTCCCTATTTTAGCCAAGTTTTATTTATGACATCCGCCAAGAGCCCCCACAAACGTTCAAATACTGAGCCATTCAGACAGACGTTTGATAAATGTATAGACAATATGACTTCAGTTAGAAAATTTACAATTGCTTTTTACTTGATACGTATTGCGATTTTCTTGTTTCTGGTTCGGCGCTTTGTATTGCATTTTGATTTGTGGTTTATAAGCTCTTGTGTGGCCCATAAATTTGGCTTATTTTACACGCCATTATTGTTTGGTGTTTGTTCGGTTTGGTGTGCAGCTCTGCGAAGTTTCGCAATTGAATCAAAACTTTAATTCCTAACAATTGCTCGTGGCTGGATACATGGCGTATACATAATGTGCGGAAGCTTTGGGATATTAAATATAGGGTACAGTATCTAGTCATGCATTAAAAGATTTCAGACATTTTTTGTTAAAAGTTGTTCTAAAGTTGTTGAAAAATTCTGTCTTACGGTTTATTTCTGAATTAATCCAAGGATTTTTAAAATAGTTTTGGCTTTTTTTTCAATTTCGTTTTAATGGTCTTTTTTTGGCTCATATCTTCCAGTGTCTACACACTGGATTTCCTTACCAACTTACCTTAAATTACCTAATGTATAAGATTTACCCGGTTCTGTGTTTCCAGATAGACACCTTTATCAAATTCGTTTTGGCAAAAACTCCTTGAAAAGAAAGTTAAAATAATAAAAAACAATAACTTAGAATTAAATGTAATCTTTGGTTTACCGAGTCCACATCCAAGAAGTCTAGGGTGTTTTGTTTGATACATTTTATAATAAATAGGAAATTTATTCGCCATACGGCTTTTACCAGAAGCAAAAAAAAAGCTGTATCCGTAACAGGGGTGCTTAAAATATTAAGAATGACATTTCCGTATTAATATGCATACAAATATTTGTTTATTTGTACCTCCTCCAAAATAGACTTCGAAGCAGTTTGGCTGAAATTCATTATCTAGAAATCACTTCGATGGAAAATATAACAAACCCGAATGCTCTTATGTATTCACAGCTTATGAGCCATTCATTTTGTCAAACGTTTGCGTAATACTACATAAGTG
Organism: Drosophila vallismaia; assembly: GCA_035047325.1. NCBI lineage: Eukaryota > Metazoa > Arthropoda > Insecta > Diptera > Drosophilidae > Drosophila > Drosophila vallismaia. The sequence goes on along the minus strand of JAWNPU010000090.1, from coordinate 154,535 downwards.
CTCACGCAACTATTTAAGTTCAAAAATTTGCACTTTTGACCCAAGATAGCCCCCCATTGATATTGCTGGTAAAGTTAGGCTCCCAGTATTAAGTTCTCACATTTGAAATGTTTTTCCAAAAAAAATAAAGATTTACTATAAAATGTGTGTTGAAATAATTTCAGCACAAAATAATTTTGAATACAATAATAAAGCCAAATCTGTTTCATTACCAATGCTTATTACAAAAATTTGAACACCGAACATAAAATTTGGAATACGAAAATCAAGAATTGAATCCGATTTCAACAACCGAATATAACACTCTGTGAGGCTACAACAATCCACTGGAAGCTTCCAAACCATGTACTTTAGTTTGTTGTAGTGTTCTCTGAGGTAATCTATTGACTCTTCGTCAAATCTGTTTCATTACCAATGCTTATTACAATAATTTGAACACCGAACATAAAATTTGGAATACGAAAATCAAGAATTGAATCCGATTTCAATTACCGAATCTAACACTCTGTGAGGCTACAACAATCTACGGGAATTTTCCAAACCATGAACTTGAATTTGTTGCAGTGCTCTCTGAGGTAATCCATTGACTCTTCGTCTAAATACACTTCGACTGCGACGTTCGGGACCTCTGCATATATGACTTTACTGTCATATTCGGGGCTACAAGGATTCAGTCTCGTCTTCTTAACGACGCACCACTTCGAAGTGTCCAAGCCACAATTTTGGCGTTCAATAATTTTGAATATGCGACACAGCTTTGCATTCACGACCATTGGAATTACGAACCCGCACCTGGTCAGCTCGAAGTGGCGGATGAAGCTCGTGGCCTTGTAAGGTGGCGATATAAGTTTTACAACTTTCAAAATCCAGTTTTGGGTCTCTTGGTCTTCTGGACCGATTAGCAAGGAACAGTCAAAGGTAGAAACAGGCGTGCATTCCGAAAAACTAATTGAGCTGACGTATTCACATTTGGGGAACTCTTCATACAAAAATCTCAGGACACATTTCATATCACAATCGCATGGGTCTATTTCATTGACAATCACGACTCCAAATTTCCTGTCCTCTGGATGGACTAATGCGTAGGGCGGACGGTCACCTTCCTGGTCACAGCATTGGACGCGGCATGGATTCCTGCATTCGTTGTCATCGGATTGGGACTCGGACTGTGTATCAGATTGCGTCGCGCTTTGCTCACTCTCGTCAGCCAGGTTACCGCCACTGCTCTCAGTTTTACAAACAACTCCACTGGAACTGTCGACGCAGATTGCCTCTTCTATGTTCATGACCTCAGATTCAAACTCTGTGAGGTATTCCGAATCGGAATCCATTTCTATAAAAATATGATGCGTGAACCTCTCTAAAAATAATCCAGAAATGGTTTCACAAAAATTTGGAATACTTAAATTTTGTTCACTTAAATTTTACACGGAAACTTTATGACAAAAAAAAAAACTAGAGCCAAAAAAAATGATATGAACTGTTTGAGCTAAAGAAATATAATGATGCTATAGGAAAAGGAGTTCCTGCACTAGAACTTGACAGCTGTCAGAAAAAATTCATGGCCTCCTAGTTCATAACTAATAAAAATTTCGATTTCGATTAATTAATTAAGTCTTTTATTATCGAACTGGGGTTGTAGTTTAATCGGTCATCGACCGAGGTTTAAGACGCACTTGATCTAAATCATCTTTCTATCCTAATCTAAATTGTTAATAATAAATGGTTAAAGACTCACCTTAAGAATCCGCAAGAATCCCTTAATTTAACAGATTTTTCACTAAAAGTTTTAGTTGTTAGTAATAGGATTATGAAACAGGATCAAATCCTGTTGACTTTTAATTGAAGCTAAGCCTTCCACATAACTTCAATCCCACCATACCAGAAATTCCACAAAAATATCCGCAGACAGAGAGAGGATGGAACAAAAATTTCATTTGCAGCGCTACATTTATCTAATTCCTTCCTTTATTATTTTCATTATTGGTCACATTTTATGACTTTTGTCTGGGAAGGGGTGGAGGACCTTTACCAGGACCTATGGACGACCTTTGGCATTCGAGGTATGCAGCTTAATATTATGGGCCTTTCACTCAGAGCTCGGTTTATTTGCTTGACTTCCTCCTGGTGATGTTTTGTTTATGACGGCGTTTTATGTATTTATTCTCGGGGACCGAAAGGGTTCACCCGGGCCGGGCCGGGCCGGGCCGGATGAGCCGCCCACTCACGGCACGTAACCTCACCAGATGTCCAATCTGGAGTGCTTAAATTATTTATTAGGCATCTTTGCGACAGCTTACGACCTTATGAAATATAATATTCTTTGTGCCAAGACGGCAGTAACAAATGAAACATATGGCCCGGAAGGCGGGTAAACTCATAAATTATTTTGTTGGCTGCTGGGACCACGGGTCAGGAATAAATCCCATCAAATTGGCAGCAAGTCATCATAAATAGGAATTCCATATTCAATCGATTGGTTGTCATCCGAAAGTATAGTTTGTCCAAATTAAATAGAAATTGAAACAAATTCAAAGCCGAAGACTTTAATTATTCAATGGCCTTCCTGTTTGCACATTTTGTCAATCGAATTACCCACCAGGAAACACAAAAACATATTGAATGGGTATTCAATTGAGTTATTTGTGTAAATAAGATAAAATGGTAATAATTTTGCATTATTGGCAGGCAAGCCGAATTATTTATGTTTGATTGACATGCACACAACTTTTCGTCAATCGAATTTGTCGCAATGAGTTCGAATGTCAGAAAATAACAATGCAAGGCCAAAGCAAAGGACTCTCTAATAAACATGTTTTTGTTTCTTAAATTGCAAACATGTTTTCGTCCTTTCGGTTAATCAAAATACACAGAGACAGGGACAGGCTTGAGAATGCAGTCTGGCAGTAAATTGCGAGTTTATTTCGTGTGAAATTTATTTTGCCCCCAAAATGTAATCTCAATGTCGGCTCGGAGAAGGTCCTCTCTAACTGCTGTTTCTATTTTTCGGGGCCAACAAGTTTTCCATATCTCGGGGAAGAACAAAGATACATGGACTGAGACTCCACTTGCTTCTGTCCTTGGCAAATATTTATTTCCTTCTCCGAGCCAGAGCCAAAGGGCAGAGCATGGCTTAGTTATCCTCAGGCCGTCTTATCCAGGACATTCTATTTGCACCTGGACTAGCCCGGATGCTGCAAATGCAACTCAAGCTTCAGCTCTGGCTCCTGATGTTTATTTTAATTGAATTGTTTCTGGGCGGTCTGGGGAGCTCGAGCGGTTATAAATTAGCAGATAATTGTATATGCAAATTAAATTGTATATGCCTCTGCAGCTGGCACTTAAATTATAATTTAAGCACATTCATTATTTATTTAGTTTTGCTCTGGACTCTAGTTTGCCGAACTAAATAATTCAATTCCTTGGCCGAGACTCTTCAAGCAGAAATCTTGGGCTTCTGTTTCCGTTTGCACAATTTTCAATAAAGAAATATAATTCGAACAGCCTTGTTAATAATTACTTGGTTATATTAGTAAGCTATTTATTTAAAAGGAAAATATGAAGGAATTATGAAAATCCGAGGAAAGTGTGATTAGTTTGTTGTGTGAAGTCGGCAAGCCCAGAAAGGTCAATTAAATGTGTGCCCAGAGCTTGTGGCCAGACAATGGCTAAAATGGGCAAACAGGCCGACACTCGAGGCACTCCAGCCAGGACAGAAGATAGATTTACGCAAGCGGAGTCCTGTGGCCCGCCTGCCCTCGATAAGGCCAGCCCAACAGCATGGAGCTTCTGGTAATTTCCGCTCTCTGATGGAAACCATTCTGGAAACGTCCATCCAAGCTGTCAGCAATCAGGGCCAGAACCCACAAGAGATAAAAACCAATTTACGTTAACTGTCACCGACAAATTCTACTCCGCTCAATATTTTTTTATGGGATTTATTGGCACTTGAATGTTTTCGCTAATTGATACGCCTGATTATGTGGTCGAAGAATATAACGTATCCGTAGATCGGCGACGAGTACATCTTCGGCTTGACGTTCCTCGAGTTGGGGCACTCGCAGGCCGCGTTCACGCAAATCATTTTGTGGTCGCCCACGTGCTGTAGGAGCAGACTGTGGGCACCCTCGTTCACCACCCGGAAGTTGTCGCTGTCGTTGTACAGGACCTTGTTCAGATTCCAGTCGAAGTAGCTGAGGTGGTGTTTCGCTGGCATCAGCTTTGTGGTGCCCTCGAAAATCCGACGCCAGTTGACGAAGTCGATCGCTGTCTTGAAGCGGCTCTCCCGCAGGCTCTGCTCCAAGTCGATGAAGCTGGACACCTCCAGACCCTTCTTGGAGCGCATTTGTATGTAAATGACTGTCTGTGGAAAAGAAAGAAAGCATTAAAAAGTTTAAAGTCTCATCACACGCTTTATAAATTAAATAAAAAGAGAATTTCTACCTATATGTAACCTTTTAATAAAGGGAAATAAACTGGGTGTAAGGATAATATTAATTAAGTAAAACATAAAACTTAAAATTAAGCCTATCTCCCGACAGATACTGAGATTTTATATCCTTGCAGATATTTATTAAAACCTTTTACCAAAAGACGTTAAGTTTAAAATTTTATAGGATCTGAGATCGTAGGCGTGGACTGCTATTGAAATTTAAAATACATTAATTGTAGCCCAAGGGCCAGGTAAGTCTATTTAGGTTGATTATATTTTTAACGATACAATATTAACAGGCTGATCTATTCAGAATCACTAGAGGCCTAGAAGAATTAATTATTTTTCATTAAATTGAAATAAAATAAAATCTATACTATAAATGGACTCGCCTGTCATGACTTGGAAATACCAAATGCATAAAAACCAACAACAAATGTGAGAAAATCTTTGTCCGGAATGGGGCTATGAAGAATTTCTTTCCCTTATAACCTTTAATTAGCTTTTGATAGTCCCAACCCATTAAACCAATACCCTATAACTTTGTGAGAGATCGGTTGGTACCCAGTCAGAGCTGCGAATCGGACTATGAAAATCATTTCCAAGTAATTTCTACCCATTGATATGGATTTTTATTCCTAGTCATAAATCGGCTGATTGCGGTCCCAGCCGCATTAAAGAAAATTTTTCGTTTAGATTGTGGTTTTTTTTTTAGTGAAAGAAAAATATGCATGCACGACTCTTGGGTTGCAAGGTGCGACAATAAAATGTGTGGAAAAAAGACGTGGCAAAGGAGAAGAGGTCAGAGTCCACTTACCCAACTATGATGTCACTGTGATACACTTGGGTACTTAAATCATAATAAACCTTAGTTTTAATATTATAAAATCAGAATAGCCCATCACTAAGCCCGAACTCACTGATAGTTGCCGCTCCATCAGCCTCTTTTCTCGGAGGGCAAACTGTTTGAGGACCTTGTCGTTGTTGTTCAGGAAATCGCTGAAGAGGACGCGTCGAAACTGACCCTGGGGCTTCAGGAGGAGCATCGCCTGGTACTGTCGTTCCTTGAACTGGGTCTGAGTAAGAAGTCCTCCTAGACAGTTCTTACCACAGGCGTTCTGGATCAGCTCTCTTTGGATTTTGCTATTGCTTAGGTAACGAACATCCTTAAGAGTGATGAAGCTGTCCACGTAGTCCTCGTAGGTGTTGAAGTCCAATAAGTTCATGATCGAAGTCTGAGGACGAAACCCTAGACGAAATATGTCCGTTAGTCTCCAGGATTGCTGGCAAATAGTAATTAATTTTCCAACTTTTTCAAATGGCAACCGCAAACAAGTAACTCGATAAAAAAAAGCTGCTGGAAAGGCAGCAGAATTCTGTTTTTGTGTGGGCTGTGGTGTGTAACTGCGTGTAAATCAAAATGTGTTATATTTTGAACAAGTTCGAGCAAAATACATGACTGACAACTGACAACAAGCTGGCAAACTCGGCTCAAAGGGAAACTTTTGTTGGCTTTGCGAGGGAAAGTGGTTCTCGTTTCCGATTTCCACTTAGAAAACTCAAAATGGGTTTACACAAAAGCCTTTCAATGGAAAGCATTTAACTTGAAATGATAACTCGAACAAGTTGTAGCAATTGAATTGTAGAATTTAATTTCTGGCATAAAAATAATTAAAAACATTCTACACAGACGAGACCCAGAATCTTGCCGAATTCGCAGCTCTGTTCGTGTGGCAAATTTAATAAATGGAAAAAGTTTCACAATGCCTCACTTTGCCCTTTTGCACTTCGGTTGTGCATATTTTCAATTACATTTTTCTATGTGCCACGCCCACACACACGACCTCCCACACAAACGCCCCTTTTCCGTCGGAGGGATTAGGCATATTTAACTAATTACTTCATCAACATTTTAAACTGCGTGCTAGCAGGAATTTGCATTTTCAGGCTGTGCGTATGAAAGGTCCTTTGTCCTCTTTCGGCTGAAATCCTGTGGATCGAGGACTATAGGACCCGCAGGTTAGCAGTCCAACAAATGACACCTACAGCTTGGATGGACTTTCTGATGGGAATAAGTCTGACAGCCAGGAATTAAGGATATTTCTGTTGAGTTGATTGACCTAGCTTGGTGTTTGCTTGTGCAACTCAGTTGTTAAATTTTCAAACAAATTACTATTACATAATAATCAATTGAGTCCTTTGCAATATCAGTTAGATTTCATGTTTCTATAAAATTTGATTTGGGCAAAATTTATATTAAAAAAACCCTCCAGTTGTGCATATTTTCAATTACAATTTTCTATCTCTAGTGTTTAGCTGATGGCTTTAGATGGTTTTATAACTTTATCCAAAACAGTTTAACAAAGTAAATTTTTAATATAAAACTATATTTTTTAAATTTTATCTAACTTAAACTCAAGGTCTTTTAGCAAATGCTTCAAGTAAATTTAGTGGATATTTCTGCAGGAATATTTAAGTTTCGAATGTAAACAAATATAGCTGTCCTGGTTTCCCATTAAATTGAATTACATTTATAGTTAACTATCATTTAGGAGACGTAATATTAGAAAAGAATGGTAACCTATTAATTTGTCTATTTTTAGATGGACAGAGTCATAAAAAATATCAATTGAATATATTATATCTTCGGGTTGTTACCATGTAGTAACCAATCTGGTTAATCGCTAAGTAATCAGTTAATTCATTCTGAAAGGAGAGTGCTGGCCTGGCTTGGCAGATTTCCAAGTAGCTTTTCAATTTCCATGCAACAAACAAACAAGCAAGGATTTCCCGCAAGGACCTGTAGGTGTGCGTGAGCTGACACACTCAGTGTCTGTCTGCGTGAATTTCCGCTATTTAGACACGCTTTTCCACTGTTTGCAATTGTTGCTGCTGTCGCTGCAGCAATTAACATGCAACCCCCACTCTGCCTCTGTTTCTCGAAGGCTCCTTGGAGTTTTCAGTGCCGCGTCCGCGAGGCAGCTGCTGCTCCGTTTTGCGTGCCTTGTCACCATCTTGGTGCTGCAGCTTGCCGACTCTTGAGCGCGTAAATTGCTACTTCGCGGATGGAATCGCCCCCTTCCTGGAGCAGAAAGTCGCCAGTCTCGACTCCTGTTTACTGCCAGGACTTGCTCGCCTCCCCCTCCTTCCTGCGGCGTCTTGGCCGTGGCCATTGTTTGACTTGGTCATTAGTAAATGTACTTTGTCGCAGCATAAAAAGGAGTTAAGTGCGCACTCTAAGGATTTATGTGCATTACCGAGGAATGGGGCAGCAACGCCCGATGCTGCAACCCGGGAAACTGCCTTTTCCATGTGTTAAGTGCACATTTTTTGATGAATGAGTTGTAAATGGGGGAGGACGATGGGATATGGTACACGAGGATGGAGAGTAAGTTCCTCTAACTGCTTTACAATTGCTGCACGGGTTGCAACTAGAATTTACAGCTGAGCAGTTGCATTCATTGTGGCAGAGTCATGCCAATCATAAGTCAGGAAGAGTTCCCAGTAAAGCTGGTCTATATTTGGTTTTCCCTTAACCGATTTTTTTTGTATTTTTTCTAAATTCATAAATTTATATATCACTGTTTTTTTCTAAAATAGATCGTTTTTTTTTTTAATTTTCTAATCAAATAAATGAAACTATTTTCTAATTCATTTATGCCTAATCGAAGAGAAATTAACCTAAAGAGTTGATACAATTCAAAAATAATAAATATTGTGCATTGCGTAAAATTGGAATAAATAAGTATGTTGAAAAAAAAATAAAATATAAATATTTAATTAAATATAAATATATAAATATAACCAATATATAACAATATATAAAATAATTATATAACAATAGATTTTTAACTCTAATATTGATATATCGTTGGATGTAAGATAATCGACTAAATCGATATTTTTAAAGAATGGAATCCACTTTTAGTGCACAACACCACCATGAGGAATTACATTCAAACTTGCAAAACTAAAAAATATTAGCAATACACCAAACTGGTTAAACTTCAGTTTGAAGTTAAGTTTTATAGAATATTAATGCTAATATTCACTCCCTACTTTAAAAAAATCTTCGACATTAAAAACCTGATCCAGCATCTCCATAATAATAAAAAAAAGTTGCCATAGAGCCTCCATTTGCATATCAATTTGCAAATGAGAAAAGTTCACTCTTCATTGGTTACTTGCTATGCAGAACATGAAAGTATAGGTATTTCCGAGAAATCCATTCACCGCACTTGACTATTCCATAGCCAAGGGACGAACTCACATGACCGGCAAATAAATTGCATTGGACCGGATTTCTTTGAACCATTGGCAAATGCTAGCACAAATTATCAGGTTACCATAAATTGCTGCCACTCGGCCCGGTCGTTCCGTACATCTTGCCAATGAAATCAAAACCACATAAATTGCGCAAATAATTCTGCCAGATTCGTCCCCCTTTGTGAACTTTTGCCTAGAGTCCTACGAGTGCAACTGCCACAAAGACAAAGGCAGGACCGAAAGAATCATCACTTACAAACTGACCACAAAGTCCTGGGAGGCGCCGCCTTCCCCCGACTGGGGAGCCCTTGGAGTCGAGCCCGCAATCGATCAAAAGGAATTATGTCTCAACACAATTGTAAATAAATCTTTGCGGCCATGCGGACATCATGTGCATGCCGAGGCCCGAGGCAAAGGACTTAGCCCGAGGGGGGATGGGATGGCTCAAATCCTGCCCAGCTCACATATATGAAGATTGAGTGGTAATGTGTGCAAATCTAAAGCGAGTCCCCTCGCTGCCCGTTGACATGATGGTAGATTGGTCCTTAGCCGATTGCATCGATTGCCGGGCTCCTTTCAGCCTCAGCCTGGAACTGGGGAATTAAGTCCAAATGCCGGAAATTAATCTGCTCAAAAGGACCCACAAACCCGAATGCCCAAGTGTCCGATGCACGGGGTTTCAAAATCCCCAATTTGATATTATTGGAGGCGAGTTACAAGTGTCGTCGCCATTAGGTAATCGCCTCAAGGAAGAGACATCGAGGTCCAGCTGCTACTTGGCCGCTTTTCTTGTGGAAATTTATAATGCGCATCGATAATGATTTGTAATTTAAAGCTCAAACAAATTTCCGGCAATTTCTGTGGCGGACACGCGCCAGACATTTCGCTTCCCTCGTCAGCTTGTTTACTTTTCATCTGGCAAGAAAAAACAAGTCGAGGAGGCTCTGGAAAAAACGAACTTATCGCCGTAATCATTGAGCCGAGGAAAGAAACATCAGCATTGCCATTAATTTGTTTCTTGTAAACTGCTCCTGCCGAGGGCTTTGTGCAATCAGCGCGGACGTGAGCATCTCCGGTGGCTGGGAGCTTGGATTGTTTTGCTTTTGTGGGCAGGAACAGGAAACTCGATAGCAGGAAATGTGAAATGGCCGCTAATGACGTTTACCGGGCGTATGAGTGACGTGCCAGAGCCCCTCGGTGCGTATACGTAATGTCAGTTAGAAGGGGATATTTTTAATGGAACAAAGATATCGTTTCTGTTTATTATTATTTATTATTTAATATCCTAAGCTGGACGTTTTCATTATAATTTAAATGGGTAAAACCCAATAAATTTGCCATATATCTATTAAAATCACTTTAATAAATACATTTTTTACTGAAAAACATCGACTTTCTGATAAAAATCAAAAATTATATTTTTATATATTGATTAAACATATAAACAATGTATATACGCTAATATTCATGAAATTTAATCTTATTATTTATTGAGTACTAGTCAATTTTTAGTTCAACAATTTTCATTTTCTAAGAAGCCAATATAAGAAAAAGGGAAATTACCATAAAACTGATTACTTACTACTTAAATTTCTACAAGAGTCTGTACAACAATTCGAATCTATTAGTTATCATGTTATAGCATATAGCGATTACCAACCGATATCGTATCCTATCTGTAGGCTAGAGTATAATATATAATAAGGTACCTCTACCTCACATAAGTATCTTTCCAACCATGAATTGTTTTTGCTTTTTTTTATTATTTGCTTTTCAATACTCTTTGTATAAAAATGTGAATTTAAATTAGCCATAAATATACGTATGCTTAGAAGTGTATGTTTAATAAGTGAATGTGTAATAATAAACCATAACAACTTTGATGTTTTTGCTGAAACATAAACAAGCCTGCAGGCGATTACTAGTAATAAGAGCACATGTTGATGGAACACAAGAACATTACAGGAAGTTTGGCCAAAATGAGGGAGCACTTGAGCCAACATCTGCTGCCTCTCCAGACGCTTGTCATGTCTATTGTTAGTACCCGATGTTGCCTGCCGGTAGTCCTCGTCATGTCGGCCATTAAAATCGTGTTCGCCATATGCCAGCCATATTAATTTTTTGCCGGGGAGATCCGGGCCCACGCTCACGCCTCGATTGGTAGGCCGTTGCTTCCATTCCCCGACACGTGAGTCCTTTCGCCGTCCTTTCGCCGGTTACGTGGTTATGGTTATCGCCCTTATGTAATTTCCCCAGCTATAATGCACATTGTTGTCGCACATGCAATTAAATCAAATTGGTAGGGATGCCCGGGGCCCAGGCTTGTTGCATAAAAGGATTCGGTCCAATCGTACGATTTGTAATCTGCTTAAAGTGCGTTTAATTTGTGTTATTGTTACAAAATCAACTGCTATAAATTAAGAGGTTTAACTCGGTGCAATTCAATCTGTACAAATGATCGTTATTGAAGTTATCATTAAGAACTGTAGGACCAAGAAAAGGCGAAAGTTAAAGGTAAAAAGGTATATATTTTATCAGATTTTTACTCGCTTTATTATTTTAACAAATAAACTCAGTATTGGTAGAGTATTTTTAAAAAAGAGCCTGGTAGGAGGGATATTTATATCCATTAACAAACTATATTCACCGTAAATATCGAACAAAAACAGAAGAGTATAGGGTGTCATATTTTCGAGTAACTTCTATGCGTCCTCTCTTCTGGCAGGATAAGATTTTTCTATTATTTTGAAATATTAAGGTAGGTAGGTAGTGGTTCCTTGGAGTCATCTTTGGAGCCAAAAGTGAGGAATACACTCGTATTCTACCCAAGACCTTTCCCAACTACATCATTAGAATATCCAGCACAATCTTGAGAGTTTTTTATCCACTACTTTCCTGCCTGCTAATACTTTAGTAATGACCAGTCCACATCAAGTCCTAGCAAATCCTGGCAGTAACCGCATACAATTTTGTTATTTCTGCGGCTGTCGGGCTGTGTATTCAACTTGAGGGCTGAGCCCGCAGGGCCGGCAGGAGCATAAAGGATATTTTCCGTTTGCTGTCAGTGGCTCATTTGGCTGCTGAAAAGGCCAAAAGTCTAGCCGAAGTTGGGGCCGGGGGATCATCCTTATCCTCAGGCCGCAGTTTATTTTCGGGGCAGTTTGCGGAGGAAAACAAAAAGTGAATAAGTTGTTGTCTGTGGAATATATGCTGTGTTTGCAGCCACTCCCAGAGAAGAGTTGTTATTAAAACAATCTAGGACGGACACAGCGCCCTGGTGGGTTATTTCTAGTCCCAGTTTGCAGACCAGCCAGACTCGGCTTATATATACTGGATGTACACAGACAAGCTCGTATGGAGTCCTTGGAGGAATAACTCAATTTGATTTATTTTCAGGGGGCCAAGGATAATCGTGTAAGTTGCGATCGCAGGAGACTCGACGGGTCCTTTGTCGGGGCTTCCAAATACGATTTTAATCATGTTCCCTGACACAGCGACGCCCTGCCTTTTGGCTTGCTTTCTGCCTCTCTGAGCCTTAATAATGCCCAAAAGCATTTTACCAAAATTGAAAACTCGTGCAAATAATTTGCATAATGTACGAAACACACTCTCTCACCCAGTCAGTGCGAACGAGAAATGTCGCCTGTTCTTTCCGCTGTCAACACGCTCCTGGCTCATATTTATATTTTGCGTTATTTATGCATTCATATGAATGTATTATATACTCGTAGTATGCTTCATAATATCCTACCGTGGTTATAAGCCTTGAATATGGTCGCATACCCTGAAAATAATCCGAGATTTAGCACTCTTTTTTTCAACAAGCCTTTGAATTTTAATTTTGATTCATATTTAATACCATATTAATACATTTATTACCATAATATCATATTAAATATCATAATAATACCTTTAGTACTCTAATCATAATACCATTAATACCATAGCCATACTTAAATTTTGTTTTAATTTAAAGATAATTTTATTGAATTTGCAATTAAAATTAATGTTTCTGATGGCTGTTTCATAGATTTCTGTAATTATATTTTTCCTTGAATATTGATTGGTTAATTTGTTTTATCCCTGTCTGCAAATTATTTTGAGGCTATTATCCTAACGTATAGAACTTATTGACTGCTTTTAGATTTTTATTTCTCTAGCATAACTAGCATTTTAAAACACTGTAGCAACTCGTTTAATATGCAAGACGTCGGGATATATTTCACTTGGAAAACGAAATTAGCCCTAAATTGTTGGCCCCCAGGCAGTGCTGGTTGTTAAGTACTTGACCCGCTTCCCTCCCCTCTTTAACCCACTACCATGGCTTATAAAAAAGGTATAATTACGGGAAGGACTGTCGCAAAAATGACTATGAACATAGCAATTTTTATTCATTCCCCCTATTCAAAATTGCAATTTATTTATATTGTATGAACTGTCCAGCTATCCTACTCTTTCCTTCGCATATCCTTGGCTCTTTCTTTTCTTGTAGAGGCTCACTCGCCGACCTGACTCCGGCCATTGGCAAAGCTTCAATAATTGCTGCCAAATTGCAGGCGAAGAAGTCAGCCCTGCGGCAAATGGCCGGTCGAGAGAAACTTAATTGAAGTGTAAGCCGTTGAAGATGGAAGCTGCATGGTTGCCCCTCCATCCAGTTCTTGCTGGTGTTGGTCCACTCCCCCGATCGGCTTTCCCGGCATTTTTCCCAGCTTCCTAGTGGAAGCCAGGTCACGTCAAGCGAAAAAGAAAAATAAGAATTAAAAAGTGAAAAACTAAACGAGGAAAAATTGCACAAAACCGAAGCCGGGGCTCTAATGGATTAATTTACTTTGTCGCAGTGCCAAAGCACTTGAAATTGGAAGGCATCAAGGCGTGTAAAAGGTTTCTGTGGCATGCCACTCCTCCCACACTTGCCGCACTTGCCACACTTTGGATTTCGGGGAATCGCCACTTAAATGGCGACAGTCGTTGGCGAGCCTAATTGAAATGCTGATGAAAAGAAAATTGTTGTTTAAAAACAATAATCAAAAGTGGAAAACTGGGACCGCTTTCCGCACACACTCGCCCCAAAAGCACTCGCACGCAAACACCTTTGTGTTGATGGAAAAACAGAAACGCAACCAAAAACAAACAAAGTCGAGAATAACAAAGCGACACCCGAAAGGCGGAAGCATGGTTCCTGGCCATGTTTTTGGCCAATGCCCCGACTAACTTGTTAGCCGATAGAACTACCCTTCCAGCCCGATTTCTTTTCATAGAAATAACTACCTAGCTTTATGAAGAGAAAAACATTCACAGTATTTGAGAAATACAATTTCATTTTATATTTCAGCTTTTAAATATATTGAAAGAATAATTCTTTATTTAATGGAAGTAACATTGGAGAGTATTAAATTGGAAAAACTAAAAGGGAAAATTATAAGCCGCCTTTCCACATATTCATGAAACAAAAAACTGTAGCTTTCAAATGGTTTTTCATTCGTGAATATTTTTTTGCGGATTTAAAAGCCCACTCGTGAAAAAAGTAAAATGCTGAATGCAAATTATTCATTTAAGCCCGGAGTAACCGTCGAGTATACCCCGAGTTGGTCCTCGCACTCTCGGCTTTGAGCCTGTGCTCTGGCTTTCTCGGTTTGCCGGCTGCCATATGTTGGTCAAAAATAAATTGAAGTGGTTTTCCCCCCCGCCACACCACCCGACCTGCGCAGACATATTTTATCCTGTGGATCCTGTGTATCTGTAGTACCCCCTCATGCTTGCGTTTTTGGCGAGGAAGCCGCAAGCATTTAGCAAGCGACGCCTTAACGTTTGCAACACTATTTCAAAGGACAAGATAAAAAGCCCGGGACAACGAGATGGCAATTTCAGCATTAAATTAGGTGACTGCCTTCCTTATCCTGGCCCCGTCGCCGGCCATGGGCAGGTGGGACAGCTTAGCCCTTGCGACAAGGATCGCCTTCATGTTCCCGCATGTAAAGTAGTTTTTATGTGGTCCACCTTGCCGCCCCCCCCCCCGAGCGGCTGAAAAGCACCCGCTGTGATGTTGTGAGTGCATCATTAATTTTAATTTGTATTGCCCCAGCCGACAACATGGCCAACTGGCAGCCACGACATCCCTGCCAGCCTTGCTTGCCAGCCTCAACGGCCTCGGCAGTCCAAGGACACCCAGGACACTCGGCCATCCAACATTTATAACCCTTCTTCGGGCCGGTGGCTCTTTCCCTGCCGGCAACCGCAATCCGACAACGTCACTTGCATGGCTGTTTAGTTTCACTTAAAGGACCTCTTTGTTGTCTCTCTTCACGTCCTTGCCTTCCAGTTGGCCTTTTTACTTTTATATTTTCCTTTTTTCCTTTTCTCCTTGCATGCCACTCCCACCTTCAATGGACGACCCAAGACTCTGCGAAACCTGAAATGGGTTATTATAAAATGTGTGGGAATTTGTGAAGCCTCTCTGGAATATTTCGGACACTGACATTTTGGGGTAACAAAGCCACAAATTATTTTCTCAGTTTATTCGAATTTTAACAAGCCCATCTCGATGACCAACAAAAACATATTTTTCTGACTTTTATTAGAATAATCAATTGAATTGGATTTCTCGCAAAATGAATTTCTGTGGTAAAACTTGAAATGGAACATTTTTGACTGGCAAATAGAATGTGGAAAGAAAAATCGTATGCTGTCTCGATTTTATTGGAATTTTCCAAACTCGAAAAACAAATGAAACCAATCACTGCAAATGGCAAAACAAAATTTGTATAAACTTTCTTATGAAGATTTAAATAAAGTTACGGAGAGAGCTTTCTATTTCTTTTTAGATAAAATCGAATTGGTTTCATTTTAATTAGTGCCTTCTTGTGTTGCCAAATCAATAAACTACTAAACCAAACCTCGCAATTAGGCAAGTTTCAGAAGGTACATCTTCTAATCTACTGTCATCCCCACGGAATCACTAAATATTTAGCACCGATTTCGCCGGATGAAAGCCAATAATTAGTGAAGCTTTTTCCAGCCCAACTCGTTCCCATTAGGAAAAAGTTGGGGTTAGTTGGGAGTTTCCTTGGACCATCTTGGATAAAAACTTTTACCATATATGGGAAATAGTTTTGCTGCTGAGGACATATTTGCAAGGCAGCTAATTTGCTGATTCGAGCTGGTTTTTGCCTTGGGGTTAATGTATTTTGATGAGATGGTAATCTACTATATGGTAATCTATATAATAAAAGAGGGCTTTCGTATACATATATAGCTGGACGAAAATTCCCAAGCGGTGACAAATATTTAAAAAAAAACAAAAATTACTGGACGGGTTTTAATTTCCTTTCCTAGAAGTCACATTTTTTAATGGCCTGAAGATTAAACCAAAAAATTATTGCGAAATCTTAGATAAAGTATATATTTTTTTTGAAATCTTCTTTAGGATAGATTTAAATTTCACATTTTTTTAGATTAAATTTAACATTTAGTAAGTTTTGCATATTTCAGTCAAATTAAGGGAACTAAGGGAATTAAATAAAGAGCTTGTGAAAATTTTGACTATTATTTGATATCTTTCTTTTTAAGAGAGTTCCTGAGCTTGTTGGGTTCATCAGATTGAAATCAACGTGTTGTATAAAATGATTCTTGCAGTATTTCAGTATCGGATCAAAATCGATTTAATATCCAAAAATGTCGCAAAATCAACACGTGGAATTCCTCTTAATGAGAAAAAATATATTATTAAGCATTCTTTAAGATTGTTTAGTAATTATATTTATATTGTAACTTTTTTACACCTCTCAGATTCCTAATTAATAAATAACTGAAATATTATTCATGTAAGCAGTGCCAAGATCGGTTCAAAGGAGAGTTACATGTATCTAAACGTGTTAAAATATAATTAAACTAATAACTAGTTAATTTTGTATGGCAAAAAGAGTGTCAAAAATTCAACCAAGATCTGCCATTCTATGATTTTTATTCGCTCTGGTTAACCCAGACACATGTGGCAGGGCTTAGAGGCGAACTTCTTTGGCAACGACTGCCCGAACATAAACTTGCAATCAGCGGTTGTGTCGAGGGGGAGGAGGCTGCCCGCCCAACGCAACAACATAATTACACTTGTCAGTTCATTGTACCGCAAATGCTCTACGCACACATGGCCATGGCGGATATATGTGTATCCTCCCGGACGGGCCCCGAACCTGATCGACGAGGGAAGGAGGTCGGAGGTCAGCGACGGACATTCCGTGTAACCAGAGTAGCATGTTTCACGTGCCAGCAGCCATAACACGGCTTCATGATGATGCCCATAGGCGGTGGTCAGAAGGGTTTGGGCGGATGATGATGTCGCTGCCGCTGCCACTGCCACTGCCACTGCCGCAGCCTGATGATGGTAATTTGTTGTGGCTAATTGCGTTAAAACCGCATGGGCAGGCATTGAAACGTGACACATTTTTGCGCCATTTTCGGGTCACGCCAACGGCCAGCCGTCAAAAGGCAAGAGTAGTGGCAAAAATATAAAATATGCGAAAATCAGCAAAGCCCAAACCCACACACTGACCCGGACAAGGCTTCGCCTGTCATAATATTGTGACTTGAACATCCCGCTCTGGTCGGAGCATGCTATCCGATGGCAGACAGGTCGACAGGCTTTGAAACAAAGCCATTCCGCCAGGCGAATGTTTTCCAGCAAAGTGCCAGCTTCAATCAGCTGATTACTCATCCGCCCTGTTGTCGCCATCGCCGTCGCCGTCGCCGTAGCCGTAGCCGTAGCCGTCAATGTCGCAGCGCATTTCCAGGCATCCTGGCTGCGCAATAAATTTGTCAATTTTTATTTATTATTTGTGTCCTTTGCAGTGTCTGTCCCAGGACTTGGGAAGGGTTTTGTTTTTCCGCACAAGAATTTGCTTCTAGGAAATAAAATTGTTTGTTATGATAAAACATTGTAAGATTTATTTAATTATTTTTTTATTTTCTCAAAGAGATAAATTTTGAAAGGCAATGATATTGTTAGGTGATAATAAAAAAGAATAAATTTGGCTCCCGTTTTTGTTTCAAAATAAAGCTATCTTACTCTTTGAGAAATCTTTTGAAAAAACAACACGGCAAATATTAAATACACATTCTTAAAGCTCACAATTGGAAGTTGGAGCGCCGAAAAACAGCAAAACCGAATGATAGGGATTCTGCGTTGATAGACACGAAACTTTATGGGTTCTCCTGGCGCCTTGAGGTATGCTACCTTTCTGCCTGCCTTTTATCGTCCGTGTGCGTTCGAGTTTTTCCGTGCGAGTGTTAGTTTCGCATACACACATCGTACAGTGTCGGCCATAAATAAAATTTAAGCTACACCAGAACGGCGACAGCTTGCGCATGTGTGTGTTTTGTGACTCTGTATGTGTTTGCGGCTCTCAAGCAACAACAAAAGGTGGCACGCCGCAGTGGCATTTGATTTATGATTGCTCACCCAGTGAGGTTAAGACTTTGAAAATATTTTCACAGACACACAAAGCACGAAGCCAGGCCGAGGGGACATTCGTCGGACTAGCGAACTGACAGAAGGAGTAGTTTATGGCAACCATCTAGGCCCAAGTTCAATGGCCTAACTTACCCTGCCCCGAGCTTCCTGCTCTTCCAATGTATCCTGCGGTTCCGTGAGACTTGTCATAAAGCTTTTATTAGTTGCTGCTGCAGCGCCGTTGTTCTCTCTCAGCCGAACTGCAGGACCCACACGCATACCGACACACAATGGGCACTCACACTCGCAGCCAGGACATCTTCTTCCTCATCCCGGATCCTGATCCCGGCTCCTGTTCAATCTAATGGGCGCACATGTCTAAAATTGCGAAACATTTGCCTCAGAGTCCCTCACGTTTTGGCTTCACAGGAAGAACTGCGAGAAATCGAACGAATTATTCTAAATTCTTTATAGCATTCTATAAAAAGGATATTGTTATTATTCCTTACAAGCCATTAGTTCTTTAACTTTTATATACAATATATATGATATTTTCTTTGCCCTTAAATCTTAAAAATTAAAGCCCAACTACGATCGAAATAAAGAGTTTAAGACTCCTTTTTCAAAAGGCTCCCATTTTTTTCCAGTATCCTGGAATCGAAAAAGGATGAGTAACGGGCTGCCCCTCCACCGAACGTGCCTCTTCGCTTTATCAGGCCAATAACGTGTGCGAGAACAAGTCGCAGCAAAAGTATGACCAAGTTGCATGCAACATGCATTTTTGCTACCGTCTGAGCCGTCTCCCAGCCGGCTTGCCACATTATGGAAAATAAACTTGCATATCTTATGCGGAGTCCTCGTCGCAGCCTCCTTGGCTGCGTTCGGGCTGCTTCCCTGCAACAGCAACTTTCTCGTCCCGATTTAAACGACTGGCCGAGCCAACTTTTTGGCCACATTCAAGAGCTGGATCATTTGCGAAACAATTAAAGTTCTATTAAGCGGCAAATGCAAATTCAACTCGTTCCGGGGACTTGCTTCATCCTGCCAGCCCCTTCTCTCGCTCTTCGTCGCTCCCTGGTGCTCCCAAAAACACATTTGGCTAGGATTTTTCCGTTTTGCCGCATAAATGTGTTTGCCAGTTTAGTGCATAAGCCGTTTTAATTGTTTCGTTAAATGAGCCAGCACAGAGGCGAGGCAAAGAGGTTTTAGCCAAAAAAAAGTGCGAGAAATGCTTTGCTTGTTCTTTTATGATATGCAGATTTGCTTAAATGCTCCGCAAATGAAAAAGTGTACAAAAAGCACTTAAGTCAGGCGCGACCGGGCTAGGATAAGGAGAATATCTCTTCTAAAATTAAATTCTATATAGGGTTAGTTAAAAGGAAAAATTCTCCTGAAATTTAAACCACAGGGAATAAATTCAGAGTCCATAAAAGGATCTTCCTGTTTTTATAAAGAATGTATTTAATTAAATAATGCAAATGAAATGTTAAATTTGGAAATTTAAATTTCAAAATGTGTCATAGATTCTTTTAAACATTTATAGTCAATTTCAATTCATATTTCAGTTTTTACGAACTAGATATAAAAAACAAGTAAATGGAATGATGGAATAGTTTCCTATTTAATTGAAAAATATTTGTTAAACTGTAAGAAAAGAATTTCCAACGTTGTTTTGAATGTATCTTATTTATAATATAATAGTAATTATAATATGAGTTAATAAATTCAAAAGGGTTTGTACCCTTTTGGTGTTTTTATCACATTTAAGTTGTTTACCCTTCCCGGTATTTAAATTAAGAAAAACATTTTCGAACTTATATAGCTTGTATTTTTCCTAATGTTGAAAATACAAAATAAATATTTTAAATTGTATAAATAAACATGATTTGCATGTTGAAGTTAAGTAAGAAGTTAAGAAAGAAATTGTCACGAGCGTCAGAAATATTAATTTAAAAAAAACATCTATTTAATATTGTCAAGTGAAGTTTGAAACATTGTTTAACAAATTCAATAGAAATTTTAAAATTAATTGCATGAAAATCTTCCATCATTAATAGAATTTATTTTCGAAAAGCGACTTGTCTGTGATTTTTGCGCATATAAAATGAGAAATTGAAGACTTGGCACGTGCCCGTATAAATTTGAGAAGGAGCTTTAAATGTAGATTTAAGGATTTGCTTTTGATAAACTACACTTTATCTTACCACAAAGTATCGCATCGTTCGCATTCGCATTTGTCACGAAAATAAATATTTTTTGCCACATTCTCTGGACAAGCGAAAGCATTTTTTACCTTCCGCCTTTGTGCAGCTGCATTTGCGGTGGAAATGTATTTTATTCGGGAGGTTTTTTGTGGAGACGCTTACACAATTTGTTTAGAGGTTCAATTCGGAAAATGTTTGCCAATATGTTTTTATCAAATAGCAACAATATTTACAAATGCATAAATTTGTCCGTCCCCTCCAGACCAGTTTCCAGTCCGATGTCGAGTTGCACGTGAGGGCGTGCGAGGAGAGTGGGTTTGAAACAGACACGTCCATTTGGGAGTTTTATGTTTGTGTCAATAAAGTTTTATTTTATTATTTCAATTCAGGGGCATCGTGGGACGTTGGGACAGACACATTCCCCACCCCCCCGTCTGTTGCTGGTGGCATTCGCATGTTGGCTCTATTGAATTTATATGCGGGAGTGTGGCGCGCACCTTTTTGTCTCGTTGTTTTTGTTGCAACACGCACGTGGCTGGACCAAAATAAAACATAACATGTTGCCGCACAAACTCAAACTTATCGAATTTATGCCCGACTGTGTATTGAATTTTAATGTTCTTCCAAGCATCTCAACTCGATTCGCACACGCACGAAATGCCGGGGGAGTTTTCTGCAGAACTACTTAAAATAAACTCATCACTCGTCCTTTAAATTGGATTTTGCGAAAGGAAGGAGATGCAAAGTGTGCGTTCGTTTGGGGGTAAATAAATTTTGTAAAAATATGTTTACCGAATAAAAATATCTGCAATTGCAACCGCAATCAGACCATCCTCCCATGCAGCGTTGGGCGGGTGGGCGGTGGGGCAAGGCTTACTCTTCTGTTGACATCTCTACACGAAAGAGGAAGCTTCAAAGGCAGCTGCGATGGCTCGAGGAGATGCGGTCCGCCCTGTTGCCATTAATATTAGAATTTATGGATGCCAACTAACAACAACAACAACAGCTGCTGGGGCAGAGGCAGGGGCAGCGGCAACGGTGGCAGTGGCAGAAGCAACTACAATGGCAACAACTTTGACAACTAGCAACGACAACAACAAAGCCCAATGTTAACGCCATCGTGCATTGTTAGCAAATTCAAGTGTCTGGCAATATACACTTGAAGAAACCTATAAATTATTCGCATTTGTGGCACTTAATTGTATGTTTTAGGATGCAATTGCAATCAAAGTCATTGATTTCAGTTAGGAAGGTTTTAAATTATGTAGAAGCAATGTATTTTTCTTGGTGTTGCACCAACGGCAACATCAGTAACAGGAGCAACATCAGCAGCAACTGCAATGCAAGGCGGAAGCAGCAACAACAGTTGCTGATAACCATAACATTGAGTGATATACGAGAGCAGAGAGGGTTGTGTGTGTGTGGGTGGGCGTGGGGGTGTCCTTTTCAAGTGGGTGAGTGTGCTGCTTCATTGCTTAACGCAGCATAAGCAGCAGCAGCAGCAACACGGAGGCAGTCAGCCAGACACCAGCGATGCACTGTGCGATGTGGAGTGTTTTTCGATGGTCCCACTAATTTCTGCTGCACATGCAATTTTTTATCCCCCACGCACACAGCTGCAGCTCCACACACTCACACGGACTTAACCCCATCCTCGGAAAGTGCCAGTTTTTAATACGCTTTCCCAGGCAGGACTCGGCGAATGCAAATGCGATGAGCTAGCAAATCATCGGAGCCGGGCTGAGAATGACAAGTCGCTCTAAGAGTCCGGGATTGAATTTGAATGCACAAATTATGCAAATGCCGATTTGTAAGTTTTTTATTAAAGCATGACTTTTATAAAAATTTTGTTGACTTTTTAAAGGATAACCTTCTATGGTTTTTCGGTATGTATTTGCAATATTTTGGAAGGTCTTATGAATATTCAAAGTATTTCTGCTCTTCCAAAAAAGGCTTCCAATTGAATACTTCTGCTATTAATACAAATATATATTAAATGATTGGTATATTAAAAAAATATCAAATATCAATATCAATTCCAGAGGTATAGCAAAGAAGGTTTAATTTCTTTGCTATACCTCTGGAATTGATTCCGTGAATAATATATATGTATTCATGAAATGTTTAAATAAGGAATCAAACTTGCTCTCCACTGTATAAGCTATTAATGAAACATTATAAAGGCTGTAAAAATGAGTATTTAGGGTATCCGATCCGCCTGCTTCGAATATTTTTCGTCTGTGTCAGCTCAGAATATCCTGGAGCGCATTGAGGTTGCAGTAGCACTGCATTAAGCCAGCCTCGAGTGTGGGCTTTAAAAATTATGGCCAGCTCGATATTTTCTTTGGAGGTCACCCGAACTGCAAATTGACTGCCTAGAGCTCAATCAAAATTTATATTACCCCAGCCGACTGTGTAGGACTCGACCTTCCAACAACACAACTCGAACAACAACCCGAAAAAATATATACATAAGTAAATAAGAAAGCCAGTCAGCTCGGATGCCAAGAAATTGTATGGCAACGTCGATAAGGGATACAAGAAAATATATTGTACGAGTTTTGCGAATCGACATACAGATTGTTCGCTCCATACACTCACAAATACTTGTTTGTTATTGTGCTGGTGTCCTTGTGCTGTAGTCCTGGCGCTGTAGTTTTTCTGGGGACTTTTGGCTGCCTTGTGGCTTTTATTCGAGCTCCGTGCTGCCTTCAACTGCGACGATTGCAGCTGCCAAATGTCTGCCAAATATATTGGAGTCTATTAAGTTAATGTCGCGTAATTTAGCAAACTGTCAAAATCGTTGGCAACTGAACAGGAACTAAATTCGCTAGCATTCAATAAGTTTTCTTGCCATTTTCCGGCATTGGCAGCAACCATGCCAAGATTCCGGTGATGGAAGCCTAAGCTTGGCTTTTCAAGCTCACGGAATAGGCTTTAAATAGAATGTTAGACAAATAGGTTTTAATTAAGTAAAGTAAGCATTGTGGCCAGAGCTACCTGGCCAAAGGCATTCCTGTACAACTTTTTCTTTTAATTTCGCTTGTCATAATAAAACACGAGCCAAACGAACGAAACAGCAAAAAACTGACAGACAGAGCGCTCAAAAGTACGCAAAACATTTGAATTATTTACCATAAACTTTTTCCCAGCCCGGACACAAAACAGAAGCAATTCCTTTGTGCGAAACGCTAGATATATTTTTCTCTCCAACTTCCAAACGATAAATGGCCGTTGATGCGTGGTTCTGGCCATACAAATTTTATAGCATACTTTTACGGGCTTTTCCGTTTTGTAAACATCAACGAGAGGCGTGCCTTGCCGGGGGATGCATCCGGGTGGGGTGAAAGGCACTTTATATGAATCCTATTTGAGAAATGCCAAAATTGATTCGATGCTCGTTTTGTGCAATACTAAGTCTGGCAGGAGAGAGCTACGAAAAATAAAAAATGCAAGAAAATATTCATTTCGAGAGCACTACTTGTAGCCCTTCCTTTCAGATATTTTGTAGCTTCGCACACTTGAGCATTGTATTTTAATAAATTCTTTGTCATATACTATCCGATTATGTCTGGATGCTTGTTATTGCATTGATACTTTGAATCGATATTGATGCATGTCATAACCATGGCTATGTTAATTGGCTTGCTGTTTGTGGTCGAATTGTGTTAGTGGATGATGCTTTGTTTTAATAAAATATATCAAAAATTTGGCATAGATTTCAATTGTTCGACATTTTTGCTTGATTGCCAATTTAGTAAACGGTTTGTCAATAGGCAATTTAAATGTACAATTCGTTTGCACTCATTTGGAATTTTGAATTAAATGTGTGTATTCAATGTTATGGCTTTTTTGCAACATTTTATAACATGTCATAAATAACTAAAATTAAAATGGAATTAATTGGATATGTTATTTTATCACAAACTAATTAAATGTCAAATATGTAGTTCGAATTAAATTTGTAAATAATCTTATAAAAAAAAGCATCTCAGCTCCAAAAAATGCAGATTCTAAAACTAGACTGAGAAAAAGACCGAAAGGACACCACCCTTTAGAACTGCTACGGCAAGTGTATCCCTAATATAAATATGTTTCTTAAATACTTGTAAATAGTCGTTAAAACTCATTTTCTTTAGATTAATTATATTAATTTAGCTAATTAAGGTAGTAGTACGATTTTCATTGTAAATATCTCGTAAATTTCTGATAAATGAAAGAAATACTTGATCAAAAACGAAAGAGCTTCTAATTTTACCCCTCCATACAACAAATGTAAGACTATTTTAATAGATATTATTATATATTACTATATTTATTAAGTTAAGTTTTCAATTTAAGTTAAAGTTTCAACATTTTCAGCTGGTTTTCTGATAGAAACAACCAGCCATAAGTCGCCATAAGTCGTGGAATTTTGCTAAAATATTTCAATAAAGCGAACTTAAGGAAAAAGGAATACCTGCCCAGGATCCAAAATATGGATGGTTGCTGGAATATTCCTGTTTCCTGTAGGAAGCACCAGAGATATGTGTGATAGCGATAGAACATATCTATAAAGCGAACTTAAAGAAAAAGAATTTCTGTCCTGGCTCCAAAATCTGGATGATTGTGGGGATGTCCCCTTCCCGGTCCATGCCATGTTAATTAATCCAACAAGTGGGGACTAAAGCCTCTTTGAGCAAATACCGTCCACAGGGCGTTGGCCTTTGTGGTGCCTTTGGTAGCGGTGCCGATAAATTTTGCGGCTGGCAGCAGAATCGAACTAATTAAATATTTACAAAAGGCACCCCTAGCCCATCAAACAGGAATTGTAGTCCATTGTAAGTTAATTAGCCGAAATTCTGCGGTTGGTTAGACTTGGAAATTTAATTTCATAACTTTATTTAAACTTAAAGTTTATGTCCGTTTACTTTTACTTAAATAATATTAAATTCTTAATAATAATAAAACGAATTCTTTTTTAAAAATGGTTCTCCTTTTTTATAATTTATTTCAGTGTTTCGGAAAAATTCTGTCACAAGTTTTGATAAATGTCAGTAGGACAGAGGCGGTAACAAATCATAAAAAATAACTAACTAAAGTTTAATTTGAATTTCAAGTTTCCGCGGAAAGTTTCTGTCTCAGTTTCTCCTCCTGCATGTCCTTTTTCCACTGGTTCTTTTTTTACACGCTCCTCTACCTTTCCTTTGCGATTCGTTACTCCATTATAAACTTCCTTTCTGTTTGCGGACAAATGCTTTGCAATTACTTTTTAAGGCTCCACGAAACAAATTGATTGCCATCGTGAGGAGCTGCGACGACGAAGGAAACCTAGAAGCGGGGTGTGGGTCCGGGACAGGTCCTGCGGAGTGAAATCAACGTTAAAATAATTCACATCGATAATGGCGCTTTAATCGCATGAAACTTCCGGCAATTTGCCGAAGAGTGTTGAGTGCTTGAGTTGAGTTTTGTCTTCCTGTTCCCATGAATGATTTGCTTTTCTGGCAAATTTTAGACATACAGGGTGTGTTCGTCTCTGTGTATGTGTGTGTGTCTGTGTGCTTAAATAAAAAAAATAAATTGTTGAGTAATATTGATGACTGAAAAAAAGTTTGTTATGAAAAATAAATTTCAAGCTAAAAAAAAATGGTAAGCAAATTAAATAAATATGCTAACGCATAACGAAATAAATTTATCTAGATATTGACAGAGATTCATCTTTCCACTTGAGAGTATTCAAAATGGATGCTTATATTGCGATATATTTCTCCCAGTGCATGCGAGTGAAAGCCCCAACTTTGGTTGAACGCTTTGCTGCGCTAATTTTGTTAATGTATCCTTTACACACACAGATACACCGACACACACAAGCACACAGCGCCTGAAAAGTCGGATAGGTCCTTCTTAATTTCGTGTTTTGCTTAACTTTTCCCGCCCCGTCTCGCCGGGGGCAAAGGTGAGCTGTGGGCCAAGTCGTTGACTGTGCAATCGTGTACAAATCCGCCGGCTTTGTGCAATCAGCGTTAACTTGTTTTCCCTATTTCGCATTTATACTTCTTCCCTTCGTTGTTCTTTCCTTCCGCTTTCCTTTTTCGTCCTACTTGCTCCTGTTGTCCCTTTGTCCTGGAGAACAGATAAAATACGCGGTGGAGATATGGAAATGTTTATTTAAAAATTTCTCCCTCTTCTGTAAATGTTCGTTTGCTTTCCCGCCCACCCTCTGGACACATGGCGTATGCGAAATGTGAGACGGCATGTCCTTATATATTTACACAAAGTATATGGTACATATGTACATATAATGTCGTGGGAAGTTCGGCGTATGCGTAGTCTTAATTTCCTTAAACACTTCATTAGCGCAAATGTTGTGGCATCCTTGTGAGAAAGACCTCGGGGAAATCAATTGGGAAGGAGATTAACTTTGAGATGAATTTTAATTTATCTTTCAGTTTCACTCTTCGCTTGTCTTTTACAGAATGTATCAGGCCTCGCGTATCAGGAATCCCTTATTTGGTAATTAAATGGTAAAAAATTCTGGTAAATAAATATATAATGCGGTTAGGCTACAAATATTCATACTTTTAACCAACATAATTTTCTTTTTGAAATATCTTTCAAGTATTTAAAATAGATTTTGTTCCTAGAACTTTACAGCAAAATGAATTCATTTTCAAACAAATTTGTCGTTTCTAGTAACGGATTCATTTCAAATTTAGGGTATCATAATTAAATGTTGCCCGTAATATAAATGTGGGAGTTGAAAATTGCTATTAGATTCAAGTTTAAATACATTGGTTAGTCTGTAAGATATCAATGCAAAGTATCAGTTAATTATCGCCCAGTATCGATAAAGAAAAAGGACGAATGATAATTGGACAGTGGCAAGAGGAGAAGGACCAGTTTGGAAATTAAAGAAAAATAAAGCAAAGCTCTTTAAAAGTAACGAAAGTAGAAAAAAACTATTGCCTGTTAAATGGAATAACTACATAAATTTTTAATAAATACAATATAAATTAAAAAATGAATAAAAACATACCAAATTGTATTTATTTATCCTTTAAAACAGATTACACGAATTCAAAAAACTTACAAATCATTTAAATTGTTTTCAACGTTATCTTTTTTAATTTAAAGTTAAAACTAATCCTTCTAGCGAAGAATTTAATGTGAAAACGACAACAGGGGTAAATCACTATTTGAATGTTTTTTCTCGACGTCGGTGGCCCACTTGGAAGTGCACTTTGTCTGTGATTAGTTTGCCCAAGTGAACGCATTATATTTGCTCGACTAAAAAAATTAACGCATGACTTGCTGGCATATATAACAAAAGCCAGATCCTGGCTGGGAGCCGAACAATAAGCGTAAAAAACTCATCTTCGGTGAAATGCATTCGGACAGCTTGAACGGGGTTTTGTGCAGCTCAACTGTCACTAATCGAATCGACGAACGGTGGGCGGCCAGGGGAAATCCTTCCAGGATTCAAGGAGCCCAAGGCGAGGAGGGGAGGCGAGGAGACGGGGGACGTGGGACGTGGGACGAGGGACGACTTAGCCATTCAACAGTCACTTGGTCGAGTCCACGGCTGCTCCACTGCTCTGTGCATCCTTAATTAAGCGCAGAAAGGAATTGTTTAATCTGCTTGAGAGTGTCCTCGTCCTTTTGGTGCGCCGTGCAATTAAGTAATTGAGAGAGAAAGCCGGGCAAGGAAATCAATTTGGGCGAAAATCAAAATCAATATTTTACTTGCCGAGCGCCGGCCGTAATGCAAATTTTCATAATTGAAAAGTAACTGCTGGGGCAGAAAGTTTCTCATAAACCACTTTCGGGGGCCATTTACAGGTTCGGCTTTTTGTTTTTATTATCGGGCATAATCGGCAGCGTCCTTGCCTTGCGTCCTCTCCCGGTGCCTCTCGGCTAGGATTATAATTTGAACCGGTTCTGGTAGGGGTCTGGGGTCTCTGGTATGGTTCTGGTGTGAAAAACGAAAACACGCTTTTTAACTTTCTGCATTGAGGCGCAGAAAGTTTGCCGCACGCACACTTTTAGAAGTCCGGGGACAAAGGCAATCCCCCAGCCACTTTAAAGTCCTTGCCGGCAGTCCAGGCATTCAATTAAACTGAGTGTAGTTTTCAATAAACTCGGCGCCAGTTCCATTTGAAAAATGGCAAATAAATGCGAGCTCTTTGCCCGCGACTTCAATGAAGTAGCTAAGGGTCCTGCGGAAGAGGGGAATCCTGCGGAAAACTACACAGAAAGGGGTGGGGCAATAAAAAAAAAAAAACAGAGACCATATCGGGGGTCGCCAAATGCAATTTGTGCTCCGGGTCCCAGTTACAGTTAAGCGGATTGCCCCGGACATGTACCCGGACGAGTATATAGAATATTTATATACTCTCAGCTTAAGCCCTGCCCAAGGAGCACACACCGGGGGGAAAAAATTGGTGCTTGTATTGGGAATAAAAATGTTGCGACTGGCAAACTGTTGCTTTCGTTTTGTTTTCGTTTCCCAGTCGCACTTTTCTGCTGCAAATGTGGCAGGGGATTTTCTAAATGGGTGATAAATGGAATGATACACTCGCCTGATACGGGTATGAATAGGTAGTTTCCGGCTAAAAGGATTTTCAAACAAGTTGGTTTCCTTTAGCCTCGGGAAAAACAAACAAAGTTCGCTGTACAGATATTTTTCGAATGAAAGATTAATTTTAAAGAGTCCTGTAAACTCAATTTTGGTTTCGCTTTCCTCGTCCCTGGCATTCCTTTTACTCGTATCTTACTACTATCTTCCTGTCAAGCTTATCCCCTCTTCACTATGGTCCCTTTCGGGGCTTAAACTCCACTTTGGAGTCCTTCGGGCGACATGTGCGTGGAAGTCCTGCATCGACCCCTGCCCGGCAATCGGAGAACTGGGATGTCGCCGGAAAAGTTGATTGTCAAGCTGGAACGGCAGCGGATTGTGATGAGCAACAGCCTGCAGCTTGACAGCAGCTGGAAAAAACGCTGCGAAAACTTGTGAAAACTTTTCTGAAACTAATTGCTTGGCAAAGTTGCGAGTTAGTTAGGGAACGTGACTAAAATCGCCGTCGAAGCGTATCAATTACTGAGCCAATGGGCCGGCAAAAGCCACCGACCAGCCAGCTAACAAAACGCAACAAAGGATCCGACAATTGCCAGCAGCGTTACACATCATCAATAAAACATTTGGCTTTGGCTTCGGAAATAAAAACGTAAACCAAATTGTGGCCAAAAGAGTTGCTACCCAATCGTCGATCAACAGGCAAGGACCCTGGATCCGTGCCCCTGGCCCCCTAGCATCCTGGTATCTCGACTGGTTGGCATAAATCAATCACTTCCTGCCGTTCGAGCAATTGCTCCGATCCCCCTATAACCCACACCCGCTCACATTGAATTGGTTTTGCATGGACGGCTGTCTGGCCAAATTTTATTTATGGGCCACATCAGAGAGGTTCCCCCTTTAGCGTTTCTCGTCCGAACACGAGTGTAGTATTTTCGAATTACCCAAAAATTGCGTTATTTGTGCGTTTTTGATTTGTGGCATATAATCGACACAGGCCTGACGACAGCAGTCACTCTAATAAATATGATTTATGCGAAACGGAAACGGAAATGGAACCGAGAATTTCCACAACTTTCGCTTTAATGAGTCCTTTCGGGGATTCGCCATCTATTCGGCTTAGAGGTTAAAAAATTGTATCCCCGCGCTGGCAAAAGTTTACAGTTTTTTGATTGACTTTCGGCCTGATTGATGCATGGCTGGCGGGATTCGATTGACATTGATTTATGGCCAACAAGGACTGGCATATTGCCCAGACACTGGTGACAATTGGTTCTGTTTTCTGTTCTCTTTTCTCGATGAGATTTGCAATTGTTTTCAAAACTTTTAGGCGACTTTCCAGGCATGGGAGAGAATCCATCATTTTGGATTCGACTATTTTTTTTTACCAAAATTCTACATATACTCCACGAAAATGCTGTTTCGTTCCTAGCAAGTGGATTCTTCAACTTTTTAAACATTGAATCAGACTTATTTAGGAGGAATGTCGTGTATACCCCAGCCTTAAAATACCATTTAAAAAATGTTGTGTTTCCATCAACCTTTTTTATTTTTGTCGCGTCCTCGCCCGCCTCGGATCCTCCTCCTGCTTACTACATTATGCACTCACAACACTCGGCAGCTCATTCATTCTATTTATTCTGCACTTCAAAGCTGTGTGTTCCTGCTGAGCTCCTGCCACGCCCTCACCTCCGACGCTGGCACACTCCCACTCCCACCTGTCCAAACAGCAAAGTCGGTTGAGCTGAGGTAAGCGAAAAGAATTTGCATAAAACACAGGGCTGGCAAAAACTCGACACTATTTCATTTCAGCTCTTGATGTTTCTACCCGCCTCTTTGGACACATGGCCGAACTCCTTCTATATCCTTTATCCCATATCCTATGTCCTATGTCCTATGTCCTTCCACGTGTGTGTGTGTTTGTTTTGGCATCAGTTTTTCATTACGATTGTCACGCTCTCGCGACTTTTTGGGAAAGGAAGCGAAGGACTCCTGCCACTGCCATGGCAAGCCCAAAAAAGCTAAAAGTAAACACTTTTGCAAATGCATTTTGGCTTTGGCTGTTAAAAAATGAATTTGATGGCTATTTGACGGCGTTAAAGTTTTATTAACCCGGGAAAAGCCTCAACGGTTCTCTGAGCTTAGTTAACCCATTGTGGTTTTTTTTAAATTTAAATTTCGTATACTATTGCCACACATTTTATATTAATTTTATATTTTTTGACGGTCTTATAAGGACTGTATAGGATAGGAAAGATATAACTACAAAAACTGAATAAAGCAGTAACCATAAAAGTATTGGAAACAGAATTATATATTGGACTATTATTAATATATGACTTAAATTATTTAATGGCTAATTTTATGAAACTAAAAGAGTAGGAACCTGAAAGTTAATGGTAAATAAGACATTTCTTAAATTAACTACTAAATTATTGCTTCTAATGTTACGAATAAGCATAAGAAATATTTTCAACAAGAAAGTACTTTGAAATTTCGTTCCTAGGATGCTTTTCTGCTCCATTTACCGCAAGTTAAATATACAGAGGATATAGTATATAGAGGATCGATCTATCTGTCAGAGGAGATCGTGAGTATTTTAATTAAGGTTTCAAAACTGTAACAAAATATGCTTTTTCCTCTTTTCCAGCTCTTTTCATATTAAAGGATAGATGCAGCATATCATGGCAAGAAACGGGTTAAGCGGAAATTTAATTTAATTTCACTTTGCAGTAACCGCTGTCCCTTTTCAGCTCCCCCCCGGCCATCTTTGGGCAAAACTGCCGACTGGCTGGATCCTACGGCCCGAAACGACGGCAGCGGGCAACTATTTTTCGATTTACCGCAAAAGTCGTTCTGGCAGTGGCTGCTTTTCGGCTACATTTCTAGTTCATTTCCGGCTAAAAATGAGCTGCAGCTCTGGGCATCCGTAGCGAGGACGGTCCACATGTGGCTCACATTACCGCGGCCCCGCATCCCCCATCGGAGGGGCTGGCCAACACTTTGCACTCCTGTTTTTGAACGCCTTTGTGCATAATTTTCCAATTACTATCAATAAATTGGCCGATTTCGGCAGAGGCCTGTTTGGCTGTGTGGCAGCCCCCAAAAAATTAATTGAGAAATTATTACGCCACAATAAATTCGTTTACCCGTGCACCGTCCGTCCGGTCAGGCCCCTTCCGGCTATCCCTCTGCACTTTAATTACCGTTTAGCATTTGCGTTTTGGCCAATTTTTCGAGCCATCAAGGACTGCAGCTGCTCGAACATCGAAGTCCCAGTGCTGCAAGTCCGAATGCTGCAATTCGTGCTCGGCAAGCAAACATTGCATAAATTTCTTGGCAATAGCCACTAAAATGCCACATGGAATGGCAGCACGACTCTGGGCCATCTCTTAGCCCATTCCATATCCCGATTTGCCTGCCCTCCGCTTTCTCTGTGGGATCCCCAGCTTGGCCATAAGCCAGAGCCCAGAGTATGGCAATTTGTAGCCATGAAACCGGGAGAGCCGGGGAGTGGCTTGATTTTGTGGCAGGACTCGATAGAACGGGTGCCGAATGTCACAGATGAAGATACAAAATTCAGATATTACGAGTATTTGCGTGGAAAAGCTTAAATCGGAAAGAACTCCGGAGAAGCTAACCAGAAATGGGATGGCCGTTCAAACACTCAAATACAAATGTCATCTTGCTGAGAATCAATTTCCAGGAGACGTGACTCTAATCTTTGATGGCTTCTGTTGAAGAAGCTAAAGTGTAAATCATCTCAAAGTTATATCAGATTTAAAGTGGGTTTCCATCCCGTTAAGTCCCCAAACAATTCAAAGGACTTGTTGGTGGCTTTGTTACCATCACCTGCCTCTAGTTTTAACTTCTTTTGACGGTGTGCATGCATTTCTATGAGGTACACTGCATGACATGAATATATATGCAACTTTAGCGCATCCGTGATGACCCTTAATCATCGGGGAAATCACAATGCTCCAGCTCGTCCCCCTATCTCTCTGCAATATGCGTTTTTGTCTCCAGGTCGGGTCTGCCATGAATTCGCAATGAGTTTCACATTCGCACCCGTGGTAGTGCCACCTGTAGAGCGGTGTAGCCTGTTCTCCCTACTAATTGCCCCCGAGAACCCCAAAAACTAGGCAACGCAAATTGTTTTGCACAAAGCGAAAAGTCCACTGCAATCGAGGTATGGAGGAAATAAAAATAGAAACACCACACAACTCGAAACTTAAGAACAAGAAGCGTGAAAGCAATTTGAGGAGCAAATTTGTAGCCACCTCCTCCTATCTTTCGACTTTGCCGAAGTTGGACTTCCAGGACTTTCCAGGGGAAAAGTTTTCCTTTTCGCTTTTGTCCTGGTTCCGTGCTTTCTTTTATTTTCTGCCATTTTTTGCGTAGCTTCTGTTCTGTTTGAAGCATAACAATCGCATTGGCCAACTTCATTTATTGTTTTGTTAAGCTGCTAACTTTAGTTTATTGCCAACGAGACAGGCAGCCAACCAACCCAACCAGCCAGCATATAATTTGTCATATTTTTTAATGACTTTTCAAGTGAGCTGCTTCCTGTGCTGCTTTCCGAGCTGTAATCGCAAATGAAACAAAGTCAACAACGACAACACCCAGCATGAATTGTCATTTTGTTGGCTAATCTGTCTGTGTTGTTTTTTGTTTTTTGTTTCTTGTTTTAGTTGGTCGCACGTGTCGTATACGTAATTTGCGGTTACCTGATCCAGTTTATTCCGGCCCGACGGGACCTCGCCCCTCTGGGACTCTCGACTTTTGTAATTTATTTCATACCGACTTGCCATTTATTATGCAAACGGCCACCGGAGTGTGGCCAACAGTTCTGGGCCATAAACGCCGACAAGCCCCAAATCTGGCGCACAAATCATTCTCACTATATAGTCACTCCCTATATAGTCAGGCAAATGCACAACCAGCACCGCAACTGATTCGAAATGGAATGGAAAGCGATCTGATTTTTGTGCCTTCAATGAACATTATTGATTTTCGCAGCATCCCAATTTAAATTATAACAAATTAAATATGCAGAAGCCGTAATAAACAAATTCTATATTCTGTATTCATCAATTTAATGCTGAATTTCTCTAAATTTGGCACGGAAATTTTGTATAATTAAATTAGATTCCACATGGATTTAGAGGTTAAAAGGTCAATTGCTGGCAATCAGGAGTGACCCAGTCATGAATTTTGTATAAAAGTTTCACATTAAATATGTGGCATCATAAAAAATTAATTTAAGCATAAAACTCAGGTGTGGGCACTAAGATGCTTGGCTAAATTTGAATTGAATATAAATATTTAATGCGGTTATTTTCAGCAAACGGAATTTCTACATATTTATTAATAAAACAGAGTTTAGACAAAAACAAATGCTAGAATTGCCAATGCAACAATTGCAAAAATTATTTGCAGTCAATTTAATGGTGTACTTACATATATGGTTTCGTTTTGTATTTATTAAATTCAATAATTTTCACCCTGCATTGTGATACTCGTAAAATATTGGGTGTAGCAAAAAAATATTCATTATTTGTTCATGAAATTGAATGCTTTAAGTACCATAGTTAGAATCATCCAATTTAGGTCAAATATGCACCGTTGGGTTCTTTCTATTTAATACACCCAATATACTAAATAGCTGAGCTACGTTTTAATTAGAAAACTACACAATTTTAATCAGATATTAATTATCAAAAAATGCATTTCATTTGGTTATTTGAGTCTCAAAATACTCTAAGGATAAACTAAGGATAGTCTGAACTTCTAAGAAACCCGAACTTTTTATTTCGTTTTTTTAAGTATGTTTCTTTAATATACTGTGACTAATTTATTAATCACTTATTTTATAAAACTGTCATAATAGAAGGAACCGGAAAGTTTATGGCAAATAAGATATTTATCATCTGAAAGTTTATACAGTTTACGAGTGTTTAAGAGACTTAAGCCTTTATTAAGTATGTTTTTTTAAATATAATGTGATAATTTAAGTCAATCTGAACAATACTTAAGCATATATTCTGTAAATAATAAAGGTGAAAGCTAAACTTTAAATGAGTTAATATTTAATTCATATTTTATAAATAGAAAAAGGATTTATTTAAATTGCAAAAAAAAAAAATGAATACGTTCCTTTTTCAATGCCCTTCCACTTAAGAAGTCCTTGACTTAACTTTCCTGAAAACTTAAAACGTGTGGCTTGAGAACAGTTAAATCTTCATAATATTTCTATTCAATAAAATTATAATAAAAGCAATTTTAAAAATGTCTGGTTGGTGTTTTTGTGTTCAGCTTGGAACCCTGTTGACTCGATCTAAAATGAAATCAGACCCGTCCAACAAGTTCAACAAGTTTGTATATCTACGCAGGTTTTTAGCATTTAGCAGTTTTTTCTGCATTCTAAATCAGATCCCCGGCCACAGGAGGGACAGGACCCGCAAGGCCCACGGCCTTCCGCATTAATGCAGCGACGTGTAAACAGTGATGGGCAGACAGGCGGCGGTCTCCTTGGCTGAACATTTATTTGTTTATTTACCGCTCACCGGTCGCCACTCCAGGCACGTCAGCAATGTCAACGACAGCGCTGCCAGGAAGGAATGGCAAGGACGAAGACGGTGACGGTGGCGACGAGGACGACGGCTGCGACGCCAGACCGCAAAGCATTTTCCTGCTGGCGCCCCGAGGCATGCCGCAGTGTGGCAGGCGGGAAAAAAATGGCAAACAGAAAAGGAAACCATGACGAAAATTTTGTTATAGCTCCACTAAAGCCATTCAATATCTGCTCGAAACGTGCAACTCACCTAGGAGCCTTAAAGTGGGTTGGATTCGGGTATTAGTGTCTTACGATTCAATCAAGATAATGCTAAATTATGTTTCGAATAGATTTGATAGCGAAAATTTACTTGGGTGGCTTTTGGCAAAGGAGACCCCTAATAGTAGTAGTCTTTAATCTAGAATTAGTTTAACGACGAGCACTACCCTTGTAGTTTGTAATTCCACCTCCCTACTACCAGGTGGTCAAAGCTTGTCAAGTATTTTTCACTCACAAGAGTTAGGAAATTAAATACTTAAAGTTGAGGAAACATACTTTGTTGGTTATCCTCTACGAAATTTGCTGCCTCTCTTTTCGCATATTTGAATCCTTGAGGCCTAGCACCGCAATTCAATTAAATTCGCTGGGAAACTCATTAGGAAAGTCAAGCGACCATAAAGTTGTCAACTATTCGCACAACCGCAGACGAGGCCACACGACGTATACGTAATAATATTCGAAAATTGCACTCAATTGGTTCGTTATGAGGCCTGAGGTGTCAGACTCCCCGCCGCTTTTCGCGCTCCCTTGCAATCCTTTCACCTTCCACTTGCCGCTTCCTGCTCCACTTCACTCCATATAGATGGATATTGTCGCTTGGCAATTTGAAAAACCTGCCGCTAACAAGAAAATCGAACACCTTCTGGCAATTGGAGGCGTGTGTGGGAGTGGGCGTGGGAGTGGGTGTATCTGTGGCTGTGTCTGTGTTGGCCCACGTGTGTGTACGCGTATGCGTGAGAGGCCATCAACCCTTGACAACTTTGCCTTCCCAGACAATTTCGTAAAGTTCGCTCGTCCTTGGTCTCCCACCTCCCACCCTTTCCGCCCATCAAATCTCAACATTTTTGTCGTTCGAACTTATGGAAAGAGTTTCACGAACACGAAGGCAGGATATCGTCTTGAAATACACACACATACGAGTACGTACATGCATACATAGTTGTAACGGAAGTTTGACAACTATATAGTTACACATAAAAAAATATGGTCTACTTTATGGGCTAAATAATGGTTTCATACTAAAATGGAATTACGCTGCTGCACAATGTGGAAAAATATTTCTTAACCAAAACTTCTAGAGGATGAATTTAATAATTCTCTGCTAGCTAAATTTATATTTATATATTTTCTATAATGTAATCAAGCGAAAGTATTCATATTAAAAAAAAGAAAATAAGAACTATGCACCTTAACACTTCCGAATAAAATAAAAACATTTATTAATAATTTTCATAGCCGTTTTTTGTACATTTTCAGTTTTCTGTTTTTACTTTTTTTTATACTCATAATTTTAAAATTGTTTAAAAAAACTTGTGACTTTCAAAAAATTCTTCACTGATGATCAAAATCAATGCGTCACAAATAAGGAATGTAAAATATTTTAAATTATTTTGGTAGTTCATTTGTCCCTATATTCACCTTAACTTAAACATTTAAAAAACATTGGTTCTTAATTTTAATTTTCGACCTCTAAAATTGTCGATAAACAAGAAATGAAAGCTAATTCATTGAATGTCCTATCGTTCACTAAAATATGTAAAATATATGCTGTGTGAAACGGGTCGGAAATGTCTCCCTCACTACAGAAATGTAATTTTAATTACATTTAAACATTTTTCTGGGAATTTATATTGATAACCAAATAGCCAAAGAAAGATACCTGAAGAAACAACCAAAAAAAGGCGATTTCTTATCAATTATCAATCTCAGAGTTTCAGCAGTTTTTTTTCAGTGAATATTTCATTTTATGCAATTTATGGCTTTCTTATCGGCAAGCTCACACATTGACTCGCTTTGCCTTTTATTTATATATTCTTTTTATTTTCCCTGATAATTACTAAACGTTTTTATTGCGGCGACAACTTGATAAAAAGCTTCCAGGCCAGGACGAGAATATTAGATCCCATTTTTTGAACTTATGCTAATGGCCCATCCTCTGCCTCTGCTCCTTGCGACCTTTTTCAGGAACAAAATGTGTATTCGGTCCCCTTTTGTCGAATATGCACGATAATAATTTTATAGTGTTAAATGGGCCACAACAAAATCGGCCCAAAAGAGAAAGCCTAACAAAAACCCTTTTCTGAGTCGTTACAGGACATTAACTTTTGTGCCAAACGGACGCAATTCCGTCCCGACAAAACGCTAAGCATATTTTCTTATCACACACTCCCACACTCTGGCGGTTCTGCGGAAGCATATTTCATTAGACCCTGCAAACATAAATCATCGAGAATGCTAATTAACCACTCATGCCCCAAGGACTCTCTCCCATCTGATTGAGATTTCTTTCCTCGAATATTCCACGCGCCAAAAAGAAAAATTCTCCAATTCCAACGCCGCCAGCCGCCAACCGCCCGCCGGAAATGGCGACTTGGATTTTTTTCACAAAAAACCTTTGGTTTTTTTTGCTGTGTGGAAAATGATTTGTGCTTTTTGGTCGCAATTGTTTTGTCGGGTTGTTGTCATCCTCTTTGACTTGTCGGTGTAATTTAATTTGACAGCAAAATATTTCCAATTTGCATTGGAACCGTCACCACCGCCGGTGGCCAATTGGCGGGAACAGCACAAAGTTGAAAGTAAATCCCCAAAATCGCTTTTACATAAAAATAATGAAAATGACATCAGCAGAGCTTGGAGATTTTGGAAAAGGAGCAGAAAAAGCGGTGAGTTGGGAGCAAAAATTACGCGACCCGAGCGTGACTGAAAATTATTGTAAAATAAAAGGAAAGTGCTGCACGGTGGGTGTTATGGGATTTTTATTTAAAAATTTAAATATTAAATTAATATATTTTGTTTATTAAATCAATATTTTAATCGGTCTTACCTGTATATCTGTATATGTTGTATGTTCTACGTAATTTTCTTTGAGTGAGTAGCCACAATAAAGAATGTAACAAGTCCTAAAGGTCCATTTCTATAATATATTATTGATCAGCATCAGAGGCCATAGACCAGAGGGACTTCTCACGATGCAACAATTGAAACTTCGTTAAGCACAGAGACAGAACACGTTTTAATGCAGCAGTGAATCCAAGTCCTATATCCTTAAATATATATTCAGCCATCAAAACACTTTTTGAATCTAGTATTACGTTTTTCTCACAGAATCGGAAAAAAACAAGAAGTAGCTGGTATTACACAGCCGCCTTTCTGAGTTTTAATTGATGATTTTTGTCGTAATGATCAAATGCAGATATTTTGCCTTAAATTAAAGCATTAAATAAAAGCTTTTATGCATTTTGTGTTTCAATTTCATAAATAAAAACAAGAAATCATAAAATATTATATTTCACATATATGTTTATTACTATATTTCTCACAGTATATATACAAAAATATAAATATAATAATATAATATAAACAACCCATATTAATAAATATTGTCCACTGTGCAGGCAATCGACATTAGAGGCAGCTGTCCTCCGCTGGCCCTTTGCAGGTTCAGGGCAGCGCGGCTCATTAAGAAGCCATCAGGCATCGGATTGCGAGTCCATACCGAGCAACAGTCGTGATTCTTGGGGATTCATTTGCCATTCCACCATCCCCCTGGCGGATTGGCTTTGGCAGTGGAGTCCATGGAAAGTCCATCCATTGAGTGAAGTGCCCGCCAATGCAGAACTGGCCAACTGACGACGGTCATGTGTTTTATGCAAAT
The DNA here is from genome assembly GCA_035047325.1 of Drosophila vallismaia. Taxonomy (NCBI): domain Eukaryota; kingdom Metazoa; phylum Arthropoda; class Insecta; order Diptera; family Drosophilidae; genus Drosophila; species Drosophila vallismaia. The sequence continues at coordinate 115,150 of JAWNPU010000090.1, read as the reverse complement.
TCAATTGTTTCCTGTTGCATTGCAAATTGTGTGCCTTTGCCAATCGAAATCGATGCACCAGCCCCTTCCAGCTCCTCCGTCATCGGACGACAGGGAATGCGCATTTGTTGCGTGGTTCCACTGTGAGTGGTTGGGTGGCTTGGTTTTGGATCGGGGGACGGGAAATACACCGACTGACCGTGGTCGAGCCGCCACTCAAGTGTAAAGTAGCTTCCTAGGCCCGGGGTAGTTACTTAGCGTGGCCAGGAGGATCATCAACCAAATATATGTATAATTATTCAGACCGCCAGAATAGGATAAGGGTTATTCCTAGACTGCGTTGGCCAACGAGAAAGGTTGTCAAATTACATGGATCATCAGAAAAGTAATTATGCTTTGGAGCTTCTACCCGTAGATACTGTGACGGTCGCTCGAATAGTTTCCGATAGGTAAGGGTTATAGGAAACCGCAAGTCGATCGATTAGCAGGGCTGTGGAATACCAAGCAGCCCCGTTTACAACACTCGCCTTTGGTCGATTAGGTCCTGATTATGGGAGGAGGAAAAACGAGAAAAGATAACCATGAAACTCCAAAAATAATAATGACGCGCTTGGGGCATAATTTTTTATTTACATCGCTATTTTTCATTTGTCACCTTTGCTCTATCCTTAATCACCAATCCTGCGATAGGTATATTACAATCTGTTCCGCCGTTGTCGTTAGTGTTCCACTTAAGGTATACTTAACACAACTATTTCCTATACTTGTCATATAACTGAACGATCGAAAACGCCACAACTTCCAAACTATTTTGAGAAGCTTGGGATTTTTTAGATCCATTTTTGTAAGGAACAATGAAGTTAAAGTTGAAGTTAAAATGAGTTATGATTTGACCCACTGGTGACTAGTGCTCCCCCGCTCCCTTCAATTGTAACCACCACAAAATCTGTGTGCCAACTGCGACGGCGAACGGCGAACAACAAACAAAAACCAAGCAAACAAATTAAGCGGCAATGACATGCAAGTTTAGACGCGCCCGCAAAACACACACAACACCCCCGCAGTCACACTCGCAAACACACACTACGGAGCAGACAGGGAAAGTCTGATGCCACAATTTATAAATGCCATAAGCTCCCTCCTTCCGGGTCCCACATGCGCTTCCTTTGCCCTTCCCACCGGCGTGTGCTTGACAATTTGCATACAAATGTGTACACAAAATAATACCTGCCAATAAAAATAATTGACAACTGACAGTAAAAACAAACAAGCCCTCGCACACTCTCTCCTGGGCAAACATTAAATAGAATATGTGTGTTAGGCAAGGATACATCGAAATCCTGGAAAAACTTTAAGCTGTCAGATTTATGTGAGGGTAAAAGGCCAAAACTTGGGGGCAGGATCTGTCGCAATTGTTAGAATGGCTTAGGTGTTCCTGGAATATGATACATTTTAAATTAGCTGATTAGCAAAGTAACCGGAAAATGAAAATGCCTAAAAATAACAAGAATTGTCCACTCTTCATATTCATGTTCATTAAACTAATCGCCCTGTGGGAAGCCTAATTGAATATCGCATGTCGGGCAAATCTAGACAAGTTTTATATATCCTTTTACCTTCTTGCGTCAGGGCATTACGCCCATGTTCCCGCCTCTTTTGGTCCTTTTGCCATTGCTCTCCCATCACTTTTTGTATAATCCCCGCCCACGGGCTCTGCCGACTGGCAATTATGCTTCCTTTGCCTTCTGCGAAAAGTCCGAGCAGTTCATTTTCCGCTCACAACAAACAAACCACACACTTGGACACTGAGAAAAATTAATTTGTTAACGTTATCAATATCTCCGATTTTAGCCAGAGACACCTTAGAGGTTTGGTTCCCCCGAAAGAAGCCTTGTTATCAAATTCCTCGATGACAGAAACGGCATTACCTCCAAAAACTGTCACTGTCAAAAACTATCGATTCTGATATATTTTACTCAAAACGATTCGGTTATTTATACAAAAAATTAATACAAAAAGTTTCATTTAAAAACAATTTTGAAATACTGATTCGTGTTTTCATCTAAATATTTTATAAGGAATAGCATTTAAAAATATTTCAAATGCTCCAATCCAATATTTCAATGAAAAATGCTTTTTTTAACTTAAAAAAAAAGGTATTTTTTCGGAGGAATATATAATTTTAAAAGTTTTAAAGACGTCCAATATTTCTTTTTTCTCTGTAGTCGACGCACTCACACTAACGAGTACCTACGATTACACCCTTTGGGCCACGCCTCCATTCATATTACCATACCCCACCAGCCACACTTTGGTCGCAGCAAGTTTCCAGCATTAAAGTTAACAAATAGGGCTTAAAAACTAGCTGCGTGCTCGCCTGCCACGCCTCCTTCCTCCTCGACTAAGCCCCCGCATGTTTATATGCGGCACTAGCTTGTGTGTTTATGGATTGTTTTAATTAGTTGACACAAGCCTTGATTAAAATATTAAAAAAAAGTCACGCCTGCCCACAACAAGTCGCTTTGAATTCAATATATCAACCGCCCATTCTTTGTGGATGTCCTAACCAAAATTAATGACGTCCTAGGGTGCGTAATTAATTAGTGTAATAGAGATGGATCGCCATCGAGCCATCGAGTCAGCCAGCCAAAAAGTGACACAGTGTCAGGCGCTGTGATAATTGACAAGCCATTATTGTAATTAAAATAACTCATACGCAGTGGTGTCCCGGCCAGACACCGCAGCCCAGAGACGACTTACTGTTTTCACTTGTGGCTTTGAATTTACTTATCGAAAGTATATAAACTTCATTTCCTCATTCCCAATTGGATCCATCCCTTGTTAGGGCTAAAATATTTGTCGCCTGGTAATAAAAACTTGATTTATCCTTGTAACACGCTTCCTGTCTGATTTTAATGGCCTGTTCTAAAAACAAATAGCGGAGTATTTCAAATCCAAATCGCTCAACGAATGCTCCCCCGAGTGTCATAATGGCGAAATGAAAACGTTAAAATAAAAGCCAAAGGACCCGTGGCGGTTAGCCAAGTTTAAAGGTGGCTTTTATGAGCTCTTAATTGGTTTAAAATATTAACTCAGGCTCCGCTTCAACAATGATTTATGTTCCCGGTAGGTTTTGTCGTGGGAAGTAATAAGAAGTCAGGAAGAATTAATGAAGGAGTGCTCTTCTTATCACTTGTTTTTTGAATTAGTAAATAAATTTATAAAAGGAACTCATTTTTCCGACCAGTTCAACATCGAAAATATCAATATCCGTCCATTGTGATAAATGCACTTTGGCGGCAAAAAGGGACTACAGAATTCAATTAAAAAATACTTTCGGGTATTATTTAATGCGGCAACACTTTTTAGTCAACGAAGCCGTGGAAAATCACTACAGAACTGGCCCCACCGACTACCCCGAGGGGGAAAAATCGCATTAAAAGCCAGCGAAAAGAAAACAAAAGCAAAAACCCCACTTTTAGGGCTCTGTGTTTTGTTACTCAAAGCGCATTTTTCACTTAGCTGGCAGTTTGGCTGCCGGCCCGTCTCTTGGCCGGGCTTTGTTTGCTTCTGTTTTCCGCGCCGGCCAATCACGCATTCGGACGCGGCAACGGCCACGTCCCGTCCCGCTCCGGAATCGGGCAAAGGAGGCGGATAAAGCCGGAACGAAATCCGGGAAAAAATCGAAGAAGGGAAGCCAAAAGGAAAACACAGGGCGGAGAAGCAGCAACAAAATCGAATGCAATTTATTTTCTAGTTACTGTTAAGCTGATTGCAACGGCGATGCTGGATTCTGGCTGCTGGTTGCTGGATAGTGATGTTTTCTGCGTTTCTATCGCTCCGAGTCCAGGCCCAATCCTTTGAGCTGTAAGCCGGGCCCCGCCCCTCGTGCCTTTCGCTGTCCTGGAACATGTTGCATGAAAAAAACTGCAACAGCCGCGAATTTTGCCGGCAAAGGCCAAAAACGTCAAAAGATTTCCCTTCATTCATGCCCATTTGATTTTCTAAAAGTGCCACACGAAAAACGTCACTAGATCGTAAAAAAAATAATTAAATATAACATCTCTTAAAGTTATTTACTTAATAAAAAAATCTTAATGGACTTTTGATGAAATTTGATTTTTGAAAAATAGTATTTATTTGGACCTTTAAATTAAGTTTATAAGATATTATACAGCTAAAAATATTTTTGAAAACAGGTAAAAGAGGTGAAAACTTTTAGGTATTTATTTCTTTTTTAAAGAAAATTTTCATCCATTGTCCAATTGCAATATTCGACAGTGTCCGGCGTCCTGCCGAGGACAACATAAAGAGAAATTCACAAAGCTGAAAGCAAAAATTCCAATTTAAGCGGCGTGTCAAAAAGGCAAATCAAAGTTTAGGGTCTCGGGTCCGCAACTTTCCGGTAGTGTTTGTATGAAAATTGTTTGATTGAATGCCTGATTGAGTGACTGACAACTGTCTGACAGGAGTGGAGGGCCAAAGACGAAGTCCCGGGCAGAGTGGACAATTGCCAAATGGCCAAAATTGTCAGCACGAGTCCGAGCTGCAAAAAGGGTGAACAAAATGTTCGGTTAATTTGAGGCAATCACAAACCAAATTGAACCATCACTATCGTCACTTATATGACCAAATCGGTCTGCCTGGGGAGTGTGATGGGCATTGAAATTGCAGTTTCGGAAAGGATCAAGGAATAATGTGTATTGACCGAAATAAATCTGGAATTGAGACTCCTTTTCAAACGCCCTAAGCATCCAAATTGGATCCCGGGCTGTCTCTGTTTATGTAAATATGGTTTTAGGGATTGATTTCCAGAATAAACGGAGTAACCAGTTATGAAAACACATAATTTCTGGGCAGGATATAAAATCAGATAGTAAGGGAGGGATTGAGCCATTCAAGGGGAAAAACATCACAAACATTTTGCCAAAACTGTACAGTTTTTTAAAACCTAAATTTTTGAAACGTGAATTTATTTAAAAATTAAAATATGAAATAAAATTTTTAAAAAGATTTGTTTATATCGATTGGTTAAGATTTACTAGCATATTATTTTGCATATTTTGCATATTTGCATATTATTTATTAATATATTCAAATCAGTTTGTATAATAATTTTAAATGACGTTAGCAGATACATATTAGATTAACCTTTTTACAGAATCAAAAGAAGATAAAGAAACCTCCGATTATGGCTTTTATGAGCTCTTAATTGGTTTAAAATATTAACTCAGGCTCCGCTTCAACAATGATTTATGTTCCCGGTAGGTTTTGTCGTGGGAAGTAATAAGAAGTCAGGAAGAATTAATGAAGGAGTGCTCTTCTTATCACTTGTTTTTTGAATTAGTAAATAAATTTATAAAAGGAACTCATTTTTCCGACCAGTTCAACATCGAAAATATCAATATCCGTCCATTGTGACGATTAAAATTCGATTTTTTGCCTTAAAAGAATTTAGATTTTTGACGAATAGGGTAATGTTTTCTTTGTCTAATAAAAGGGAAACGAAAACTAAGAACCAAAAAAATACATTATTTTCATAAAGAGTCAAATATGTTGAAGTGACAATTCCCCGAAACATAAAAATTTTAAAAGGCAGACGGTGATGGAAAGGGGCTTCATGGAAGCCCCAAAACAAGTCGCGACGCCCCCAACCAATCCCTTTCCCCTTGCAGGACCTCTACCATTAGCACGTGCTGTCCATGTTAATGGCAAAGTCCACTCTCGAGGAGTCAAACGCCTTCCCGAGGGAGGACAAGTGGCCTGCATGTAATTGTGTCGCCCAGAACAGCCGGCCTAATCCGTAGCCCGTGGCCACTTTTGCTGCTGCCACTTAAAAATCCACTTAATCCCGCCGTCTTAGAGAAATAAAAAAACACAAAATAGGGGAAGGAAGGAAATAGTGGAGCGGGAAATGTGGGGCATCGGAACAGTGAAAAGTTTCGTCCTTCACTCTGACGTATTCAAACTGCAAGTCGATTGTTATTTTTACGCCAGCGGCGGAAATAGACATCCTGCCTGGGCGTCCTTCGACAGAAAAAGAAAACTTTAACACAACTTTTGTCGAAAGCGCGAAAGGAAAACAGGGCGGTGGAAAGTGGCGGTGGAAAAGCGGGCAAGTCAATGTCGACTGAAGGAGTAAATTTTGTGCGGCAGTTGGCCAAAGTTTTTCCTGCAACCGGGCATGTTAGGACCTTGTCAGGGGGCTTTGCTTCGGGAATCGGGTTCGCCATTATTGAAAGTGCCCGTTGAGTAATTTAAAAGTTTGCCCCCATCCCGGACTTGTAGTCCCGTGCGAAGGTACCGGAGTATTCGGGTCAAATTGATTCTTCCCAATAACAAGAAACCAGCTTTAAATCATGAATTTTTTAACAACACGCAAAAAAAACTGGATTGGGATTAACTAAAGGTTAAATAAACTGGAAACTTATGAGAAGAAAATAGAAATATCAAACTATTTATTCGCGTTCCTGTATTTTTTTAGACATTTTTTTCCGGAATATTTTCATTTCATATTATGAAACAACACAATTTTTTGCAAAACCTAATTAGTTCTTGTTATATATTTTGCAAGGAGTAGCCAATCAAAACAGTTAAAAAAAAGGATTCACCCTTTCTTTCAAGTGTTAACCAACTTGTTGTTTCCTTTTTGTCGATGCATGCAACCGATTGCCTTTTGGAGCACATAAAATTGTTGAATAACTTCTTCTCGAGCTGAAAAAAGGGCTGAAAGTTTCCTCGGATTTGTACTTAGTTCATAAAAGGCTGGGAAAAATAGAAGGGCAGAGCTCACAGCTCAAAGGTCCCTTTCCAAATTCGATTGCCCCCAAAACAAGATTAGTGTTTGGGGCCAACGAAATCCGCTTTTATTACCGAACGCATTAAATATTCTTGCGTCATTGGATAAAGCCTGGCCCTGGGAAAAGGAATTTGTGGTGCGTGGCAATGGCAATGGAAATGGGAATAGAATTGGGAGGAGACTCCTTGGGAGAGATGGGAAAAGGACGCGACTATGTGTCGAGACCATTTGGGATTTGTTTTACAATTCAGTCACGCTCTGGGCTCGTTTCTTTTTAGATTCCGTGCCCACCTTTTTAATTAATTTCTCCTTTTGCCGCTTTTGCCGTTTTGACGAGATGAGAAAGCCATTTATGCGCTTCGAAGGATGCTCGTTAGGGACTCTTTGCCGCGCTAATGGCAATGTCCATGCAAATCAAAATGGCGACACGCCGACTTCCGTTTCCGGCCCTAACTCTTCTCCTCTCCATCCTTTTCCCTCCCTCTTCCTGCACATTCGTCGCATGCGTTAATTTATGTTTGCTTAGTTTCAGTTCTCAACTTTTGTACTTAATTAGCATAATGAGAAGCTCTCGGCTGCCGGTCTTATTGTCCTGGCTCTCCCACCCAATGGGCAACACCCGAAACTACTTCAACCGGAGTGTATTTAGTTAGTTTGTTGACTTTTCGAGTGTCTGGCAGTTGCACACTTCCAGCCCAACTTTGATCAAACATTTAAGATTTCATTCCAGCATATTTGTAATAAACAGCTCTTTAACAGGTAACTACAATTTGCATTGTTTCTGAGGCTTTAAAAGTTATCCTTTTTTTGCTTTAAAATACATTTTTTTTAATACATTTTGAGTACAAATGTATTCCATTACTCCAAATTAAAGCATATTGCATGGCATGAAATAAGAAAAACAGTATGCATAGTATTCCTTTGTGAAGAAATATACCTACAATTAATTAAAGATGCTTTCAAGAAAACTTACTACCTCAAAATAAATAAATATAAATCGTTTCAGATTAAAAAAATTACGAGCTTAGGAAAGTTATTCCAAAAAAAAGACGCTTAGTTTTTTCGAAAATGACCGAAAGAATTAGTTCTGACTTTATTTCTGGGTTTGTAGATTTTATGAAACTTGCGGTGCATTCAAAACTTCAAATCGCCCACGCAAAGTTTCCAGAGCTGAAGGAGAACCCATCCACATATTCAATTAGAGTTACAACTTCAAAAAGTTCAACAGCAATTTGTGTGTTCTTTTCGGGGCCTTTCGCCAAAAGATTTCATTAATATTAAGAGAGAGGGAATTCCTCTATGGCCACAGAAACTAAATGAAACGCTTGTCAGAGCCACATACATAAGCAGAAAACTTGGCCAGAAGTTCCAGCAGCCAGCCGGTCAGGACCCTCCTCCTTCCTTCCTTAAAGGAGAGTCGAATCCAGGATGCAGCCAGCTGTGCAATTTGCTGGCAAAACTCAACAATTTGTGTCTCGAAACGCATAAGGACTGCCCGGAAAAGTTGCGTTTCGTCTCCAGCTGAGTAAATGGATGAATGGGTTTGCCAACTTTTTGGACAAGAGCCAGTATATTGATAACTCTCAGGAGTATTTATTTTTTGTCTTGTAATAATCGGAAAGGACTCATAGATGTGTGAGTATAAAAAGGTCTGAGTGTGTTTTAAAAATATACTTTCGAGTCAACTCGAGACTTCAATCTCGTATTTCACCCTCCTCCAGATCTGATTCTTCCGACTCTGGATGCACTGGTTTCCGCACCCTTGGGAGAAATCGTTCCTGTTTGGGCCAAGTACTAGAGCTAAGCCTTCTCCGAATCTTTTCCCAATCCATTAGGGGCTTGGGCATGACTATAGCCTTGGGAACAGGGAGCTCCTCCCACCCGTCATCGCTCTCATCCTCCGTCTCTGATTTCGTCTCTGCCTCCTCTTTTTTTGACTCATTGGTGACTGTAACCGACTCCAAAGGCTCGACCCAGTCGTAGGTCCCATTGGCCATGGGCATCCAGAATGCCACAAGAACGTCGCTGCTCACAAACATGCTAGCTCGGGGATTGAATTTCAAGCACTTCACGGGACCCTCATTGTTTCCCTTAAGCACGGCCACGGGAGAGCCATTGCCAGCCCGCCACACGTGAATGTTGCCAGCATCCGCGCCCGAAAGGACGAACTGCGAGTCCGGCGAGTAGGTGGCCTCCAAAGGCAGCCTCTGCTCGTTGGAGTATCCTGTAAAGAACTGCTGGAAGGTTCCGTCCAGGGAACTCACAGTGAAGCACCAGGAGTGATCCGTGCAGACCAAGAGGCTCTTTCCGTCCGGAGAAAACTGCAGTTGCGTCCAGATGGCCTCGTCCTTGGGAGCGTAACAAAAGGTCGAGACCGCCACCTCCCCCAGCATCCTCATGTCGTGTAAGTAGAGCCGATTGGTGTCTGTGGTGGCCAGTAAAGTGCCCATCGGGTCGAAGGCACACAGTGGCCTGTGCAGTTTGGACAGGTGGAACGTATGGATCGGGGACCGCATGTCCCAAATGAACACCTGATCGTCCTCTGCGGAACTCAGGAACAGGTCTTCGTCTCCGGGCCGGGTGGCCAGGGATCGAACTCTTTTCTTGTGACCTTCAAATCGACCAACATATTCGCGGGTTTTCAGGTCCAAACAGCAAATGGTAAAGTCATTCTATGAAGAACGCGAAGGGATTACATTACTTTCAATGAATGTTTTCAAAGCCATAGAATCAATCCTAAGAAACTAATTAGAAGGATCTTCGAATGTTTTCGATAAGGTTCAACCCCGACTCTCAATAAACGCCTTAAATCAAAAGCTCAATTCCTAGCAGAACTTCCTATAGGGTCCCCGCCGTTGAGGTCCTTACCTTCGAGGAGGAGTGCAGGACACGGGCTTCCCGCTGGGTGAAGCAGGCGACGTCAGGTTTGTAGTGATGCATGAGCGCCTGGCAGAGCACCACCTGGCGAGTGGTTCCAAAAATAGTTAGTGTGGAGTGGTCGCAAACCAGCAGCCGCCTTCCGTCCGGAGAGAAGTCCAAGTTGAGCTTGTGCTCCTCCGACTCCTTAAAGACACATGCCACCCGGAACTGCCGCATGGCGTCGTCGTTCAACCTCATCGACATCTTGGTCTAGTCCAGAAATTGTTATTTGTATTTTTGCAATTGAATCTGACGTTGGAAGACAAGCCTCCTGCTTTATTTAATTTTTTGACATCTTCGCCATTTTTTTCATAATTGTTCCCCTTTTTCAGGTTTTCGCAGCAAAAAAGGAACGTTTGGAAAAAATTCTATTGTTAAATATCACATTGAAAATGGAAATGTAACAAAAATTATTTTTTATAGCCAACAGAAATATTTAATTCTCTTAATACAGTTACATTTAAACGTTTTAATGTTGTTTAATATTGTGTTAATGATATAAAAACAATGAATTAAATAAAATCAATAATATGATATGTTTAAAAAAAAGTCTAAAAGCCTGAAAAAATAGTTATTTCCCCATAGTGCAAAAGAAGCTATTCAAGTGGTTATTGTTAAGTTATTTCTAACTTAAAGGTAATCGTTGGAAATAAAAATATATTTCGTCCTCAACATTCAAGGATTTTGGCTCAGTTTGGCTTCAAAGGTTTATAAACCACCAGCTGGAGATGCTAGACACAATTACTACGACACCCTCCTTCCAATGCAGTCTTTGAAAGGACCAATGCAATTAGTCGAAACCCTATTACGCCTCAGATGTTTAATTTATAATTTATTTCTAGAGTAGTTTTTTATTTAATACTTAAGAGTGTAAGCTTTCGGTATCGATTCTGTAAGATATGGCTTAATTATTTCAATATGATATTTTTTGAAAAATAGCCATCAGAAGGTTCGCATACAATTTCGGGAACTTTCAAATTATAACAATAAATCCTAAATCGAGCTTTAAAAAGATTTTCTTGTAAAGAAAAACAGAGAAAACTAGATAAAGGATTTTTTCCCAAAAAATTAAATACTCTCTAAACCCAGTTAATGGAACATAATTCTTAAAGAATAGGAATATTTTCCAAGACTCAAAAAAATGCACTCTTCAAAGTGATGACTTGTATAGGTTTTTATTGAAGTAGAAACAATCAAGTCCAAGAATAAAGATATCGTTGACCCCATATATAGATCAGATTCGTACTATTGCAGGTTGAGATAAAGACTAAGGTAGGAGTGAAATTGTAAACTATGGTGGAATGGAACTGTCATCCCAAGTCAATATTTATATGATACATCTACATTTTAGCTTTTAAAATACGTAAGACAGAATTAATATAAAAAAGCGCACATTAATTATGCACTCATCTAAAGATCTACTGTAAATCTTTCATAAATATATATTATATTTATATTTCTGCTTTAAAATATCTGAAAATATGTATTAAAACATAAGTAAATAAGTAAACAATGTTTGGGTCAAAGCCTGGATCTAATTTGGATTTTAAAGTAAGATTCAATTTCATGTTGACTTAAAGCGTCATTTGGTCCGCCTTCAACTTAATTAAATCAAACACTGAACCGCCTGCCACTCCCATCAGCAGCCCACCAACCGCCACAGCTGGGAGTGCATTTTAATTTCCATTTCGCGACCAAGTCCCAGATTCAGTTGTTCCTCCTCATTGCGTCTCATTAGAGGACGTGGGCAGTGGGCGACTGGTGGGGATTAGGGATTGGACGAAAAAACTAGACTGCTGAGTTGGCTCCAATCTACACTTGTTGACCAAATGCCAGCAACTTGTTATTTAGGCCGATTTGCGTCATTAGTGCAGTGAAATCGCCGCAACTCCACCCCATCTTCCCACTTCGAATTGCGGACAAATGTTGCCACTCGGGAAGACCAAAAACTGTGTCTCTGCTGCATCTGTCAAGTGGCAAACATTTCTGGCAGTAATAATGGACCCAAAGTTGCTTAAACTAAAAAGTGAACTTGCATCAGACAAAAGAAGTATAAAAACTAAGAATAAATATATTGAGTAACATTTATTTGGAGATCATTTATTTATTTTTATTTCATTTATTATTATATTTAAATATACAAATACCTTTTTTTGAGTCCAAATAGTTCACTTAAAACAGTCCTGTTCTTTTTTCAACTTTAAAACTTTTTAAAGTAAACAAATTTAGCAATATATTTTTTTCCGAAGAATACAACTTTAATGAAAAATCCTTAATATTGCTATTATTTCGAATATTTTTCAGATTACTCGTATGTAAAGGGTATATTAACTTTCCATTTAAAGCTAAAATTGAATATGCTAAAAATCCTAAAAGAAAATAGTTATAGTTCGTGGCACGAAAAATCATTCTATATATTATTTAGAACATAAAATATGCCTGTGAATACTTTAAATGGGTAGTTCCACATCTGATCTAAATCGGTTAGCAATTATTAAATCAATAAAGCCCACGCAGTTGGATTTTTAAAACTGTTCATTTCTTTACCATAAAATTCAAATTAGCCCACGCAGTTTTCTTTTTAAAAATTTTCATTTTTTTTAAACAAAAAAAACAAGCAACATATATTTTATTGGTCGAACAAAAGTTTTATTTGAACAAAATATAAAAATAATAAAGTACAAGCATTTTACATTACTCCGAATTAAATCGAAAATTTTAATTTCTTTCTGAGGAAGTCCAGTCGATCTCCTTCGTTTTTTAAAGGAAACGGTGATCGCATGAACCCAGGATGAAGAATTTCCTGCATCATTTTTCATCCATGCCAAGAGCCAAACTTAGGGTTTCTTCTCAAGATATGACTGGCGAAGACAAGCACATTTTGAAAACAATTTTGTTGACTCTCCACAAAGGCTAACTACAATAGGCTAACAACGAGTTTTAGAGAGAGAGAGAGATATGCTTCAACACCACATAAATTCATTATAAAATTATTAATTAATTATATTTTTTAATTTTTAATTTATTAACATCAAGAATATTCATATATTTTATATCTAAGCAGTTAAAGCCCAATAAAGAAAAATAAATTGAAATTAAATGGTAAGTTGCATCATTTTATTAATATTCTTATACACTAATGATATATTTTGATTGATTAGTTCTTTGATATTTACTTTTCTTTATTATATAAAAATAATTTGTTGATTTTTGATTATGGCTAAAAGGATTTTTAGAAATTATGGAAACTGTTTCATAGTTTCTCATGATATTTTACCTAATTTAATTTCAAGTCTTTTAATCTTTCTAGAGCTGCAGAAAAATGCAGATTTCCGCAACGACCTCGGACTCTGAGGTGACAACCGGCCCCACCTTGGAGTGCGCGGTGGCCCTGGAAACTGAGGCAGCTGGGGCAGCCGTGGCAACCGTGGCAAGTTGGCTTCGACCTGGCCCCGAGGCAAATGTAATTGTAATGTAAGCGGAAATAAGCCCGGCAAATACACGCAGTGCTCTGTGCTGAGCATGAGGCTGAGGCTGATGCTTTTGCCTTTGCCTTTGCCTTTACCGCTGCTGATGATGGCGTCGCATTTTAATTAAAATTTATAAGCCTGGGCCGGGGATTTGGCAGCAGGCCCGGGCTCGGGACCAGGATCGCGAGGATATCAGACGGCAAGAGCAGAGCACGCAGGACGGCGTGGCGTTTTAAGCTTTTAAGTTGCGGTGGATTTGCGAGGCTGCGAATCGGATTTTATGTGAAAATCAACTGCGGTCCGCATAAATTAAAAATCACCCCCGTCCCAGGACAAACACAAACAAAATATGTGGGCCAGTGTGTAGGAGTGGGCGCATTATTTGTAATTAATTTGCCGTATTAGCTGATGTCCCTCCCCAGTTCTTCGGAAGTATTTCCATTGAGGCAGGTGAAAAACAATTCGGAAAATTGGCTCGCAATTTGCGCATTTGCGGCTTTGATTGGCGAATTAAATTAATTTTATTTAAACAGAATACCATTTCGAATTATTATTATCCGTATCAGTGCCTCTTGTCCCAATTGTTTTTATCAAAAGTTATTAATATTTTCAATTATTTTTATCACTAGAGGTAAAAAAAGAAACGTAAATAATTTAATGGGACCGAACTTATGGCCCTATTAAATATTGCATTTTAATGAAACAAAAAAATATAAGATAAATAATATTTGTATCTTTTTTAATAGGGAAGGTATAAAAAAAAAGCTTTAAGTTATTATTGTAAATAATGTTTAAAAACGAGTTTAAATTTGTTATAAATTTATTTAATTAACACTTAATAAGATTTCAAATATTGTATTAATTTAGATAATTTTAGAGCTAGGAGAATGTAACTAAGGCGTAAACTTAAAAACTTCTATCGGGGATCTTTAGTTTTCATAGAATATCCATTGTCAGCCAACTAAGCCGCATCCTTTCTGCTCCTTTCATGTAGCATAACCGAAAATAAACATCATTTCAGGGTACCAAAACATCCCATTCCCACTAAGTAACCGATATTTAACTGAGTTACCGATATACAAGTATATAAAATATTTTCTATAATTCGATAATTTCGGAGCTATCGTTTTTTTTTAATTATGCCGCTTCATTGGAAAAGGATTTTTAAACGGTTATGAGGAAAATGTAAAAGAATGTGGTTAAGTCTTAAATTTGAAGCCCCCGAATGGAGATCCTTTTATTTATTAGTTGGCCAACTAAGCCACACCCTGCCTGTCCCTCTCAACACAACCATGTAGCATAATCGAAAATAATCATCATTTCAGGTTACCAAAACATCCCATTTCCACTGAGTAACCGCCGCCCATTTCGGCCGGTCAGGATTACTGTCCTTGTCCGGCTTATCGCAGGACCACACTCAGCCGGACAACAACCGGAGTCAGAGCCACAAACAGGGGGCCATTAATTGCCGCCTTTCGATTAGCCGGAATGATAGTTTGGGGACGAATGCACATTTGGCCAGGATTTCAGTTCCTGTCCTGCTCGGGTCCTGTTTGCCGAAGCTCTGTTTATTGATATTTTATGCGCCGCTTTGCGCCCCAATTGCACTAATTGCAATTTTAGGCACGTTCCCTGGCCATTTGCAAAAACATGAATTTGCCATTTAATTGTTCGAAAGCTACGATGGGAAAAAATATATTCAAATTTTGGCACACGTCCTCCAACGTGGCGGATGAGGTGATTGAAAAAATTGAATTATAGATCTGACGGCTGGCCACTATTTAATTTCATCATGTAGGGCTAAATCGAATGCTGCTCCGGGAATGGTGGATCGGGAAAATGGATTTTCGGTGTTAAGCCAAAGTGCAGTTTGTTGTCAAGTTTTGTATAAATTCCTCAAAAGAGCATAAATTTTGCAGCCACACGGGAACACGGGCTACAAAAAAGTCGGCGGGGTACGAGGGCTGTGACTCCGGGGTCCTGCCCGGTGAAGTGGCAAGTTTATTACAGACCGTAGACCGTAGACCGTGGCTGAGGACTTGACCTGGCCCAAGGATAAAGTGTCAAAATGGCAGCACAGCTAAAAATTTGTGCAAATTTTTCAATCACGGCGGCTGCAAAAGCCGGCCAACGGGTGTGTCCGTAAATCCTGGCAACTGTGCGTTTGTCAAGTTGGCAGCTCCCTCCTGACTCCCCCGACTTTCTAGCGCCCTAAGCACCGTCAGATGCAACAAAAACAAAAACAATAACCTAGGGGCCAACAACAATTGCAGCTTCACATGCCAGGAGGCAAAGTGAGTCGAAACCAAAGCCAAAGTTCAAACACAATTCCTCAAATATGCGCAGGCATGAATAGTCTAGGTTGTAGGTTTCCAGATGGCTTTAGAAACACACTGACAAAAAATAGACATGGCTTCTAATCGGACAAAGGATATTTTTTACATAGTAAAATTCTGCAGCGGAATTTAAAGGTTTTAGGAGGTTTATTTTTTTGGTCTGTAAATTGATGAGAACAGTTTCCAAGATTGTGTCTGACTAAAATTCAGGTGTCTCAGATATGCAAAAAAATGTTGACCAATTTCAATATCGCAAGATACTTGAAACTTCTCTCGTAGCTATTTTTTTTTTGCAATAAAGGAAACCTGGTATTTTAAACTTAAACTATGACAAAAGAAAAATGTTTCGTTTTAAAAAAAATATTGTACAACTGCATACTTCCTTTAATTAAAAAAGACCCAATTTAACTTAAGTGTGTTTTGTAAATACATTGGCCCCTAGAGCAGCTAAATTTAGTTTTATATCTATCAAAACGTACATTGTGCATACTAATTTAAATTCTCAATCGTAATCTAGATACATTAAGGACCCCCATTAATAGATTATTATGGATGATTTACACATTAAGTGTTTGATTAAATATTTTTTTCCCTGTATATTTGCATTTAGCCGTAGAAATGCGTGTGTATGTAGAAGTACATTTGTTGGACGCGTTCCTCGTGCGTTGCTCAGCAGCTGCCTTGCACCTCTGGAATTGAATGGTCTTCGGCCACGCCCTTTCAAGCCGTAAAAGAAGATAAATGACAGAAGTGAGCCATATCAGACACAGCCAGAGAAGGCCATAGAAGGCCAGGGACTGCGGCAGCTTTGCATTTGCCACTGCAAGGAAGGCAGTAATAGAAGCCGGTTGATGGCAGCTGTGGGTGGCTGGGGCTGGTCCGTACAATTTGCCATCTTGAGGCTGCAGACGTCAGCCGTCATCGGCTACCTCCTCCACCACCCAGCGAGCTGGGTTCTTTGGTCAACTTTGCATTTGATTAAAAGCGGATAGCCGCCTCTGATGAATTTCACATGTGGCATCTCTTGTGTCTCCTCGCCAGTCGTTGCCATTATCAGACAAAGTCAGGACAGACCTACGTATACGTAATGTACGTACTTCCCCGATGCCCCGCCGCAAGTGCCACCTTGGCAGGCCTAGGGCACCCAGGATCTCGATAGGCAGGGAGGAAAAAAATTAATTTAATATTCATATGACTGTAAAACGCTACAAAAGTCACAAAAAACGAAACGGACAGAAAATGCTCGTTAAATAAACCAAAAAAAGTTTAACAAGAAAATAACTGAGAATGCATGAAATAAAAGCGAAAGCTGAAGATGAAGCCCAAGCCAAATGCAAAATACTCTCCTTTCTAGATATTAAAATTGAATTTTTTATTAATGGAAACAAAATAATGTATGTATATATTTAGTTAAAATCCATGTCCAGGGGTTTATTATATTTTCATCTTTTGGGAGAGTAAATTCGTGTCATTCTGCCAATAAAATGCTTTTCGTAAAATCTTTGCACAGAAATATGACACTGAGCCACAAAAGGTGGTTTTTTTTAGTGCTGGGGAATATGAAAAAGTGGGATTGCTCTCCCCCAAATCCCTCCCAAATAACGTCATACAAAGTAAACACGCTCGGCACTCGACTCTGACAGTGGGCATGAAAATTTATTGCTTTCGCCTCAGAGTCCCGGAGTCGCATCCACTCCCTTTCACCCGTACCCGGACCCGGCCTGACTCCGGGCCACCGACTGCCAGGCGTTGGAGTTCCAGTTCCGAATCCGAAGCCGAACCCGAATCCGCGGAGCATTAAGTTTCGGTGGCATAGCGCTGACAAAAGTGGAAAATGTTGGCCATGGCCGCGGATCCTCTGCGAGCTGGAAAAAGAATTACGGTTGCAAATAAAAACACAGGCAAATAAATTCCGAAATAAAACTTTGAGGGCTTCCTTGCTATATGAGCTTGTTGTGCAGCAAACAAATATTATTTAATATGTAGCAAAAAATTATATTTTTAGTTATATTCATTGAAGTTCAAATGTAATTTCTATAACAATGTTTCAAGAAGATGATGCATCTCTCATTTGGACTCTGCATTAGATTTCCGAAAACTCTAATTAATTCCAGTTTTGTTTATATTTAATTCGATTCTACGGAATTTTCCAATCAAGGTTTTGACACATCAAAGGAAAACGTATTATATTATATATATATTATATCAAATATTTATTTATAGAAGCTGCAAATTAAAAACCTACTGGAAAAAAAGTGTCTGAGAGGGGCCTAAATTTAATACTGTGCCCCTGTTTTGTGAGTCCTTTTCGTCCTGTGTTTGCGCCTTCTGAATTTGTTTTTGCTGTTGTGGATGTTTGACGTGCTGACAGTTCCCAGTGCTCTTGACAGACTCCGGAAGGGTGTGAGGCTGTTTTTGTCCATGACAGCTCAGCCCGCGAAGTCGTCAGATGTCAATGATTTTAGGCTTATTAGAGACGAACTGAAAATAAAAGCATGACTGTGAATTAAATAGAGTAAATATAAAGTTAAATTACATTCTTATGAACAATCTTGAACTTTGACTAAGTTAAATTTATTTAAAATGTTAGTCAAAGAAAAAAAGGTCAAAGTAGGTTCTTATTATTTTTAATATTTTATGAACAATTAAAAATTCATTTATATAACTTAAAGCCTATGGTATATATATTATATATAGTCAGTCCTATATTGGAGTACGAGTCATGCGTCTGGAGCACTCAATACGGGATTCATCAAGACCGAATTGAACCAGTACAAAAAAAACTTCATGATGTTTGCTCTTTGGGGACTCAACTGAAATGTAAGTCTTCACCGCCCTTCTTATCTTTGCATACTCTTACTAATTAGTTGGATAATTCTCTCGAACAAGCCGTTTAGCATGTTCAAGAAGGTTATCAAATGACTTTTTTAGGTCGTTTATCGGTATAGCGTTGAGGATGGCGGTCGTCGCCTTTTGGATGGCATGTAGTTTTCCGAACAAATAAAAATCCCAGGCTGCCATATCAGGCGAATACAAAAAGTTTGGGTCCTTTTTGGCCTCTTTAAAAAAATCTCTTGAATGTTGAATTGTGAGGACTTTTTCGCTTTGTTTCAAAGTGTGCGGAACAAATCGAGCACAAACCTTTCTGAGGCCCAAATTTTTTGTCAAAATACGATAAATCGACGCTGCGGATATTGATAATTCCGATTCCATATATTTAAGCGATGATTTCGGCTCTTTTTTTAATGAATTCACGCACAATTTCCGTGTTTTTTTTCGTTCACAACATCTTTTGGCCGGCCCGAACGTTCGTTGTCTTCCAAGTCCTCTCGTCCCTCTTGAAAGCATTTACGAAGGCCACCAATAAATTTTTCAAAAATAAAACAAATATTCGTTTTTTAATAAAAGTACTGGAACTTTTGAATTGCACCTTGTATGTTCGAAACCGAAACCGCGGGCCAGGCCAGGACGGGTATATTTACCTAAAAAGTTTTCGATACAATATTTCATCAAGATTATTTTTATCTGACATTTTTAATTTAGTTCATTTTTGCATAAATATTGAATCCAATCCTTTCTAAAAAAGCAGATGAGCTCTTTAACGAAACATTCCGACCGACCGACATAAAGAACGAAAATAGAAAAAAATAATAGAAAAATATAGAACAAAATATTAGTTAAAAGTAGTATTTGATTAACTATTCATATCTAATTGGCTTCCTGTGTCTTTTCTGTAGAACTTTTAGGACTAGCCTCTCATTACCAAAAATCTTCGAAGCCAAATATTTGCGGAACTCTTTCGTGGACCGTTGTCCACATAGAGTGCTTCACTATATTTAATTCATAATTTTTTTAAGCAATAATAAGTAAGCGAAAGTCATTAATTTAATTACTTTAAATATGACCCCAGATGAACTGCAGAATTTGAAATATTTTCCATCTAGCCCCCGAAATTTACATCCAGTTTCCGTTCAAACAAAGGTTGTTCAAAACTCAAATTTATTACAAAATGCATATTACAAAAATTTGAACACCGAACATAAAATTTGGAATACGAAAATCAAGAATTGAATCTAATTTCAATTACCGAATCTAACACTCTGTGAGGCTACAACAATCCACTGGAAGCTTCCAAACCATGTACTTTAGTTTGTTGCAGTGTTTTCTGAGGTAATCTATTGACTCTTCGTCTATATACACTTCGACTGCAACGTTCGGGACCTCCGCATATATGGCTTTACTGTCATATTCGGGGCTACAAGGATTCAGTCTCGTCTTCTTAACGACGCACCACTTCGAAGTATCCAAGCCACAATTTTGGCGCTCCAAAATTTTAAATATGCGACACAGCTTTGCATTCACGACCATTGGAATTACGAACCCGCACCTGGTCAGCTCGAAGTGGCGGATGAAGCTCGTGGCCTTGTACGGAGGGCTGATCTCTTTAACAACTTTAATGGTCCAATCGTGAGTGTCCTGATCCTCGGCCACGATTAACAGTGAACAGTCAAAAACGGCGACTGGTGTACACTCGGAAAAACTAATCGAGCTCACGTATTCGCATTTGGGAAATTCTTCATACAAGTATCTCAGGACACAATCATATCCACATGCAGTGGGGTCTAGTTCATTGACAACCACGACACCAAGGCTGCGGTCTTCCGGGTTCACTGTTGCGTAGGGCGGACGTTCACCATCCTGGTCACAGCATTGGACGTCACATGGATCCTGGCATTCTGTGTCCTCTGAGGAGTACGTCCTAGAGACCTCCGTTTCGCAACAAGACTTCTGCTTGGAAGGACAACTTTTCTTGCTATGCGCGCTCTCTTCATCCATTTCCATGTCACTGCTCTCAGAAATACATTCACTAGATGGGTCAACACAGATGGAATTCTCCGTTGCTAGGATCTCAGAATCAAACTCTAGTAGGCTGTATGAATCGGAATCCATCTCTATAAAAATTAAAAAACGAACCAATTTAAACAATAAGCCAGAAATTTGTTCACACAAATTTTGTTTACTACAATTTTGTTCACTAAAATTTTGTTTACTAAAAAAAAACAAAAAAAAAAAAAACGAAAACTATTTCACAAAAATTCGAGCTTAAAAAAAAATGATACGAACTGTATGAGCGCAAAAAGTATAATGATTCTCCATAAAAACGAGTTCCTGTAATACAAAATGACAGTTTTTCAGAGAAAGCTCATGGCCATCTAGGTGAAGATTATTTTTTTTAATTTATGTATTGCCTCTTCGTTACATTTGGCTAAAGCTATCCGATTCAATAATGCATAATCCATAGATGGCTCGATTTAACAAATAAAATTAAGCCGAAATTCCAATAGATTTCTATGAAAGACTGTCTACAGCTAAACTACCGACTAAACGGCCAAAATTATTTAAAACCTCGTACACCATGTACTCATACATATGTTATGATTACCCAAAAAATTATATATGTTCCTAGCACGTGTTTCTAAAGTGGTTCCTATCGAAATCTAATTAATTCAATTAATTCGATTTTATATAGTTAAAATAATGCCTACGAGTTCATTAATTTGACTACATTAAAAATATGTCCATACCCTTACGCGTAAAGTTTATATACTGGACTACGAGTCATGCGTCTAACCCACAATACAGGGATTATCAATACCGCATTGAATCTGTACAAAGGAATTTCTTGATATTCACTCATATGGGAGTTAACTGGGATGTAGGTCTTCACCCTCATTCTTATTTTAGCAGACTCTTTCCAATTCTACAAACCGTAGAAAAATATTCGTTCTTATTCATAACTTTATTAAGGGTGTTTAATGGTAGACAGTCAGTATCTACTTACTCGACTTAAATTTAACATTCCTAATAGACGGACTAGAATTTTCAGTTCCCTTTTCCTTAGCCTTTATATGGTAGTTTAACATGTGCCCAGCATGAGACTTTTAGGGAACTGTACTAAGACTATAATGGATCCTATGGCATTACATAACCTTTCCCTTCGTCTTCTATCAAATCAACAATCCTTGTTATCATGGCTATACTCTATTCTCTCTCATATATTCCCGCGATTCGATCCGTCCGATAAACGGCAGCGCCCCACGGTCGGTTGGGTGGGAAATGATATATAGAATATTTTTAATAGTTTTTATCGCATTTTTACATTAAATTGGTAAAAAGTTAATATGAATCCAGATCAAACACAGGGACCTCTAATTAATATCCTTACTATTGCTATAAATATTTACTAACATGTTTTTCCGATTCCTGTGAACTCGTAACAATTTCGATCTAATTGAGTTCCGCGTATTGACCAGCTACAACTTTTTCCCCCACCAGAGGATGTGTAGTTTGTGTTTGTCTTCAATATCTTGTGTCTGGTGCTGTTAAAGTCAAATAGTGTTTTCATTATCCATGGCTTTCCAAGGACCACAAACTTCATCTACGCTCTCCAAATAGGATATAACCCACACCATTGACTGCACACGTATTTGCTGATTGCGAAACAAATATTGACAAGGCCGAGAAGGGCATTGGGCCTTCTCAGGGAATACCATTTGATTGTTGATGCCAAGTTGGCTTTTTTCTTTCTTAAAAATTAATGAAAGGATTTTTTGATGTATAACCAATTATTAAATTTTTTCTTTAGGCTTTTTTGAATTGTGAATAAAACCTTAATTTCGGAACTAACGTATTCAGTCCTAGATATAAATAGAAACTTTAAAAAATTTTATCCAAAAAAAATTGTATCATCCTTTCTTATAGTGAATGCCTGCAGAAGTGCCAAGATTGTCTTTTTCTAGCTAAAATATAAATCTCTTTTTTAGTTCTTAATAAACCTTTGCTCTTTTTATATTTTCATTATATTAGTATTTGGTAGTTTGTAAAAAAAATTTGAGAGAACATTTTGCATTTTCCCTTATCCTTGGTGGCATCACTAGGCGTCCGAAAGTCCACAGAGACAGTTCTCCTATTTCAGTCTGCCATATCATGTTCCGTGTTGACCCACTGGCAGAAATGCCGAAATTATATTTAAAACTCCCCCCCTTGCTTTTCTCTTGGTGGCTATTTTTTGTGAAATTTTTCTTGGCCTTTGGTGGTGGAGGGCTGGACGGAATGTTATTTACTTTTGTGGTCATTGTGCGCCATCCTCGGAGGCCCCAAAAGCCCCAAAGTTATAATTCTTTAAGTTTTTATCTTGTGGCATACAAACACACCCAAACACATTCCCAGGATGCAGTGAAGGTCCTTTCTGGTTAGCTGGCTGCTTAAGTGGGCGTATTCGCAATATTTGAGCTAAACGCACATAATGCTGGAGGAATCCCCGTCCACCCACAATTTTAGCATATTAATGATTTATGATGTCAGCGGAGAGGCAGCAAAAATTAACAGCAACGAGGACCCAGAAGTTGCTGTCTATTTTCATTTAGAATTCGCTTAATTTTCATTTGCTCCTCTAATGAAAATGTTGGGCGCCGCCCACGCTCCTCCTCGATTTAAAGGAAAAGTGAAAATTCAGCTAAAGTAAAGTCGCCCGACTCTCAGGAACACTTTCAATTTTAATTAAGAGTCGGACCCCTCTGATCCTTCGACTCTTGCCTCGCCAGACTCCCCCTTTCAATTGGGCTTGTGCTTACTTTTAGGCGATTTATGGCCAAACAACGAATTTGTTAAGCTAATGATGCTATTTTTTCCGCACAAATTACCTGGCCAGGCCCACGGGGCGGATCATTTCCCACCCACTTCCCAAAAACACACGCAAACAAAATCAAGGCATGATATGGAGGTCCTCGTAAGAATGCTGGAAGGTGCTGCTCAAACTGAAACGGGAACTAGTAGGAATGCTTCCTTTGATAAGTTCTTTAGAGAACTACCTATAAAATAATCCTAATAAAGTGACTTACAGCGTTATCCCCAAATAAAATATTTGTCTAGTTTCTTTAGAGAACATCTGCCGCCATCTCCGACGTCAAATACTATTGATATTATTATGGACACAGGAGTTCTGGCGACTCAGCAAGAAATATTTACTCGGACTTACCGACACAAGTACCTGCCATAAAAGCAGGAGATACTTAATCTGAGCTGTTCTTTATCCGCTATTTGCTACACTTGGCCAACGGCGGTGGTCGAGATGGCTAGTAAAGCTGCACGTTGATGGCTTGGCCGAATTTCCATTTAATTAGACGGCACGTTTGTCAGGCCAAATCAGGGTAAATCGGGGAGAATCAGGGAAAATCGGGGAAAATCAGGTCCAACACTGGCCACAGCAGAAATGCAGTGAAAGCAAACCAAAGTCTATTAAGCAAGGCAAAGCCAAAATGGCAACGAAGCTCCGATTTAATGCCAATAAACCGCGTAAGGGCCAGTCTAGCCCCTACCCCGTAACAGAGCCAGTAACCAGCCACCAGCCAGATCTGGGCGAAACCTCAGACCAGTACCCGGAACGGGACTCCAAACAATGCTCAATGGGGGAAAGCGGACGACAAAGGAGGAAAGAGTTATCTGCCAACTGAATGTGCAACATGCCAATGCACATGATGTGTTTAATGGTTAAATTGTTGCTAATTCCATTAGCCGTTTGCTGGCCTGCATTTGTCTACCTCCCTGAACGGTTACACCAAGAAAAATTCATTCCATGAGCATTAAATGATTAAGGATTAAGTTTTTACTGACAATTTTTATTGCCAAGCAATCCTATATCATATATTTTAAGGAGCAGGCAAAGACTATATCTAACACCAGCTAGGGAAACATTAAAAAACTATCCAACAATACCCTTTTCCCCGAAGTGTACAAGCGGATATAAGGATCTGTTTGTGTGTTCCAGGGTGTCTGGCTGCCTGGCCAACTGGGTGTCTGGGCCTGGTGTGTTTGTTGCTATGTTTGTGGCCAAAGTGTTGCAATGCCGGCAGCTTCAACGAGCCAAACAGAAGACCATCCAGATCCGAAAGGCGACCCGCTGGCAAATGGAACGTGCACAAATTAATGTTACGTTGACGCAATGTTGGCAAGGCTCGAGTACCGTGACCCCCAGCCCTTTGGCCCGACCCGGCCTAATATCGCACCCACCGGCAGCCCGTTTCAAATTTGGCACATTGTTTGCCAGGGTGTGCAGATTTGTCACACGTGTTTCAGGCTGTTTCTGAGGTAGGAGAGGTTGGAGATATTGGAGTATCGGAGCTGATTGGAAATGCCATAGATTTAGGACCACTTTACCCACGACCCCTGCCAACACATTTTGCAGTAGCTTGGCTCTTAGGGCCGGAAGAAATTAGCCAGTTTAAGTAACCAATAAACAGACCAGTCATGTAACGTTCCTGTAAAGAATGTACCATATATTATTTACTAAATACTTTCCATTATCACCAAAAATAGATGTTTATCATCAACATTTACATGTCGAAAGTGGTATTAAAGACAACTTATTAAAATAGTTTTATATTAAACTATACTAAAACTATTTTTAAATATATGATAGTCCTAGTCTGTACTTTATCACAGAAAAGCCTTTTCGTTGATAAATAAAGCACTAAGCAAATAATGAGGCTACCCATCATTGAACTTTAAAATGTAATGCTCCCACTAATTGGTTCCAATTAAAAAAAAAATGTTAAAACTTATTAAGGCAGTTGTATATTAAACAAAACTTAAATTATTTTTTAATATATGACAGGCCCAGTTAGTAGTTTATCACAAAAAGCTTTTTCCATGATAACTAAAGCACTAAGAAAATAATGAGGCTTCCCATCATTGACCTTTAAAATGTAATGCTCCCAGCATACTAAAAGTGTGGAATATTATCACTAATGCCCAAAAGTGGAGGCAGGCTATAAAATCCGATTCATGTACTTAACATTTTTGCATCAAAGGTTTTCGCGCCCGTCCCTGCTGGAATGCCCTTAGAGGAGGGAATTAAAAGCCCCCGCCGGAGTCCCGAATGATTTAACCCAGAAAACCCCAAAACGGGGAGGCACATTAAATTTGTTTAGTATGTGCACTAAAGTAAAAGCGACAGGGCATCAAGCCGCACAAATGGTTATGGTATCCCCCACCTGGGTGTACCTCCTGCTCCTGATCCTCCTCCACTACCACATCCACCTCCCCGAGGCTTCATTCGGTTAACGCGTCGCAGTGCCGTAGTTGGCACTTTTCTATTTATTTGCCCATTAACGCTCATTTGCGGTTATCAGGTAAATTGGATAAAAGCCAACGTAGCATGAAGCCGGGCAGGCAGCTCCTACTGTGCCTCTTGCCACGGCTCTTCCCGCGGAAAGCTCTGTTTTCTCCCAGCCTGCCGCCGAGTTCTTGTCCCTGCCCCACCCTTGTCCCTTTTTATCTTCAGGTGTTGTTGCAACATGAAAAGGGGCCTTGCCTTGGGCTTTGGTTTTGGCTTTGCACCGTGCCACACTGGGGGAAACTGAATTTAATTTATTTAATGAACCTAATAGATACCCAATCGGAACGCAAATCTTATTTTAATACGCAATAAGTTTTCAAGATTTCAAAGATTTTTGTGGTTTTAAAATTATTTTATTGTAATTGTTGTAATTAAAAACTTCATGTGCAACAGGGAAATGAAAATCCTCTTCCAGGTTTTTTCCGGCCTCAGGACTCCCTTATTTATTTCGGGTTTTGCGGTACCTGCGTCAGTCATTAACTTTTTACGGCTGTTTGATCCTGATTCTCCAATCCACAGACAAATATATCAAAACTCAAATTGAATCCAAATATTTGCGGTGGCAGTAAGCAGCCTTAATTTTTAGCCAGCAATCCGCAATTTGGTTAGACTAATACCAAAACGTAATGCCAAAAGCGTTCAGAGCCAGGTCGTGAGGCAACATCAAATTTTATACCCGCAAGGGGATGTATTTGTGTTTTTCCCCTTCGACGGCCAAACTTTATGCATTTACAGAAAGGCGACGCGGCAGGACTCGCAGGACTGTCAGGTTGAGGGGGGAAATTTAAATGCGCCATATTGCAAGCTCAAATGAAATTTTGTGGCTTGTTGCAAAACAAAAGCAGCAGAAAAAAACCAATGTAAATAACGGTGGAAAAAATGAAAAGCTGGGCCGGTGCCTGCAACACAATACTCATGCACACGCGGTGGCATAGTGGCTGGGGATCGGTGTTGTCCTTTGTCCTTCGTCCTGCGTCCACTGCATGCGGTCGCTCAATATGAAAGTGCATAGCATAAAGGCTCAGTGATGCACTTAAAACATTGAATATTTCAATTAACATTAATTTAGGGGTGTATTCTGGTACAGAAAATAGTGCGAAGTATTTCTTTAGTCCAACTTTAACCGCGAAAAACTTTTTATTATTTTAAAATTTTGCAGTGCAGGAACTCAAGAATAGAAACAAAAAGTGGGCGGATGGAAGCGGGAGTGTCAGTTGGTCTGCGGTCGGTTTGCGCTAAATTAAATTTCGCCGCGGTTGCCCCAAAGTCCAGCGCACTTGCAACACCAAGCACTCACCAACATGGACACACCAACATCGCATACATGCCCAAATACAAATTACAATTGCGCTAAAATATATAAAAAGTGAAAACCCAACAGCCATCCTGCATCCAAAAGCAATATTTGCAAACAGGACTCTACAACACGCTCAAAAATATGAGAAAAAGTTGAGGGAGGGAGTAAAAGGAAGAAACCTTGGGTTTTATTTTTCCAGCTTTGTGTACTTCAGCTCAACGTCTCCATTGAGGAATATTCCCAAACCCGTGTCGGCGCCAAGGGGCACCTTCTTCGTCTGCTCCACCAGGTAATTGGAGATTATGTTCAGTACGGCGGTTTTCACAGTCAGTTGTCCAAGGCGCATACCTAGAAAAGTTGAATTCAAGTTGCTATTTAAGAGTACAAATAAATACGTAGAAAACATACCCAAGCAAATGCGAGGACCGTCGCCAAAGGGCAGCAACATGCCGCGCTTGTTGAAAACACTCGCGGCTCCGTTCTCGAACCTCTCCGGGCGGAACTCACTGGCCTCCGGGTAGAAGGTTTCATCGTGGTGGTACTGATAAGCGGGCACCAGGACACTCACTCCTGCCTCCAGATTGAGGGAGTTCTCGTTCCTCAGGTCTATCTCAATGGGCTTGGTGCAGATCCGCATGAAGAAACCAATCGGAGTGGTGAGGCGAAGCGACTCTGGAGCGCAGAAGTTTGTTCAACTTAATCGAGATCCCGATGTGTCGGACTTACCATTGAAGCACTGATCCAGATAGGGCAGGGCGTTGATCTGCTCGTAGCTAATATTTCCATGGGAGGCCAGGGCTTCCAGAATTTCCGAGCGCAGCTTCTCCTGCTCCTGCATGTGCTCGCTGAGCTGATAAGGTAAACGCAAAACACAGAATTTTTGGATATTTTGGGAGAACTAAAGGTACTAATTCACCGACCGAATATAGCATGTGATAGAGCACCGCCCCGGAGGTCTCGTATCCGTCCAGATGGACAGTCAGCGCATGCCCCACGGAGTCGTGAATGGTGTTGCCGCGTTGCTGCAACTGTATCAGGTGGGACAGGTAGTCCGTGCGTCCTTCGCCGCCGCCACTTTGCCGCAGCTCCACTGCATCCTTGGTCAGTTGTAGGAAGAACTCATCCGTCCTCTTGGGGAAGAACCGCATCCCTAGAATTCTTCGCATAAAGGGCGCAACCAATGACTTGTTGAAGTTCGTTATTGAGCTGAAAGCAGTCGCAGTCCAATCCGTGGAGGTTTTCTGCAACAATCCCACCTCTCCCACACTGCCACTTAGAGCCTTGGCATCGATCCCCCAGATGAAGTCGCCCATTGTGGTGGCCGTGAAGCGATAAGCTAGCTAATGATTTAAAGCATTATGGTTTTGTTTTTGTGGAAGCTTTCAGTACTCACATCCCGAGTCTCGATGACATCGCCCTTCTCCTGCCTAGCCCGCTCGATGTACTCGATCAGCCTCCGACCACTCTGCTCCCAAATGTTGTAGCCCATTCTCAGGCGGTTGGGTGTCAGTCCTGCTCCGCTTTCGGTGCGCAATCGCTTCCACTCCTCGCCGGTGGTGAAAAATGGGGATCTCTTGACGTACTGGTCGTCCGGATTATGACCCACAAAACTGCTAGTTATGGTGTCCCGGAAGTGGCTGAACTTGTCCACCAGGACCTCATGGGCCAAGGCTGGATCCAAAATTAGCAGCTGAGGTTGCCTGGTTATAAAGGTGCCCACGGCGCGATGCTTTCCTTTGTACTTGCTAAAATGAAACACATTCCTTATAAATTTAGTAGGACACTAACCTTGATGTTACATACATAAATACCTTATATCTTAAGGAGATATATATTCAATTTTAACATATTTTGGGAGTTAAAAATATCTACAATTCTTAAAAAATAAATCGACGCATTGCCACGAAAGTATCGTGTGACCGAAATTGGTATTTTGATGCCCAATTTCTATAAAATATTCCAACTATTGTAACCGAAATCGGAATAGTTTTTGTAAAATTGAATGACCATTACCATTACTTTCCATACTAACTAATCTAAAATATAAACGGAAAAGTTTGAGTTATATAGTATATACAAGTAGTGCTTTTATGTACAACAAATATACACATTTGACTGATTTTATACGCAAATAGGTATGTTATGATCATTTACAAAATAAAACAGAAGATAACATGCTATCATAATATTATAATAACGTTATATATTTTATTCTACCTAGAAAATGGGAACTCCGCTATTATCACCTCTTATCAGCTCTTAAATATTCCACAAAGTATAGCGCAGATAAAGTTAATAGAAATTGACAGAGATTATATACTTCTATATATCTTTTAATAAATGTTCAGAAAATCAGAAAAAAAAACAATCTAAAAAACACACCTATTTTAAATAATTAAAGTATATTTACCAAAAAGACACACTTACTCGTAAACATCCTGAACGTCCAAGACAAAGCTGCGGCTCTTGTTGGCCAGAATTCCCGGATAGGTTCCCAAAATTGTTAGGGGTTTCGCGGTTAAAACTCCCCTTTTTTCCCAGTATTTGTGATGCCAGGTCAAGTAGAAGTAAACGACGGCGAAGGAAACGTGAATGAAGGCCAGAAAAAAAGCCACTGCAGTCCACATATCGACCAGAACAATTAGATCATTCCCCCAGCAAGTTGATTTAGCTACTGCCAGTTAGTGTACTTGGTAAGACCCATTAAACTCTCATAAGAGTAATACGGACCCATTTCGGACAAAACCTCTCCCATAATAATCTCCCATATTAATTTACACCAGCCAGCCTGTTTCATAAGTTTTTAATTTACGTACAACTGTCGATTTTGATAAGATTCTACTTTGTTGATGTTTGTTGGAGAGGTAAGTTTTTTGATTAGGTTCCCAGCCAATCCATGCAATTAATTGCTTATCAATGTTTATTTTAATTCCAATAAGCGCAATTTGTAATAAAAAACAAAACTGAATATAATATTTAATCAGAAATCGAAATGGCAATGTTGAATGAAATTCCATTTCAAATTATAAACTATGCACTATCCAAATGTAGCTTTTCTAAAATCATTGTAAAACAGTGAGCTGAAATTTGGAATAATTTTTGTACAAAATACTTGAAATATATGTTTAAAAGTAAAATTAAAGTTACTGAAAAGGGCGCAAATTAGCGGGTAATAACAAAATTTCTTCTTAATAAAAATTGTCATTTTGGACAATTTTTACCTAAAATAATTTAGAATTTTGTTAAGTTGTCTAAAATATGTTAGATGAACAGAATTTTTTTAGCTTTTGTTGTCCTCTTATTTTACAAAATATTTTAAATAATATTTTAGAAATTTATTTTATAAAACATTTTAAATAATATTCAACTAATAATTTTCGCCATTTTTGGTCCCATTCATTTTTCTTTTTAAACGTTTCTTAACGGTATTCTTAACGGTATTCCAAGCTTCAGCTCAATGTTTACACCATTTTGACATTTTATAAATTTTATAAAATTATTTCCAATTAAAAAACTCATACGCACTTAAATGAAATCTAAAATATTCTGCAAAACACTATTAATTCATTTCTTAATTTAAAAATAATATCGATGAACTGCTTTTATTGCAGTTTTCGATATTCCAGATTAACATCCCCTTGGAGTACAACACCGAAACCAGAATCGCCCTTGGGGATCAGACGCTCCTTTCCAGGGATCACTTGAAAGTTGCAGATAATTTGAACTAGTGCGGATTTCAGGGTCAGCAGAGCCAGTCGCATCCCTGAATATATTTGAAAAGTGTTAATTCATGAAAGAATCCTCATTCTCAGATTTAATATTTACCCATACAAATCCGAGGGCCATCGCTGAAGGGCAGGAAGATTCCTTTTCGCATAAGCTCCTGATGGGAACCGTTGTCAAAGCGCTCTGGTCTGAAAACCTCGGGTTCGGGAAAGTATTGTCCGTCATGATGAAACTGATAATTGGGTATCATGATCGTAATGCCCTCCTCCACTTTGAGACTTTTGAATTCGTTTAGTTTAATATCCGTGGCAGTTGTACAGACTTTCGTGTATTGTGGTATCAGGCTGCTTATTCGAAGCGATTCTGTAGCACAAGAAAAAACAATTCATAAAGAAAATAAAACAAGTCTAAGGGGTGGCATCTAAGTAACCAACAATAAAAATTTGTATTTAATCAAAAAAAAAAAATAAACTATAATAAAGTGCGTTTCATTTTGACGAGTTTAAACCTAAAAATGTATTAAAAACATTTTGGAAAAAGGGCAGTTTTGCCTTTCCACATGTTTGAGTTTGAATTTTAAATTGCCTAATAGGGAAACCTCTTTTTAGGTGGTTTAAGTAGTTCAAAAAATATATATATATAAATTAGATTTCTCTACTAAATCATTTAAAAGTTTAAATAAAAAAGGGTTAAATTTGTATGTTTTCAAAATACATATTCCCTCCAATGTTTTACGTTTTGCCTTAATCAAGTTTAGTGTAAGAATAATTGCTTGCCACCAATTTTGAAAATAATATTATTAATCTGAAAAATAAAATTCAATAAATAGCAACTATAAAAAAAATAAAGTAGCCTTTGACTAATTGGATTTGCCCCTTAATTAAGTTCAGAAAGGTAACTAACCATAGACAACTTGGTCCAGATACGGTAGGGAAGATAATTTTTCAAAGTCAATCCCCTTTTGTGGTTCCAAGCTGGAGAGGATTTCCTGGCGAAGCTTCTGCTGGGCTGTAGGGGTTTCCGCCAACTGAAATAAAAGTTCTATTTTTATTAAGTATCATCGGAAGTGAATTCTTTTACATACGTAATACAGGGCATGCAGGAGTGCTGTTCCCGTGGTGTCGTACCCGTCCAGAAGGACAGTAAGAGCATGGCCCACCAGATCGTCATGGGTGGCTTGTTTCTGGACCCGCAGTTGGAGTAAATAGGAGAGAAAATCCGTTCGGCTAGAGTTTTCGCCGCCCTTCAACCGCAGCTCTATTGATTCCCTGGTCAAGTTCGAGAAGAACTCGTCCGTTTCCTTGGGATAGAAGCGGAGTCGCAGCAGCAGGCGAATGCATGGAGCCACCATAGTGGCCATGAACCATGAAATCATATAAAAGGCGTAGCTGGTCCACCTGGTAGCCATCTGTTGCACCTCGCTCGGCTGCCCGGAAGGGCGGGTCAACGATCCAGCATCGACGCCCCAAATAAAGTCTGCCATCACATGGGCCGTATATCGAAAGCAGAGCTGTAAGGACACCAATCATTTTAGTTGTCTTAAACGGTTTATCTCTTAACAAATTAACAAAAAAACACTGAAATACACATGTCCTTTGAACACTAGGATTTGTGAATAATTTTTAACCTCATTTTCCTAATGGTGGTTTTTTTAAGTTTATGAACTCTTAATAAAAAAATGTATTTGGTGGCATAAACATTTTTTGGCAACTTTTAATGATTCTTTCTTTTCATGCGAAATATAAAATTTTTAAAATGATTATTATTTCCTTAAAATCATCCAATTTTGTTTTGAGGACATAAATTAGAATAGTTTTGCATTGAAAAGTAAAAACTTACATCTCTCGTTTCAAGGACATTGTTCTGCTTCGCCATCTGCTGGGTCATGTAGTTCGTGAGGATCTTTCCGCCCTGCTCCCAAATAGCAAAGGCATTTTTAAGGCGGAAGCTCGAAATCCCAGCTTGGGCCTCGGAGCGAAGTCTTCTCCAGGATTCGCCAGAGGCCCAAAACGGGTTGAGATGGACGTACTTGTCCCGTTTGGCATGCTTTATATACGAGCTGGTTAGCGAATCCTTGTAGAATCGGTAATTTTTAACCAACACTTCGTGGGCCAGCTCCGGATCGAGGATTAGGATCTGGGGTTGACGCGTCACAAAAACCCCGACAGCTCGGTGTTTTCCTTTGTATTTGCTAGCAATGTCGTTTTGTAGTTACTACAATTTTCTCACTCGTAAACTCACTCGTAAATTTTCTGGATATCGATAACCAAGTTGCTCTTTCGGGTTAGGAGACCCGGGTACGTGCCGAGCAAGGTGAGCGGTCGAGCCGTGGTCAACCCGCGCTTGCTCCAATACTTGTGGTGCCAGGTGAGGTACAGGTAAAGGGGCAGCACCACCAGGTGCAGACTCGCAAGGAGTAGGGTAACCAATATATACATGTCTCCGCGACCCGGTGGAACGTAGGTCTCTCGTCTGCTTCTCGACTCAAACTGATCGAGCAGATGAAAAATGCTTCCCGTCGCCAGCATTGCGCCTTCGCCTTCCGTTTTGCATCCGATAGGAGGTCCCCGAGTGATAATCCAATTCAAAAACTAAAGGTGCCGCCCTATGTATTTCTAAACTTATCAGCACTGCGGGAATTAATTGTCAACATTGACAAGCCAATGAACTAGCATTAAGCCCCGAAAAACTTTCCCCAATTGTAGGGTAAATAAAATTACTTGCAGAAACTCATAATCTAAAACAAAGAGCTAGGAAAATCTGCTTGGCGAACCGAAGCTATAAATTCAAATCTAATTTTGTAACCAATGGCAAGACAATATTTAAATCGTTTTTTTATATATAAAATGATAAAAAAAATCCTGATCACCCCTTAATCAGGAATTGATAAATAACAGATGCTTATAAAAATCTGGTTTCTTTATTTCATCATTTCGTACGTTCCAGATTTTAATGCAAATAGATAACCTCAGGGTCTTTTTAAATGACAAATTTTTATTGAAAAGTAAATAAATATAAAGTAGCATTTGTGTATAAGATGCGACAGGTTATCCCAATACACAAATGGTAAGGCCATCTTATAGCTATGGCTTCTATTTTGAAGTGGGGAGTTTTATCAGACTACATCTGAAGCCAAGATCTCAGCGTCTGAGTTTGATCTTACACCAAGCTTTATTATATCATGTTAATGGTCCTGGCAGCACTAAAGTATTTAGTATTCTACTATTATTATTATTATTATTTTTTAACAAAAAGACCTCTATTAGTTTCAATTAATAATATTTTAGATATGAGAGTATGTACAATTTGATTCAAATAATAAGACAAATCCAAGACAAACTCTTTCTGTATCTTATTCAGTATTTAGCAAAGGAATGATATAGAACTGCACAAATATCTCCTCCTGACCCTCGCCCTGCATGACCAAGTGCAGCTCCAACAGACCAACGGAGTTTGTTTTGATGGCCACCTTTGTGGCCGCCTGCATCGCCTTGTGAGTGAGCTTAATCTGCTGGCTTTTATAACGAGCTACTACTGTGTTCTTGCAGTTAAACATCATCATCATGGGACTGGTCTTGGCCACCTCAACGCTGAACACGGCCTGCATAATGCCAACAGTGGTGATCTTAAAATGCGGCCTATTTGGCGACGTAACAAACTCAAATTCCTCCGCCGACTTCTCCAGTTCGTGAAATACCTTGGAGAGGTTAGGTCCCCGCACAAAAATAACGTTCAGGTCCGGGCCCTGTAATTCCAAATCGTAGTCGATGAGCTCCTCGCATTCCATTGTCTGGATGGCGCACTCGGTGCTAACGTCCTCATCGTCGTACGGGTATAGTATTATCTTCAGGGGGCTGCCCTCATCTCGGTACATTATCCTCAAACTGCAGTCGGCGGATCCAAAAAGGTTAAGGCACTCAGATAAAACATTCATCTTTAGGCCAAAACTTTGGAAGTCCTGAACGTAAAACTCCTTGAAGGCACCCGGCGGCATAAATAGTGTAGCCTGGATGCTCTTTCCCTGCTCAACAGTGATACGCAAGCCATCGTCGGAAACTTGAAGCATTCCATACTAAAAAAAAGATATATTTATTAAGAGCTCTGTAAAAATATAATTTAAAGATAGAACGTAATAGCTCTGTAGGGTCGTTAATATGCTATTAGTTCTGGATACGTACATCATTAAAGCAGATTGACTTAATAGCCAGGTTAAAGATTTTAACATGATCCAAACGACCCACGAATTTATAGTCGCCATAGGGCGAGGGATCAACCACACTGGACATGCTAGTCCTCGAATACAGAGACGTAAATCTCTTTAAATTCCTCTGGATTAAGGACCTGTTCGGTAACCTTATGGCCACACACTTGCAGTAACTGTTGCAAGCGTAATGCCAAAACGTGGTTGCAAGTATACGACTGTTTACTGATCTCGTTCCATCCAGCTAATTTGTAGTCATAATCTGCGGGTAAGTCGGGGTAGAGAACTCCTGTGGGCGTCTGCAGAACATAGCTCTGAAAGAAGTCGCACTTGCAATAGTTAATCCTTGGCATCAACCGAAAGTACTCAGTTCCCTTGTGGAGCTCCACCACGCACTGATTGGTTTTGTGTTTGGCGTAGAAATAAGTGAAGCTAAAAACATCAAGCTGCTGTAGTGAACGATCCACCAGCTCCTCTCCAAGCACTACACTTAGATCGTAGAAAAATTGGCCACGGGTTTCTAAGATATTAAATCATGAATAATATTTGGAAAGGATCTGTTTGACACAATGTACCTTTGCTTGGGGGAGTAACAATCGATTTTTCTTGAAAATTGTCAAAGATTTGATCGACAAGTTGCGGCAAAAAGCGGTTGGTAATGTTTCTGGATTGGACATCCATTCAGTACATCATTTTTTAAACTCGACTAAAAATTATAAACTTAATAAATGGCAAGAGCGCCAAAACGCATACTTAACACTAACAGCTGATTTGTGGGGAAGTCTGGCAGCCTTTTTCCTTTGGTATATTTTCTAGGGAACCTAAATAACTATCGCTAAAAATAGAAAACAATTATAAACTGATTTTTATAATGTTAAATAAATAATTTATAATTACTAAATATATTCAATTTGCACTCCAAATATACAAATATTTTCGACAAAAAATATATATATATGTCATTAAGTGGTTAGCTCTTTACATTTTTCAGAGGGAGTTTTGATTTGTTCGCTTCCCTATTGAAAGGGCAACACTGCTTAACTGTTAACCGTTAAAACCCTGGTATTCAAATTTAAACAAATTTGATTCCGTTCTCTCAATTTTGCAGCATAATTTTTAAAACCATAATTTTTTCTATACAAAAAAAATATCAAAAAATGATACATATATATAAATATATAATATAATATATATCATTAAATGCTTAGCTCTTTAAATTTTTCAGGGGAGTTTTGATTTTTACCCTTGCCTATTTAAAGGGCTGGCGGAGGAGCTCTTAGCGGCGGGCTACCAAATCTGGATTAAGAGGCTTAAACATTTATTGACAGAGAAGTTGATTATGTTGAAAAATAGACAGAATCGAGCTTTCCAATGATGTATTATAATACATTAATAAACCATGTTGTACAATCGAAAAACAATTGGGATAGTTACTTTTTACATAACTTTTAACTCGTATTAACCTAATTTCAGCGAGATCGCACCATCTCAGAAGACGCCGAACGTTCTGGGCAATAGGCTTCTACATCAAGACATGGCTCTAGCTGATCGGAGATTGAGAGGGACAATGTTGTTCCCAAATCCAAAACAATGCCTGTTTTGATGTAAAAACTTCATTCCAGGACTCCTTCCTTATTGGACCCCTACGTATACTCAAAACAAACTGACTGATTCTAAAATAAAGAAACAACAAAATTAAGATAACACTTTTATTGGTTCAGATTGGAAAAACATATTTTCCGAGATCTTTATAATTATTCTACGTCAGTTCGATGTAGTTTATAATCTATTTTAATCTTTTCCATTAATATAGATACATTTTTTGTATGGATTTTGTTATTTTTTGGTTTGCCAAGTGTCTATGATAAAATAATAATCAATTAAAATATATTGAATATAAATAATAATCAGTAAAAGGATTTAATTCTATATCATGTTCTCCTTTTCATGTTTGATTCCACTGCTCCGTCGCTTCCCGTTCTGGATTTTCATCATCTTGTTCTCGTCAGCACACTTGGTGGTAATGGCATTGCGCACCTCCTTCTCAGTGGCATTGCATTTGTGGGTCACTGCAAAGATTATGTCCTGGATTTTAATGGGATCCAGCATCTGTTTGAGCGGCTTGTGCTGATCCTTAAAGGCGGGCGATGGTTTGCCTGTCATTGAATGAGTGGCCAGGGTTTCCCGATCAAAGATCGAGATCAAGAGTTTTCGAGTGGCCAGCGACGACACTGACCAGTTGATGTTCTCGAACACACTGGCGGGCACACAAGTGTTGTTGGGACCTATGGAAACCATTACGTTTTCCATGGGTTTGCTGAGATCTGTGAGGCTGCCGTTGTGGACTTTTCTGTTGGCCAGAGGTTTCGACGGCAGCTTAATGTTTTGGCGCAGGACTTCTTGATTGGTCTCCGGAACCGGAATCTCTTGCAGTTTGCGGCGCTTTATGAACTGCAACGGCGTGGAGTTATTCTCCCTTTTGATGGAACTGTCCTGAATCAGCTGCTGTTGATTTTCATCCAGGCAGATCTCCAGACGATCAGAGTCAGCCGAGGTACTGAGGCTGTTTAAACTTTCCGCCGCCAAGCGAATCTCAATGGCATCAGCGTCATTTGTGGTTGATATAATCTTGTAGTCAACCGTGGTGGAATTGGGGAGCGCGGAAGCACTTATCACCGAGCTGGGCGGAGTCAGGATCTGATGATTTGAAACAGCAGGCGGTGTGGGAGGCGCCGTATCCGCTATCGACGATAATCCCTGCTGCATCCTGGCGGATGTGGCATGAATCTGCGAAAGCAGATCTGTGTGCTGCTGCAGCTTAGCCTCCAAGTGGCGTACCTTTTCACGAAGTACTCGGTTTTCAGCCTCCACATTTGAATCAACCGAAGAAATGGTCCGAAGGAGCTCAAAATCTTCGCTACTGGTCTGTGACCAGGCATTCAAATACAAGGGTGTGCTCCACTTGGGGTCCCCGTGTCCCGTGGCACTTACAATACGTTGAAACTGCTAACAGATTTCCAAAAAAGCTAATCAATTTAGTGTTCCTGTTAAAAAAAAAATAAAACACTTACATTATCCATGTTGAATCCTTGGAGGATGAGCGTCAACTGTGCATGAAAATTGGCGGCAGAATGCGAAAAGCGGCCTGCAGTAGGGGTGGTTTTTCTTCAGGTCCTGCCAGTCCTTCGCCTTCTGTGGTTCCTCAAAAAGAAACAATGGATTCCAATACAAATGCTACCTGGAATCCATTTACGCACACACTGACGCCCAAACTGCACGAACTTGCAGGGAGATTCCCATGTGTCTCTCCTCGCCTTCCTCCCTTTCGCAGTCCGTTTCTCTCTATATTCAGGTAAGGGCTAGCATGCAGTCCCTTTTAGAGTACATTTATTTCCAACTAGCCCAGCTGCCTTTTCCGCACTCCCATTTATCCCTTTTCTATTTCCACCTTTCGGCGTTTGTTTTGCGCGGGAACAATAATATTTTTAGTGAGAGAATTTTCAGAGTAGTCGAGTGTTTCGATTATTTTGCAAAACTATCGCCGAGGTCCCGGGTTTCTTTACAATCTTTGTAGATATAGATTGTATTGAAGACTTAATTCTTTATTATATTCTGAATTTATACGAATTCTACTTGGATAATGATTTTCAGATTGTTGACGTAATAAGTCCTAATAAGTTTTTGGTTTCCAGCCTGCCAATTTTTGAACTTTTTTATAGGAACAAATAAAATTTCAAAGCCATATATGTTGAACAATATTTTTCAAGTTCCATGATTTACTGTGGTTTTTATAAATTATTGTAGGTGGAGTTGCATTTTTATTATATGTTCTGCAGACAGAAAAACAATTGTAGGTATATAATAACAAATTGTTGAAAATTCTCCTTTAGGAATCGGGTTGCTCCAAACTAAATCTGATTCCATTTTGCTCTGATCGGAGAATTCACCCCAAAAATTCTGGTTTGGCAACCAGGAAGGTAATTTATCAGGATTCCTTACGCGAAAATGTAACATTAAACTAAAATTGTGAAAACATTTAGATGAATGAAACCATTAAAACTATTCGTTAAAAATAATGTAAGTTTTTCATTGTTGTTCAAATAAATTTTTAAATAAATACCATTAAAAAAAGGAAGTTTTTTGAGTTATCTTTGAAAACTTATTTATTTAGGTTATTAGACAAAAATATCATTTCTTGAATCAGGATCGTCTTTTACTCTAAGACCACCGGTTATAATGGCCTCATTTGATGCATAAGTTGAAAACGCTGTCTATTACATTTTTGCTTAAATAATAGATAGATGGATATAAAAGATTTGAATGCAAATTTAAGTGACTTGGTGGCCTTGGCAACTCTTGGAACTCCCAGGTAGGCCGCCATCTGGCACACGGAATAACCGTTAAATCGAGATCATAAAAGATCATTCCAGAGCGGCTTTAAGAAAGGAAGAAAAATATATATATTTGCAACTAATCGCTAGAATACCGCCCAGGTGCAAAAAATAAATCTTTCGACTACCTGTTGCCAAATCCTCAACTTCGAATATGGCGGCCGGGTTTCATTTCTACGAAAGGGATTCGCCCATCCCAACAAATAGCGAGACTCCTGAAATTTGCATGTCAGTCGTCAGGAGAACGGAGCCGCAGATCTTTCACCCGCAGACCGCGATCCATCCCACAGTGCAGTTTTCTCATCCTTACCACCAGTACTTGAGCGAGTTTGCACCAAACTTTGTGCCATACTATTATCGCCTGCTTTCGCGTCCCATTGTGAAGCAGGAGGAGATGGACATCGAGAATTACATGAATTTCGAGCGGGCCGCCCAGCAGACAGTGATGCGCCAGCGTTGCGTCAAGCCGTTGGGGCAACTCCAGATCCAACCTGTGATGCAGCCGCCGTTACAAAAGAATCCCGTAAAAGTCCAAGCCGTACGGGAAGTCCGGCGAGCTCCTCCAGCTGCACCACAGAGGCGCATCATTAACGCTCAAATTGTGGCCATAGCCACACCTTCGGGAGGCATTCAGGAAGTCAAACCGAAGGTGGAACCCTTACCTCCCGTGGAGGACGCCGTCAAGCAGCAGGTTGCCAAAATCCAGAAGAGCCAGCATCATTACGAGGATCTCTTTGGGCGTCTCACCACCATGTTGAGAACTCTGAATCAGCGATACGACAACGAATACGAAGAGGTGCCTGCTCCGCCATTGAAGAGACCACGTCACATGTCCACGAGTTCCTCGGAATCGCATCTCCAGGATAACACCAATGCCTCTGGCACATCCTCCTCCTCCGAGAACGAAACGCAATATCCCCATCGGGTACAAAGAGCCAACGGCACCGCCATCTACGTGCTGGGACCCAATGGCACCCAAATCACTGCCAACCAATATGGCGAGGTTTTCTGGACAAATGCACCAGTGGCCACCAGATGTCTCCTAAGCGCTGTTTTCAGCAGCGATGAGCTTGCCACTCACACGCTCACCGGAAAGCCCTCACCAGCGTTTTATGGTCGTGAACGACCCCCAAAACTGCAACTGGATCAAGGAAAGGTGGAGGACATTGTGCTGAGCGTGAAAAGTCGCACAGGTGGAAAGGAACGCGTTATCCGGGCCACCATTACCACCAAGTGCGCTGACACGGCTAAGAAGTACAAGCGACGCGCTAAAAAGGCACAGAAAGTAAAGGATGAATACTGATATTCTGGATTTAATCCAACTTTTAAATAAATACAAATTAATGTTTAAGTTTAACAAAATCTAGACGACGTGCCAGAAAAAAAGCTGCACAGAAACCTTTGTATGTTGTGATTGTAAGAACTAAAAGTAATAAAGAACTCAGAAGCTCATTAGTACTTTTTTCTTTCTTCGGGTGCTAGAGTAAACTCCTATTTAATCAAGGCTACTTAGAGATTAAGCTCTAACTCTGTAAGGGAAGGGTAGATTTTTGTAGTTCACAAATAATATTCCAATTACAGGTCTAGTATTCAGTTTAGATTCAAGA
Source organism: Drosophila vallismaia (assembly GCA_035047325.1). Lineage (NCBI taxonomy): Eukaryota > Metazoa > Arthropoda > Insecta > Diptera > Drosophilidae > Drosophila > Drosophila vallismaia. Next base: position 74,248 of record JAWNPU010000090.1, on the reverse strand, counting down.
AATAAAGCTATTTCAGGTATTCGTATAAAAACCAGAAGCTTAATTAAGGAAGAAAAGCTAAACTAAGTATTCAATTTAGATTCCAGATTCCACTAAGCAGAAGAAGCTAAACTAAGTAATCAATTTACATTCCAGAAGCTAAATTAAGGAAGAAAAGCTAAACTAAGTATTCAATTTAGATTCCAGATCCCACTAAGCAGAAGAAGCTAAACTAAGTAATCAATTTACATTGCAGAAAGGAAGTTATTCCAGGTATTCGTCTTAAAACCAAAAGCTAAACTAAGCAAAATGGAATACAATTCGAATATTTGATCCAACAGAGAACTGTTCCCTTTATGGTGATGCATGTTCATGTTAACGAATTTAAATTTATTAACACAATCGCGTGCATTCTTCAACCGGAGCCATTTGCACTTGAAATTTAAAATTATGAATATGCTATACACCCTACTGCTTCTTCGCCTTGGGATCCCAAGCTTCAATTTTGTTGGGCGTGGTGGTGAAGGGATAATAGGCATCTGAAATGATATAAACAAAAAGTTAATATTATGTTTTATAAATATGGTTCGCTTTTATAGGTACCCTTGGTTCCGGAAAGATTTTCGCTGTGGTCCGCAATCCACTTGTGCTTGGGACGGCAGCCATCACGAATAGGCGGAAGATCGGTCTGGAATTAAAGGTAATTGTTTTTATTGTACAAGTGTCAGATGAGACAGGACTCACCTTGTAGTGCATCCAGCCGTACCACTCGGCGGGAATTTGGGAACCGTCGTAGTCCATATTTACATGCGGGGCGAACTCGATCCAACGATTCCTGCCATAGAAGTAGTACTGGTTCTCAAAGTATTTGTTGCCGTACTTGTCGATGCCCACCAGGGTTCCGGTCTTAAGCTCATCGTTCCTTTGGAATCAAGGGGTTTCTTTGCGAATTATAGAAATCTTATATAAGAAGGAGGCTCACCTATATAGCTTCAGGAACGCCTGCTTTGGTCCTCCGGCTTCCCGGATGATTTGAAAGAGCCTGCTCAGCCGGTTAATGCCGAAAAACTTTGCCATGCTGTTGGAAAGTCTAAATATTCTCTCAAATTTATACAAATTTCGGTTTTATTAGACTTACTTGAAACAAAAACAAAGTTAATCAGTAGTATGACCAGGCACTGAATAAATACTCACTGGGTGATACTGCAGACGGGCAAAACAATACTAAAAAATCGTCAATGAAAAAATAAATAAATTTTAAAATATATAAATATTTGAATTTTTTTTTATAAATTTAATAAGGAAGGTGATCGGACTAAGATGAAAACTTAGGTCTCATAGTCGTTTTAAAATTAAAATACTTTTCATATATGTCTGTATTTATGTGTATTTATTTTTCGTGATAATAATCTTTAAAAAAAATATATAAATAATGGCTTTTAATAACTTTTTTTATTGAGAACTACCTTATTTTTAAAATTTAAAAACAGTTTTGTTTCTAGCATTAATACAATGAACGGTCACACTGCCCACACTGCCGGACTCTATCTTCTCCGTGATTCATTTGGGTGGCTAAAAGGAAAAATAGTTATACTTAAATAGAAACATGGCCAAAAACACATCCAGCAGCGCCTTCCGCAAGATCGACGTAGATCAATACAACGAGGACAACTTCCGGGAGGATGACGGTGTGGACAGCGCTGCCGCCGGACCAGATGAGAGCGAAATCACAACATTGCTTACGCAGGGCAAGTCTGTGGAGGCTCTGCTCAGTGCCCTCCAGAACGCGCCACTGCGCTGCAAGAATCAAAATGTGAAGGTACTTACTTACCTGCTGTTCAAAGATTAAAAAGTCTTGTAATCTGTGGAATTCTTTCAGGACAACGCCCTAAATATTACGTTGCGAGTCTTGCTGTCCATCAAGTCAACGCAAATCGACCAGGCTATCGACACTGTGGACCAGAACGACTTGATCGATGTGCTGATGAAGTATATCTATCGCGGATTTGAGATTCCCTCGGAAGGATCCAGCGGACACCTGCTACAGTGGCATGAGAAGGCCTTTGCCAAGGGCGGCGTTGGCTGCATCGTGCGCGTCCTGTCCGATACGAACCGTGCCTAGGCGGGGTTGGCTTAACCAAAGGCTGTCACTGTTTCCCCATCCCCTTGTCTTTAGTCCCCTCGCGACGTGGAGCATTTATTCATTGCTGGCTTGGAGCTCTCGATACCAAACGCCGATCCTACGCCAGTCGCCGTATTCCCCGGAAACGAAGGGCGCCTCTTCAGTCAAATAGTCAGAATAATACAAATGACAAAGTTTTCCAAATTAGATCTTAACTGGTATTCAAGTATTAAAGATTTTATTACAAAACAATATCAGCCAGAAAGTTTTGATTAAGTTACCTCACTGTTACCTTTTCACTTCAGAACTTACATGTTTATCCTCTTTCGGATGGGGAAGAATGGAAAAGTTGCATTCCACAAGAGAATAAATCATTAAGCTGATTGTTTGAATTTATTTCATTTAGTACAAAAGCTTTGTATAAATTTTATCATGAGCATTGTACCGACTATTGTGCAAATGATTATTTTGATACAATGGAAACCTTATCTGTTAACTGATGTAATAAATGCGACCAAGCGTCTCGATGGTCTAAATAAGGACGTTGGGCGTTGCCCTCAATAAATGGCCTAAAACCAGAACTGGGATACTTTGAAAACCCAAATCCACGGATGTATGAACATCAGAAATGGGATGTGAGGATAATACAGGAAGTTTTTGATGAAATACTGCTGCTATCGTTTCATCTCCAATGTGTTTCGTGAAGCTGGATGTATATTTTTCATTTCTATGTACCCGTTTATATTATGAAGAAAATGGGTCTAATTCTCAGTCCCCGTAACTAATCAAGACCTATATATGGTGATAAATTTCATAAACGAGAAACCACATTTGGTTTTAACAAAACACGCATTTTCTTTGAATCAACCTTTCTGCTTTTATTTGACTATTCAATGTGTAATAAGTGCGTCGAGTAACCTAAATAAAAACCAATCATCTACACCATCCTACATGATAATAAAGCGGTATGGCTCTATGAAAGAAAATGCCAGGCGACTCCAAATACTCTAAATGATAAGCGAAAAAGTGGTGGTTTGGTGGTTTGCATGCAACTTGATGATATTTCAGTGCTTGGGATCGATCGGTTTAAACATTTAACAAAGTAGGAGAATTTCGCTTCAAACGCGTCTTCAATAAATAGTTTTTATGTTGCTTATATGTGGGGATTATTAAGTCGAAACGGATTCTGCGAAATCTTTGCCCAGTCTACCACATATGAGTCTCGCGTATTTCGCTGATGATGTGGTTCGCTCGCGTCAGAGCCTGAAAAGGATTTCAACGAGTTACTTAATGCTGGAAAACACATTTTTCTAAACGATTACTAACCTTAAGCATGTCAGCGGCTTCTTTTCGGCGCACTGCAATGTGATCCGACTCGTTGAGGAGCGTCTCTGCCTTATCCGACTTGTACAGATGGGTAACCAGTTCGCTTTGCAAGTTGTCCTTAACGTAGTTAACCAAGAAATGCATTATGGCCTTTGGTACCGAATCTTGTATGGATTTTCGCACAATGTAGAAATACGATTTGATCAGGCGCTCTGGGAATCGGAATCGTATTAAGAATAAATATATTATTAAATTGATGTTCGAATTAATCAGAAATACTTACCGATGACATCGCAATCCTTTTGCTCCTTGTCAGTCAGCCTGCGAGGATTGTGGTTTGCCGGCACGTCGGGCAACAGATTGACTGGCTTCACCGGACTAATAAGATTGTTGTGAACTGGTGTGTTGTTGGCCGAGTTTCCGATGCTGTCTGGTCGAGCCGGTGGTAGAATATTAGACAGCCAAGTACTGGCCATCGAGGTCGACGAGTTCTCTCCAACGTGATTCTAAAAAGAAGAAAAAGAATATTGTTTCCAATAGGCTCTTATAAATATAGACTTGTAGTCTCCGCCACCTGTTCATGTGCATCATTTTGCTGCTGTTGCTGGTTGTTTTGATGCTGCTGTTGTTGCTGCTGCTGCGAGGCTGCATTGTGGGCTTGAACCTGCGGCGACATGTGGTTGCGTGGCGTGTTGCCCCTCCTTTGCGTTCCCAGGTTCATCTGCGAGTAGGGATCATTGTCGGTATTCAAGAGACTTGGCACCAGCGCAGCATCCTTGTGGAAGTCGGGGTGTTTGGTGTTGATGTAGGCCAGTTCAATGGCCACTATGTTTTCCACCATCACATTGGTCGCGGGGAGGCGACGACGCAGCAGCTGCGTGACCACATCCACAATCTTTTCATGCAGTTTGGGGAAGCTGCAAAATAAAATTAAATATATAAATATAAATATAAACGTTGAGGGGTAGCTAAGTTACCGCAGCATTTCCTGTTGCACTTCGTTGCCGCAATGCTGCACAATGCGCTGCATCTCCTCGTGAATTAGTTCCACGCAACGCAACGAGGGCTCTTCGAGGCGTCGGATTTGGCGTTTCACCAGAAGCTCGAAGGACACTTCCGGAACAAAGAGAGCCGGTCGGGGACCCGTAGCATTCCTGATGGCCGTGAGTATATCCATTTTGCTCAAACCCGCCAGCGGGTGAATGGAGTCCAGAGTGCGGCCGAAGGTCTCGTGGAATATATAACAGATCCGGGCCCCACCGCAGAGCTCCGTGGTCTCGATATTCCTCGCCGTACCCTCGATGGTGGAGCAGTAGGCACTTGCGAACTTGGTGATGATCTGCAACAGGGTCTGGCTCTTGTCCGAAACATCCTCGCCATAGGAGTTTAGCAGCGATTGGAACTGCGCCGACATGATGTTTACGCGGGTCTGCAAAAATAAGAAAAATCCGGTTGGTTACTAAAATTCCGTGGCAATCCTTGAAGGAAACAAACATGGCAATCGATCAGCATTTATTATCCAGATTTCCATTTAAAAAATATAATATTCGTAAAGTTTTGATTATTTCGACGATTTCTATTGTAGAAATTCGAATTTGACAGAACTGAAAGCTTTTGATATTTATAGGGAACTTAAAGATATGCTGAAGAATTATTTCTGTCCAAAGAAATACACCAGGACTCACCTTCAAGTCCGGCAGACAGTCGCGTATGTGGTGCATCAGCAGCCGGTTAAGAGTCTTGGCCAGATGGGGTGTCCCGTTCCGAGTGGCCAGAGTGGGGTACTTCCTCTGCAGGAAGGCAGCCTCGTCCTTCATCTGTTCGTCGATGTGCTTCTGGTCGATGATGTCCTTTTGGGAGCGGTTCATCACGCCAATGATGCCGAGCTTGACGGGAATCACGCGACCGCATAGGATGTCTATGGCATCAGTGCCGGCGTCCATAAGGTCCAGCTTGGTGACCACCGCCAGAGTGCGCCGGCCGTCGGGATCCACGTCTTTGGCCAGCTTCAGGGCCTCACTGGTGGCCATGTCTGTGTTGGCCGCCGTAACGGCCAGGATGATGGAATTGGGGTTCTCAATGTACTTGAGGACCAAGTCTTTGATCTGCATCTCGATGTCCTCGGGCTGATCTCCCACGGGCACCTTGGTGATGCCTGGCAGGTCCACCAGGGTCAGGTTGACCACATTGGTGGAGAATATCTTCAGGTTAATGGGTTCTGGGCAGATTCCCTTGTTAGAGCCCGCAGCACGCTCCGTTTCGTTTTCGATTTCCTGACGAATCTCGTCAAAGTCCGTGAAGCACCTCTTGGAGTGCAGGAAACGGCCCCACTCCTCGGCATTGGAGGTGCCTAAAAAGGGGACTTGGGATTAGGAAAAAATACCTTCTTTGGGAGTTGCTTTTTACTCACCGTTTTCGGCCGAGCGGTTCTCGCGATCATCGAGAGGGCAGTAGATCAGCTGCAATACGAGAGGTCGGCGGGTGACGATTCCGGTTCCACGCGGAAGAAAGGACCGACCCACCACGCTTTCGATTACGGAACTCTTGCCGGAGCTCTGAAAATGGAAGGTTTGTTAATAGCTCATCTGAAATCTGAAATCAGAGCTGATAAAGGCCAATGCCCCGATAAGGAACTTCTTGAAGCATGTGCAACAAGGAAACACTTTCAAACCAGGAGATTAGCTTTGGTTATCGGGTACGGGCGGGGTTCTCTATAGCCGACTATTCTTTGTTAAGTCAGTTTTCTTTTAATATATTTCGGATCATTAATAAAATGTCAAATTAAGGTACATTTTCTATTATAATTGGAACTTTTGTAGCACTTAGAGAGGCTTGACTGTGATTACCCAGTTCTCGCCTTTAGTTACAAAAGATTAATGTTAGAGTTGGAATCAAAGTGCAATTAAAGCCGTGATCAAAACGAATACAGTCACAAATAATACATTATATAAAAAAGTGTATCATATTCGTGTATGCGAAGGAATGTGTCACAGCAGCTGTTTTTTTTTGTCCAAAACACCCTGGGTATTGATTTTCCATCGGGGGCGGAAAGAAACATATCCAAAAATAATAAGATAAATAATAAATAATAAAACCGACCTCATGCAGAGTTTTCTTTAAGGAATTTGATTTAAAAAATAAACCATTAAAAAAACATACATAAGAAATAAAACGCCGGCAAAAACGCATCTTGTTATATAATTTTTCTGGCGTCTTGCGGACTGGTTGAGGAAAAAGAAACTTGTATGAGTTTCTCCAAATAATTGGGACAATTCCTTTTCTGGCAATGGCGTAACTCTTTGGAGCTTGGCTTTTTCGCTTTTCGCTTACCTGACTGCCGAGAACAACAATTTGCGGCAATTGTATCGAATCAGAGCCCACGGTGTTGAATACATCCTGCAACTTATTTATAACTGGAATTAGGGCCTCCATCTTGTGTGTCCCGGGAGCTAGAGGTGCTGCTGAAGGCTATCGACTCGATTTGGAGTTTATTCCACGCACATTAATGTTGTTTTATTGTTTTTTTTTGGTTGACGCGAGTACCTAAATAAATTTTGCAATTTCCAGGGCTGCACTGCGAATTTGTTCTGAACTGGCGCGCTGCCATATAGTCGAAAAATGATTGTTGTTTTGGTGCCAAAAAGTTGCTGTTATCGGCCCTATCTAAGCTCAAATAGTTGGGCAACCTCTGGAAAGCTCCTAGGAAGTGGCAACTCACTTTCAAGTTTAAAAGCTTTTGAAATATTTTCAAATTTCAAAGGATCAAAACTTCACTATTATTTAAGCTTGGGCAAGCAATTCAAAGCTTTAACCTCTTCTAGGAGTTGTTTCAAAATTTTTAAGTTTTATATATTTTATAATTTTAAGCATAGTTTTCATATTTATCCTGTATAAAATTTTGCTTCTAATTATCAGTTTTATAATTTAGTATTTAATATTTTTAAAATTTAAGCGCTAAAAAGGAGGAGAATCCACATAAAAATTAAATTAAAAGCTTTAATATGATACAACAAATTTTGATACTATATAAAAAGGCATTTTCCGGGATATTCCGATTTGAATCGACTAATTTTTCAGACCAACATGATTCAGTTTGTGATGGGAAAAAATCAATTTGTCAAAGCCACGACGAGAAAATTTCAATGAAACCTCAATGCTCGATTGAAAAATTTTAACAAAGTGGCAGGCAACAATAGATTCCTTCGTTCCACTGGCCCGTCAATAGTTATCCTTGTTCCTTTTTATGGATTTTATTTTTTGGCTTTGGCTTGACAAACAGAATGTGCCTGGCTGTTGAATGCACGAGTATGTGTGCATGCAGATGTGTACGTGGGGCTGGTCCATTGTGCAAACTTAATGATATGGGCCGGAAACCAGCCCCCCATACCCACAAACCCTCACACACAAGGACTAACATATATACGCCACAATGCATTGTTGGTAGCATCTCGATATATTCATCCATGCCAATAGATAACAAGAATAAAAGTTTAGTTGTAGAATGGAAGTCTTAATACTCTTTCTAGTTTTCTAAAATTCCTTCTGCTTTTTCTTTGAAATTTATTTTAACAGCTGAATTCTATTAAGGACCATATATCGATTAACGATAACATTAAAAGCTCGTAGTTTAACGGTTTTTTTTATGTTAGAACAGAAATTGAAAATCAAAATTGGAAAAAACTGTATTCATTATTTTATTTATTATATTTTATATTGTCTCAAATTTTTTATTACATAATATAGTGTCTTAATAGCGACCATTTGACCCTGTGAAGCGATGTGCTCTCTTTTTACTTACCAATTTCTATTACGCTGCCAGAAGCCGGAGGAGCAGCAGCCAAGTGGTCAGAATTCTTCGACAAACAAAATGCCAAGAAAAAGGGACAATCTGGGGGCAGCCTCAAGTGCCTGGGATTTGCATGTGGCCCGGAGGGGAGGAGTCATGGCTGCTACATGAATTGGATGCCAGTCCTGTCGCCCCACCGCCTCCTGCCGAACAGTGTGTGGGTGTGTCGGGGGAGACACCGGGCTCATCTGCCGCTTTTATCGGTTTATATCAATGCACGAGGATGCTTGTCGCCCAATACACTAAGCATTCAAAATTCGATAGTGGCCCAAATGGACCAGAATATTAGATGTATAGTACTCTCCCACTCGCTTTTGCATCATCATCTGCCCTATTTGACAACAATTCGCATTGTACTTCCTCGCAGATAGCTTCCTTCGGTATTCTTTGGCACACCGTCGGTAATTGAATAGAAAATGACAATGGAAATTGAATCGAAGTATTTGTTATAATTTTGAAGTGCTTGCCTTTCGATTTAATGGATTGTGAAGGCTCTTCATAATGCTCAGATGGCTTACATCGTATTTCGATTTCAGTTTAAGTTGCTTTTGGATTAAGTTCTGCATATTTAGTTTCAAAAAGTAAAATCTTAGTTGTGGAAGAATAAAAAGGGAACCGCAGGCAACTCTATTAGTTTTATGAATGGGTTTCGAGTTTATCCAAAAAAAAGATGAATATATTGGGTCATGACTTAGAAAAAAATATTTGAAGTAAGATTTCATATACAATATTATATTACTGACGTTTTTGTCACTCAAAAATTATCCCCATTCAAAAATTGCCAATTAGTTTGTGACAAAATATAGGTATAAACATATTTAGCATAAAATTTGCCCATTCATGACACCAAAACCGAAACTAAGCCAACTTATTGCACTTGGAGTTGGGACTAATCCAATTTTTTTGGCCCCTGGAAAGTGGAGTTCTTTTGCATTTTCATAGATAAACTTTTCGGCTTCCAATTAACAAATTTGGCCAGCAACTTGCCGGGACACCTTGACAGGGAGGTGTGTGTATAAATATTTTAGAATTTCTTTCATCAAATTGGCATTGTTGGACCGAGAAACTTTTCTATCCTGGCCTGACAACTTGCCGAAATATGCGGCATACGAAACTTCTTGACTTGACAGTTATTGCCAAAGACAGGACCAAGGAGTGGGGTCCTTCTCCTCGAACACAGAATTCTCCTCAGGGGGGCGGAATATTAATTTGATAATTTTACGGTTGAATGCAAATTCGGTGTCAGAGTCCTTTGCTCTCTAATTGACTGACGAATATTTAAAATATGAATTTCAGATGAGGACGAAGTTCAACAATTGTCTGCGTGCTCGTCTTTTTTTGCTTCGTCCTCCGCCCATTTCATATTGGATTAATTATGGAACTGCTGGAAACGTCTTTCATCCCGGTGGGGTATTAATCATGTGAAAGTAATTTTGCCCATTTGCATGCAGAAACGATAATCTTCATCCATCATTTTCAAGTGTTTCCGCAGGATTATAGGGCTGCAGCCGCTGCAAGGATCTGGCTTCGCAGGGTCTGGCATCAACTTGATGATGCGTTGCCTTGTCATATCCTTTCCGGGCGAGCGTACCATGGGAGTGAATGTGTGGGGATTCCCCTCATTATCCTGCCTCGTGTCGTCGGTCGTCAATTATTCTTGTTCTTCAGTCAGCCAGGAACTGGCAGAACTTTGCATTTAGTTGATGAGCTCCTCCCGGCTCCTCCCATTTTTGGGCCAATCCTGCTCCTCACTCTGCTGGCTTGCTCTTTTGTGGCTCCGTGCCTCGGTGCGGCTTACATCTTTCGGATGACTGCCAGTTGATCAATGGCTCTGCCCGTTTTCAATGGTGTTGCCATGCAATTACGAATTTATATTGCGTATACGCCATGTGGAAGCGTCAGGGGAAGTGTCCTCAATGCCGTCGCTCTTGCTCCAAACTGCAGCAATAATGAACTTTGAGCAGCTCCTTGAATGCTTCACAGCTTGTGGCTTGGGTTGGATATGGCAAGCCATGATACCAAAATAATTTCCGATATATTATATGCGAAAATAAAGTATAGCTGTCCCGCCTTTGAATTATAAGTGGGTTTTATGAAAGTTATCTGATAATAAGTATAAGTTTATTACCAAAATAAACCTATTTATATATACAATCTGACAGATTCAGTTGATAATATATTAGTATCTAAAAATAGTGCGAAGAGTTCAAGAATTATGAGAATTTTACTCATTAACGGTTTGAAAACAGCTGCTTAATGAAATTTATAAAAAATGTCAAGCTGCTTAATATTATTTATATATTAATTTTACGTTTAGTTTTATATTTTCTTATATTATATCTTTATATATCTTAGTAATTACCATTTGAGAGGCCATTAAGATGCCGCAGAACGTCGCAGTTTTATGCCAATTACAGGGTTTATGAAATGTGTGTTAAATAAGAAAGTCCTGGGCCAGCTAGGCCACTTGGCTGCTCTTTTGGCGGGCGGATGCGGAGACCATTTAGCAGATGTCGTCGCTTTTGGCACACAACTCGTTGGCCATTAATTTGCCTGGGAATGCGGCGGTTGCCAGATGTTGGCCAAAAGTGCGAAAGTATCGCGCATACGAGAAGGTTGCCTTTTATTTATTTTTGGAGAGCCGCTCTATGTTTAATTGGATTTGCAGTAAGCGGAATTAGAACGCCCCGGGAGGTTTATCTGAGACGTGGCAGTACACTTGAAAAATTCCAATAACAAGTAGCCAAATATTTAGATTTTCAATAGAGTTGTTACTATGAAAGCTTAGCTTTTAGCAGCTAAAAAAAGGTTACTTTCATTTAAATATAATTTAATATAAATATAAAAAATGTAAAATAGGCAAAATATTTGCCAAGTGCACTTTCCAGGCGACAAGAAGCAAGTGTAAATTTCACTTGAACTGATAATTTCACTCAATTTGTGTGGGCTGATGAGCAAAGTTTTCCCATTTGCAGGGCACTACGTGAGCCACCTCCGTAGAACCCGCGGCTTTTCTAGACCTCCCCCCAAGCCACCACCCATCATTCAACACCAACCCACACCCACGTGAAAGTTTTCATCTTTTCCTTCTCCTTCATCTACAGATGCTCCTCCTGAGCTGATTTCTTTTTTGGCGACGATGTCGCCTGACTTGAAGGTGCCAATTAGGGATTTCCGCCTCAATTACTTTCGCGAGCACACGAAAACCAAGTTTGTATGATTTTCGCATGACAAACTTGGGGCTTACACCGCACCTCCTCCTGGCCTGCTTCCTTTCCCGGAATACTTCACTTCCTTCAAAATGTAATTGCATGGAGTGCGCCCCAAAGTGGGGGCTGTGCGTGATAAAAAAGTCGCATTTGCATTTAACATGTTTCATCTGAAGGTGGAAAATGCTGAAATAGTTCATGTGGCTTTCGAAGAATGAGTTTCTAGCTCACTGATTGGTTCGCCGAGCACATTAATGTGATTGGAAATACGTTTGGAATCAAATATTTGTAGCAGCCGGCAATGAAATACCTGACATTAGAGTAACTGAATCCCAACCAAGGTAAATCAAAGTAAATATTTCCGAATCAGTGGGTTTTTTAATGAGTGAGATCTACTTAACCTATTATTACCATTAAATTTGGATCTTTCCATTAAAGTCTACTTCACGTTTGAAAGTGTTCCAAAAATTTTGATTACAAAGGTACGAACTCTTGACCGTAACCAAGTGGTGTCGAAAAGGTAGTCGCCTTCTGGAAAGGGCAGAATTTTTGTCATTCGGTGATTCATTATGTCGATTGAGAGCTTGTCCATTATCAGATCGTGCTTAAAGATTTCAAATACTTGATTAAGACATATAAAGGAAAACAATTAGCAGCTTACTCACATCAAAAGGGCAGGAATGATTAAGATTTGAAAAGCTTTGATAAGATTCGAAAACAAAATTTGCCACGGGGTTGGATTTTCGGTTATTGATGAATTTGCAAAAGTCAACGGTTATGTTGTAGAGGAATGGCTTGTATCCATTATATCTTTTCCACATTACCAAGTTAATCTGTTAACAACTCGAATTATGTTTTAAAGAATAATTGATACTCGTGACACCTCACGCTTACTTTTACTTTAGTTACGGGAAGTTGGTAAAGCTTTAGCTTGGCCGAAAAATATTTGTAGCTGCGATTAACTGACTTCAAATGGCAATATTCGAATTCACCAAATTTCTTATCAAAGGAAGTGCAATTGACATTTGTAAACTCGAAATGACAGTCGGCCTAATTGTAAATTGAAAGTAAAAATTAAAAATTCTGCTAAAAACATCTTCAAATCCATTTTAATACTTTTAAAGTTAGTTGTGCTAGGGTAATATAAAGCATGACTAAATATAGACAGAAACACATCTTAGTTTGCCGATTTACTAAAAAACACTGTCATTGGTAAAAAATTTATACCATGAAGGGGAAAAATTGCAATTTAAAATAGCTTAAAATATATTTCGATAATCGTTATGTAATTGGACAACTTTTTTACGTGTAAAGTGTGTTAAAATTGTTCTATTATCTTAGATCTTAAATGAAAGTTCGAAACATCACTCATTTACCCCGAAAATATACTTCCCTAAAATTTAATATTTTAATATACGCAGTTGTGGGAGATGTGTAAAGACACTATAAAGACATCTATTGGATCCGGAGATTCGTGTCGCGGTCGCCATGTAAAGCCACGGATGTGTCGAGTTGCTTTGATATCATTTCCCAAATATGGTAGTTTATTGATTGGACCAGAGATTCGCAGACGGCTTTGCCGATTTACTTCCATTTATTCAAAGAATTGTTCTTTTATATAAAAAGTGCCTCTTAGCCTATGCCAGCAGTCTGTATATACAGTTTTTTATACAGTTTGTCAAGAAACATAAAAGGCCTTTTATTAACTCATGAATTTTTTTTTATTTATATATATTTGGGTATTAATGAGTGAGATCTGCTAAACTTCTTTCCATCTTTCCATTAATGTCTACATCACGTTTCAAGAAAGTGTTCCAAAAATTTTGATTAAAAAGGTACGATCTCTTGATCGCAACCAAGTGCCTTCGAAAAGGTAGTCGCCTTCTGGAAATGGCAGAATTTTGGTCATACGGTGATTCATTATATCGATGGAGAGCTTGTCCATTATCAGATCATGCTTGAAGATTTCAAATATTTGATTAAGACATTAGAAGGCTTAAAATTAGTGCCTTACTTACATCAAACGGGCAGGAATGATTTAGATTCGAATAGCTTAGATAAGATTCGAAAACGTAATTTGCCACGGGGTTGGATTTTCGGTTATTGATGAATTTGCAAAAGTCAACGGTTATGTTGTAGAGGAATGGCTTATATCCACTATATCGTTTCCACATTACCAAGTTAATCTGTTAATACATCGAATTATGTTTTAAAGAATTTTATTACTTGTGACACTTTACGCTTACTTTTACTTTAGTTACGGGAAGTTGGTAAAGCTTTAGCTTGGCCGAAAAATATTTGTAGCTGCGATTAACCGACTTCAAAAGGCAATACTCGAATTCACCAAAGTTTTTATCGAAGGAAGTACAATTGACATTTGTAAACTCAAAGAGACAGTCGGCCTAATTGTAAATTGAAAGTAAAAATTAAAAATTCTGCCTAAAAACACCTTCAAACCAATTTTAATACTTTTAAAGTTAGTTTCGCAAAGGTAATAAAAAGCATGACCAAGTATGGAAAGGAACACATCTTCGATTGCCGATTTACTAAAAAACACTGTCATTGGTAAAAAATCTATACCATGGTGGGGAAAAAATGCAATTTAAAATAGCTTAAAATATATTTCGATAATCACTAATTGGACAACTTTTTAACGTGTAGAGTGTGTTATAATTGTTTTATTATCTTGGATCTTAGATGAAAGTTCACAAAATAACTCATTTAACTCGAAAATATAGTTCGCTTAAATTTGATCTTTTAATATACGCAGTTGTTGGAGATGTGTACACACTATAAAGACATCTATTGGATCCGGATATCGGTTTCACGGTCCCAAAGTAAAGTAACGGATGTGTCGAGTTGCTTTGAAGTCATTCCCCAACTAGTTTATTGATTGGACCCGAGATCCATATAGATTTATAGACACTTTTGCGCCTATTTACTTCCATTTATACAAAGAATTGTTCTTTTATATAAAAAGTGTTCTTAGCCTATACCAGCAGTCTTATATGCATATTTCTTATACAGTTTGTCAAGAAACAGTTAGCAAACTCAAAAGTTAAAGTATTTTCTGCCTTTTAATGCAAAATAAAAGGTCTTTTATTAAAATTCATGAATTTTTATTTATTTATATCTATTTGTTACTAAGTTTTTGGTATTAATATGTAAGAATATATTAACAAAACTATAAACAGTTAACGAAAAAAAAACAACTAAATTAAAGTTAACATACTTTTGACAGTGTCAAAAAATTCTTTGCACAAATCACTTAAGCTCGCTTAGACTTAAATTTTATAACAAATGATAATAATAAACAAATGATTTGAATGTTTTGTATTATCCCCTCCATTAGCATTAACAACCAATAAGTTTTGATAGGTCATATTTTTGTGGAATCTTTTGCCACTCTTTTAGTAAACCAGTTTTAGTGCTGCTCGGTTCTTTGGTGCCCTTTTTGCCACTTTTTTCTTTAAGTGGACCTAAAAATTTTCTATTGGGTTCATTCTGGGCTTTGGGGTGGTTTGTCGATGACCTTGCCACAGTTGTACAGAAACCGCACAGTAAGCGCCCTATGTTTGGGGTCATTATCTTCATAAAACTATTTTGCTATTTTCGACTTGTACTTATGCCGGAGTATGGCTTGGCGCGGTTTCGTGTGAAACATTCAAATCACACTCTTTCTTAATCTCCTCAGCAATAGTCCTTGGTGATATTTGTTGATGTTGATAAATTTCTTATAATGAGTCGGTCTACACGGCAATTCTAACTTGAACGATGCTCCCTTTGACGAATTAAATAACCAAATGTAACGAAATGCATAATAATCGGCCTTTAATTTTGAATTCAAAGTCAGAAAATACCATTTATTTTCAGTGTGAAAACAGTTTCTTTACAAACTGTATATGCTTTTGGTTTCCAATAATTTTTCAATTGAATGCACAAGGTTATGCTTTGGTGGTGAAGAACAGCCTGAGGCTTTTTTATTTTTCGATCAAGAAGTATTTGAATGAATTACGAATTACGCAGAAAATGACGGAGATGGGAGATAGAGATGGGTATTTTCCGATATTTTATGTTTGATTTCTTCGACTTTGTTGTGTTCTTCGAATCCCCTGCTGCGCTCCCGGTTAAATGATCTATGTGGAGATTGTGGGCCGGGGGACTTGGAGGAAGGTGATGAACTAAGCATTCCATCACCGATAACTCCCGCTCAAGTGGGTGATAATCTTACACTCGCATCTTATAATGTGTTTGTGTTTACGTTTAGACGTTACGTTTAGTTTCAGTTGTGAGGAATAGTATAAAATATTAATTTTAAGCGGAACTTCAAAATTTTTAGTGATAATATTCTGCTTTAAAAATATCGATTAAAAAGGGCATCGATACTTTCGTTGGAATGCGTCGATAAGCATTTTTCTGGTCCTCTTCTCTAGTCAAAAAGCCATGTCCTTGTTCGATGCAGAAAGGAACAACTTTTTAACACAGTTCATACATAAATAAAATTCTTAAAGAGATTAAAAATATATTTATTTGTCGAATCAAAAATAAAATATAGATGGAAATATAAGTGTAGTAAATAATATCGATAGCTAAGATCAATATGCAAAGTCACGAAAAAAAAATATATTTTTGTAAGATCGTGTTCCAATTTTTTACTATTACAATTATTACAATTATAACAACAATTATTGCAATTATCTCAATATTACAATATTACAATTACAATACAAAACAAAAACATGGAGTAAACTGATTATATTCTTGAAACTTACCTATTCCTTTAGAAATTAGAAAAAAAGCTACACATGTTTTTAAACTTTTACATTTTGCATCATTGTAGACTTTTCCTGGCAATACTAGTTACGATGAAAACAAAGAATAATCCTAAAACAAGAAATGCATATTGTTATTTGTGTTTGTTTTAATTCTTAATAGCTATCTTATATCTTAGCTATTTAAGTACGGAGCTGCCTTTACATTTTGGTTTAATTTAAAGGTACCAATATTAACTTTGAATAAATCGAGTTTTGTCTTTGTCTATAATGACGAATTACTAATTAATATCGGAGATGCATACGTTGTTCTGAAATCTAATTATATTCGAGTGACCAGGAAAGTAGGGCAGCAAAGTAACCAGGGTCTAGAGCCTTGGGATCCGTTGGCTCTTCAATTTCCAAACACATCACGTTGAGAGCCTTTCCAATCAAAATCAATATCGGTCTAAGGACAAAGAAGTACCTTTTGTCAAGTCATTCTAAAAGGCCTGCAAACCGAGCCAGAACCCGAGCACTTAACAATATTGCATTTCAACTGAAAGTCAGGCGGAGTGGTTAGATCGAGGAGGAAATATTTGTTGGCCGGGAGGTTGGGCTCAAATGTGTGACGATTTCGGATTGAAGCTCTGGTCTGGTCCCTTTGCCGGATTCGTTTGCTCGTCATCCTGCTGCTTAAGTGTAATTAAATACACCCCTCCCAGGCTCCCTCCCAGGATTGGTTCTCATCAAATGGATTGATTTATGATGATGCTTCTCCTGCCCGACGAGCCATGACATAATAAATCGCCATGTCCTGTGTCCTGGATGCCTCTGCAATGACAACAACAAAGCCACGGCACACATGAGCCCCAGCACAGATTTGGAAATTAATTTGCGAAAACTTTCGCCAGCACAAATCTCGCATTTCACATTTCGTATTTCGCATTCTATGCGCATTATTTATATTTATTATTTAATTTTGCTCGCTGCTATGTACTTTGGCGCATTTTCATGCTCGACTGCTGCTGACTCGCTTCTGCCTCTTCTTGTGTTGACGGCAAAGTTTAATTTTTATTGTTGTTTGACTTTGTTAAATGATTTTTATTGCCTTTCTTTGGAAGCCGCCGGGCTATAAGTCGGCAAGTAGCCTGGGTCCGGGGTCGGGGGTCGTTGGGCGGAAGCCTTTGTAGGAATTTAATAAAACTGCTGTGACCATATTGCCGAGCAAACAGTGCACAATGCCCCGATTTCTTTTTTCGTCAGCGGACATCAGCGGAAAACTTGGAGCCAACCCATCTTCCCTCCCCATTGTTTTTCCCGCCTCGCCATTCGTGTCCCTTATTGCGCTTAAATTTATTGAAGTCTCCCGTTGAGATTGACGGTTCTTCTTGGGATATGAGAGTCATTTGATTGCAACCTACATTCTTACGATTTGTAAAATACGAGCTCGTACTTCGCCCAGCTGCCAACTTTTAATATTCCCCTGAACTTGGGACCATCTTGGGGGGACCCTGAAAAACAGTCTCGGTGAAAAACCACAACAAAGTGAACTCAGACTGTACTTTCATCTTAGAAATCTTTACAATGGGAGAGAACATTTTAGGGCCCATGAAAAAGTGTTTCATATTTACAAAATTTAAAAACGTTCGTTACAATATTTAATAAATCTTTGAAAATAAAATTTGTGCGCCAACTCCTACAAGTAACAAAAAAGTACGTAATAATATAAATCTAAAAATACAAATTTAATCTTAATAGCATTTGATTCTGACTGAATTTGAATTATGGACTGAAAATTAACAAAATCGATCGATTTTAGATATGTTTTTTTATCCAATTATTTACCATTAATGAGCTTATTAATATGCCCACAACTGTGTCTTGGATGACATCCTGGACTCCTTTGGCGTCACCGCAAAGAAGGTGACTCAGAAGTTTGTGGCCTCCCCAAAGGAGCTTCAAAGGGTTAAGTACAATATTTAATGAAATATGCCAAATTTGACAGAGTTCTTCAGAGCTTTGATCTTTCGATTCAGTTAATTGCTTTTAATGAGATTATAAGCGAACTTTATTGATTCTTTTAAAGGGATTGCAGGATTTGAATATCCGCCCATTAAAGGAGAAACTTTCACATTACATGATGTGGCCTGTCGATTATCCGGATATAAATTCCTGATCCATCAATTTGTCTGTCCGCGAACCCAGCCTGGGAATGATTAATTGCACTTTGTTGGGATCCAATTCGAGTCCTTGTCAAATGAATTGCATAATCATCTGTCAATTACAGGGCCGTCAAACCGCTGGCGGCCAGTCCGATGAACAAATTGGAGTGAGTCCCGGTCCTGAAACCTGAATGGCTGCCAAGCGAGCACGTTACGGATTAGAAGAAGCATCGCCCATAGATGGGATGCATTTGTGTCAACTCGATTGTTATGGATGTTTGCACTACCGAGCGGTATATCTTTTTCAAAGCCTGCATCCAGCCTGCCCCGCCTGGGCTGGTAGCGTGGCCGTCCCATTTACCCGGCGATTGTCCTGCGAAGGACATTGTACGCATTGCGTCACTGCGAGAGATACGCCCATTGTTCTGGCTAAAACAAAGCCAAGCTCTGCCACATTGTGCCCCTTGTGAGCCTTTTGCCTTGCTTGTGCTTTAGTCTCATAGTTTTAATCTCACTAATGGCAGTGGCAACCGAACAAAAAAATAACAAAAAAAATGCAAATGTAAGTAACCCCTGGGGGCGTAGGGTTCCAAGTCGATGGTTCCAAAGAAACAGGGGCCGCGTCCTCATGTCAAAAAGTTCCTTTGCTGCACACGACAATCCGAGTTCACCACCCTCGCAAAGATTCGACAGACAAAGCAAATTCATGCTTATTTTTTATGTCATTAGCATGCGTTCCGAAAATTCGAAAAAAAAATATTGTAAAAATAGTTTTTACCATTAAATGTTTTTTTTATTGTTATTGACTCTTAATATTGTGAATATAAAAAATGGATAAATGGCTATTAAAAGTATGACACACCTAGTAGATATGTAAATATATTATATCTGTCGCTTGGAATATTACAAAGTACGATTTAAGATTTCTGTTAAGTCGATCTTTAGTCTTACTTATAGCAGAGACATGAACCTCAGTTCCGGTAGCGGATAAGATAGTGGTGCGCTTTCGGATAAATAGCTTAGCAATATAAGATCGAATTATAAGACATTTCCACATTTCGAGCGAAGCGGACGCGTCTCGCAAACAGGTTACCGGCACGGCACAATGCTGAAAATATTGGCAATTTCGCTCGCGTTGTCGATCTGGATGGGTGATCGTGTTGGCTGTAGGGCTAGAAGGTCGAAATTCTTTTTTGATTAACCACAGATTCGATTTGATTCCAGACTCGGGGGCCAGGTACGTGCGGGACTTTGTTTTTCCTTCGGAGGAAACTCGCGAGAACCAGAGTCATCCCATATGGGAGTATTTAATACCAAACGAAAAGGTCGGACCATCGGAACACAAGGGCCCACGGGGCGTATGGGTGATCAGCGATGTTGGGAATCCGGATAAATGCAAAAAGTACCATCTCAATGGCACAGCTGGACACGTACGTTTGATCTTCGTCAGCTTCAAAAGAGTCGAGGATCCTCTTAAGAGCCTAAAGGAAGCCTTGATTAGGGATCTCAATCTGCCGGAACTTGCGAGTTACATAAAACCCGTGAAGCAAGGAAGAATGCGTTTAGTGTTTGATCTTCCCAGTGCCATCGATGCTTTTTTGATACTAGAAAGTTACTGCAAAATGTATTATTCTAGACAAGACATCAGCTATGAGATTCTAAGCGCTGAGGAGGAATAGAAGCGCGTACACCTGGGGTTCCCCCTGGTTTCAAAGTAGAAATATTCCCCCAGGCAGTGATTTAATAGCGAGTCTGGTATGCCAATTATCTCTGGTAGATGACTCATTCCGCAAACGTGATTTGACTTTATTTTAAGTGATTGTGAGATGGCTTGTTTGATTATTTATTGGTTAAAATGAGTGGCTTGATGTAGTTGCTTATTTACTTATTTAAATATATAAATAAAGTTATCAAAATTTAAATTATTAGGAAATATGCATTACTCATGGTGACAGTTAGTGGAGTTAGCAACTACTTTAAAGTACATACAAAAAGAGAGTAACTTTTCAGCAGGTTATTAATGAAAAATATGCAACCTAAACTGTATAGAAATATTGAGTTACTTTGTTATAAGTAATAATTATAAAGTATTTAAATATATGAACATTGAATATGACTGCAAAATATTGAAAATAGCACATGAGGTAATTCCATTATCTCACTCTTTTCAAAGCGGTAATCAATAGAAAGGCTTCAAATGATTTTTCATAATCAAATAATTGAGAGCCATAAATAAACAAATCTTGTTCCTGCCATTTGGGCCCAGGTCGCCAGGTGAACTCGTCCTATTTGGTTGTAATTAAGTTTGCCCGGCGTCATAACACATTTGGAGCGGTTGCCGGTGCCAGTGCCGGTGCGGGTGCGGGTGCGGGACGGAAGCAGGGCTGGTGGCTTGTTTATGGCTGTTGCTGTTTTCGTATTAACTGGGCCAGGATACCCCACAAGGGCCTCCGGTGTACCCGTTTCCAAATTCCCTCTAGTTGTCGCGTTGGTTGCCTCCGCTGTTCAACATGGCCACAATGGAATGGCTTCACTGTGCAGGAAATAAGGGTAGAGGGCCTGGTCCTGGCTACGACTAGGGAACTAGGGGAGTGAGTAGAGGCGGAGCCGGGAAATGGGATAGCGGAGCTTTACAATTTACACATTAATTATGAGCAGACATGTGTTGTAGGCGTTTTGGCCAGGATCCCGAGTCGTGCGGCGCGGTAACAGGTGCCTGCGTTCCGGCTACCTTTGCCCCTTTGGGTGTACTTGAAAAAATATACGTGTGCAATACGTGTTTCTGGAATAGTTTCATAAAAAAAATTAAAGTTCGTAGAAACATTGACTTGAGGTGTGAATCCTAATTAAACAAAAGAATATGCAATGGTTTTTATGAAAAACTGTATTTCGATTATAATTTATAATTGATAATTTCCAATTTTAATTTTTTTTTAGATATAAGAAAATTAAGAAATGACAATTATTTTCTCGAAGTGTAAGTAGTATGCAAATTCAAGCTGGGCAAAATATGCCCCTGGTCGGGTTTTATGGCAGCGAATTAATGAACGCAGCCAACGAGGCAGGCTGCTCCAGGAGCAACAAAAACCAAAACAACAACAAAGAACAAAACCGGGGAAGGGTCATTATTTTGTCCGTGTCCCTGCTCCGACTCCGGCTCCTCCACGTCCTGCGCCTTCTGCTGCCGCTTCTGCTTTCCAATGCAACGAGGCTCGGTTGCCGGTCAGCTTGTGGCACCGCAAAGCACTTGCCTTGCCGACCTCCTACAATCTACCAGCAGCCTACCTCCAACCGCCCACTTCCTCCTGTGCAATAATAGGAATAATTTATCACCCCGGTGCCGGGCCGAAATTATGCATGAACTCAATTGTGCGTGAAATTAAATTTTAAGCGCAAACACGACGACTTGTCGGCTCGCCTCCTGTTTACTTCAATAATTTGGCTAATTCCGCATGTGAGCAGCCATCAGCCGGGTCGGCCAGGACTTCCAGGTCGGGCAGGTCGTTCAGCAAATCACCGAAACCCCAGCTCGTAATTGAAAATATTTCAAATTCCTTGGCGCAACCACTAATGACACACAAAATGCATATGGCCTGCATTGGTTTCCGAACTAATTGCCAGTGGCTTGGGTGCAAACGCCTAAACTTGCAACTGACTATTTAATAAATATTGAATAGTCCGACAAACTTTAGATAATAAGTTAGACTTTAATTAGTTTGATTAATTGTCTTTTAGCCCTGATGGGTTTGGTATTTTAAGAAAGCTTTTACATTTTCTGGGAATTTACTTGCTTTAAGAATTAATTCTTTAATTTTTTTAATAACTTTCAGTTTCAATTGTAAGATTTAGCTCCTGGGCTGAAGAAACCGATATTTAACAAGAATTTCCAATTTCGAAAAAAGTGACACTCGATAATTTCGCGGTAATGCTGCGGTATATTTTTTAACTTTAGAAAGTATAACTGTTTACTTAATTGATTGAAAAAAGATAACAATATTCCCTAAAAATCATATAATAAAATTCTATTTTTCCACTTTTTGTATTTCCCATTCAGACTTTTTAGCTATTTTTGTCTCCTACGGGAATGACACTATGTAATGTCGGAATGACTTCAGCAGACTCCAAATACCAAACTTTCCCATTGCATTTTTGTCGCAAAAGTAGCTTTGATTGCTTTAAAAATAATTTATTGAGTCAAGTGACTTTTGCAGTGAAGTCTTTGCAAATAAACGCACTGGAATCGAACTCACAATCACCACAGGAAGAGCCACCACCTACTACTCTCCACCCACGCGTGTCTTGCAAGGACACACACACAAGGGTGCAGTTTATTTGATTGTGTTGACTCTGCCGAGAGGAGGAAATAAACTTAAGTGCAACGATGGGTTCCTGAGTTTTCGGTTCGATTTGAAATTTATTGCGGCCGGAGTTCGTTCACATGGCAAGTTAAAGCCGCCCAGTTACATGACTCATTCTGGTCCCCACCCACGTCCACGAGGCTTCGCCATCTTGCTCATTTTGGCATCCTGGCATTTTAGCATTTGGACAGGCAAAGTCCGAGTGCCAGAACTCCGACTCCGACTCTGGCCTGGCCTGGCCAAATGCAAACCAAGTCCCACATGTCAATTCAATTTGATCGGAGGACCGTGACGGATGAAAAGAGCCAGAGGCCTAACCAGCTCCAGTTTAAGCCGATGTCTGTGTCTCTTTTTTTGTCCCCCACCAGGGACTCGCCAGCTCCATGGGATGGCTCTGAGACATGCTTTGAATTGGCCAAATAAAATTGTTTGGTTTTCATTTACATTGATTGACAGATGGACTTGAACGGCAAAATGTCTCTGGGAATAAGCTGCGAGGATTTTAATTGAAATATCGTTTATAATTGAAATTTTAAAATTTCTGGCAAGATTCAAAAGAAAACGATTTTCTGAAGAACAAAATCCAAAGGATTTCAAAATACCTCAAAGGAAATAATGTTGCCTTAAAATCGGATTAGTATTCACATTTTTAGACTTAGAGCATTTAAAAAAATTTATGAATTTTAATGAAAACTTAACAGCCTCTTAACAGTGTAGCTAACAGAGCAGTTCTTATTCAGCGCTGGGTTCGCCAACTCACCACCAGGACTTTTTACAGTAATATCGTTGTGGCTCGGCTGCAGAGCTACAAAATGTTGTAGCTTTGTGGTCGTGTGGACTGTATCCTCCTCCTGACCGAGTACCGCGTATAAGATATAAGAGTTTTTCGAACCTATACCTATCCGAGATTATTTAGTCAGCTTTGGAAAATATCATATTTCAAAAGATATCGCATGTATTTAGGCAACAGTTTCCCACTCTGAAATAGAAGATAATTTGTAAGTAATTGAATTCCTAGGAAGGCATGCAAGAAAAAAAGCTGAAACCAGAATTTATGACTGAGATCGGAATATAAATACCATAAAATATTCGCAGTCGAGTTGTATTTATTGCCGTTTGGTTGCGGAAAGATGAAAAATGTGTATCAATCCATTGGCAACGGGTCCTGCAGAGGCAGGGGGTAAATATTTTATAGTTCTGTTGCCGCATTTTGTAGTTTCTGGGTGCTTTTTACAAATATTGTAGTTTTTATTGATTTTGTTGTTGGACCAAAATGTATGCCATAAATAATGCGATATTGAATATAGAAGACGCATAAAATGTAGAAACGTTTTCTTGCAAAACAAGTGTAAATCATATTCGAGTAAGTTACGGATCCTGCATTCAGGCACAAGGACCAAGAAATATAATTTTAAAAATTGATTCACTTCTCCCTTTTGCCAACAATTTATAATTCAGCAATTTCAATTTGGTTGAAAAACTGAACTGTGAACTGTGTGTTGTTTCAGTTGCAAATATTTTTCATCCAAACAGCTCTTTTGTCTCTCCGTGGTCGCTTAATTAATTTATTTAATTACACTCGCATTTGAATTCATTTTTAAACAGGCGGCAATGTTGCCATTATGTTGAACTCTCGACTGTTTATGTTTCTCTGAAAATGAATAACAAGCCTGGAAATGAATGGAAATATCAGCAAATTATCTGTTTGTCTGCCTGCCTGCCTGACTTTTTTCTCCTCAGATGTGAGTGAATGGGAAAATCAATTAGGCAATTAAATTGTGTGGAAATAATCGTGCATTTGTTTCAAATTAATTGCAACAATTTCTCCCCTTGGCTCTAAATATGTTTAAAATCAATCAAAACAAAAAATAGAACAATGGGTCTTCGCAGGGATCCGTTAAAGCCTATTGAAAATTTTAATTAGATCAATTTCGTTCAGCCTAACAAGGAAACCCTTTTATGAGTGGGAATTAGGCTAAGTTAAAGTATCTCAAGAAATAATAACAAAAGTCGTTAAAGCCGATAATAAACTGGGTCCCTAATTTCGAAGAAAAGCATAACTTTTTGAAACTCTGAAAAACATTTGCGTTAATGGGCCAGGTAGGCCTAAAAACCAGAAAAAAGAAACAATAATGAACGGAGTCAATCTGTTTTCCCGACTATAACATACCTGGTACTCTATTCTATAATTTCATCTTGTATAGCTCATTTTTTTGGGTTATATTCGCGAATAAAAAATACTCGGTACACGTAGAATACCAAGTTCTTTTTGTTATCACGTTTTTATGCAACTAATACCTTTTTTGATACACAAATTCATAATTAATTAATTTGTGTGCTTTTTACAAAATTATAAATCTCTAAAAATCTGGGGTTAGACTTTGGTTTTTGGCAATTAGTTTAATTAAAATACAAGGCGGCCCACAAACTCTAAACTGAAAGGAAGCCACAAGCCGCAATTTTGATTTTTAAGTTGCAGTTGGCCTACTTTGTTGGCCAATTTAATAAATAAATTAAAAATACTTTTGCAGATTTTGTAAACAAAGGATGTTTTGTTTAATATTTATAAATTTCAGGAAATGAAAGTTAACTAAAATGTAAGAGAAGGGTTTTATGTGCGTAGATCTAAGGCCAATTTCATACGATTTGGTCATGTAATTTTGATAACTAAAATCCCTGCATCTCTGATTTGCATTGGAATCCAAATAAAGAATGGGGATAGAAATAGATACAGACCCTGTGGCAGGGGCAGGAGCAGGGGTATACACACAATATATACATATTCAAAAAGATTTCGCATGCGGCGCACATTTTTGAATACATTTGACAATTTTCGTAAGAGAAATGAGAAATATTTGCATTTACTTGAGTAGCACAAGCAGCAGCACCAGTAGCAGCAGCGTCAACGACGACAACGGCAACGGCAATGCAAAAATGTAATTTCCATGAAAGCAGCCAGCCCGGGTATGCGAGGGGGTCCACGACCGGAGTCACGAGCCAGGCGGGGGTCGTCCGAAGTGGCTGCAAGTGCCCAGGCATGCCGGGGCAAACCCCAAGTCCTGGGCTTCACTTCTGATCCTGTGAGCGCAGAGTAACTGAGAGAAAAGTCTACGAGAAGTTTGGTACATACAAAAAAATATTGTGTACAGCTACTGAATATATTTTTGATAAACTTCCCAAAATCCGTCTTTGATTTTTATAAAAAAAGTAACTATTAATATCTAAACTGGGCGAACGTTCATATAAAAAGCTTCTAAATAAAGGAGAAAAGGGACCAGAAACTCAATAGGAAACGTTAAATTTTAGAAGACCCAGATATTACATAATATATGCCTTCACTAATTAAAATGCTATAATTGAAGACAACACACCCAACAACAACACTCAGTTTTATGGAGTCAACTTATATAAAAATGCATCTAAAAATTTGCATTCCAGTTAAGTCCTTTAAGAGAAATTATTAAGTAGGTTTAGGTAGAGCTACGTATGGATGAATGGATAAGTTCATAAGTTCTTCAATTGCTTACAAATATTTATTTATTTTTTACCGATTTAAATTTATAATAGCTTATAAATCTTAGCAATCTCATCGGAGTTATTCAGCTCTGAGTTACACATATTGTTTTGAGAGGCTTAAAAATTAGGTAATACTTCTTTCTTATTTATTTCTATTTAGTGTCGCTACAATATATCTTCATTAATAAGAATTTTCTCTCTCTGCAAGCACTGAAAATGTGGAGGCTGTTTGGGTTTTGCCAGTGAAGGGAAAGACGAGCCGTTGACGGCAGTGTCTATTGTGCGGGTTAGCAATGGCTGCATTTGCATCCTGACAGCAGATGCTCCACACACTCACCAGGACTCACACACTCCCCATCCCCCAACAGGACACACATACCACCCACACCCACACCCACAAAAGCAGCCACACGAGATTTTCTAGAGCCTGTCCGGCTGGCATGAAATATTTGACTTTTGATTAAAGCACCGACTCAAGTGCTCCAAGCGGCTCCCAGTTGCCGGCTCCCGGCTCCCTGGCGCTCTGTCCTGCCACTTGACAAGATTCAGTTGTCTTTCAAATGCATTTCATACTCTTTTATTGTGATGCATAATTTTCTGCGGGTTTCTCCTCTAATGTGAAACGTGCGGAGCAATCCCTCGTCCTGGAAAAAGAATTTTGAAAAAAAAACCACCCAAAGCGCAGCACCCTGCGCCCTGAAAAGTTTTCCAAGGACTTGGGAAGGTGGAGAAACTAGTTCCGTCGTGTCCTGGTGGTGTTGCAAAAATATGCATTGTTTGTTGCGGTTTGTTGCAAAATGAAAGTGTTGCCCCAGCTGCCGCACTTGTGCCAAAACTAAACAGAGCGCGAAGTTTTGTGGTATACGAGTGCATGTTCGAGAGCAGACTTTTCCCTGAATGGAAACCTGGCCAAGGATTACAGCACATTGCGATCCAAATGCAGGGGCTTTTCGAAATTGATGTTTAATGGTGTGCAATGGCCAGACTTTGCCCAAAATCCTTACCATATCATGCCATAATTTTTAAATTCATTCCTCAATTGATTTGATACAAATTAAAGTTAAATAAGGAAAAGAATTAAGAATTGGCAATCAAATATTCTTGCCCACAAAGGCACTCGAGTCCTGCGAACTCCGAAAAATCTTCCAGGACCAGGACAAAAAATTAATCATACGCTCCGGTTGCCAGCACAGTCAAGGGGAACTCTTACGGATAAAGGGGAATATTATTGCGGTACAAAAAGCAAATTAATTTTTCATAAAAGGCGAACCATGCGGCCACTGTGGTGTTCGTGGTGGTGGCGGCTTCTGCCCCGCATCCTGTTCCTGTGCCTGTTCCTGTTCGTGCCTCTGCTCCTGCCCCGGCTCCTGTTTCAGCTCCTGCGGTTGGGTTCTCACGCACATACCTGGGCACACAAATATATACTCGCACCGAGGCGAGGCGCAATTAATTTTCAATGTGCGCTTTATGCAGCTCCTTGCCGGAGCCGGATTCCGGATTTTGCTCTCTGCGGCCGGAATACGGCTGCCAAGGTCCCTCGGTGCGATGTGATGCGGTGGCGAGTGCAGCAGGGCGTGCTAATTGCCACACAAAAAAGGCGGCGAAAAGCCAAAGAAACTCAGGCAGTCCTCCGCCTCCTTCAAGTCCTGCCAGCTGCGAGCTGCGAGTCCTCGAACGCTCTTGATTGCATCGCTGGCTAATGTGATGTGTGCTTAATTTCTGAATTTCAGTTAAGTGGCCCCGATTGCCTGCTTTCCAGTAATTACTTAATCATCAAACTCAGCGTAGGCTTCAAGGTTTTCAATATTTGAAAACCTGTATTGAGAGGATCCAGCTTTGTTCTCATACGGTTTTCGAGTTCTTCCCAGGACTACGTTCTTGATCGGAATTAACTTTTGGGTATTTTTTAAAATGAATAAAATCCATTTGTCTGGAAAAATTAACTTAATCCAGATGTTGCTCCAGAATACATACTAATTAATGTTTATTAATTTCCATAATGTATTATTTTTTTTATTGATTATTGAAATAATTCCTATAGATAAAAAATCAGAGAAAATAACGTTTAGAAAGAATTACGAGGAAGAAGAGTGCGTTTGTTGCACTAAAAGATAGTTAAGAATTGAGGATTCGATAGAAGAGAAAGTGCAAAGTAAAGTAATACCATAGATGCCATTATAGTCCGAACACAGAGTCCTAAATGGCTCATTTTAGGTACACGAACTTTCATGTTAAACTACCATGGTTTAGAAATACAGGACTAAAATTTCAAGTCCTTTTCTTAGAAATGTTAAATTTTGAAGCGTGTGAGTAGATAGTGACTGTTTACCATTAAACACCATTAATAAAGCTATGTAGGAGAACGACAGCAAGCATCTTCCTACGGTTTGTTAAAGATAATAAGTTAAGTTTATAAAGAGTCTTCTAAAATATGAAGGAAGACGAAAATTTACATCCCGATTCAGTCCCCCATGAGCGAAAATATCGAAGTTCCTTTGTACAGATTCAATAGGTATTGATAATCCCTGTATTGTGGGTTAGAGACGCATTTTTTTTTTTTTTTTTTTTTTGTTAGCATTCTTATTTTATATTTAAAATCTGTCCGAATGGACAATCATTAAATGATTTGGTGGTGACATTAACTTAAGGGGGGTACATGGAATGTACATCATATGAGTCTGACTTAGGTGCCTATTGGTGGGGGAGGTCAAGCGGGTGTTTCCTTTTCAGGCGTCTTAGGGATTGGCTGTTTTCTAGGAGCTTGATGGCCAGGTGGTTGGGGTGATTGTCCAGTCTTTTTGTATATCTTTCACTGTGTCGGGTGATCTCCTCTGCTACCGAAGGAATTCCAAGCTCTTTATGGATTATTGAGTTTTCGTGGTACGGATGAGCGTTAGATAATGTTCTCAGACATTTATTCTGAAACCGCTGTATTCTGATGCGGTTGGAATAGCTTGCCGTGCCCCACAACTGAATCCCATAGGTCCAGATTGGCTTCAGCACTACGTTGTATGTGAGTAGTTTGAATTTTTCCCTGAGCTTGGATCTTCTGCCCAGGAGCCAGTGAAGTTGGTTGTGCTTGTTGATTAGGTGTGGACGCCATGTGAGCCTGCGGTCCAGGGTCAGCCCTAGATATTTGGGATTGTCATTCGTTGGAATGGTTTCCCCGTTGAGTGTGACGGGGGGGCAATCCCCCCTGCGTAATGCGAAGGTTGTGTGGGAGGATTTCTCCGCGTTTACCACGATGTTCCATCGTTTCAGCCATGGATCTAGAGCATCCAGTTGTCTTTGTATGATGGCTGATGCATCCTGCGGATTCTTGGCGGAGGCTAGGAACGCGGTGTCGTCCGCGTATGTAGCTACTGTGAGGTTCCGAGAGGGGGTGATGGGAAGGTCCGCTGTGTAGAGTGTGTATAAGATGGGTCCAAGAACACTGCCTTGAGGTACTCCTGCTCTTATAGGCCTAGGCGTGCTGATTGATGATCCGCATCTCACTCGGAATTCTCTTTCCTCTGTGTACGATTTGAGGAAGGCGAAGTGGGAACTTGGAAGGTTGGATTTAATTTTAAACAGGAATATATGAGAGAGAATAGAGTATAGCCATGATAACAAGGATTGTTGATTTGATAGAAGACGAAGGGAAAGGTTATGTAATGCCATAGGATCCATTATAGTCTTAGTACAGTTCCCTAAAAGTCTCATGCTGGGCACATGTTAAACTACCATATAAAGGCTAAGGAAAAGGGAACTGAAAATTCTAGTCCGTCTATTAGGAATGTTAAATTTAAGGCGAGTAAGTAGATACTGACTGTCTACCATTAAACACCATTAATAAAGGTATGAATAAGAACGAATATTTTTCTACGGTTTGTAGAATTGGAAAGAGTCTGCTAAAATAAGAATGAGGGTGAAGACCTACATCCCAGTTAACTCCCATATGAGTGAATATCAAGAAATTCCTTTGTACAGATTCAATGCGGTATTGATAATCCCTGTATTGTGGGTTAGACGCATGACTCGTAGTCCAGTATCGGACGAACATAAGATATATATAAACTTTACGCGTAAGGGTATGGACATATTTTTAATGTAGTCAAATTAATGAACTCGTAGGCATTATTTTAACTATATAAAATCGAATTAATTGAATTAATTAGATTTCGATAGGAACCACTTTAGAAACACGTGCTAGGAACATATATAATTTTTTGGGTAATCAAAACATATGTATGAGTACATGGTGTACGAGGTTTTAAATAATTTTGGTCGTTTAGTCGCTAGTTTAGCTGTAGTTCGGCTTAATTTTATTATTAATGCATTATTGAATCGGATAGCTATAGCCAAATGTAACGAAGAGGCAATACATAAATTAAAAAAAAATAATCTTCATCTAGATGGCCATGAGCTTTCTCTGAAAAACTGTCATTTAGTATTACAGGAACTCGTTTTTATGGAGAATCATTATACTTTTTGCGCTCATACAGTTCGTATCATTTTTTTTTAAGCTCGAATTTTTGTGAAATAGTTTTCGTTTTTTTTTTTTTATTTTTTTTTGGTAAACAAAATTTTAGTGAACAAAATTGTAGTAAACAAAATTTGTGTGAAAAAATTTCTGGCTTATTTTTTAAATTGGTTCGTTTTTTAATTTTTATAGAGATGGATTCCGATTCATACAGCCTACTAGAGTTTGATTCTGAGATCCTAGCAACAGAGAATTCCATCTGCGTGGACCCATCTAGTGAATGTATTTCTGAGAGCAGTGACATGGAAATGGATGAAGAGAGCGCGCATAGCAAGAAAAGTTGTCCCTCCAAGCAGAAGTCTTGTTGCGAAACGGAGGATTCTAGGACGTACTCCTCAGAGTCTCAGTCGGAGGACACAGAATGCCAGGATCCATGTGACGTCCAATGCTGTGACCAGGATGGTGAACGTCCGCCCTACGCAACAGTGCACCCAGAAGATAGAAAACTTGGTGTCGTGGTTGTCAATGAACTAGACCCCTGCTGTTGTGAATTCGATAGTGTTCTGACACATTTATCCGAAGAATTTCCCAAGTGCGAATACGTGAGCTCAATTAGTTTTTCCGAATGCACCCCAGTTGCCGTTTTCGACTGTTCACTGTTAATCGTGGCCCACGACCAGGACACACAGGATTGGATCCTGAAAATTGTCAAACAAATAACCCCTCCTTTCAAGGCCACGAGCTTCATCCGCCACTTCGAGCTGACCAGGTGCAAGTTCGTAATTCCAATGGTCGTGAATGCAAAGTTGTGTCGCATATTCAAAATCTTGGAGCGTCAGAATTGTGGCTTGGACACTTCGAAGTGGTGCGTCGTTAAGAAGACGAAACTAAATCCCTGTAGCCCCGAATATGAGAGTAAAGTCATATATGCGGAGGCCAGGAACATGGAGGTGGAAGTTTATATGGACGAAGAGTCAGTGGATTACATCGGAGAACACTGCAACAAATTAAAGTTCATGGTTTGGAAGCTTCCAGTGGATTGTTGTGGTGTCACAGAGTGTGTGACTCTGTAATCGAATTCAGATTAAATTTTTGATTGTCGTATTCCAAATTTTATGTTTGGTTTTCAAATTTTTGTAACAAGTATTTTAAAGTAAATTTTGGTTTAGAACAATTCGGTAATCGAAATCTGATTAAATTATTAATTGCAAATTTTATGTTCGGTGTTCAAATTTTTGTAAGAAGCATTTTATAGTAAATTTTGGTTTAGAACAATTCGGTAATCGAAATCTGATTAAATTATTAATTGAAAATTTTATGTTCGGTGTTCAAATTTTTGTAACAAGCATTTTATAGTAAATTTTGGTTTAGAACAATTCTGTAATCGAAATCTGATTAAACTATTAATTGAAAATTTTTTGTTCGGTGTTCAAATTTTTGTAACAAGCATTTTATAGTAAATTTTGGTTTAGAACAATTCTGTAATCTAAATCTGATTAAATTATTAATTGAAAATTTTATGTTCGGTGCTCAAATATTTTAACAAACATGTATTTTATATTAAATTTGTTTTTCGAACAACCTTTGTTTGAGGGGAAATGGGAACAAAATCTCGGGAGGCTAGATGGAAAATATTTCAAATTCTGCAGCTCATCTGGGGTCAAATTCCAAGTAATTAAATTACTGACTTTCGCTTACTTATTATTGCTTAAAAAAAATTATGAATTAAATATAGTGAAGTAGTCTTTTTGGACAATGGTCCACTAGGTGACGAAGGAGTTCCGTAAGTATTTGGCTTTTTTGGTAATGAGAGGCTAATGGTAATGAGAGGCTAGTCATAAAAGTTCTCCAAAAGACACAGAAAGCCAATTAGATATAAATTTACGTTTTTATACTACGTTTTACTAATGTTTTGTACTACGAAAAGTGTTGAATAGTTTTACCTATATTAAGTTTCATTATATTCTATATATCGTTTTTCATGTCGATCGGTCAAAAAGTTTGGTTACAGAGCTCATCCGCTCTTTTAGAAAGGATTGGATTCAATATACCATATATGCAAAAGTGAACTAAATAAAAATGGCAGATATAAAAATAATCTTGATGAAATATTGTGTCAGGTATTCATCAAATACATAGACCCGGGTTACGAGCTCATCCGCAAAGATTGCAATTGCATCTCAGCTTCCGTCCTGGCCCCGACTCCTAACTCCCGACTGCTGACTGGTGACTGGTGACTACAATCCTCCAATCCCATCCAGCCACCTCCGCTGTCTGTCAAATTGAGCGCAAAAGCCTTGGCAGCCAGCTCAGGTGACATCAGTTCCGTCTCGTTACAGTTTGAAGTTTACCGTGTGTGACAGCCCGGGGTTTTGGGTTCTGCGGGCGGACAACCGCAAAAAAGTTCAACCGAAAACTTTTCGGGGCCTGAACAAGTAAAAACAAGAATTTTCCATGCACTGAGAAACCAAGAGGGTAAGCACCTAAAACTATACCTGAAAGTATACTTAAATGAAACTGTATTTTGTATTGTTTAATTTTTATCAAATATATTAACATATATTTATTTAAGGAATATAATAAACTTACCAGGAAACAAACTTTTTTGATCTAACTTTAGTAACTTTTGTCGAAATGGTTTCGTACGGAAACTTTTATTCTTCTGATAGAACCGTGAGAATCGAGCATAATAAAAACTCTTGGATATGTTTTTGTGTTTTGTTCGAGCGAATCGAAAATCCTTTAGGCAAATCCCAATTCCCGACTACGCCTCTGCTCTACCGGTGAGGGGGTAAAGGGAATTTGGGAGCATAAATCGAAATATTATCAAGATGCCAGCTCGTCGCGTCGCAACTAAATTGTTTGTAAATTTCGGCTCGGCGCCTGCTGGACAAGGACATGGTGGGGGAGCAGGAGGAATGATGCCGAAAGAAACCGAGAGAGCGGCAAAAATTTGTGTAAACAAGTCCTGCCCACCTATGGACGCAATTTAGATCAGGGCCTGAAACTTTTCCGGTAATATTTTTGGTCTTCATTCCCCCGGATGCTGCCTGCACGGGTTGTATTTCATCTTACTTCAACACTTCAAGACGACCGGGTGAGTGCCTGGGACCCAATTTTGGGCATAATAAATAACGCAAAATAAAGCGAATTCAACCTCAAAGTTCAATTCAAAGAACCACTCAATAGATCTCCACTACTCCTGGGAACTTGCCTTCGCCTTCGCATTTGCCTTCCATGTGCATACGAAATGGCCGCCGGCTGGCTGGAATAGACGATGAATTTAAATATGGCCAAATTGAGTATTGGGCACGTAATAAAAAAAAGGACCAAGGAAGGGCGGGTCGGATGGACGCAGTCGGACACAGCGGACAGGGCGGACGGAACGGACCGAACGGCCGTTATGTATGGCATCGTAAATAAACCCTTTTTTTACTTAATCCAAATTCGTCCCCGGGGAACAATTTGTTACACAATTTAAAAAGGAGAAGACAAGGAAACGGGGATCTGGGGGTCTGGCTCTCAGCCGGCGTTTAGATTTAGTCGAGGTCCAGGCTGTGTCCTTGCCAGCACCAGCACTTGGGTCAGTTGTGCATATATTGTCCCTATCCGAGCTGCAATATTTTCGCCATAAAATATTTATATTTTTTCTTAGCCCTACTCTTCCTGTAATAAGGTTTTAAATTTCCATCTCGAATACATATTTGATGTGCTTAGACATGGCGGATATGTGAGGCAATAAAAATGCCAAGTCCACTGCAGAAATAATGTCCGACGAAAAGGATTTGGCATTGCTCAACTTGCGAGAGGATATCTGCAATTTTTAAGGACTTTGACAAAAACTGGATTGCATTGACTGGAGAGAGACAGTAATGTGATTTAAGTAAAGTAAAAATAAGATTTTTTGTAAGTAAAATAGTTACAGATCCAATGCTTTTCGTATTTCCGGTCGCTTGCAAAAGTCCTCTACTTTTTGATATCGATATATTCTATCGATATCACCCGGTTCGTGGCGATAGCGCCATTTTCAGCAAAAAAAAAGCAGCCAGGAAAATATATTTTAAACCTTAAACTTTGAAGCTTTTTTCTTGTAAGTTTAAATATAAATATGCATATTTCAATTACAAACAAAAGAGTTGATCCAAAATAAATAATATGCAAAATAAATAAATATATAATTCAGCAATAGTTGTATTACAAAGAACGTTAAGATGACTTATTTTATTCATTGAATAATATTTTTAGTTTTACCCGCCAAATGGAAAATTGACATACCAAAAGTACAAAGTATAAGTACATTGTTAAATTTTGGGCAAGGCAAAGTATGGGAAGTGGTCAAAGAACCAACAAACTTTTGCCGTTCATCCTTACAACTTTACAAAGGTCGTCCATGCTGCGGATTGTATCTGCACAAAATGAGCTTCGAACCTAATCAACTGGCCCAGAGATCCCTTGGTGCCTGTCCGCTGGAAAACAGAAACAATAACAGCAGGACTCAGAGCCAGGGAAGCGGCCGAAAATCGGCGCCAACTTTTCCAAAAATTAGCGGAAACGGAAGCCAATCAGCTTTCAGAGGAAACCGCATTGTGCCGCAGTACTTCAATTTCGTGGCTTCGATTATGATGAGGCCAGGGACAAGTCCCTCCGCTCCGCCTCTTCCGCACCACGAATCAATCCGCCGTAGATGGGGTATTTGTGGTCCGAACCGAAAATAATGGCCGAGAGCCAAATTACGTTTCCGCCATTTGGTGCTGGGCAGCTCCCGCTTGACCGGAAATTGCGAGAAATGAACTCGTTCAAGGGTCCAACCTCAGACTGGATGGAGACCCAAAAATTTTCTTGAAACTAAATAAAAATATGATTGTTTAACAATAATGTTACCGGTGCAGTGCAACGCTCATTAATATTTCCGATCTCGTGGAAAAGTACCTTGTTCTTTGAGTTAGCTTAATAGCTATGTATATTCTATCGATATTAGGTAACGATTGTACACAAAATAAAGAGGGGGACAACTTGTTCGACATGCAGCTTTGCAACAATTACCTCAACCCGAAGTACATATTAAGTAAAAGTTTAAATATGGAAATATGCCATCCAGTTGATCCGCAGCGATTCGAATTTGAAATATTAGGTCCGAGTAGAACGGTGCCAGGAAAAAGATTGAGGTTCAAATAGATGGAGAATGATGGCCGGAAAACAAATGGAAGTCTAGGGGTAGAAGCTAAAATCGATACATGGAAAGATTGACTATTTATATTAACTATTTTTGTCGTCTTCCTTTAGAGCAGTCTTCAAGTGTTCCTTTCAGGAGTTGGTTTAGATATATAGATTCCTAGTCTATTCCATAGAAATACAATACCTTTTCGTGTTGAAGAGGGCTTTCAGATATACTTTGAAGTGCAATGTAACACTTTAAGAACAGTAGCAATCCTTCTGCATTTATCTCTTTTGCTCAAAGCAGTACGAGGTTCCAGTGGACTTCATTAGGCGTCTCTAACTTTTAATTTTCCAAGCCACAGTACATATTCTTACCCTTTACAAGTGTATATTTTTAGTTTTGAGCTATCTAGATAAAATTAAAGGATAGTTATCTATTATATTATATTTAATGTAGTTAGATCCTTAGAATTAGTGATTTTCTAGAAAACTGACTTCGCCAGGAAAGCGAATATTTGATGAGTTTTCAATATGAAATATATTTCTGCGCCGCGCGGAAAAAGTGAACCCGCGACTTTGTTGAACTTCACTCAAAAAAAAGGCCTAGCCGTAGGAAAGGGCATCGCGCGAAGGAGTTGATTGCAAACCCCTCTAAGAGGAGGCAGTCGGTGAAATCGGAAAACGACTGGCATCTGGGGAATGCCAACGAATTTTATAATGAAATTCCAGAGTTTAATTGCGCTCGAAGCAATTTGGCCCATAAGCCCCTGATCCGACAATGGAATTTCAGCTCCATTCCGGATTAATGCAGTCCAAGTTCAGCTTTGCATGAAATGTGTAAAATTATTAAATTAAAGCCCAGAAGACTCGCCAAATCGAATTTGAAAAATCAACTACCAGTTTCCCGCAAACATTGTCCAAAAGGCGTTTTCCGTTTAATTCAATTAAGTTAATGTTATAATCAATATTAATGATTTTAATAGAATTTCAGTAATGTGATTACATTATGTAATCTATTTGCGAACAAAATGCATTTCAATTTTCGCTTTAAGGTGGATAAATTATTAGGGAACCTTTGCAAGTGTATTGTTTTGTATTTTAAGAACTCTCTCTTATTTATTTTTAATGTGAAAATGTTTTGAAAATGTTAAAATTAACTAATGTTTTTTTTTTTATAAATAACTAAAGTTCCCAAATGTTTGACCCGAGAGATTACATTTAACTTATTATAATAATACAGTATAAATACATAATATTGTGTATTTATTTTATTTTACATAATATTGTGTATTTTTACTGTACTATTAAAATTATATAATTATAGTATAGTATAAAATAAGATAAATAAATAAAAAAGGGTAGAACCCTA
Organism: Drosophila vallismaia; assembly: GCA_035047325.1. NCBI lineage: Eukaryota > Metazoa > Arthropoda > Insecta > Diptera > Drosophilidae > Drosophila > Drosophila vallismaia. The sequence goes on along the minus strand of JAWNPU010000090.1, from coordinate 36,988 downwards.
AAATACAAAAATTTTAATTAAAGTTTGCAAGCGAATTAAAATTATATTATGATGGGCCTATAAACATTTTTTTCGATTATATAATATTTTGTATAACATAATAATTGAAAAAAATAGCCATATATTCAATATATATTCAAATTTTTTTTGAATATAAATTTGTTTTCATTGCTCCGAAAGTAAAGTATAAGACGACCTCTTCGGTCCCCCAATAAAAGATAGTTTTTATATATAATTAATGCGGCTGTTATCAAAGGATCGCGCGGATAAAAAAGATCAATTTGGGAATCTAAGCATAAATCTTTAATAAAGTAAAATAAATAAATAAGTATCACGCAGCTGCCTTGGTCATCAGCTACAAGAATGTAATTTTGATTTAAAGATATAAAACATCGAATGGTTCCTGCCATCCTGTCAGCATCAAAAATTTTCGTGTAATTTGTAGGTTCCTTTAATCAATAAATTGTTATACGCCGGAGACCGCATATTACAATGTCATTTAACACCTCAAAAAATGTACCTTTATATGATGGGAAGTCTTTCACTACAACCTACGGTTTTACTTTACAAAATTTTTTGAAAATTTTCATATAAAATAAGCGGTTTATGTTACTTAAGCCAACAACGATACTTTCCCTAAGAAATTTTATCCTCCTGATAAATTCATATTTAAAATCTATATATCTCAACGCATGTGCAAGACTAGTTTGTTTTCTATACTAGATCTATACTATACTAGACTAGATTAGAACTAAAAACAAATTTTGTTCAAGTATCAAGTCAGTAAAAATGTTAAAATGTAAGAAATATATTAGAGAAAAGACGGAATCGCTCGTAATATAAATGATTTCTTAGATTTTTAGATACACAAAAGTATATGTTTCTAATTTGTTCCTTAAAATATTATTGGTAATATAGGTCAATTTTGTTATTCAGCTCTCCATGTGTTTTTTAACAAGAATATCTCCCCTTTAATCCACAAAACCTAAAACTACAATATGGAGCCTCCGGCACCCGTCCGAGTCGCACCGCAATGGGCTCAGTTAAAAATCCCTTGTTAACATGTTCCCCCTTTCCACTTCTTGAGATGGAAGATGGAGTCGGAGTATCTACACGTAGTACGTATATCTCCAGCCCGATATCCATCCAGCATAGTTTGTCCCGCTATCTGTGGGGCTACGTGGGCGCACGTATGCGCATTCGTTAGCCTTAACTAAGGCCTCGTGCAAATCCCTTGCAGACCATAAATTATACACGGAATATATTTTGGGGAAAAGTCTGGAATCCGGTATCTGGTATCTGGTAAGCCGGCAATGCCGGGTCGCGGTGGACGTGAGGAGTTTGAGCAAATGTCGCTTTGGAAGAGGCAACTGTTGCTGCTCTATTCGATAATTAAATACGGCTTCAGTGTGTCGACAATTTGAGTTTTGAATAAACACGCCGAGCTATTTAATTTTGCCTGACCCACCTCGTTGTCCCGATTTTCCAATCCATTTTGCGCGCCAGGAAAGTTGAGGGTTCGCGGTTGGGTTCTGCGAAATTAAATAAGTTGGGGCAACCGCTAACGAGAAAGGTGTCTGCCGCTAGGAATTAATGCGGCGGTTATGTGAAGCGCCAGAGCCCAGGATTCGGTGGTTGGGCGATTCGGTGGCAAGGCGGAAAATTGCACAGCACATGTGTTTGGAGCTTAATCTGTTTAGGCAACACGAGCAACGCCTGCCGACAACTTGGCCCAAAACTTCAGGTAGCACTAACTTCTCCTGGCAGCCCACAAAGTCTGTCCTGGAGTCATGGAGTCACAGAGTCCTGGAAAGTGCTGGGTCTCAGGAATAATGCACTAAACGCAGAGAAAACACACTCATTCACACTCATTCGTGAAGGAAGCAAATGCCGACACTTCCTTGAAGTCGTTAAAAATGTTTCAAGTTGCACTCCTTTGTTCCAGCTTCAGTAGGAAGCTGAAAATTTATTTTCGATGTCAATTTGTGCAATTTGTGGCGCAAATTTAATTGCAAGCTTGCTCCTGCCTTGGGCATCAGATTTCAAACAGTGTTTTCTGAGAATTTTTAGAACACAATTTCTTTCAAGCGTGGGTTGGGTATTTTCGTCCTTTTTCGTCAGGAGCCTGTTACACCTTAATTAAGAGGCGAAAATATTCCAAATTACTATTTTCTTTGATGCACAATCAATTTTTTTGGCTAACCACAAACAATTTGGAAATGCGAAAATGCAAACACTTTCATTTGTGGTCAGAATGGCTTACAGAAAGGGACAAATTTATTTGATATTAATATTGATTATTTTTTTTTTGCCGTGAACCAGCCAGGATTAAAGGATTTTAATGGTATAATTAAATTAACAGCCAAACGGAAATTTTCAGCTAAAACCAAGAAGGAATTCCATATTTCTAGGCAATCAATCCTGAAGAGAATTTTTATTTTATAAATTCTGCCTTTTGTTTTAATTTTAATTTAAATTGAGTCCTGCAATGTATCCTTAGAACAATGCTGGTGTGAGAGCCCGCATCTTGGTGTCTATTCTACTGACATTCATAATGGAAAACTCTTGCATTTTGGAATCATCATGGAAAATATTTGTTTTCCATTAGCAGTGGAAATCTTTTGATTTAATTACCGACCCGGCTTAAGTCTGTGGACTTCGTTCTAAAATTAATGGCGGCGAGGGCAGGAGCAGAACAAGGTCGTTATAAGTTTGCCGCCAGCCGTTTTCATTTTGAATTCTTGCTCACATCTCAGCTCTCTGCTCTCTGGTCAGGTGCAAAATTAATATTCGTTATCAGTTCTGTAAGCTGGGCGAGCTGCCCGAGTCGGGCGTGCATGTGACAAATAATGCCAACTGATTTACGGTGTGCGAGCCACACAAAACACACAAAACACCGTCAAAATGCCGGCAGGCTTAGCCATTGCATGGAGCCACTGACAGCTGCAGCTGCAGCCAGGACCTGCCCCAGCAGGACATTCACTGCCAAATACGATTACCGCAAGGACAAAATTGAATTTATGAAAGCGGCCACCGAACTGCAAGGAAAACATACTATAGACGGAAAATACTTTCAGCAGAAAAATCAGCAGCATTATTAGTTAATTAAAACGTCGGCTTTTGCCCAAAATGAACTCGACTCAGCCAAGGCCTGTGTTTGCCTCTTGGGCTCGTCCTGACATTTATTAATTTCGAATAACATTTGACAATGACACGTCGGCCAGGTGGCTATGACGGCTCCATAGAAATTCTATAAATTCGCATTTGTCCGAGTAAATGTACGAGTATGTTTGGTTTGGAAATATCTGTGACACCGAATTTAATTGCTTAATTGAAGATTGGCAAGGGGCAGATGAAAGATGAAAAGGAAGTCTGCCGCAAGGACGACCTGAGCTGGATTCCTTTCTCGATTCTCAATTCTCGATTTACATAATAAGTCTCTAATCTAAATTAAAATCAACGAGTGGCCACCATTTGCATTAATTAAGTGGCTGCTGGCCAGGAGGCAGAAGTATTGATTAGAATCATTTCTTTTCTCCGCTTTTGGCTTCCTGTCATCATCAGCATAACGAAGTACAGTGAAGCCTCTCTAAGATGAACGCAATAATCTCTTTGGTAAAGTGAACAAAATGGAAGAGAATCTATTTCTGATTTCTTACTCAAACAAACTTTTTCACAAAATAATGTCAATTTCTGAAATCGATTCGATTTAGCGAGCTTTGGCTGTATTTGGAAATTCCCTCTTCAGGCCAAACAAGTTCATTTCGAGCTCCCTTCGAGCATTGTCAGCGCCCCTTTAATGGTCCAGGTAATAAACATAAAAACTAATTTCCCCCAAAAAAAGCCAAGAATGTTAATCAAAAGATTGTCCTGCTAGATTGCGGCAGCAGCAACCACAACAAAAACAACAATGTCACTGCACCCCTCACAATGTGTGGGGCATCTGGATGTTCGAGTACATGTGCCACCAAAGTGGTTGCCGGATGGGGTGGTTGGGATGTTTGGGTTTGGTTTCGGTTTGGGCTGGCTTGGAGCTCTGCGGTTTCTATTTTGTGGTAATTTCCGTTTATGTTTTTGAATTTTTTACTCACGGCTGCGCAAACACAACTGACTCCTGATGATGGCTTTTGCTTTTTTGCTTTCATTTTGTTGTATTGCAATTTTTGTCCTGTTGTCTCCACCGCTAGTGGTATTTGTTTTTATGGAATTAAAAAAATTCTTGTTGTAAAAGGACTTTAATTAAGAGGGGCCACAAAAACACGAGGCACGGGGACACTCTTCCTGACCAAGAGGCCAAAAGGCCAAAAGGCCAAGAGACCAAACACCAAAATGCCACATTGCTAAAAGCTTTTTCTGCTTTCGCAAATGGGTATTTAAGATATTTTCTATTGCTTTAGTATAATAAATACAAATACTCCCAGAGAAAATTGCGAGAAATTTGAATTTAAATGTTCATTCCTATGAATTCAGAGTGTTATTATTTTTTCATTAAATTATATCAAATTGTTTGGAAATTACAACGAAACTCGTTCAACAGCGCTTTTTAATTTGTACAAATATTCTTTAAATCGTTTTTTAGTTTTATTAAAATTTTTCTAATAAACTTCATCTATCTAAACTTACTATTTTTCTTTTCAGTTAATTACACTTTTTAGTGTGTTGTGTATTTAGTATTTGCTAAAAACATAACATGATTAAAAATATTAACCTTGCCCGAAACGACTGATTTTATCACATACGCTTCACATATTATACTTTATTCAAAAACGAAAATTATGATTCAAATGTTACAGATTAACATTTTTAATAAAAAATTGTAAACATGACAATAATCTAGATCCATCCCTGAATAACCTTTTAAATGTTTTCCGCAAAAGTTTTTTTTAACTTGGAATGACAAGAAGAATTTAAGAATTAATTTAAAACCTTTGTTTAATATTTTGAGCGACATCAATTTTAACAGTAACGTTACGGCTTATGTGTTTTTGTCATTGGAGTGAATTTTTTTACTTTTAAGTAAATTATGAGTCTCGCTAAAAACAGGCCACTATAATATAGCAGCTGAACTGAATGAGGTTTAAACTTTAAAAAAAAACCACTTTACTATTTTTTTAAGTAAATATTGAAGTTTACTTTTTCGGAAAATCACATGTGTTAAGTGGGATTTGCATGAAAATATATTTATACCTTTGCAGACACTATTATTATATACCAAATAGTAAAGGTATTCTTGATGAGGTTCACCTTTTGAGTTGATATAAACATGTGCCTTGGTCCGTGAGTCTGTTTCTACGCAAAAAAGTCTCTGTGTTTTAAAGCTTTCTATCGCCTTCAAACCTTTCACATACCCTTCTTTTCTTTTCTTTCCGGAATCGGTCGACTATATCCTTTAGCTGCCATATAACTGAACGATCGGAAATGTCATAAATTTTATAGTTTTGGGAGTGTGTCCGGGGACAGACGAACCTTATGTATCCTTGCCGTTGAATGGTTTCTAAGATATAGAAAATTCCAAAAGAATTTCAGAATCAAACCAGAATCCTTATAGAATTAATTTTGAAAAAATGTCGTTCAGTTTTATTGAATCTATAGGATATAGTTAGACTATCTTTATTCATTTTTTTTTTGGCTTAGGTGAATTATAATTTATTTCCGAAAATACGTAGATTAAACAGCTTAACTAAAATGTCTGATATTACTTTAAAAATGAACCGAGATAGATCGATTTTTTTTTTGCGCGTATATTTTCAAAAGTTGTTCTTAGTGGCTGCTACGAAAAATTGCCGGTTTTCGCGGTGGGAGGTGTCGTGGCAAAAATGTGAAACATCAAGGATTTGAGAGGGGATTATAGGAGCCTTCATGAAAAATATATTATTATGCCCACCCTTAATAGTCTCTGAGTTCCAAGTAATCTTTAAATAGGTGGTATGGCATGATCGATTTTTAAATAGACTTTGTTAGGGGCTGAAGAAGTACTTGGTATCCTATAGTCATATCACAGTTAACCAATATTCCCGTGCATGTACCCCATAGCTTTTCAAATGTTGGTCTATTTTATTTCAGCTTTGTATTGAATTTATTGTAGATGGAAACACCAATTGTTATATTTTACTGTGACACTTCGATTGGGATTATTTAAAAATGCAAATGGTAAAAGCATTGCGCTGATAAGCACCTGAAAAATAAGAAAAAATGACTTGTGTTAAAAGAATTATTCTTTCCCGGCTGCTGTGCATATTGTGCAATATTTAAAAAAGATATAAAACAAGGAACAAAACAAAACCCGAGCGGCAATGCTTTCAACTGTAATGATAAATGAACGCAAACTCGAAACATAAATCAAGAAAGGATGGGCTGAGGTGGAGTAGCTGGTGGTGGTGGTTCTGGTGGGTGGTGGGTGGTGGTGGTGCGTTGTGCACCTCCGAGGCTGATGGGATAAGCCCAACTTCAGCAGCGAACTAACTATAGCCGGGGCCCCCTTTTGGATGATTTAAGCGCGACTGCCTCGACTCGAAAATGTGTTGTGGGAAATATGCATAAAAGAAACACGGCAAAGTATCACGGGAAAACAGCAGAGCCCCAGTCCCAGACACGGGCCACAGTGGTGTATGCAGCGAACAATATTTTTAATTTTTCACATTTTTTTAATAAATGAAAAAAGAAGACGGCGACGGCGAAAGGTGCAGCCCAATCCCGTGTTCCGTGTCCGACCCCCAGGAAGACACCTACAGAGCGCCAAAGACCGTCCGGAGGCAAGTGGCGCAGCCACAGAAACGGCATCCATGTGGGTCAGCACCCACACACACCCGACCATCCCCGTTTGCCCCACCCTCTTGGACCGTTCTCCCACTCACGCAAACCCATTTTAAAACAAAATGCCACACCACCATATCCATATGCATTCGCATTCCGAGTCGCATCGGACAGTGCCGCATCGAGTTGAAACATTTTTTGTAAAATTTACACCAGGAATCATGGGGTATATAAGGACTGGAGTCCTCTACTTCGGTTTATTAATTATTTTTAGTTTTGATTAAAGATTAATTAAAACTACATTACAATTTTGAATGAAATAAAAAACTATTAACTTGTTTAGGGCATTGAAAGTATTATGTTATATGACAGTGAAATTTGTTCATATTTGTATAATATTTTTGAAACATCTTAAACAAAGAAAATATTTCAATGTTCTATTCCTATGTTTTTCATGTTTTCTTAATATAGATTCATATAGATTTTAACATAAAAATATTAAACAATAATGAAAATTCTTTAAAAAATGTATAGCTGTTAGGTTGAAATTTTACTCAAACTTTTTCCTTTGTTAAGAAGTACATTCATTGTAACTTAAACATTAAAAAATAGAAACTTAGCTAAGTTTTATCCATGTAATACTTATTTTAAATAATGTTCTAGTAAAATAAATAATTAGGGTAAATTAATGTAAGAAACCTTAGAAATACAAACCTTAATCTGTGACTTTTGTAGTATAATACATTGCCCTTTACTTTTGCGTTTTCACCCGACTAATTCATTGATTGTCATTAAGAAATTTTGTTTTAAAGGGTATTAGCTCTTCGAACCATAAGAGCTGACTGCCATTTCACTTGTTTCGAAATTGCATTGTGAATAATGTAGTGTTAATTCTCGAGAGTGCCATGTTCCCTGTTTTATGGGTTTAATGCTTTTGTTTATTGGTCTGCTGTTGCGTCAAGTAAGCATCGGTGTCGGCTTCGGCTGGACTCCACAGGGCTGGCACAAGGCTCCTAGCAAAAAGGATATGCCAGGACATGTGGGACTAACGGTGCGCCGGTGTTGCTGCTGACGTGCGATAAGAAACGCGCACATTGTTCGGCCTTTGGCTTTGAGCCCGGTAAGTTGGCCAGTTGGACAGCTGACAGGGTTAACAAATTAAATTTGCATTTTGCCCACCGCCCACTACCCATCGCCCAAGGCCCAAAGCCCAACACCCAACGACCTACCGGTGACAATTAATTGCCATAAATAGTCGCAGACCAGGTAATGTCATAAATATCCAAAAAAGATACCAGAGCAGTATGTAAGATATCGCTAATGTCAACACCTCACGGATACCGCTGTGAAGGAGTGTCGCGGGACAGAGTGCCAAGGATTTCGATGCCGCTGAATTGATGTCCCCAGCAAACATTTTAATCGATTCTTTATCGCCTTTCAGCACGAACACTGGGAATGGCATGCATAAATTAAGCCCGTAATGGACAATCAATAATTATGATTGACAATATGGTCGCTGTCGCAAATTTATTAATTGATGTCCTGACACATTCCGTTTCGAGTCCGCAATTCGCAATTCGATTGCATTTGTTTGCATTTTGATGGAATTTCTGTCCGAAATAAGCACATCAATAAATAAAACTCCTCAATTCATTTCGCTGATGTGTAAATGTTGAAGAGATTTGTGCTGGAATTAATGGTATTTGAATACCTCAGAGCCAGAGCCAATATGGGGCTTGGGGGATAATTATTTTTGGATTCTATTAACATTTATAACCGGCACTGCTATGGAAAACGACGATGATAATCAAGTTTATGGTTACCTTCGGGCCATTCTAACCATATTTTGAAAAGGCTTTTTCATTTAATTTTAAGTTTGTGTTCGGTTTGGGTATCTCCTCAATAATAATGTCGGGAGGGAGCGACTGAATGTTTTTGGGGCGCTTTCGCCGGAGCAGAAATTGCACACAGATACTCAGACACAGCAAGGACACACAGCCAGGACACACATGGGCACACATGAGTGTTCTCACATCGCCAAACCCGAATAAACAATTTTAATAATTTCGTTTTATGAAAATTGCGCTCGGGTTAAATGATTCGAGAAGAATGCGTTGGCGGCAGAGTCGTAGCATTTAATGTTTGCCACGGCGAACCTGTTCACATGGCTGGAGGCGATGTTGGCCTTGCTTTCATCGTGCCCCCCTCTGTCAGCCCCTGACAGCCCATACCATGCCCGGCATCCTTTCGGCTCAAACTTCAATCACTTCGGGACCTTTGACCCGCCCTGCAACTGGACCCTGTCTAATCAGCAAAAGTCGCTGCAGCAAATCTCTTTTAAATGAGCCACTAATTGCAAACTGAAAGATAATACACAAAGACCACACTGCCCCGACTCCGTTCGCAAACTAATCAAGGACCATACACTTCCCAAAGAAAGGGGCTGGGGGAAAAAGAAAGAATTCCTCTGGTTAAAGGAGCAATTATCGCAGCGATAGGAGGAACAGGACTCGGTTTGCGGCAACTTTTCGGAGGATAAGTTCGGCCCTCTGTTTTTGAGGCACGTTTATCAGTCGGTAAGTTTCTCGTAACTCGCTTTCCCCTGCCCCAGTGTTAACTTTCCTTCTTCTAATGTCTATCTGGGATGGGCGGCACAACTTTTATTTTGTTCGCATTGTCGAGCATCCGGAGAAAGCTTTTAAAAGTTACCATCGCACATGTGAAGACTGTCCCTCACAGACATATGTGTATTTACATAGTTCCTAATCAGGAGCCGGATCTGCTTGGCAAGTATCTTTGGCGTGAAGACCCTCCTTCCAGCTTAAGCCTCACTGGATCTGGATTATGGCGTTTTCCAGCCCCCTTGACACAAGTTTCCGACATCTTGTTTTGGTTAATCAAAAAAATATGCAGTCTTGGGAAACTTTTTCATCTGCGAGTGCGAAACCGTAATGATAAATAAGCCAAATTAATGCTAATGGCACCATTAGAAGCGGCGCCCTTCGGCAACTACTAAGCCACCTACTTGACACGAAATTAAATATATAAGAGCCCTTGAACCTTTGTTATGGTCTTAGCTTATGTCATATCCTATATTGAGTCAATTCTGTCCTGGACTTGATTTTGTAATCCATTCTTTTTGCATTTATTAAATGTTTTTTTTGGCATTATACTCGTTCTTTTATGCCAGAGCCTTCAAAATGTACGGGCCGTCAAATTTGTTCTGCCAAATAAAAAGGCCAAAGCTCCTATGGTCTTGCCATGTCTCTAGCATGTCCTCTGGTATCGGCCAAAAGAAAGATTGCTGGAAAATAAAATTTACAAAATTAAAAGCTCATGGCTTTCTGCCATGTGAATAAATTCACATTTTTGACTGTTGAGGCATTAGGTTATATAGCCCCGATTTAAGGCCATTTGAAAATGTAATGGTAGGACCTCAACCGAAGGTAATTCTTCGAACCAATTTCTTAACCCATTTGGGCTTAACATTGCGTGTGAGCCAAATTAGAAGCTTAAAGCGTCGTGGGCTATATTCTTATTATTTTCCATACTTTGATATTTCTTATTATAGAATTACTTTAACTTTAGTTTTAGTTTTAATGCTTTAGTTGGATATCTCCACCTACAGAGTTACAATGTTTCTACCTCCATGTTAGTCACCTTAAAAGGAGAAGTAGATCTGAAAAATATCCATATGGCCGAAGTCTGCCGTAATCCAATCTAATCACAAATTTTGGGTAGTGCCATGAAAATAGTTGGCTAAACATTAATCTCCTTTCAAACCTAGTGCCGGAGAGCTGCAAATAGATTCAACCTGTGAATTTGAAGAATTAACTTAATATAATAAAGAACAGAATAGTCAATTAAATTTAAAAGATTCAAATTTAAAATTCTACTAGAAATTATACTAATCACAAAAGTTTGGACCGAAAAGGTTAAGAAGAATTTGAAATCTTCTATATTAAAAGAAGGTTGATTCCTATAATTCATCGGCCAGATCATCGGTCATGTTTCTACATAAAGTTATGCCTTTCCAAGTGCGTTTGGCATAATTGATATTTTGGAAACGCAATGCTACTTTTCGTTATTGGTTCCAGATTTCTTCCTGCGAAGTGACAGATGTAAAACCCTTTGAAAACATGACCTTTGTGTGTAATTCGTATTTCCCTGCATGTTTATTTTGTTTGGCAGGTTTTTACTACATGGGTTTAAAAAAACAAACACTTTTCGCACTTTTATATTCCAACTCTTAATAAATTTAATTATTCAGCACCTTTTTAATCAAATTCAATGAAATCAGATGCTGAAAATTAAATTCTCCTCCACACTGGGGCAAAGGGAAAAAATGTTAAATTTAATTTGATTTATTTGCAGTGCTAGCTTTGAAGTTTCCATTCGTTTGGAGGAGCTGGGGAGGAGGTGAACGAGGATGTGGATGGGACGACTCCTGGGGGAGCGTGAGTGAAGGACCAACAGTCGGGTAGACAGCTTGATTGTGTATGATGAGATTATTTGAATTACCTTTGCAATCAAATTGACACCACATAGACATCCAGGACTGACGGGGACAGACAGTTGGACAGGCAGGAAACTGACAATGTCAACTGATGGGCATCCCGCTCCCCGTTTAAATGCAGCGGACCAGGGCCCATGGAGCGGCGGAAGCTGGAGACAGACCTTCAAGCTGGCTATCCGGGTAGGAGCCCGGCAGGTGCATGTTCAAATGAGATTTTCCCCAACGCATAAACACTTTACCTGGAATCCGGAAAACCAGTAGGCTAAGCCATGAATGTGACCGGGGCTTTGGATTTTCGACATTGCCAATCACCCCTTCAATCCCTTCCCACACGGCAAGCCGGTCCCATTCTTACATAATATTATCAAGTCTGAAGCGGATTTAAATTGTACCGAGAATTTCAAACACGAAGTACGAAGTGGAAGATATTGGGAACCTGCCCAAGAGAAAGATCGAGGGCCTCGAGTCTTTGGAGAACAAAAGGGACCGCTCCGAAGCCGAGAAACCTCACAAGAAAAATTACTTTCACGCCCACATCGCGTCAGGGTTTTGAGGGAATATAAATCTTGGTTCCAAGAAGAATATGTGCGACACGTGGGCCAGGAACACCAAGAAGATGTCGAAGAATATTCCACCGCAGGTGGGCTTTTATGCTCTCAGCCGTAATGCAAATTATAATTTATTTCTTCTTTAAGGCTTATAACTTCATGGACATTTATTCGGAGCGCAAGGATCAACTGATCCGACAGCAAAAGGAGCAGGAGAAGAAACAGCGCGAATTCCGCAGTCGGCCAATGCCGGATTTCCGCCTCGTCCACGAACGCCAAGCCACCAAGGCGGTCGTGCATCGCGTCACCCACCCGGTGACCCCTAATGTGCTGAAGAACTCCCTGGAGATGGAAGCCAAGCGCCGCCAGAGGGTTGAGCAGCTCCGAAGGGAGCGCAATCTAGAGGAAGAGATTTGCCGTCGGCAGGTTCCAAAGGCCAAAGCTGTTCCCTCGACCTCGCGGGGTCCTTTGAAGCCGGACAACCGTCGCTCTCACGCCGTCCCAATCAAGGTGGAGCCCTTTAACTTGTCCGCGGAGCTGCGAGTCCAGCAGCGTCGCGTCTACAACCTGCAGAGCTCCAGGATGCAGGAGAAGAAGCGCCAGGAGCTCGATGAGGAGCGTCAGCGGGCGGACAGGGAGGCGTACCTCAAGCAGCGCCAGCTCACATCCTTTCGTGCCAGGCCAAATCCATTTGCAGTAACATCACGTTAGGCTTTGATTTTGTTTAGATATTTATTTTATTGGAAATTCGTTTTATTGTTCGAAATATTAAATTACTTCATTAATCACTTGAAACTCTTGTAGAAAAAATACTTTATATTTCTCTTAAAATAATTTCCATTCTGGAAATATTCATGTTTTTTTGGTAAATGCAAGCTTTAAATTATTTAAAGGCATAAAATTCAGTTTATTTATGTTTAGTTTTTGAAAAAAAAAGTACACATTTCATACAATTTTTTATTAAAATGTAAATTAATGTTTTGATTCCGATTAATTTATGTATGCAGTTGGTATTTACAACAAAAATTGTAAAAAAAAGTTAAAATAGTTTCAAATAAAATATCTATCATATCATATTGTTATCCTTTTTAGTCCAAATAAGAGTGTTTCTTAAAAACATTTGAAATGTATATTTGGCCCGACAAGTATAATCTTTTAACTAATGATAAAATAAATAAGTAATTGAATATAAACTTAAATTAAAGTTCCCTGTAATCATTTCTTAATTTTTATAGATATGTATCTGAAACCCACCTGAATCATTTGAAATAGATTCAAATGAAAGTCGCAACCTTCTGAAAAAACACGGAAGCTTGAGCAACTCTCACAAGCCAGGACACTCTTATCCCGATTTGGGAGGTGATCCTGATCTAGATTATAAACAGACTACAGGCTCGGAGATGGCGCCTTTTAAACTGCATGGACTTTTATGCCTGCAATGATTTAAAAATGTTTCGTGGAGGCTTTCGGTAACATTCGAGTCTGTTCACTTTTCCTCAACTGTACTTCCGGACATTCAATTTGTTCATTTAAAATGGCTTAGGTCGGCGGCTCCATCAATCAAGAGTCGTCCCCCGCCCGCACATCCGTAGGGTACATAAATACATAGGTATTCGGATATCCCTGGGACGGGGCAACGCCCACGTGTTCCACTGCAAACAATTTGTTGTAAGTGTATCAATTGATGCGCCTCGCGGGTGGCTGGGTGACTGTGTGACAGGGTTTGGGTGGGATGGGTGGTGTGGATGCGTCACATAATCAAAAGCACAAATACTAAAACAAGCACTCAAACTGTCAAAGCGATGATTGATAGTGTTGACATTCGCTTTTTGGCTCCAGCCATCAGCCAACGGGGTGAATTTTTGTGCATTGAGCTCCTGTAATGGGGCGTTTTTGGCGGTGGCTCGTCCTTTCAAAAGGATTCCTTCCACACACTAAAATCCATCTGCATCCCTATCGCTGTCCATGTCCCTATCTCTGCCCCTTGGCCTGCCGTATAGATTATCCCCGCGTGTGTGGGAATGATGAATTGCCTGCATGTGTTTATCGAACTACACTGAAACACGTCCGTGTTTATTGCAAATTTGTCGGCAGGGTTAAAGGTGAGCATCCATCACCTGGTTTCCATAGTGAATGAAAATTAATTGCTACAAGATGTTGCCAGCCTTCATTTGATAGTGAATTTCCAGTGAGGATTTTTTTAACTTTTGAGAGTTCAAACAATAACGAAGCAAATGAGTTTTCCTTTCTGCAGTAAAGTCAGAAGTTAACATTTCCTGTTGTTGGTTCTTTAGCCTACAGCCGAATTAACAGATATTTCTGTTATTAGCTTATGTTAAAGTAACATTTTGAGTTTAACAGATGCCCCTTTGCCCAAAACAGGAGGAAACTGTTCTAACGGTTAACACAGGCAGAAGAATTTTCTGTTAGCTCTGCCTTAACATGCTGTTCTGAGTCACTAAACAGCGGCATGTTAATGTTAAAGTATATGTTTTAACAGTATATGTTATGAATGCTATCCTGCAAGGATTTAAAAAAACAGACACTGTATATTCGAACCAGTAATAAATTGTAATTTATTAAAAAAAATCAATTGATGTAACAATAAACTGGCTTGATCGCTACAAAAACTTCTTCAAAAAACAATATCCTCCCACTGAAATCCCAATTAAAACTTTAGGAGTGTAAAATATCATCTACAAGCGAAAAATTGTTTTTATATCCGATATCGAAAAGTCACTCCAATTAATTTATAAAAATGAATTTGTGTTTTAATTGCCCCACAAGCTTTTTATAGAGACTTTAATCTTTCGTTTTATTTATGCCAGAGCGTGCTTTCATTAAATCCGACAGTTTATTCGATTCGTGGACCCAAAATTGAACTTTAAGTGTGATTTAAGGACTCTTGTAAAAGGTTAAAGGTACCTCTGATAAATATTTCTGTGTGGTTTTTTGATTGTTGTAACCTATTAATAAGAGAATAGCCTTGTTAACAATATTCTTTAAATTGAATACATTTAGAACCCAATTTTAATGGAATTTGAGTCAGCTTTCTTGAATTTCAATCCTAGGAACCGAAAATATTGCTAAGGCCATTCTTTAGATTGAAATCATCCCATGACTACATACCATACATACTTGTACAACATATGCAGAAACAAACATTTTAAAGGCAGTAAGCTTTGGAATAGATCCCGTCTCCGCTCCATGGATTCCTCTTGCAACATCTTTGCGTATCAGTTTATGACGGCAACAGCACTAAGATCCTTTCAGCCGGGATTAGTAGTGCCTAAGCAGCCACAAAAAGATGCTGCCTTATGGGAAGAGGCGAGTACAAGTATGAGGTGACAAGCATCAGAGTTCATAATCATGCGCGGTCGGAATTGCGTGTCTTGCATTTCGGATGCGGATGCAAGGATCCGTGGGATGTACGGGTATATGACCGGGAAGCACAGCAATTGCGTATTCAAGGCGGAACAATGTGCCGAATTTGATGGGCGGTATTTCGAAGTGGGGCGTGGCTGGGAGCGTCTTGCGCCTTTATGCTTTGGCTTTTATGAGGAAGAAGCTTGCGGTTAAATAAGACAAGAAGAGGAGCCGGATGCTTGCTCCTTGCGGAGCGCGGAATTTAATAACGCGCTGATGCATGCAAAATAACGCATAAAAACGTAAAAATGCACACGCAAAAAAGTAAACAAAGCACCGCCAACACACACGCCCACGCCCACAAAAATAAAGGACTTTTAGGGGCGTCTTGTACGGGGGTAGTGTCAGGGGGGAGGGGGTGGCGGAAGTTGAGCTGCAAGCGCCTCGGTAAAAACAATTTTCGCAGTCAATTTTCTTTTATGAGCAGAAAATATTTCACTGCGAAAATATTATATGAATATTGGCAGCCGTCAGCCTACGGCCGACGGCGGTTTCGGCCTACGTCTGAGGACTCCGAGGGGCGTTGTGGTGAGCAAGGGGCGTGGCAGCAAAATGCAATATGCACGAAATCTTACACAAAAGTGGCCTGCGAGTTTGGAGAGCCATTCGATACACTTTAATTGCCGTGAACAGCCTTGAAAAAAGCGCCCGGCCAGCTGGCATTTAATTTTTGGGCTTTTGATTTACGAGAATATTTTCATTTATTTGTTTTTTCTGGATTGTGATTGCCGGCAGCCCAAAAAACAATGCGGCGAGTTAAAGTGCCTATTTTTGTAATGAAATAATGGTGCAAGGGAAATTAATTGACTGGCACGAAATGGTTAAATAAGTCGATTGTTGTCGCTTAGTGAAATATTACACTGCCATGTCGTGTATGCGACATCAATAATAAAATCAAAAGATCCACCCTGGGCTGGAAAAATATATTTTATATATTCATTTTTTTCATGCTTTTCGGTTTGTTAGTTTACGGACAAAAAGATTAAATTAAAATGCACGTAAATGTCTCGATAAGACCACCAAAAGTTTGGCTCAACCCGTCAGCGAGTTGGACCCCCGAAAAAACAGCCTAAAAGCACAAGAATTAAATGGAAAAATCCATCAGGAAGACCCATATTTAAAGTGCAAATATTAAATCCTGTATTTTCAAACAAAATTATTACCATTTTATACATTTCGCGATACAAGCATGTCTGTGTACGTACTGCAAATATAAAGGAAAATCAAGGACCTGCAAAAGAGAGGAAAATTTAAAGGAAAATAATAAAATCCGAAAGAAACGCCCTGCGTCTTCAATGAGGCTCATAAAACGAAACAAAAGAAGGAGCGGTGCGAGTGCCAGACGCACAGCAATTGCTGCAGAAAGTCAAAGTCATTAAAAAGTAATGTCATCGTCAACCCACCGACCTCCGGACCCGTCAACCCTAGACCCGCGACCCGCGACCCCTGACCCGTGACCCGTGAGATGCCGCAGTAGCCCGTGGCGCTTAGTTGCCATTTCAACTCCTTCAACTTCAGACCTTCTGCGCTCCATTAATGATGGATGACGACTCGACTTGATTCGCCAGGAACACTGGCATCCAACACCCAACAGCCCAGTTCCCAGATCGCAGAAAGCGTATCCAAGGATATGAAAGCCTCTGCTCACCGAAAATGATTTGATGAAAACATTTGAAATTTTTATCGGGTGCAAATTTATGCAGAACTGTTGATGTCATCGCCGTTGCGTTGGCCTCAGAAAAATGATGACGATGCCGTTGTGACGTTGAAATATGAAGGAGCATTACCTTCTGCAGGATCTGTGGCTACGTGATTGGTGAGCCCCACCACCAATCTACCACCCACATGTCCTCCCAGCTGGGAAGGCAGCAAAGCGCGTCCTGTTCTTAACTGTGTGCATGCCAGGAAGCGATAAGAAGTTTTTGTCGTTGTTCTTTTTATGGGATTTAATTTTGATTAACATTTGCGGCGGTTGCACTTAAAATTTGTAACAAATGACTCTGAAATTGATTGGAAGCTGGCGCTCTGTATTCTCAGCTTTATACTCATGTGGGTCGTAAAGGATCTCAGTCAAAGGAAAATAATCGATTTATCCAAGTTCCAAGTTAAATCCCACTGAATGTGACACTTTTGTCTTCTCCCTGGATGGTTAAAGCTTTGATCAAACATTGTTATGCGGGAAAATAAATTCATGTTTTTCTTTTTAATGAATTTTTATTAATTATGAAATGTGTTTTCTTTAGTTCTTGGCCAGCTAAAAATGCATAATGGTAAACAAACAATAAACAAAGCGATCAAATTGTGTGGCAAATATTTAATGTTCAAATATCAAACATGCTGCAACAAAACATGGGAAACTATACACTTCCGGGGATTTATATCCATGCAGAGGGTAATTTCGTACTCAAATTTATGGGAATGTTTCCAATAGTTACCGTGAATTAATGATAATAGATGAAAACTATGATACCTTTTGAGTTTTCAACGTAGGTTCTTTAGACCTACATGGATTAACGTATTTATAAACTTGTGATTCTCAAGAACATATAGCCTTTCCTACGGGTTTTCATTTTCGGAGATTTATATCCTTGTAGAGAGTTGTTTAGTTCTAAAATTTATGTTAATAATTCCAATAGTTATCCTGAAACCAAAAGATGAAACCTATCATAACTTTTGAGTTTTCAAAGTAAGTTCTTTAGATAAAAATATTTAGTATCTACATGGATTTATAAGCCTGTGATCCTGTAGAAGAATAGCCTTTCTTACCTGTTTTTTCATTTGGTAAGCCCTGTTTATTATGGACCATATACCTTGCAAAAACTTTTATTGTGGCTCTTCTATTGCATAAACTTTAAGCAAATTGCAAATGAAAGTTTCTGGGATTTTACATGACAGTTTATGGGTTTGAAATGGGTGTGGGTGTGGGTGTGGGTCTGCGAGTTTGCTATGTACATAGAAGTGTATGGTCATGTGGCAGTAATATGGAAGTTTTTGCTTTTTATGCCGTCTGCCGAGTCTCAGGGGCCAAAGTAGCTGTAGTCGGTGGCATCAAGTTTTATTGCCCCACGGCTGGCGGTGGTTCGGGAGCTCTGATGGTTCCCCCGGTGGGTGGTGGGAGGTGGTCGGTGGGTGGTGGGTGGTCGCTGGCTAGCGGGAATCCCACAGGTGACGATGGCCTCGTTTATGAACAAACAACAAAATGTTGTCAACATTTCAAATTTATTTGTTCAATACACAAACAAACGAGCGTATGACAACATGTGTATGTGGTGGATTCCTACATATGTCGATGTTGTCCTTTCGCCGAGTGTATTTCACTGTCGTCCTGTCTCTGTATCTGTGTGTGTTTGCAAGCGGGTGGACCTGGGGGTGTGCGTGTTATTAAATTAAACACAGAGCTACCATCACTGGGCCAAAAAGCATTCATTAGCCACGTTTACTGCACCCGTGGCGACCTCCATTCGGGCTGATGAGTTTTCCGCTCATTTTTTTCTGTTCTGTCTGAAGTAAAACTTTCTGTGTTTGTTTTTTCTATGTACCTTGGATTCTGAGGGAAAGCGATGGATAGACCAGAATTTGTTGACAAAATTATATATACTTTACCGTTATATTTTCCTAATTCGGCTGGGAAAATTGATTACCTATATATAAGTGCTGTTATTTTTTTTAAAGATATACAAAACATTTTTTTTCATTTATATTTTTTTCTGAAAGTGACTAACAATGAGATAAATATATAAAATATTATTTATATAAAATAAAATAACAATAATACACGATACATACACAATAATTATCCGTCAGCAAAATTAATATAACAGATATTTAATCATCAAATGCGCATTCGTCACTGGTATTATAATCCATTTATGGTTTTTATATTATTTATATTATTTCTAATTTTTTTATCTTAGATCTTAGATAGTTATTCATCTTAGATTTTAAAAATAATAAGCTAAGTTACAAATAAAATGTATATTTTATGCTTTTTCTCTAGTTACCTCTTACGAAGTAGGTCTAGTTTTCGAAGTTTTACTTATTCTTTAAACTTGTACTTCTCTAAACAAAGCTGAAGATTTTCTGGAGTTGGGTATCAAAATGTCGAGTCTTGTTCCTCCGAGTTCAAGTTTTGAGACTTTTTTTCATTATTTCGTCTATTTGCTTAGCATTGTTGATCCTGTTCCCGTTCTCGCCCCAATCCCCTCCCCCTTTCCGGTTCCGGTTCCTGTTGTTGTCCTTGTTTTTGTTTTCGGTGGTGTTATTATTACTGTTGCGGCTGCTGTCGGTGTCTCTGGCACTTCGTGACTTTGTGAATGTTGGATTTTAATATTTCGGCCTTATTTTGCCGCCATTTGGCCCGACTCTACTGGGCGTCCCGATGACGACGTCTACGTGAGGCTGTCGCACACACAGCAATGATTATTGCACACCATTTTGGCAAATGGCACCTCGCTGCGGACTCTCACTCCTCCTTCTTGAACGGACGCCCTTTGGCATTTAAATGTAAACATATAACACGAAGAAAATGCCAGGGCTGAGTCTACAGCTGCTGCAGTTAAATGCGATTGTGGGCCAGCCCAGCGCATTAATTCTAATTAACTTTTTGCGGTCGCCTAACCCAAAGACCAAGGACTCGCTTTATGAGCACTCGCTTTTTTGGTTTTGGGTTCCAAACACGGCGGCGGGTCCGAATTGCGCAACAAATGAAGTGCAGGCAATAAAAAGCGACAAAGGCAAATGGCGAACCTCTGCTTTTCGTCCTCCGTCCTTTGGCCGTCGTCCTTCGCCCTGCTTCCTGCGTCCTGGGCCTTATTGCGTACCATGAAATGGAAATGAAAATTTATACCCTCTGCGGCGGGGTACAGTGGGATGTTTAGCTCTCAGCTCACAGCCATGTGATTAAAACACCTGCGCCGACAGCTGCCAGCTCCCAGGATGCACGCACACGCTTACATCTACACTAACACACACTCAGACACACAGTCACACAAACGCACTCAGTCGCCAGTGGCCAACCGGGGGACATTAGAAGCCCCTTGATTGTCCTCGGCAGCCGACTAGGCGATCATAGCTTTTCATTTCGCCAGGCTAATGAAACGTCATGTTATTTATGGCCGGGATGCGCTCTAATGCAAAGGCATTTCTCCTCATTTGGGCCGACGACTCCAGGATACGGGACACTCTATCGCAGTTCGCTGGCAGTTATTGCAACAGTGGCTTTTTCATTTACAAAATGGACAAAATCAACAAAACTGTACATCAACAAGGGTGTTTCAGTGGAGGAAGGTCCTTCATAAAACATAAAAAAATGGCTGAATAGATTACCAAGGGAAACAATCAACAAATTCTGAGTTGACCAGTAATTTGTTGCCATAAGGACTTAAAAACAATAACAAAAATCAGTGAATAAAGATACTGTATCATGGCTAATGCTAAACATACAAAATACAATTACAATTTAGTTTCTTTATGATTAAAACTCAAAGGCAGCTCCTTTAAATTAGTTTTAAAATATTAACAACAATTCATTCTAATTTTATGTTTGATAGGATATTTAATATATTAAATGGTTAAAACTTATTTATTTCTATAGATAAAAAAAATTGCTCTGCTATTTAGCAATTGTTTTAAATTAAAAAAGGGGAGATTTAGAAACAAATTATTTCATTTATATTTTATTCACGTGTGAAAATTAATTATTAAAAGTGGCTATAAAAAAAACGCAATACAAACAATTTTTTTAATTTAAAATTATGGTGTTTATTAAAAATTACGATTTATACAGCTTTATCTATGTTTAAATTTAATTTATGTACTCTCAATAACTTTATAAAAAACAACTTTTATGGTAAAAGGTTATATTCCCTTATTTATTTGTGAAACGAAGATAATCCAAGTTTTGTCTGAACATTGAATTGAATTTGAAAAAACATAACAGATGAATAGCCGCCAGACATCGATGAACTAAAAATTTCTAAAGCACATAATTCATTCCACTAACCCAGAAACTAACAAGACGGGCCATTTGACTCGCTGCTCAATTTGTCTTAAAAATCAGTGCAAGACCCAAAATTTGGATAAGGAAAGCCAACAAGAACGGATCCGGACATATTGCTCACTTGTCACTTCAGTGAATGCGCCTCACTTCGGATGGGGATTCGAATGGGTTTGGGGATTGAGGGTTTTGGACCCTGGGCCGGGGTTTACAGCTGTCCGGACCTTTGGCAACCCAGACGTGTTCGGCATTGATAAATTTCCAGGGCGTGATGGGGCATGGCAGGGCAGGACACGGCGAGGACGAAGGCAACCAAATGACTTCCAGCGGTCACGCCATTAAGAATGCTAATGTGTCTATTCAATGCGAATTTTATGCAAATGGCAAGGTTAAAAGCAAAATAAGAGACGCGATCTGGTAATGCGATAAAAAATTTGACACATCATCACTTTTCAATAAAATCAACAAATTTTATTTAAGTCACCCCCAGAGGATGCGCCTCGCTGCCCCCCGGGAAACTTCGTCCTTTCCTCCTCGTCCTGACTTTTTCTTCTCTCATTCTTGGATATATACATATATATATTCTTTTTTTATCACAAAAGAGAAAGCCAGGAAGGATGTAGATTGCTGGGGGTCGGAGAGAAGCTCAGGAGGGGCATTGTGAAAATGGCATTTTCTATGGAGCCGAGTCCGGGAACTGGTACTGGGAGCTTATCCATTTTGGCCATACGGTTTTTGCCATGTTTCCCTGCTTCGGTGTGTGTGGGTGGGGGTGTGCTTTATTTTTCCCGTCCCCAGACCCTATGGTCCTTTGTTGGCTGCCTTTTCTTTTGGCTTTTCGCTTTTGTCCAACTGCTGGCCATTGTCTGGACTACGGAAGTGGCCAGTGGCTTTCAGGCTCAGGATTTCAGCTGGAATTTGAAAATACTTTGCATTTGGAAAATTCGAAATCCGGTTATGTTACTAATTTTTCTCTAGCCCTCTTTCGGCCATGGCTTTCTGGATTCTTTGGCTCTCAGGCCTCAATTACAGCATCCAGCAAAGAGAACTCTAAAAAGCAAACCCAAATGCCAATCACGTGACTGATGACGCTGACGATTGAGCCGCCAGCGCAGGGACCTGGGTGGGTGGAGCTATGCACTCGATGGAAACTGCCATCGCCGGTTTGCTGGATATTTTCCAATGCCATCTCTTTAGCTGCATTCTCAGCTGTCAACTTGAGACGCAGTCGGGCCAAATGTGGCAGCTCAATTACACGATTAAGTGCACAGGAACACACAACCCACAAATAGGACTATGTTTTTGAGAAATTGAAAAAGATTAAAAACAGTGGGTTAAATCGATCGTTAAAATCGATAGTCACTCTAAGTTATCACAAATTTACAGTGGGTTAATGTTGTAAATACACGTAAAATTGATAAGTGTTAACCCATATACCGATAACGCGGCAGTCGCTGTAACTGATCCCATATCTACTAGTAATTAATTAGTAATTAGTAGTATTAGTATATATATCCTATTGATGGTCACTATAACCAATTACACTAATTGATAACCTCAAAAATAAAGCTCTAGATTATAGAACGTTTTTTGGTAAAGATTGGAAAATTTCGTTTTGTGGTAAAAGCTCCCTAATATCTTGTTCCCAGCAAAACTCTAAAAAAGCACCAGGCCATGATGCAATATGTAACGCAACCGACTCGCTAAGGGTCTCACCAGACCTCGCCCACAAAGGAGGCTCAATAGGCGACTTCCTAGAGACCTAATTGACCGGCTGCCAACAAGACGCACAGCAAGATGATGATAAGCCAAACGATATACTCCCCATCGTCTTTCTTTCTTTTATATTTTTGTTTTTGTGTTTTGTAAATAGTTAGTTTGTAAGTTTAAATTTAGTTATAATGTTAACGCTAAGCACACTTAGCCGGCGAGCCTCTCGGGCAGTATTAATATATGCCACGGTCACCAAGGGGTTTAAAGATACCCTGTATGCCTTAATAAATAGTTATAGAAAAAAAAAAGGTTTCTGACCTACGCCAACTGTTATACTGGGGGTTATATTTTGTTTTCAAAATTGGATTTAAGCGATTTTCCCAGTGTAAGAATATGACCTTTTATTTTATTTACTTTATGAGCAGTGAATTGGTCTTATCCAAACAGCAGGGCAAGTACCATTAACGCCTTCTTCACGACCGAGTGCCAAAAACATTTATGTTTATGTTTATTGGTAAATTGCCTTTCCTTTAATTGCCCAGTCGTCCTTGCCCTTGCAGGACAATTGAATTTGTTCCACCTTTCGTGCAAACATCGCGTGCAATTACTTCTCCCAGCTAAAAAGAAGACGAAAAGCAAATCCCATTCAATTAAACAAAACGAAACGCTTATCAAAGGCATTTAGCCAACAGCAAATGGGGCAAACTCGAGGGATTCCCACTTCCATCTTCAGAAGTTAAAAGACGCAAGGTACTATTACGATAAAAACTTTATTAGTAAATTAACTAGAAAAAAAGTGAAACATATTTATTTTCTTCATATTTTATTCTTTAAAATAAATTAAAAACCTTAAAAATGTTTAATTTGGCGTGGGCGAAGTCAGTTTGAGTTCAGAGCCTTTATCTTTATCTTTATCGGGGCATATATACCCATCTGTACTATTGTAAAGGAATAAATAAATTTCACAAAAAAGGCCTAAACAATGTAGCCATGGATTATTTCTAGGAAGCTGTCAATTTGTAGTACAGGAACTCATTTTCCTATCGAATCATTATACCTATTTCGCTCATGCAGTTCGTAACATTTTTTTAGCATTTGAGAACATTTGAGAAAGTTTTCGTTTTATTTTTTTTTTTATTTTTTTTTTTTTGTAGTAAACAAAATTTTAGTAAACAAAATTTTAGTAAACAAAATTTTAGTAAACAAAATTTTAGTGAATAAAATTTTAGTGAAAAACATACAATATTTTTTGAACAAATTTTTTGTGAATAATTTTCAGTCTTTTTTTTCAGATCGGTTAGTACTTTTTCATTATTATAGAAATGGATTTCGATTCAAAAACCCAACAAGAATTCGAAGCGGAGGACTCTGAGGCACAGTCCGACTCGCAGTCGGAGGACACGGAATGCCAGGATCCATGTGACGTCCAATGCTGTGACCAGGATGGTGAACGTCCGCCCTACGCAACAGTGCACCCAGAAGATAGAAAACATGGTGTCGTGGTTGTCAATGAACTAGACCCCTGCTGTTGTGAATTCGACAGTGTTCTGACACATTTATCCGAAGAATTTCCCAAGTGCGAATACGTGAGCTCAATTAGTTTTTCCGAATGCACCCCAGTTGCCGTTTTCGACTGTTCACTGTTAATCGTGGCCCACGACCAGGACACACAGGATTGGATCCTGAAAATTGTCAAACAAATAACCCCTCCTTTCAAGGCCACGAGCTTCATCCGCCACTTCGAGCTGACCAGGTGCAAATTCGTAATTCCAATGGTCGTGAATGCAAAGTTGTGTCGCATATTCAAAATCTTAGAGCGTCAGAATTGTGGCTTGGACACTTCGAAGTGGTGCGTCGTTAAGAAGACGAAACTAAATCCCTGTAGCCCCGAATATGAGAGTAAAGTCATATATGCGGAGGCCAGGAACATGGAGGTGGAAGTTTATATGGACGAAGAGTCAGTGGATTACATCGGAGAACACTGCAACAAATTAAAGTTCATGGTTTGGAAGCTTCCAGTGGATTGTTGTGGTGTCACAGAGTGTGTGACTCTGTAATCGAATTCAGATTAAATTTTTGATTGTCGTATTCCAAATTTTATGTTCGGTTTTCAAATTTTTGTAACAAGTATTTTAAAGTAAATTTTGGTTTAGAACAATTCGGTAATCGAAATCTGATTAAATTATTAATTGCAAATTTTATGTTCGGTGTTCAAATTTTTGTAAGCATTTTATAGTAAATTTTGGTTTAGAACAATTCGGTAATCGAAATCTGATTAAATTATTAATTGAAAATTTTATGTTCGGTGTTCAAATTTTTGTAACAAGCATTTTATAGTAAATTTTGGTTTAGAACAATTCTGTAATCGAAATCTGATTAAACTATTAATTGAAAATTTTATGTTCGGTGTTAAAATTTTTGTAACAAGCATTTTATAGTAAATTTTGGTTTAGAACAATTCTGTAATCGAAATCTGATTAAATTATTAATTGAAAATTTTATGTTCGGTGCTCAAATTTTTTAACAAACATGTATTTTATATTAAATTTGTTTTTCGAACAACCTTTGTTTGAGGGGAAATGGGAACAAAATCTCGGGAGGTTAGATGGAATATATTTTAAATGCCGCAACTTATCTTTGGTCAAGTTTTAAGCAATTCATTTGCTTTTAGGTCCCTTAGTTACGCACCTTATAGCAAAGAGGAAAATTTTTAACATGTATGTAGTAATTGGTAAACTTTGAACCTGAAGTTTTAAGTAAATGTAGTCTAAGGAATGAAGTCGTTCAAGTTTACGTCATGGTCTGTCATCTTACCCCATCGAAGGGGTTACCAGATGATGAATATCAGCCAAACTGCAAAAAGAAACTAGTTTGTAGGAGATAAAAGTGAACATATTTTCATCTAAGTATATAGTATATAACACAGTGGCGTCCTTCTTAATCTTTTAAACTTCCCTATTTTGGATGAAATGTTTTTATCTCTGGCACAAGCCTCATTATAGTATTGTCTAAATTGCACAGGTTAATCAAGTCTTAAGAATAATTCTAAAAACTATTCGGGCCGTGGCCATTAATTCTTATCGACCCCAAAAGGTTAACTATGGCTCGGATCTTCCCTTTCAAAAGTTCTCCATCAAAAATTAAAATCTTTTTAAACCCTTTCAATTGTCATATCTAATATCAAAGTTGGCTTCATTAAGAGCAGGAATCTCTGTTTGTGCCGAGGAGAGAGCAAAAAATCGTGACGGCAATTTAATTAAAAACTTATGAATGAGTGAACAAAAAAGTTTGCTCATCCTTAGACCTCAAGATGTTTTTATCGTTGTTGTTTGCACAAATGAAATCCCACCCCCGCTGCCACACACCCTGTCTGCCATACGAACTTTATGCTTTGTGCGAAGGGGGGTGTGTGTGGATGGGTGGGTGGGTGTATGGTTGGGTGTGTTTGTTTGAGTAGTGTTTCTGTTTGTTTGTTCGCTTTGGACTGATGCAGATCAGCAAACTTCCATAGCGTAAAAATATAATTGGAGAAATTGAAAAGTTGCTGTTTTAGTTTGCGGCATGTCCCGTCAAAGGACTCGGTTCTGGCATCAAAGTGGAACGTTTTTTGTAATCCCTTGGAAATCCAATTGCCAAATCGATTTCGAAGGATGCCCAAAAGTTTTCGTATTTGGCCAGCGCTCAAGAATGCATTGTAAATGTATTTACACAATTTTATCTCTCGGTCGCAATTTCTCTTGACACATTCGCAAGCATTTCTCATCGTTTAGCCCAAGTCCAAGTCGAGTCCCAAACCCATTCCGGCCATACCAATCCGTATCCGTTGGTTTATTTTAGTTCTGGTTGAGTTCCGTATCGCTGCCCAGTCCTCTTCCCCTTCATCCAAACCATTCCATTCCATTGTGTGCACTCGGGGAAAAAGTGAATAAGAAAATTTGTTTGCCAACTTTCGGTGTAATTTGTAAACATCAAAGAGAATGGTAAAGAAAACATGTCGCCGGCTGAGTCAAAGGGATCAAGAGTTGCTTTGCGAATTCGTGCGGAAATCTTCTACGTGTGCGGCATGCCAAGAGCCGGAATATGTACACGCCGGGAGAGCTGAGCAGCCGAGCAGTTCAGCAGTTGAGCAGCTGAGCGTTGGCCCCCGGCAAGGATTTGGCCCACTTCCCACTCCTCCTGCCAATCCCCATCGAAACTGATCCGAGATGTGGGCGGACTCAAGGTGAAATCATCGTTTATGCAGCTTTATATTCTTGGCGGAGGGGGGAATGCGTCACAGCAAGGACACGGAAATTTATTTCCTAGCATTAGATATATACCAAATCTTCTCTTGAATACTTTCTAATAGAATGGGTAACTTTTTGGATACATTTTTCTAAATGTACCCGAATGGCCGTGCTAATGAAGCGCCAGTCCAGCCAATTCCTGGGCCGCAACTGCTCGCAAAGTTATGATAACAAAGAACTAATTAAGAAACATGACGTCCTTATGACAGCCCCAGCCTTAGCCTGGAAATCCTTGGAGGCTACAGCCGCATCTCATCGCCGCAGCGCTCTGATGGTCTGATGTACTAATTAAGTTTTGAACGTGACGAGAAATTGCAAGTAGTAATTTCGTTGTTTGATTTTTCGCAGCGAATTTCTTGGCCCGATTTTTTCGACGTGGCTCCTGCTGTAGCTGCTTGCTTCTGCCCCTTACCCAATCCCCAGAGTCCTTTCATCTGAATAATTAGCTGCAAAGTGGGAAAAGTCTCTGGCGGCGAAGGCTTGATGAGCTCCACGTCCGGCCGTGTCCGGGCGTGTGGTTATTCCGGATGCTTCTGCAAATTAGAATTAATTTCCACGACGCTTCGATAGTTTTCGCATAAGCAGTCTCTTTTTTTTACTGCCAATAGGTAAGTTGTTAATCAGGAATCCCACTCACAGATGCTAAGTATTACAAATTTGGTAATTAGTAGTTTTTATCCGGTAACCCGGTCAAAAACCCGGTTTCTTTTCGTTTCTAGGGCATTGTTCTTACCTCCTGCACTCTCAAGCTGAAAATGACTGGATTCTCCAAAGCTTTGCATCTTATTTTCATTCCCGTAATATTTGTACGGATTTCCCATCGCAAGGACCGACCGTAGCGCTTCATTCTTTGATTCAGATCGGCTTTGGCGCTCCTTGTTGAGGTTTCATTTCGCTTTGAAAATGTAATTACTGCTAGAGCTCAACGCTCCTGTTGTCTCCTGGCAGCCACATCGTGTTTTTCCCTTTTCAGCATCCTTTAATATGCATTTTTCACGTTTCTCGCTTTTGTCTCCGAGTCCTTTGTAAGTTGGTAAAAGGGAAAAGTGAAATGGAAGCGGTACTGGGGCTGGGCTGCGGAGTGATAAAAATTACCGTTGCGGGGATTAAGAAGTTTCGCTATTATCATTCAAATTATAATTACTTGCAATTGTTTTTATAATGTTCATTAACATTTAGCGCCTTCTGAAGCTGCCTGCCAGCAGTTTTCGCAGCAGACATTTTCATAATTATTTTTTAAATTGCAATTTTCCTCTGTTTCTGGCTGGCTAGGTTGGCTAGGTTGGCTTGGGGCAAGGATGTCTCCCCAAAATGTGGAATGTGCGATAGCATGTGTTAATTAGGTTTCATCTTGGTGGGCTACCCTCTTCTACCATATTCTATCAAATATTCTGTGTTCGGAGTATTTGACCTGCGACCTATAGGGGCAAAGGTATCCTGTGACATTGGTAAGTGTTAAATTTGTGTCGGTCGACTCTTTGTTCCGAACACGAAGGCAACAAATTGCCGGCAAACACGCAAATACGTATATCTCCCGCCCGGGTGACGAACAAATACTAAAATTAATTTTTTACTGACACGAAGCCCTTTGGTCATTTAGTCATCCAGTATAGGAATGGTTCCTTCTCTGTTTATTTGATGATAGTTTAATTAAACAATTTCACCTTTTTGTGGGGCCACAAAGCCAAAGTTTAATACGACAATGCCAATGCCATTGTAAATGCAAATGTAAATACAATTCATCCTTTCGCTTATTTGTACATTTAAGTTTTTTGTTTTATCGCAAATCTTTATCGGTATCTGGCAAATTTATGATTTATTTCGGTTACTTTTTTTGCGGTTCAACGCCCACAATTAGTTCCACTCAAATAAATCAAAAGAAAATGTTTGCAAATATTTACACACTGCAGACGCACACTCCTCACTTTGGCAAATATTGCATTTACTTGCATTTGCCATACGAGTCATACGAGTGTAGAATTTTTATGGCCAAGAGCCTTTGCATTAAGCCATAATGGCTCTTTTTTCTCGGTTTGTTTTATGGTTAGTGCAATATTTATTTATATTTGAACGGATCCACAAAATTGCGCACAAGCATGAGAGCACAAATTATTGTTTCGGTTATGCTTTTCCATTTTCCATTTTCATCCATGTCATCCTTCCATGGATTTGGCCACTTCAAAGGTATTGAATGGCTCTTGAGCCCTTTAAGCCATATTTGGCCGGCCTTAAGCAAATGACATCACAATGTAATTAAGTGGCCTTGTTTAAATAGAAGTGAACAATCTCTGAAACCGGAGTAGTCCGCAGTCCGGAGTCCGGAGTCCGGACAAATGTGCATCTCTGAATTTGGAAATTTGTGTGTTTAATTACGTCAAGTATTCGGCAGCGCAGAACCCCCTCTACATACTCGAGAAATTGCCATTAATTTCAGTTTACAAAAGCCTATTTGTGATTTGTCAAAATTGAATTTGCTCCTTATCGGGATTTGATTGATGGTTGAGCGCTGGACGTGCCCTGATTCTAATTTGTGTCCATCTAGGGCCATGTCGCTTCCCTTCAGTTTCAAGTTCCAAGTTTCAAGCTCCGACTGCAACTACTCGGGAATGGAGTCCCAGCTCGGTGTCCGTCGGTGCCTGTCGGTGCCTGGCTCCAAAAGCTGAACAACTTTTCCCAACAGCACAGCACTTTGTTCCAGACATTTGATTGAGAGCTCTGCGAAATGCAAATGCAATGCGGATGTCATTCAAAGAGTCGGTGGTGGTGGGGTTGGAGTCCTTCGAAGGGAACAAGTCACTCAGGCCTTTGCCTATGTTGAGTTCCCTGCCCAGGAACTCCTCACCATTCCAGTCCACACATCAGCACATCAGATTGCATTCGATTGCAAGTTGATTGCGCCACTACATACAAATGCGGATCCGGATCCGGATGCGGATGCAGGATGCAGGATGCGGAAGCTGGAGGTATCTAACGGTGTCGAGCGCTTTGATAGTACGATTGCCATCCCTCAACGGTTTCTAAAATCTTAAAAACAGTAAAAAAAAAGTTATTAGGTAGTTTAAATATCATATCGTTGTAATCTAAATATTAATTTAAAAATATATTAAGAAGATTTGATATGATTTGTAATGTTTTAAGTAAAGGCAGTCAAGATAAGTAAAGACTTTCTGAAACGGCATATGGCTTATTTATTAAAAGATTGGCATATCTAAAATTAAAATTACAGTATTCTGAGGTGAAACATTTGTATACTCAATTCAACGGATATATTCTATACTACATTTTCTGAATCTTTGATGAAACATTCAAAAAAAAATAGATAAAACAAAGGCAGTTTCTGAAAATTTAACTTAAGAATAGGGTTTAGGTCATTCTTCTCCCCATTCAAAGATTGAAAAAAGACTACGACCTGCATATTTTTTTGGTGGTAAATATTTTTAAACTCATTTACTTGACGTATTCCCACTTGGGTAGCAAAACGTCGATCCGTTTAGGTTAATCGCGGTGCATTTGTTGTTTTCGACGGCAAATCTCAAATGGAGTCACATTTTCAATGGTTGCTGCAAAAGTTTTTTTAGCTAGGCCGGGAGGGTGGGAAGGGGTTTGGGCTGCGCCGGGACCGGAAAAAATGGCAGCCGGAAGTTGAAGTGCTGTTGGGAATTGCAAAAATTTGTTGCCTGCCATTGTCATTTTTGTTTTGCGCGACGTTGGCGGTGGCTGCTGCTGCTGCTGCTGCTGGGATGGCGGTGCATTCGTGCGTTTTATTCGCGGCCAAAGCCGTGAATTCAAAGCCAGCGGCGCAAAATCGAACAACCAACCCAAACCCATTGCGACAACAACAAAGCGCGTTTCCCACGGGACCAGTCTTTTCCAGCCATTGAAAATGCACGGCTATTGTCAGATTTTGGTGTTGGCTGTCATGCAAATCCCCGGCACGACGTGAGCAGCCCATCAAAATTATGTTTGGTTCAAATCTTAAATTTGATCCCCTACCAAGAGCTAAAGAAATAAAGGATACTGGAAAATGCGTTTAAGCATCGATTTGGCCGGCAGGTCAGAAAAGGGAAAGCTAGCTAGCCAACATTGTGGGGAAAATGTGCTTAAAACTCGCACAATGTCCACTTAATGCCATTAATGGACTTTTAAGTGCCGGCCAACAATGTTCTCGACTACAACTGACTTTGCTGCCGAAATGTTCTTTCGATTTTGCCGTGCATATTGCCGGGCTTTAGTCCGTCATCATCCCTGGTCCGGATCCACACTCGATTCCGGGTGTTAGGTGGTGGGGTGTGAGTGGTGGCTGTTGGCTCGTTTGCTGCTGTGGTTTGAGGTAGTGATCCCCCGATGATGCGGATGCTATTGCGACATTTAGCCCATAATCCCTTAGCTCGATGCTCCAACACGTGCGAACTTTTCTCGACTCGGCTAAAGTTTTGGGCCAAAATGCGAAAGTAAATAGTTTAAGTTGAATGATTGTTTGCCTGCTGTTCATTAGCTCGTTATAAAACAAAGGGATTTGAAAGAAAATTTTATTAAATGAGCTGTGAATTCAACGTAAGAACTAAAAAACTCATTCGAAGGGATTAAAAATTTCTTCCTTAAAGGTTGGTATTTTTAACAGTACGTTTTACTCAACGTTTACATTTTTTACTAAGCCTTCGAATTTAAAGTGAATGGTTTTTGGCCTACATGCCTGAATATATTCATTTCTAATGTCACAGTAATGCAAAGTAGTTTTAAAGTGAATGATTCATTATCCCTTTTGAATACACTCATGCAGGCAACTATTACATATTGTCACAACCTTTAACAAAACACCCTTTAATTAGAGGCACCCTCAACTTTACAAAGCTGTATTTATAAAGCGGGAAAATGCCCCAAGTTTTACTTCCTAATCCCCCCTACACGATGACTCGATGTCCGCAGATTAGACGCATCCAATGGAGCGTAACAAGTGGTTGTTGCTCCTCTTGAGGGTTTTGCATTTCAATATGCTTAACATTAATGGACCTCAAGTTCAGCAACCGCATAAAATACGGTGACTTGAGCTCCTCTAAGTCCGACTCGCCTTGGGACTTCCCCCTGATCAGGGATGTTCTGGACCTGAGCATAATTTGTTGAATGTATTTTATTTATGATGCTCTTTGGTCTGGATCTGGAATGTTGGCCAGTCCCCGGGCATATGGCCCGGGTCATATCCGTTGGCTAGCCTCTGCCTCAGCCTCAGCCTCAGTCTCTGCCAGAAGATATTTAAAATCAAATTTGTTTAATTTACATGCATAAACGCGTCAAATTTGCTTTAGAATTGTGTAACAGGCCGGACAAGAGAGCTGGAGAGATGGATGTGGCCTGGGAGGGAGGGTGCATGTGTGTTCAAAGGCAACAACTGTTTCCGTTAATATAAAATGCAAATTTTGAACAATTTTTAGCAGCGTCCCTCCGTTCGAAATTGGTCAGACCTCTGGACTTCCCACTTGCCACATCCTGGCCCTTTCATTTTGCCCTGCGGTCACTTTGGTTACCATCCGCACAAGATATGAGTTTGTAATAACCAAATCGGTTGGTTGGTTGGTCGGTTGGCGGGTTGTTGGCCTCATGGGTTGATGGGTTGATGGGACGTTTCTGGTCCAAAAAGGACGGCTGGTGTTTGGTCTGCTTGGGTTTGGTCAAATGCAATGAGTAGTAAAATGTTGTTAGAAATTATGGCCCGAATACGCCGGATGTTGTTCATATCCCTTCTGTAAACGCACGGAAATACGAAGCCAACAAATGGAAATTTTTCCAGCAAATGATGCTGGAAAAACAATTTCAT
This sequence comes from Drosophila vallismaia, assembly GCA_035047325.1. Classification (NCBI taxonomy): domain Eukaryota; kingdom Metazoa; phylum Arthropoda; class Insecta; order Diptera; family Drosophilidae; genus Drosophila; species Drosophila vallismaia. The sequence continues at coordinate 3,939 of JAWNPU010000090.1, read as the reverse complement.
GATGTTTTGATTTCAGACACCACATGTGCGTAAACACGGCCTTCAGAGTCCCAACTTGGCTTGTTGTCCTTTCTCGATTCGATTGACAGTTGTAATTTAAGGCAGGCCGTGTGAACAATTTACAGTGGCGGCTGAGCAGGACCAAAAGAACTGTCATTTAATTTCCATACGAATCACTCGGCGGCATCGGCGTTTGACTTTGATTCTTGCCATATTCTTTTTTGGAGTCATTTATTTACATTTTCTCACCCGCAGCCCACTGACAGGCAGGGGGATTTATTTATTTAGTGCTTATCTTTGAGGCGCATAAATGAATATCCAATCGGGTCGCATCACTTCGAATTTATTCCTCTTCGATGACGAGCCACAACAGGATATCCTCCGAATGGGATCGGGACGGGAATGCTGTTCATTTCAATGCGGTTTCTGCCTGTTTATCCTGTTCTCTGTCATGGTGCTGTCAGTTTGGCCTTTTTTCCCGATTATATCTGCTTAAAAACTTTAATAATACGTTGGATATGTACTCGTAATATATTAAGCCTGCTAATTATTAAAAAAACGAACGTTAAATTTATCCTGAATTTCAAAAATGACTTTAAAATGTGTATTGCTTTTCTCTATAATCAGCTTGAACAAAGAAAAATAAGTGCCTTGTTAATATATACATATTTTATTTGCTATATTTACCAATTTTTCTGTTTTCGTTACCACCCCAAAGTGTTTTCCTCAATCGACCTTCTTTTAAAGTGGGTGTCATTGGCATGGCATCACTGTTTGGCAGATTGGTCGAATTCGACCCTCCCCCCTCCATTTTCGTATGCTTCTGGCCGGACATCTGGCCAAAGCCCACTTTTGGCCGACTCCGCCTTTTCTTTGCACTCGCTCGAGGGTGAAGCGATACCCTCGGCTTCTCATTTTCAAATCCTATTAGCATCATTTAGTTGGGCCACTGCTGTCCTTGTGGAAGGGTCTATTATTTCCATTAGATTGATTTCGCCTAAGGAGCCCCCATTAGTGTGTCCCAAACGGTTAGCATCCCAAAGGTAAACTGACGTTCTGAGGAAATGGGACTCTTTATTGTGAGTACAAAAGTATATTTTGACTTTATTTATCTTTCCTCTTCAAAGCTATGGCAGCGTTTCGGCAGACCCTGCGTATCACCAGTTCCACCTGTTTAAGATCGACCTTAAACTTGTGAGTAGTCAGAAATAAAACGTCCTCCAGCTTTGAAGCATCCAGCTTGGGTTTGGGCTGCTTGCCCAGGAGCACCGAGAATTTTCCTGGTCGTCCGGTTATAGAGTGAGTTCCAAGTACCAACTGGCCAAAGACCATGTGGCACAGATCACTGGTGGTTTTCTTGTAGCAGCTCCAGTCCAACATTTGGTAGTGAACATAAGAAATAAGCGTTCCATTAGGTCCGATCTGAACCAGGGACTTGGGGTTCTCCTTTGCCGCTATTTTGTTAAGTTTTACATTCAAATTGTTTTCTTTTAATGTGTCCGCCTCTGTTTCCCGATTTTGTGATCTTTTTGGACTATGATGGGTTTCTGTTGGTTTCTGATCCATTGACTCCATTTTGGTTATTTAATTTAAATTTTGTAAGTCAAAGAAATAGAAAAGCTTCAGCACAGCACAAAGTAATTATTCGCCACGCTTTATTGAGGGACGGAAACATGTGTTATCGACAGGCTATAAAAGAGCTGAGTTCTTCGATTACGATACGCAATTGTTTAACAAAACATGAATCTTACTCCTCCCTGACTGAGTTTGTGGAAGTTTCTCAAAAACTTTTCAAGACACTTTGCTTTCCGTGTAAGCTCTCCAATTAATCGTTAAGAGCATGCTTTTAGGTTTTCAAAATATGGGTAGTAAAACACAGGAAATTTAATTTCAATTAAATATCTAGATCCGAGGCGAAATGGGAACGCACAGATAGACAAATGGAACCTGGACTAGTGCCACCTCCACGACTGAGTGACTTCAATTACCCCACACACTTTCGAATGGCAGATGGCAAAGTGTTCCACTCGCCAAACAAGTTCCAGATTGCATCTTTATCTCGGCCCGTACATATTCTTGCAGGCAAAAAAAGTTTCTGGGCAATAAATCTGCAAGTTTGTGGAGCGAGACCTCGAACCGAGCAGAGGAAAAACATCTGCAGTCGGCGATGCACACAAATTGCCAAAGAGTTGGCCGCCGAACAGGTGGCCCAGGTTCGAGCAGCAGGATGAGGTAGTCAGGACGAGAGGCAGTCAGGATTTTATGTCTTGTAGGTCACTGATTCACTTGGCCTCCATTTCGGCTTTAGTTCTTTGGTAAGCGATGGAGATGCAGCTATTTGCAGGAGAAGATGGATGGCGGCGGGTGGTGGACCAGTGGGACAATGGGAGAGTCGGCTAGTTTCCAACCTATCAGTGGGCTGTTTGATATTTGCGTTGATAAAAATGAAAGCCCGTGGCAACCCTACTAACTGCTAGCTGCTCCTGCCCATTTTCCGCTGACGAAAGTGTTGACGCATACAAATTGTGCATTAGCGAAAAACTCGCAGCTTTCGGCGCATTAAGTTGCAAATGCATTGCACCGAAGGGGCGACTCCTGGCCCCGTTTTTTTGCCCCCGGAAAAGCGCGACAGCCAGTGGCGAAAATCTGCGAGCATCCGCATTTGCATAAATGCAATTTAAAATCTGAATTATTCATGAGCCCAGCCATTTGGCCATTTGTCTGAATGACCACTTGTGGCTTGCTTTTCCCAATGCACCGTCACCCCACCCACCACCATGATACCGAAAACCACTCTCCCCCACTGGGTCGCACCCTTTTTCACCATCATTCTTGCCAGTTTTCCGATTTTCAACGTATATGGTAGCCATTTATTTTTTTACGGCACTAGGGGTCGTGGCCGCCTGGATGTGACAACTTAATGGTTTCTGTTATTTGAAAGCAAAAGCACCGAAAACTGCTGATGTCAAATTGCCAGATAAGGATTAACTTTTCCGTTTGTGTGTACATATCATATTAGCAGCTTGCACATTTGATTTTGGCCAAATTCACTTGCCAAAACCCCCGAAACCCATCCGATGTTTATTTTTGATTTAGAAATTACAAAGTGTGTGCTTTGCTACGAGTATGAATGTATGGAATGGGGGATGTTCGTGTGTTCAATTTATTAAGCAAACAAATCCGAAGTGGCAACGTCCATTTCTGGAAGGCGGTGCAATCAATTTATTAACGGCCCTTTTAAGGTTAATGACTCACTTTGATGTGGTAAAATGCATTTACTCTTCGCCGAAATCACTTCAATTAGTTGAGTGTATTTTGGCATCGATCAGGTAAGCTTTTCTGCTTAGAAATATACCATTTTTCACTATACTCGTGCTCGTACTATTCAGCGCACTTGGCTCCTCCCGACTCTTTCGAAAGTTTTCCTCTTGATGTTGCTAGGCTTTGTCGAAAAACTTAATCGCACTACGAAAATTGCCTAATAATGAAATAAAAAATAAAAATCATGGAAAAAAACAGCCTGGGAACTTTTTTAAAAGCCAGAAGATGAAACAAGACCAAACTTTTGCAGAAATTTAACCTCACAAAATGTGTGCTGGCTCCTTTCTTTACTTTCAGGATTTTCTTTTTCATCCTGCATTTTTTTGATGCTAACAATATTATAAAACTTTCAAGATTTCCAAGAGAGACACTTTAAAGGGAAAAACTTGTTGGGCCAACTTTGCCGCCTTGGGAAAAGGTAATTGTGTTTCATTTTCCAATTACTGAGTATGAGGATCGGTCACTGGCTGAAAATAAAGCCCGACCTCGGAATTAATGGAATGCAGCTCCAATATGAGAGATGAGCTGCTGCAGCTGTCAGAAGGATTTTTATTGTTTCTGGGAAATCCTATTGGAATCACGGCAGACTGAAATTGTTTCTGATGTCGGCCAAGCGGA